>CM069859.1:31254193-31956693 GCA_036172795.1 Pelodytes ibericus | reverse complement strand
ACATTGAAAGATCAGTGTCAGACATTAGAGGTAGATAATTAGAGTAGGTTAAAAACTCTCAGCTCTGATGAGTTTGGGACTCAGAGGACATGTACATTTTTTTCCCACTAGTCTACTAGGAAGAGAAGGATCTTCTGGGGAAGATGCATTTTTTTTTTAATTTATTGCAAAATAGTAAATTGTAGTTTCAATGCAAGTATTGTACTAACCTTGCAAAAAAAAAAAGTTTCCTGGTACAATTTAAATATACAAAGGAAAAAAAATTTAAAAAAAAGTAGAGAAGGTTTAAATATGAAAAATCTATGCATCCTTTAACAATGTATTAGCATAAAGATAACACATTTGTTTACTATGTTTTTGAATCAGCTGTTAGTATCTCTGCCACAGGTAACAATTGACTTTTCAGGCTTTAAGTTAATAGCCTTGTCTCTTGCTTGTATGGATCAATATTAGTATTAATTAATCACCGTTATCAGCGCTAAGATCTGGTTCTATTTGTTGTTACATCAGCAAAATATCAATACAGAAAGTGGACTCTCGGATCGTCATGGCAACTTCATCTCTTGGGTCAAAGAAAGTTTATCTTATCTGTGCATGGAGTGGCAAACTGTTTAGGGATCTAGTCTGAACTCTAAGAGCATTGATTTAGTTTTTGTTTGCAAATAGAAGCTGAATTCCAATCACAAGGGATAGGTAAGATTTAAATATTAATGTCCGGAAGCATGTCCGTAAGGCGGGTTTCTTTATTTCCGTTGGAATTAGTTGGGTTTTTTTTTCGATGACACAAGCGTAAAAAGGTTTTAGGGAGGGGATTATTGAAAGTCGGTCGTTTGAATATAAATTCAGAGTGAAATGAAAAAAATAAATACTTAAATAGCCGCGTCTTTACAGTTGATCATTTTTCTTGGAAATAACACTTTTTCCACCACCTGGATTATAATTCTTGCTTTCAAAAGTTTTATATATTTTTTGCCATGGTCAGATTTTATTGCAGTTTTGTTGTTTTTTTTTTGTTTTTTTTGGAGCAAACAAAAGTAATTATTATTTTATTTTTCTTCCTGTACTTTGGGACACAAATTTGGCATCACTAAATAGAAGGGCATCACTATTTGGCATCACTATATGACTAAATGTTAACAGAAAATAATTGTGAAGGCCCTGTCCATAGTCTCGCTTTCTATAATACCCTAAAAATGTAATGGCAATAAAGACTTGAAATTGACCATGTCATAAGGACCTTTAGAAATAAATATCCTTTTGAATGTATCATATTAATTAATATATACACATATACCCAACCATAAAATATATGTCCTACCAGTACAATTGTACACAATTCTTAATGAAAGTATATACAATAATATATATATATACATATATATATATATATATATATATATATATCCATTTCTACGTATATAAAGAAAAAAATATATTTATATATGGTCTGACAGCTTTGTTTTTATAATATTTTTGTTTCATAATTTTATTTTCACACTAGCTTTAAGTTCAACAGAATCAAAGGCATACAAAAGAAGGAGAGAGCTGATTTAAATAATTAATTATTGAGTCAGAGGAAGGTATGGCAAAGTATTAAAAATAAGTTCTAGTTATGCTATTCATTTAATAAGATAAACATGTAATTTTATTTATTTAATAGTGGAAAAACATATAGTGGTAGATAAGGATTTTGTAGAAAATTATTTTTTTACATAATAACAATTATAATACTTGTAGATAATAATTATGACACTATGACACTTGAATATATTCATTTTTATTTTAGCATCGATATTTACTTGTTTAAAAAAAAAATTGTAAAAAAATTGCCAAGGGTGGCTACTTTTTTTTTGTAAGTTTTGGAATTGTCTTTGGTAAAATATTGGTATTTGTGAGAATTGGCTTTTAATTTTTCGCAAGTATTAATTTCATCTTTTTTAAAGCAGGTTTTTTGATTCCGTTAGTATCTCCAAATGTGCGTCTGTCATTATCCAGGATGTCATTTATTTAAAAAAAAAAAAAAATGCAAATTTGTACATTTTTAATAATAGCGTATTTAAGATGCTAGTGTTGTTGTTTTCATTATTAATTCTGTTGCCATGTGTGCTTTTGTAATCAGTGTTATTATTATTATTGTGTTGTTTAAATATTTAGACCATTGATTCCTATAGATAACACAATTTGCCAGTATAGTTTTATAATGTTATCTGTAAATAACATGTAAGTAAATAACGTCTTTCAGTTGGAGCGTTGTCACACCTTCCCCAGAGACAGTTACTGTTTAAAAAAAAAAGGCTGGCTGTGGTTAACAGCCAATAAAACTTGGGATTTGCCAGGCTCTCATGACTGCTTTAAGCATTCCACCGTGCAAAGGAGGGATTGATGCAATAATCCCACTGTGCCAAGAACAATGACAGGAAACATGAGTTGGATAGAAATCTTTTACTCAAGTTTAGAAAAGTGTAAAAATTGGGAAACAAATGTTCCATTGCAGGTATGAAATCTGCTCGGGAGGTGCATGGTACTTAATACCCATCACATATAGAAACTACTATTAGTTTAATTAAAAATATTCTATTTTTAGTAAAATTTGACCAGATGGCCCCCTGATGGTGGGGAAATTTAGAGTATCCTGTATGTGCACTAAGTACTTTCTCCCTAGAAAACAAAGATGTTTTTTGCACAGCTGAGTTAGTGGCAAGAAATTCTGAAAGAGAGCAATAGTCCTATTGACTGAATTATCACATTTTGAACCTGTGGTTTATGTTTTTCACACGAGATCTGATTTTAAACTTTGTTACTCAAAATCAGCAAAGAGTGGAGGTAAAACATAAATTGAATCTGCTGTCATATATTTTGCTTCCAAAATGTGTATATCATTTGGTAAAAATAAGGACCTTCCAGCATTCCAGACACTCGGGCATAGACAGGTACAGAGTCATCATGTGTCACAAATATTGTAAATTTAAAAAAATCCTCTCGATATCCTTTGCTAATAACTCACACTGTTTGTGAGACAGAATTTTGGAATATAAAGTTTTGTAGTACATGAAATAAGCACTACACTTTCTTTTTTTTTTTTTTAAAAAGTATGCTTCTGTTACAGAAACCAAAAAGGACATTGACTCTAGTATGCAGATACAAATGGCAATGCACTTTTCAATGTATAGACGCAATGTTGATGCGAATCAACGCAGTAAAGGAAGAGAGTATATTTAAAAGAAGAAAAACTACCACAACTAGAGGACATAGTCTTAAATTAAAGGGGCAACGATTTAAAAGTATTATCAGGAAGTATTACTTTACTGAGAGGGTAGTGGATGTATGGAATAGCCTTCCAGCAGAAGTGGTAGAGGTAAACACAGTCAAGGATTTTAAGCATGCGTGGGATAGACACAAGGCTATCCTAGCTATAAGACCTGGAACAGGGGACTAATAAAAGTACTCAAAAGAAATTGGGCAGACTAGATGGACCGAATGGTTCTTATCTGCCGACACATTCTATGTTTCTATGTATACATTCCAATTTAGCCTCCATGCTAGCTAGTGCAGTGAGAGACCCTTGTTTAAACATGTAACCACTAGAAGGGACCCTAATAGTGACTATAATTTAAAAATGAAGGGTCCCTTTTAGTGCTAACATTAAGTGACAGTTGGCACCTGACAGACGGAAGAATCGAGTGGCCACCTTGACCGTCTGTCAGATCTACATGGATCTGTACCCTTAACCAAATACAGCTTTTAGTTCTGTATTTCTAAACTGCGGTGGGGAATATGTTGACCACATATACCTCAATTAATAAGAATTGTAATAAAAAGTCATTTTTTTTGCCACTGAAAGACATTAATAAACAGAAGCTACTGCTATGCATACTGTGCATGGACAGCAGTGAATGAATAATGCCTTATAAGGAAGAGATTACCTGAATATAGCAATTTTATGGCAGCTTAATCTTAATTGTGAAATGCATGTTTGGTTGAAGGAGAATATGGAATAGGCTCTGTGCATAGGTGGTTTGTACAGTGCTGGCAAACGAAATCTAATTATTGTTAAATTAACTGGCATCCCAGCTATGGGTCCTGGGTAGTAACACATTCAGACATCAAAGAAGAGAATCTGTGCCTGCCAATATCCAGTGGAAGTGCAGTGACCGTAATCCGTAGCCAGCTTGTGGCTGAGAATTGTGGGAGTTGACAACGCATGGTTGCCTATTTCTTCCTTACCCTTTCCGTGATATCTGAAATATTTCAACTGAAATACAACCTCCTGTTTCATCCTACAACAAAATAATTTAAAAAAAAATATATATATATATAAAATGTTTCCTTTGCTTCAGGTGATAAATGTAATATTGTAAGCAGCGACCTCTCCATCAAATCAGTGGAGCTGATTTTCATGTAATGCCTCTTTTTTTTTTCTCACAAAGCTAACCACGGCATCTGTGAAATGAGAATCACATAGTGCAAAAAAAAAAATCTAGATCTTTCTATCAGGCTGCGTGATCAGATGGAGATACTAGAGCTGACTTAATCCTGAGATACACAGTTTGTTGGGAATCTAATATTAAGCTGAATATTAAAAAATAGTGTGACGGGCACTGGTGACTTAGCTAAAGTAATTTAATAACAGGAGGGGACAGGCACTTCCCCTAAAATGTAATTAATTCTCTCCATTTTATAGTTTTAAAAGATCTCCGTACATTCTTATAACACAAGTGGCCATAGTTTGTCACTTTCACATCAGAAGTGGCTAACAGATCCTGTCTGCACCCTTTTGTTTTATTTTATTCAGTGGATTCACTGTTTATCTTCACACAAATCACTAGCCGGGACAGTACTAGCCATTCATAAAAGTCTGGTCATTTTTGACCCTTTACTTGGCTTAATATAGGTGTTCTAGACCTGCTCTAGACATCAAATGGACAGAGGTTTCAATAGAAACATAGAAACACAGAATGTGTCGGCAGATAAGAACCATTCGGTCCATCTAGTCTGCCCAATTATTTTTGAGTACTTTTATTAGTCCCCCATTCCCGATCTTATAGCTAGGATAGCCTTGTGCCTATCCCACGCATGCTTAAAATCCTTGACTGTGTTTACCTCTAACACTTCTGCTGGCAGGCTATTCAATACATCCACTACCCTCTCAGTAAAGTAATACTTCCTGATATTACTTTTAAATCGTTGCCCCTCTAATTTAAGGAATATGCTGCATCCTGTTTCTCCTGGTCCTACTATTCATTCTTCCTCTCTCTTCTTTTAACATCTTGTCCTTTCCATTTCTCTATGGCACCATTCACGAACGTAGACCTTCTATTCATCACAACAGTCCAGTAATTAGTATCTCCTTTATTATTAACCCTCCTAATAGTTTATGTATGCTGCTAGTTCTGGTTCTTTTGTTTTCAAGTTAAATATTCCAAAAAACTAAAGAACGAAAACTGGAACGTAAAAAAGCATATATATTTTTAAAATGTCATCTTTAATATACATTTATTTGTACAGATATTTTCCAGATTGGAGTGATCCTTTAAACATGATCACATTAGATCATGTTAAAAATGTATTAATAGAGTTCCAATTAACACTGCACATATTACTATATTACAATAAAACACATGCTACAATTAAGGGTCGACTCAATGCACACCGATTGGATTTGGGGTTGGGCACTTTAGATTGTCACAAATCACCAAAATGCAGCCACGCGATATCACTTAATTCGTGTTCGAGTTGGCAATTCTGGCAGTTTGAAAACCAAAGCATCAAAAGCATTCGGATGGGGGGATTTTTCACAATGAAAACCATAGATTTTCGGCTACCCAATATGCACCCGATATGCTCCCTCCCATCGCAGTCCTCTGGGAACTACATTTCCCATGAGCGCTGGCTCCTCATTTAAGGCGAGGGTGAAGCAAAGGAGCATCAACGCTGGACGCCAGGAAGGTGTATCCCTTATACGAATTGACCCACATCCGAAAATTCATATAAGAGTTACTCAACCTGTAGTCAAGGTTAAAAAAAAGTCTATGGGAAGGACTGAGGCTACCACTATGTTTCGTTGCATTTCGTCTATATTTGGTGTCGGAGATATTGGCATGGGATCGGCTTTGATGTCTGAATTGCAGACCTGAGCAGCTTGAAATTAGGTTCCCGATTGTTGTGGGTACTGTGCATCTCCTGTCACTTTCAGACTTTCCTTCTAAACAAACTTTTTTTACACTGATTTGGGGTTATGGATATAAGCTAACGATTGCTAACGATTGTCCAGTATCATGGAAAACCAATGGAATATAAATAATCCCCACTGATTTCCCACTCTACCCATGCCCCACACTAATCTATTCACTGTCTGATAGAAAGAGGGACAATGTGCCCACACCTCTGTTTCTTTTTTGGTAATCCTATATTTCTCCTAAGCCTGCTCTTCAGTCAAAATCATTTCAACTTCATGGTCCAAACCTGTTAGTACAGCTATTTGCACTGTTTATATAATGTATACACAATTAATACATATCTTAGATTACTTATTACGCACCCAGCAGACTATTATTCTTACTGGAAAAGTGATTCTAGCTGCACAATCTTTACCTACTGCATTTCTCATTTCTCTATAATATCTATGCACACACGTACAGTATGCTACAGACACATGCCATACGCACATTGCTATCTAAGTGCATGGGAAGCACAAACTGTAATGTGCACTCTGATCTCTCAGTGGGTCTCCAGAAGTGTATAGAGTTTTAGGAGAAAGCCCACTAAACAAATATGTTTTAAATGTAAATATTTCTGAAATTGAAAAAGTAATGAATTCCTATATTGTGCGTAAATGTAGCCCATTTTATTGGATCCCTGGAGAGCAAATGCCAGTGTCTAGAGATGGTAATTAAGAAGAACATTCCAAATTGGGATAGGGTCTTTATGGATATGGGTCATATAGGTCTTAAAGAGTCTGGTCACTGAGTCCTAAAACACTGGTCAAGGGTTTTAACAGAATTAACTATTGAGATTTTGCTATTTTTCTAATACGGTATATCTTGGGAATGTTCATCTTTTACAGTAAAATGAACGATGTATACATAAACATTTATATAAACACAACAAATTAAATTATTATTTTGCCATTAAATTAATCTAAACTTTTTTTTTTGTTTAATAGAATGGTCTTTTGATGGATTTTAAGCTGATTGGAGATGTAATCCTGGTTTTGGAGGATATGCTCTTTTTTGTTTTATTTGTGTTACATTTTCTGTTTTCCGACAGTAATAAAATAATTGTCAGGATACTGGCTTACAATGGCTAACCTCCTATATGTGAGATTAACCCCACTACCTGTAAGATTAACCCCGCTACCTCAGATACAGGGCGATAAATTCAGGTTACTTTTAAGAGATAGAATAAGATATTGTTTCGATCCTGAAATTATTATCATGTAACAAATCCCTTTGATATAAGACCTTTTTGAATTGGTTTCTAAATCAGAATGATTTGCTTGCGGTTCACTAGGGTTCTTTTAGAGAATCTGAGCAGTTGGATAGTTTATTTGCTAGCTCATCCTTCTGGCTGTTTGCTCATGCACATTCTCCCCTTCCAGATGTTCCTTCTGGGTGAGTCCTTCTGTTCAGAGCTACTCCCATGGGATGAATGGGGCTACAATGACTTTCTTGAGTTATCGTCTTTTGTTGCATTCATTAATATTAGTTTAGACTTAATGCTTTTTAAGCATCATAATGTGCTTTGTGGATTAATTCCACATACAATAGATACTGGTGAGGCATTAATCAATATATTAAATCTCTATTTCAATTTTCAAAAGAAGGAAAACATTGACATTTTAGCATCTCCGCATTATAATTTTCACCCCTTCTTTCCAATATCACCCTTAAAACACAGTTGAATGGCTTTTTATGCTTCACTTGTATCTTGACTTATTCTAGCTGTTTTAAAACGTCATCCTGCTGTTAAAATACTGGCCGGGTAGAACACCCTCGGACACAATAGAATGTGAGAGAATGGTGGTGACTGTGTGTGATCAAGCTTGTATATATACATTATCTTTCAAAAGTTTGGGGTCACTTAGAAACACCTTCTTTTCCATGAAAACATACATCAAATGAGCTGCGAAATGAATCGAAAATACAGTCAAGATGTTGACAAGATTAGAAATAATGATTTTGATTCTAATGAAGGCTAGTTTTATTGGTTCTTTAATAAGCATAACAGTCTCCAGCTGTATACTCTTTCTCTCTCTCTCTCTCTCTCTCTCTCTCTCTCTCTCTCTCTCTCTCTCTCTCTCACTTTCTCTCTCTCTCTCTCTCTCTCTCTCTCTCTCTGTCTCTCTCTCTCTGTCTCTCTCTCTCTCTCTCTCTCTCTCTCTCTCTCTCTGTCTCTCTCTCTCTCTCTCTCTCTCTCTCTCTGTCTCTCTCTCTCTGTCTCTCTCTCTCTCTCTCTCTCTCTCTCTCTCTCTCTCTCTCTCTCTCTCTCCATATATAAATATATAAATACTGTTCTACCATTCAAAAGTCTGTTTTTTGAAAACAAAAAGCAAATGTTGTCCATCAAAATAAACTCAAATAAATAAAAATCAGTGTAGACATTTTTAATGTTGTAAATTACTATTTTAGCTGGAAAAAGGCCATTTTTAATGGTATATATTTATATATTATATTGGTGAAAACTGTTGTGCTGATTAAAGAACCAATAAAAATGTCCTTCTTTAGACTTGAAATCATTATTTTAACCTTGTCAACATCTTGACTGTATTCCCTATTCATTTTGCAACTTATTTGATGTATACTTTCATGTAAAACAAGGACATTTCTAATTGGCCTAAACGTTTGAATGGCAGTGTGTATCTAACGTCCTTTATGACCACAAGCTCTTTTTAACAAGGCTTTCCTTTATATCAAATATATCTAAACATCCAATCCTTGTTTGCCCTTTCAGCAGTGTTGTACAATGTATTGGTGCCCTATAGAATAATGTTAATGGTGATCCATCAACAGAGAGAGAGAGGGTAGTACACGTGGACCCTTTTAAAAGTTATGGAGGATGTTATTGTACGATTTGGTCAGGCTTTTCCATATTTTGGCATCGAGGAATATCCAGATCTCTGGAGCTTAGTGGTGTTTTGGTAGATAAAATAATTTCTAAAGCTTCCAGGGAGATCGTTTAAATTATGACAATGCTACTTGGCTTGTTAGACCAGCTCTATTCAATAAATGATAAATAATACTGCAAGAGCCATCCGTGATAAATTACAACAGCGTTGAGCGCATCGTATACAGTTTGCATGAAACAAAATATTTAAACAATATTTACTAATCTAAAAATATACACCATTTAAAAAAAAAAAACATATTAACATTTTGCATAATATTATATGAAATAATTCAGAAAAATATTATTGTTATAGATAATAATTGTACTATTTACTCTCTGAGAGTCAGCGATTGGAGCACCATCCTTTGCGCACCCCTGCCACAAGAAATGAGGAAATAAACAGGCAAAAGCTTATTTCTGCCTGATCAAAACAGTATTTTGAAAGGTGCTTTCCTGAAGCTATTAGTGTGGTGTGGTTGACATACATAATATAGAGAACCAGACAATCAATTGGCTCTCTCAGCTGCCATAGAGCCCAGCTCTGTCTAATGGGACCCCCCTTTACTTGCTAACGGTTAATGTAAGAAGATTTGTACTATATAAAGAGAGGCATGTGCTAAAAAAACATAAATATATATTATGTGCAAAACTATTTTTGTGCTTTGCTCCTATTGCAGTGTACTCAACTTTCAACACTCCAATAGTACATACATTCAAACTGCGAATAAAAACAGGCAATTTTGCGAATATTTTTCCTACCTCTTTTGATAGTATTCGCTAAAAGTTGGTGCAATTTTCACACACAAATAAGAATTATTTTTCACAACATAATCGCAAAGCATGCGCAAATCTAATCGCAATTTATTAACGCAACCGGAAACATGCACGATAAATAGAAATAAACTGAAGAGGCGCAAATCAGGGGAAACAAGCGCAAAAGGTTACAAATATTCACAAATTGCTCTTCTTTACTCATGTGTTACCTAATTTTCCCCCCACTGCACTTGTTTAGTACATGACCCTCATAGTGATGATTATAGAAAGTTTCTCACTTTTTTCTTTAGGCAGAGATGGGGCAGACTATAATGGTTCTTATCTGCCCACACATTTTATGTTTCTATGTTGTAATTCAAGAACCTAGTCTTTTTACCATGCGGGGAGACATGTGGGGTGATTGATCAGTATCTTTTGTCTTGCTATTGGCACACGCCTAGATACAGTGTCAAAGACTAAGATGCAGTAACAACATAAAAGGTACTTTTGAATCAGGCAGAAGGGGTCTTCTGAATGATTAATATTTCTTTTACGGGTTAGCTGTTCTTTAAAACATTTCAAACAAATAATCTTGGGTGTATGTTCCTGTATATTTGAAAAAAAAAAAAAAAAGTTATATAGAGAAATATATGTAAAAGTAGAAAAGGATACAAATGGTCTCTAAGCCCACTTTATTATGTTAAGGAATATCTTCACTTGGACCCATGTGAGCCAAGTTTACCAGTTAGGTAGACAGTGGGACCTGTATCCACACCAATGTTTTTTAAGCCTACATCGCTGGGATCCACATTTCTGTGTATTTACAGTAATTCTACACAACGATATTGATAATGATGACGACATTTACCCCTCGGAGTATATGAGGTGTAAAACTAGCACTCAGTGGGGGAGATCTCTCATCCTTGTAAGAGAACAACTTCCCGAAACACACAATATACATCACAGGCATCTAAATAAACCCTTTAAACCCACTGAGCATTAACCCTTTGGTGCCACCGAGTATGAGCAAGGCATTACAAGCCCCTCGGCAGTGACAGAGTTAAACGCTGCTGTGCAGATGTGCAGTCTGGGATATATATAGATGTTAGACTGCTGTGTACATTCCATCAGCATGATCTTGATTTTTATTTTCGTTTTTGGATTGCATTTATGAAATGATAACTGTCACTACATTACGCCAAGACAGATTTGTGTAGCACATCATTAACTGGATTTTAAAAGCATTTTTTTTTTTTTTTTAAACAATGTCATTTTTTTTCTTTAATAACTGCATGTGATGCAGGAGCTTCTTTGTGTACATTGCAGCCCAGCTTCACAGCGATTAATGCACATTGTGTTTGCATCGAGGGTGTAAGCTCTGCAATACAAGGCGCCAAACATTGACTTTATTTAACTTAAAAAGCCATTTCTATTTAAAATCCCCCCAAATATGAACATTTCATGACTTTAATGTCACATAGTTTGACAATCAAACTGTTTCCAAATAAATATATACACACCATCTGAACATACATCTCCTTGGCAGGGTCGCCAGTGGTTTATAATTTTAGCAATGTAATAGTTGTACCAGTTCTGCCAGTTACCAGTGATATCAGCCACTGTAGCAGCTAACAGTTAAATCGTTTGTGCATTTGCCCATGGCACACCATCAAAGATGGGTCATCACAGCCAAGTTTGACTAGTGGTATGCATACACAGTATACAAATATACATATACTAGTGATATGTATACATAATATACAAATATACATGAACTAGTGGTATGTATACATAATATAAAAATATACATGGACTAGTGGTATTCATACACAATATAAACATATACATGGACTAGTGGTATGCATAAATAATATAGAAATATACATGGACTAGTGGTATGTATACACAATATACAAATATACATGGACTAGTGGTATGTATACACAATATACAAATATACATGGACTAGTGGTATGCATACACAATATAAACATATACATTGACTAGTGGTATGCATGCATAATATATAAATATACATGGACTCTAGGTATGCATGCATAATATACAAATATACATGGACTCTAGGTATGCATGCATTATATACAAATATACATGAATTAATGGTATGTATATATAATATACACATATACATTGACTAGTGGTATGTATACACAATATAAAAATATACACGGACTAGTGGTATGTATACATAATATACAAATATAAATGGTCTAGATGTATGCATGCATAAAATACAAATATACATGTACTAGTGGTATGTATACACAATATAAAAATATACACGGACTAGAAGTACGGTATGTATATCCTTCCTGCTCTGGTGAGTAAAAGAGATGATTTTATTGCAATAGAAAGTGTGCATACTGTTTCTGTGCACACATGCATGTACAATTCATTGTAGCTTGGTGCTTGACATCTGTTTGATAACATGTATTGTGTGCGCACATTTTCTTTTGTACTAAAGTACAATTATCTTTTGCTCACTGGGGCAGTGCATAAAAAGCCTTCTTCAGGTGTGCTGTGTTGATTAATGATGCCGAGAGGAATTAAGGACATTGAGATCATACCTTTTGAATTGTCACTGTTTGACTCTTAGCTCCACTGTACTTCCCGTTTCAGAATGAGTGGGGCAGTGCCTCAGAGTAGCAGTGTACATTTAACTCATTCATATTCTATATTGAGCCGACACAGTTGGTTTTTAATCCCTGCCTTTATACAAGTAACTGACCTAAAGCTATGTCTGTAAAATGCAGTAAAGACTGGAGCTATAACTACCTGCTACGTGACGCAAGTGATTATAAGTAACATAAAATGTAATTATTACTATCAATAGCAGACAAAGGACTCTGATCTCTTCCAGATGAGTTTAGGGGAGATGAATTTGTCCTCTTACTGATTTAACTATTGTACAGGAACCAAGTTGGCCCCGAGAAATGCATTTATTAAAACGTTTGAGATGTCAATGATATAACTAGGCATTATCCCTAGCCAGCTGAGCTCTTATCAGGAAAATCTTACCAAGTTTGGCCTTGGATCAAACAGACCCCAATAAGTCTACATCAAAATTGCTTATTTTACTCTACCTTGTTGAAAGGAAAAATGGAGAGTAAATTGAACACCTAGGAAATAAAACCCTGTCTGTTTTGATCACTAGAGGATAAAAAATACAATTCATATGTTGTGTTTACATTTTTTTTTTTTTAAATGGTTCAGGAATTTTGAAGGTATATTTAAAAGCAATTAAGAAGCATAATGGAGGGTTTGAACACACATCTTTTATTAATTGTGTTCTACACTAGTTATAAATTATGTTACATTGATTTAGATATTTAAATCCATAAATCTGCTCACCAACCACTCACTGCGCTTGCTTCCAATTTAATGTCAAACATATTATAACATTGTCTTGTTGACCTTTAAAGAGTTAAAAATCACATACAACAATACAGAGCTCCTGACACACTACTCTCCATGTTGACCTCTCTTTGGTCATCCAACAGGCCTCTCATATCAGTGCCCAGAATTAACACATTTTCTCAACAGAAAAAGGTTTCTAATCATTTGTAGGATTGCCACCGTTTCTTAAAAAAAACACCGGCCTTGCTAATGCTTCCATGGACTTAACATTGGCACAATGCCAATTTTTTTACCGGCCAGATGGCAACCCAAATCATTTGCTAGCAATTTGTCTGGCACAATGTATAGGATATTGTTGATTATTACTTATAAAGTGATACCATTTTTTATTTTGTGCATAACAGGGGAAACTATTATAGATTAATTTTTTTTGTGCTTTAAAATACATCAGGTTTTCTAACCTAATATATTTGTTGAACTCTTAAATCAAGTGCCTTCGAGTCACACAAACATTTTAAAAAATGGTCTTAAAACTCCTTGGCTTCATATTAAAGGACATGCCATAAATGTCCATGATTTTTATTTAAATGGAAGAAGTCCATTGATTGCCATATCTCTAAATTGAGTTTGGCATCAGAACCATCTTGGCAATTAACAGGTCTTAAACTATTTTACTATGTTTAAGTGACACAGAGATTTTTTGTTAGACTGATTTGTTTGCCATCTGCAATTAACATTGTAGTTTGACATCCGAATGAAGACATGGCATGGCCTGAAAGTTTTATTTTTAATAAATTCGAAACAATTATGTAGACCCCATAAAATATTTAATAACCAGCTAGAATCTGGATGCAGGTAGAGTTTCTAATTTGTTGTATGCATAGCTCCTTTCACAGTTCTCCAAAACAGTTACATTCCAGTAATATTTTAAAAGTAGTACAGATATAAAATACTGATCATTTTTTACATTTGAGTAACCATTACCTAAAATTTCCCTTGTAAGTTACATTTTATTTTTCACTTGTGCTTTTAGCACTCCCCCCCCCCCCCCCCCCCCCCCCCCCGCAGACCCAAATCAGACTAGTGGGGGTGAGCCCTCACTCTGATTAGCTGTTAGCATGTGCCAGCCTCGAGATTGGCTGGGTCTCAGCTGTGAGAGTAAATCCTAGGGTATCTCTCAAGAAAGCATGGGTTACAAAAATTTGTTGTCCTTTAAAGACCCTCTGTCACCTAAACATAGTTTATACTGTGACTGTAGAGAATTTAAAATGATGACATGATATGATCCATTCATAATGTTAGCAGAATTGCATGTAAATGTGTAAATTAAATATCATAGATTAATACAAGTATTCTGATTATTATTATTTTAATAAGGCAGAAATCAGACAGACTAAATGGGCCAACATTCTATGTTGTATGTAAAATGCGTGTCTCCTCTTTATGACATCACCCTGTAGTGCATTTGCATCTAGAGCCCCATGTGAGGTCATCATAGGGAGGTACCACACACACACTTAGAAACATTTTTCTTGCTTACAATTCTACTAACACAATGTATAGATTATCTATTCCGTCATTTTTTTTATTCTCTACATTTACAGTAAAACAAATGTTTAGCTGATGGAGTCCCTTTAAAGAGTTACATATGTATCGATTGAACACAGCATGGGGAAATGGAATATACTTTACTTAAAGATTTGCATGCAATATTTGACCTGCCATGTTGCAATACCACCCTCCATGGCCTGATCCATGGAGAGTCCTGAACTTCACTACTAGCATCCTTACAGGTTATTCCCTCTGCGTTACTGCGAAGAACCCAAACCTACATTGTGTATGCTAAAGCCTTTTCCATAGTAATCAGTATTTCTCTCAATGCTTACTGCCAGGGCTTTTATTGAATATGCAACTACCCCCGATAATGAATCTGTCTTAAATAACCTAAACTCCCTGCTCTGGCATTACTGTTTCATACTCAATAAAGCAGTCATTTTATGCTAACAAGCAACCCACCACAATTTTAGCCTGAAAAAGTTGGTATCTCACTGTGGGAGCCGTGAGAATAATCAACTCGCTGACCGCCAGTGTTCTCTCGCGTACAGGTTTGCGAGCCGTGATGTGGATATGGGGAGAAAAAGCACACAGCTTCTAAAGTGCCAATTGTCCTCCGGTGGAGTAATGTATTCGAAATGCTAGATTCAGGGTTTTTTTTTTTTAAATCAGATATATTCAACAAAATCCATACACTACCTGTATTATCTTTCTTATTTTTCCTCCAAGTTCCCTCGGAGTTTATAGAGTTTGCCACATCTCATGGCAAGCTCTGCTATACATGTGGAGATAATTCATATATAGTACTTTAGCTACTGCAGCAAATTGTGCTACAGTAATAAGCTAATGAGGTCAAGAAAAATACAATAAAGCATTGTAAAATGATGGAAAACCTAGACGTCCAAGAGATTTATTCTTTTGATTTTCCTTTATATAATTGTTGACCCTTTTCCAAAACATTAGATTAATACGTCTTATATGTAGATTGCAATTGATTTTTCTACTCGTCCAAATTTTTATACCTCAATCCAGGGCTCGACAAACCCCAGGCGCCAGGTCGCCATGGCGACCAGGAAATTAGACCTGGCGCCTGGGTGCTGTCAGCCTCATGATCCCCTTGCTGCTGCCATCCGATTTTTCTGCAGCGCGAGGGGGTAAAGTCTGTGCCGATGGCCGATGGCACAGACTGCAAGCTCCGCCCCTCGCGCAGCGCGTGTCTGAGTGCCGGGTGTCGTCACGTGACATCCTGGCACTCAGCACGCCGACCAAGTTCAGCTGCAGCACGAATGTCCCCCTCCCCTGCAGTGAGGTAAAGCAGCAGGGAGGGGGGACACATCAAGAAGAAACCCCCAAGAAAAGGGTATGTGTGTGTATGTATTATGAAGTAGGTGTGTGTGAGGTGTTTAGATATTTGTGCATATGTAAAGTAGGTGTGTGTGAGGTGTTTGTGTATATGTGTATATGTAAAGTAGGTGTGTGTGAGGTGTTTGTGTATATGTAAAGTAGGCGTGTGTGAGGTGTTTGTGTATATGTAAAGTAGGTGTGTGTGAGGTGTTTGTGTATATGTAAAGTAGGTGTGTGTGAGGTGTTTGTGTATATGTAAAGTAGGTGTGTGTGAGGTGTTTGTGTATATGTGTATATGTAAAGTAGGTGGGTGTGTGTGTGAGGTGTTTGTATATATGTGTATATGTAAAGCAGGTGTGTGTGAGCTGTTTGTATATTTGTGTATATGTAAAGTAGGTGTGTGTGAGGTGTTTGGATATATGTGTATATGTAAAGTAGTTGTGTGTGTGTGTGTGTGTGTGAGATGTTTCTATATATGTGTATATGTAAAGTAGGTGTGTTTGTATATATGTGAAGTAGACGTGTGTGTTAATGAATTGTGTTTATGTTTGCGTGATTGTCTGGCTCCTAAAAAAAAATTCTGGCTCCTAAAATCAAATTAAATTTGTCAAGCCCTGCCTCAATCGGCTGCTGCTACTGTCTTTGCTGAGCTATAGTATACCAAATATAAATAAACTATGTATATCATAGTGCATTCTTAAAGGGAACAGTCACAATTGCTACATTACCCTGTCTTTCTCTATTCATTTTTTTTGCGACTCTATCACTTTAAATTGTAAGCAAAGGTATATTGGTTTTTAATAGTTAGAATGAGATAAGAATATGCTTTGTATATTTCACTATTGCCGAAATATATACATTGCGGTTTAAAATAAAGCATAGCCTCTTCACAATGAGCTCTTGAGACTGGCAGGCACATATTTTGTCACCAAGTTTCTTAAGCTCTAGAAGTCAGGGCAACAACTGGGTCAGATGATAAGATGAGCACAAGAGAAAAAAGAAGGATGCCTCTGATAAAAACTGATTGATTGATGTCTTGCTTGCTACCATCACAAGCAGTTGACAGTTAGTTTGGGATCAGATGATTTGGCTTCTGCGATAGAAGGCAATCCTGAAGGACAAAGGGGTCAGTCCCTGTGCAGTGTCAGACTGCTGCTATTCCCCAGCATTGGAATGTATTGCAAACTGCAAGTATACTGACCCGTGAAGTGCCAGAGGGTCAGGGAACGCCTAGCTCTGGCCATTTCATTGCTCAAAGTTACACTCTCGTTAAAGCAACATCAACATTTCATTAAAGGTTTCACTGTCTGTTATTAATACCATAGGTCCACGTTATTCAAACTCACCTAGACAGATGGATATTCCACCCAAACATATATTATCAGGCATGTTGCTAGATTTTAATAATGATAAAAGACCCATGCAAATGTCTACAGCCATTAAAAGGGTTTGTATTAATGTGATAAAGTAGCCAGTATTATAGTTAAGCTAAAATGATACTAAAAGAGCTACTTAAAGTGTTCATTGTTGGATAATCTGATAACAATGTTACTTTGACTCTTTATAACAATACACCCAAAAGGGGGATGGATGGGGCAGGGATACTTCTTTATTATTCTCTCAACTTCTACATTGTTTCTATATATTTTTTTCCCGAATAGTAGAATAAATGAGTTGCTAACTGATTTATTGAGAACAACCAAAAAATAGTATTAATAAATGGAAATGGCAGTTTTTACCTTTTTGTAAGGGTGATTTCACTTTGCATTAGCACATTGCCATTTCTTTGTTTTTAATACTTTTTTTGTTGTTGTTCTCAATAAATCACTTGGCAGATCATATTGTGTTTTAACTTTTTTTTTTGCTGTGTTCACCTCCTTTACTCTACTGTGCAGTATGTAACCTGATGGGCATAGCCTGGGAGTGCTGGCACCTTATAGCAATATATTACAGTTTGATTAGGTTTGTCAGGTGTGTTCTCTCTAATATTATTTTGCATTTTTTTTAATATTGTTTTGCAAGTATTATAAATTATCATTTTACTGTTACATTGTTATCTCACGTACCCCATTTTTTTTTAGCCCTTTTTCTTTTGCTGTGTACCCCTCAAAAACTCAATAAAATAAGTTCAAACTCTCCTTAGTTACCCAGCTTCAACTGCAAATGTTTGATTACATTTGTGGCTTACACTACATCATTTGGAAAGTGCGTCTTATTATTTCTTCTATTTCTACAGTTCAGGTTTAGTAGGAATCTTTTTAGTAGAAGGTTTGTACTGCCTTTAATCCCTTTGTGACGCATGGTGCTCGCGTCTCAGAAGACCAAAGCGCCATTTTATCATTGCTGGCCCAGTTAGCCAGGGACACAATTGCAGAGACCTGAGCAGTGTCTTAGTGGATCCTGTGGGGTCTCGAGACCTCCAGGAATTACGGAGGCGCACCTGTACCCGGAAGTTCAGGCGTGGCGCAAATTAGTAAAATGTAGCCGGTTTGAACGTCGACTATATATTTCCAGTTAGTCGGAGGCAACTCAGAGTGGCCTGACCTGACAGGCGAGATCCCGCTGCAAGTCCCTGCAGTAGGATCAGAGCACAGCGATTGGCTTTTAAATGTAGGACGTTTTATACCATCCTAGAGTCTCTTTGGGAAAAAAATATAGCGTTGCAAAGTGGTTAATGCAGAAAAGTTACTGATAAAAATAACATTATTCTTTAAAAACGTTTATAGGGAGACCTTTGACAGATTTGCCAAGTTGATTAGGACAGGGCTTTATAGTCCTGACTTTTCTTATTTATGTTATTTTTTGGTATGACTAGTGATGACTTAATCCCAGCACAATTTGCAGAGAGTCTTGGCATGTCACATGACATAAACTGGTCGCCTAGGAAAGTGGGACATAAATATCGGTACCGATTCAATACCATCATTTGAAAGAGGGTTCCATTAATTGGACGACACTGTCCTCCTCACTAGCAAATACACATTTGCTTCCTGGGTATCTCTAGCATGATACAGGTTGAGTATCCCTTATCCAAAAAGCTGGGGACCAGAAGAATTTTGGATAATGGATCATTTCGAATAATTAATCAGTTTCACCAATAAGATATATTAAAGCCTCTCAGCACTCATGAAATACTGTAATATCAATGCAGATACTGTATAGAGCAAAATAAACCGCTGTTACTGTGATGTGGCTGTGATGTGAGGCATCGCTGGGAACTTGCCGTTGGTGCGTCAGCTCTGCACATGTGCCATTGTATCACCCTTTGTGGGAGTGGGGGAATCTGAGCATGCATGGAAAGGCTATATCACAGCTTAGGGGGGCTGGACACTGAATACACTATTGTGCGCTTGCATCCTGACCGGTGTGTGTGTGTGGAATGTGCAACTTGTGGCACAAACGTTATATATTTTTGGGATAACGGATCACTTTGGATAACAGATTTCTGGATAAGGGATCCTCCACCTGTAATTTCCCAGACATCTCACTGCGCAGTCACATAGTGCAAGTGACGCCTTGCTGACGTATACAGAACCAGTATAGTTCATCTATAGCTTCTATCTTCTTCTCGGGATGCTGAGTTCATTTAAAATCCCTTTATCATCGATACATCTGCTTGTAATTTGGCTAGCACCACAAATAGATCAAAAGGTATTCTATTATTAAAGTGCCACCACGTCATTAGTGTCAGAGAAGTGCCCTATAACCATTCACACCAGCCTAACAATACAAGCTGAATGGATGGCTGCTTCATTTTATTCTTTTGCACGAGCAGCTTCTGAGCTGAGTTCACATAGGAGATGCAGCAATCTTTTTGTTACACTGCTGGGTTCAATAACAGGTCACAGCTAATCCATTTTTGACAGTCACAATGAAGCGCTCTCCATAAAAATATAAAATGATTCCTTCCATAAATCTGAATGCTATCATTTAATAATGCAGTACATAACGAGCTTTTATTTACACTATGTTAGAGGATTAAATATTCATGTTTCCTTGATCAATTATTCAATATTGATGTCTTCCTAGTCCCGGCTTTGCTTATGGCTGATATTTATTAGATACTTGTGTTGTTAACTGTTGAGGTCTTAAAAGTGTTCATTTTTGTTATTAAAAAAATAAATAAATACGAGTGTCTGGGGGAAGCAGGGATTCATAGCTGGAAAACCAACTTTGTTCAGTGGTAGGTGCTTAGCAGAAGGCTCTAATTTTAAAGGGCCATTCGGAAAAGGACTATACTTTATAATGCATATTAGAATTCAGAATTAAGAGTGTATACATTTATTAAACTACAATGCTAAATATAAATATATAAACCTCCTGTAAGGAACTGATATAATACTGTGCATTTGAATATATATTGACTATTTTTTAAATGTAAGCGCTGTTTGTTCTATATTATATACACGAGGGTCTACTACATTTGGAAGATATATTTTGGGAACAAATACTCCAACACGGCTGAATGGGAGCATTTTTTCAACTCAGCTACTTTGGCCTTAAAGGCACTCTCTAGTGCCCAAAATCTTCCAAATGTTAATTCATATTAAAGTACTTTAAAATACATCTCTTACATTTTGCATTGCTTAAAATATAAAGTACTTACAGCTAGATGAAACTGTGAAATGACAGGACTTTTTGCTGCAGAAACCAAATAATAATTTCATTCAAATGAACGGAATATCCTTTTTCTTTAGTGATGTCATCAGAATATGTATTGCACTGTTAAGAGATCCTACTGTGCGCAAGAGCAAGGCCACTCAGAGTCCACACAGTGTAATCAATTTGAGTAGCACAGGAAGTGACTATATAAAAGAAAGCTTTATATCCTCAGTGTCCAGATAATCAGTGCTGCCTTACCTGTAGTATTCATGCAGCGTAATCATTGGGGAGGGCTTGAGTCAAATAATAAAAAATGGGATTTATGTAGAATGCCTGCATCAAATCACACTGGGGAAAAAAAAAATCCTGTGCTCTATACAAGCAGTGATCTTCAACTTTTGGGTTCTACTCTGTCCCTTTAAGGTTGAAATGCCTTTCTCGGTTTCCTGCATTACCTATTTATTGAGCACACCCTATAATATGTTGTGATGGCATGTTTAGTATTTGAAAATGTTGTTTCAAGTTTTATAAATGAACCAAATAAAAAGCATGTATTTGTTTTATTTCTTCTCCCTAAATTCCTTCTAAGGAAGAAACTGAAATGTTTAACTTGGAATAGTGGTTAAGCATGCTGCTGCATCCAAAGCTTTAATAGTCACAGGTAATTATGTATTTAAACACAACAATGGCTTAATACAGCAACTGTTAAGCAATGTGAGAACCTGACATCCTCTCAAAAGAGGTTTTGCTCCAGTGGTTAAAAATAAAATAATTAAAGAGACATTCACCTCTCATCTAGAAGACCAATGTAATAGTTAAGAAATAGAATACATATGTAAAATCCGGATACTCTGTATCCCTTAAAAAAAAAAAATGTATTTAAAAAAAAATGTATAGTCCATAGTTGCCAGCAGTCCTGGATTTGCTGACACAGTCCTGCTTTTTGAGGTTCTGTCCATCATATTTGGGACTGTGCTAGCATGCTTCTTCTCGATAATGAGCTCTAGGCAACCCCTGTACAGGCATCAGCTCAGTCTTGCCATGTGGTATGACTGACTGAGCATTATGGGAAATGTAGTTCAAAATATGTCCAGTGCCAAGCTTAGCACTAGATTAAATAGTCAATAATGTGGTAATATAATAAGAAAGTGTTTAAACAGGAAGCGGATGTTCTGGTTTTCCAGTACATCCTGGGGATGTTATAATGCTATTATCTAATTTAATGGTACTAATTTTATCCACCTTACAAGGATGAAGCACTGGATTTTCAGAACTGAACCAGCAAAATATCTCTTTATTTAATCTTCCATATCTTTCTTTTACGAGAACACAATTTTTGAGAAAGCAGTTCATGAGAATGACATAGGAAGATATATCATAAGCCAGTCCAACCCATTTCAAATCAAACCTGTACTGACTTTCGTATAGTATTGCAGCCAAGTTAGAATGTAGCTACAGAATTCATATTATGGTCTCCGATCAGAAAATGCCACGATGATCATAAATACAGTGATGGGAGTCACCCACCTCTGGAAAATCCAATATCCATTGCGTCACACGCACAGATTAATATTTCGCTAAATGATGTATTTTACATACGTTGAGCATGATGTCATCATTGATGTGTCTTTAATGTAAATACAACACAGTGAGGATTGTCATTTCTCAACACAGATGCCAGGAACAGCTTTGTTTTCTCATCAGATGCACGTTGCCATTCCATGGTAGAATCATTGTCTATTCTTAGACACCACATGTGTTTTTGAACTTTCTGTTATCTGAACTCCCTGCCCATATGGATAGGACTGATTAGTTTTATACTTCCAAGTGCTGCTTTTTACAGTTTGTGTCTGGATGGATTTATTAAGATTACCACCAGATTCCTCCATACAATGAACAAATAACTCCTAGTTATTATTGCAAATTCAACCCGCAGGGCAGCATTGATTTTCTTTTTTTAATTCAGCCCTTCACTGTGCAGTTTTATAGCCTTCCATCCTATCCTGGCGGCAGAGAGGAAGTTCTCTTGGGGCTTTTAGGACCATTGCTGGTTGCCGGCCATCGCCAAAAACCCCCCGCTAATAAAGTAACCCACCTAACCCTAAAACCCTAAAACTAACCTCCTTCGACGGAGCAACTGACAGCAATGAACTGTCAGGTGCTCTAAGTCAAGCGATGAAGAAGCTACGAAGTGCAGTGCATTGCAAGAGACATATATATGTTAAATGAGCCTGTATTGATCTCTAGAATCCTCCAATCCAGTCCAGGCATGCCATGGAGGCTGATCCAATCAAAGACAGACGCAGTACAGCACATTGTCATTGTGTTTAATCTAAACAAAAAAAAAAATACACAATTTCTTTTATAAGTGCAGTTGGAACCCATAACAGCGCGTTTCACTCATATCGCGTTGGCCTAATATCTCCTGATCTTACCAGAGTAAAGCGGTGGTGAAAGGAGGTTTTGTCTCACCGAATTTCATTCAGGATCCGATACAAGCAGGATCGCAATGTGATTCTTCAGACATCGGGCTTTAAAGGATTTTTAGCTATTATTTTTATTTTAAAGAATAATGTATACATTCCTTGAAGTTGATTCAAGTAAAGTAAACATATACGTACTGTTATTTAATGTGTAGGGGTGAGCTTTTCCGAAGCCTCAGGTGTGTACAATGTAACAAATATACTACATTGGGAAATACATTAACCTACTAAAGTCATTGTATGGTGCATTTGGTTGGAAACTTCCGATGTTGATATTTCACAGTGATATTGCACAATCACATTTTCTGAACCCAGACAGTACACTTTCCTTTTCGGTTTCCTTCCCTTCCCAAGTTTCACACCGCTTTCAAATGACTATGTCAACATTAAACGTATCTCAGCCTTTCTGCCATTGTTTCTCGTTCCACTTTTCATCTGATACTTTCTTTGAGAACCTTCTGTTGATTTGGTAGTATTACTTCTCTCTCTTTAAAAAAAAATACCGTACATATCTTGGACCAGTGGAAACACTAAGAAATACAATATCAATATTAGTTATGAGATCATTGTTTAAGAATGATAAATTACAATATAAACAATATAAACAGAAAAAAAAACCAGGGGGGCACTCTGGGGCACCTAGGGAATATGTGGTTGTACAAAATAAACCTTCAATATGTCTATTTGCATACCACCCAAGTGTCTCTATTTAGGAGGGACAGTCCCTATTTTGCCCCTGAATCCCCCTGTCCCTCTTTCCTCTTCTATAATCTCTCTTTTATGGAATCTCAGAATATGTGAGTGAGTTTTGCAGTTCAAAGTAGTCCACTGTTAAAGACACAACTGTTGGCAAAAAAAAAGTTCTGCTTAACTGAAAGATTGAAATGATTTAATGAAAGAATATAAATAAAGTACCTTAATGCACCATTTGTGTCAGTATAGCTCTATCAGGGGGCTGACATTTTGTGTAGAATCTTGGGTTAGATAGCTCAGTCGAAGGAAGAGATGACCTATCTGACCTAATATGGCTGCCCCCTGAGCTATACAAGCAACAAGGGCTCAGTAAGGAGCTTTATTTATATTCTTTCACTATAAAAAATCAATTTAAAATGTCTATACTTGATGCAATATGTCAGTTAAACATAACATTTTTTTTTCTGACATATGTCCTTTAAGTGCATGAACCCTAGTGATTCCCATACCAATAGTTTACCCTACATGCACAAATGGTTTGTTTTGTCAAATTTGGAATCCACAGAGAAAACCTCATGAGGCTGGAGATATATAGTAAATAATCCCTATTTAAGACACACATTATATAGACTTTTTGCTACAGACAATTTTTTTCTTCAAATCTCTTAACGCCAACCAGTAATGTTTAATAAGGTTTGTGTCTGATTAAGTAATCCAAGTTACTAAAACATTTTAATCTCTCGATTTTGTTTTCCCAAGTACTAAAATGTTGCTTTTCTGTGCCAGAAACAGTTCATCTTTCATGTTAATCAGATGTTTTACATTCTGAGTGATCTTGAGATTCTTGCCATTTTTTTTTCCTGTCTGGAATCCAAAGAGAATTTTTTTTTTTTTTTGGGTTCGGGTTGGAGGGGAGATTGGATGTGGTGATCATTTTTGCACCTTATTAAGAATATGTTTAGTTCCTTGAACTGTTTCCAAGATTAATAGGAATGTGTGGATACGCAGGATTAAAAATAATGAACTGTGGCAAACTATGAAACAGTTATGTGGCAAACTATGGAATAGAATAGCAAAATTCAGGCATTAATAGCTTAGTAGGAAACATAGACAAATAGATGATTATTTCCAATCCTGTTTTTTTTACTGTTTGTTCTATGCACTAATACTTTTGTGAGAGAAAAAGCTAAATAAAGAAATGTTTCTTAATTTACATCTTAAGTAAACTGCAGGGTCTACTCGATATAGACCAATCAGCTTGGTCAAAGCAGCTGAATTTCCGATTTTTCGGCCATATTTGGTTTATGGATTTCGGCCCTACAAATCCTATGGATTAACCCTACTCAGTGGGTGCCAAAATCCCCCCAAAAGAACCCTCCTTCCCCCCAAATAAATACCCAAAGTTATTTACTTATTTGGGGGAAGGAGGATCTGGAGGCTGCCCAAATGCAGGGGTATTTGTTTATGGGGGGTACAAAGGTATTTGGACAGCCTCCGGGCCTTGGTGGTCTTTATTTTATCATATGGGCTACTTTCCCTGGCAATTGGGGGCCCAGCTTCTAGCCTCATGTTTCTAATCAGAGGGCAGGGCTAGTTGCCTTGGCCCCCCTGGGAACCATATGAGCGGTTCCTGTTTATCATAGCTTAGGGACAGCATATGTTGTTGTTTTTTTGTTACTTAGTTCGGATCCTGAAATTTCAGCCTCAAAAAATGATTTCTGTGTACAATTCAAAAGCACAAGTATTATGACAATAATATATTCACAAGTGAGTTTCATCCGTTTTAAAGGGACTCTAACACCAACTCACTGTTAACACTTCAAATGAAGACAATAAAAAATGACAAAAAATAATCTAATACATTATGCTAGCCTGTGGCATCTATTTAGCTGTTTTTTGTTTTTTTTAATTTTTACAATAACAATAAATTATATTATAGGATCAAAATAATTGTATCTAAGGAAAACCCTTCCTACTCTGTAAAAAAAAAAAAAAAAACAGCAATTGCCCAGCATGACCAACATTTTTTCAAAATGTCTGGTCACTAAGGGGTTAAAACTTTTTTTTTCTCTTAAATTGATTCTGATACTCTGGGGCAAACCAAGAGGCACTTACAGCCTGCTCACAATGGTGAACATTCCGCCATGATGTCACTGAACATTGGTGCCAATCTGTAATGATGTCATGGTGTCCAACTTATTTTAAAATGTCTAACCTGGTTCATCTGCTAACTACCTTCGAACATGGCCTCCTCAGGGCTAACACGCCACTCGCAGCAAAAGAAACAGGCCAAACAAAAGTGTAGCTTTGACTTCAATAAACGTTTTGGCAGTATCAGTTCTAAGGAATAGTAACTTCCAGAATGGCGCTGCTTAACTTCATACGGGTGATATGTGAAAATGTAATGCGGAAGTGATATGATCACAGAGCTGCTGTGCCTCTCAATGATAGACGTGATTTATGAAGATAATCCAGCTGGTTAACTTTGTCTCTCTCCTCATTATCAACACTCTTATGGTATGGACTGTCCTCCCTTACAGTGTGTGCCAGGAATTCAGCAAATGTCAGGCTAGGGCTAGGATCAGTGAAAACACAAAACTCAAAATGCAATGGAAAGAGCCCACTGGGTGAAAGGGAACATTGTTTTTTTTTTCTTTTTCTTTCTGTACTTAGTGGTTTTCTGTGTTTAATGTGTGCATTAATGTGCTTAATTAAAAGCGTTTACGCTCATTTTCTTAATTACGATTTTATTGTTTCACCTTTATGTATTGAATGGTAGAGTTATTTCGCTGCTCCAGAATAAAGATTCACAAGGCTATGACAGACTGCAGTGGGGCTTACCATTGTCAAAGCTTTGGCTGCATAGGATGGATAGAGAGGGTTAACTCCTACAGGAAAGAATAGAAGGATCTCGCCAAGTCCCGCTCGGAGGAGAGAGAGAGGGGATATATTAGATTCAATATTAGGAGATTGAACAAAGTAATGGGATGGAGCATATTTCAAAATTGCTGGTATATGAACTTGTTTTACTGGGTAGTTGGTGCATGGAATAGACCACCAGCAAAAATAGTAAAGGTCATTATTGTGAAGAAATGTAAAGATAAATAGAGTAGGCATAAAGCTGTCATGGGAATCAGACAAGCCCGGGGAACTGGACTAGAGAGGCCGAACAGGTCTTATCTACCTTCAAATTCGAAACCACCTATGTTATTACACACGAAGGACCTGTATTATCTGTCATTTTACTTCTTTCATGTTATTTTTGTTTTCTATGTAATCTCTCATCAGCCAAACTCAAGGGATTTAGTGGGAGAGTATCTGACTAAACCTTGACTAGAGTTACCACCAGGCCAGTAGTTGAGTCAGACCAGTAAAAATATTGGCTTGAGACCAATGTAGGGTTGCCACCTAGCCGGTATTTTCCTGGCAGGCCGGTAAAAAATGTACTTGGCCGGTATTTTTTTGAGTACAAGATGGCAACCCTAGGCCAATGTTAAATCTACAGAGGCACCCGTATGGCCAGTCAGATTTTGAAGAAAAGGAGGTAACCTTATTCATGAGAGACCTATACTTTCTTTCATGCCTCCTTTCTAGAATATACACAAGGGGGGGAATATTTTCTATAGGTGGCTTGGAAACATGACATGAATTGTTTGCAATACATTGTAACTATTCCAATTAAGGTACACACAACTCCATATACAAAACATACATGATGCTAGAGCTGCCGACCAGCGCAGAGCTGGGATATGACATGTGAGGAGGTTTCAACTCTTACATTGAATTCAAAGTCCGTCACTTAATCAAAAGTTGTCACAACTTAAATATATATTAGACACTTCTAAACAAACATATTATACAGATTTAGCACTCCTAAATTCTGTAACGTCTGGGCTCAAATCTTTAGCAGCAACAAAAGGAAAGCGATATTGATAAGTAGATCCAGTTAAATAAACTAGGGCTTCTGTGTATTGGTTTCATTTCCTCTGATAATTTGCATGTCTTTTTCTGGGAACTTGCAGGAAATGGAAGCACTCCTTACTTGCATGAAAGACACAATTACACTATTGCTGGGGGTGAAATGGGGGGGGGGGGGGGTTGCCACCTTATAATCCCAGGTCCACCTTATAATGCTGGACCACAATTCCCATTATATTTACAGTCAACCTTATGAAGGATTTACATAAAGTGAGCCAAAGAGGTCACCTTGCTTGTGTAGTGACCTCATTTCTAGAATAATGTATCATGTCCCTTTAAAGGAGGACTGTAGGCAAAATATAAATGTATGCTTGATGGCAAGATTGCATGTGTATATGTTTTAAATAGAAATAATTTATTGTAAGAATACAAAGAAAGTACTTATTTGTTACATAAATCGCTATCAGGGGGCAGTCATGTTATTTAGTGTCATGGGTCAGATCTTCATGCACCTTGGGTCAGTGTTTGTCGGAGGTTCTCAGAAACTAATCAGGGTCTCTTCAGCGCCTGATTTATGGATACATTGGCTGCGCTGGCACAATGAGAGCTGGCACACCTAGAATTTACCAAAATTTGCCAGGAGTCTGCTTGATACAGACTCCATTATATGGCGCTATGTGCGTCTTATCCATGTTTTATATATGACCCCCGCTGTCTCCAAAACATCCCTCAGCTTGAAACAAAATTCAAAACTTGATCCTTTATAAAGATATATTTAGTGAGACACAATATTTGAAAGTGACAGAACATCTTAAGGGTTTTTTTTTTGTAATGAAAAATCTCAAATATCAGTTCCCTCTTCTTAACAATAAGTGAAGTAGAAAAGTTTACGGGGAACAATTCATTAATGAAGAAAAACACCACTAGCATGAACCTTCTGCTGATGATACCTGCATGGCAATTAGATGAGAGGTAAAAAAAAAAAAAGAAAGGAAGACCCATGAAGCCATTCCAGTAGAGCGGCTGTGAACTAGTGCTGATAGCGTGAACTACCTTGCCTTGCATAAATCGCGGGAGAGAGACGTGTACAGTCATTATGGCTAAGACAATATGCAAACTATCTCCAATGAAATCAAATTGCTAAAGTGTTTTCATTTGCATGTATTAACTATTAACATAATGAGAAGAAGTGACATTGGACCCGAATTGTGTGTCTGTTCGGTGTGATAACTCTACTGAATGTGGGAGTAGACGTCCAAAAATCTCTCTACTAGTCAAATCTACGTTGAACTCTGAAGTGTGCTTTTCTGTATTGGGAGGCATGTGATGGGGTGTTGAACTGCGCCAGGTTTTTGTGATGGTGATTTGTCAGGATAGACACCATCAGATTACTTTGTCTCCTAATGGATACGTGTCAAATTAATAGAGAGGGCTCCTCCTTTGGCCGCACTTCATTTGCTATTTGTATAATTGTATCGACATTCCTAAGGATTATTTTCTCGTATTGTATGTGTAGGGAAATATTTATTTATGTTATTTCGGAGTTATGCGCTGCAAGAATGATGTGGATATGTGACTGCGACCACTTACGAAATGGGGATTGCTCCAGCAGCAAGAGAGAATGTGTTTCCCAACTCGTTAGAATTCCTTAATGACAAAATGGAACAGTAGACACTTTCATAGAAAAAGTAGTTGATACCTAGAATAGACATCCAGTGGAGGTAGTAAACGTTAAAGTGAGAGAATTTAAAGAAGTTATAAGGCTAACCTGAAACACAAATAAATTGGAGTTTTTGCTACAATGGCCAATTGGTTCTTCGTTGCTGGCTCAATCTCGGTGTCTGTATTTTTGTTTCGTTCAGTCATTTCTGGAGCTCTTAGAAAGTCATTTTATTGCTAAGTGGCTGGGATTGAAGTTTGGGAAATCTGCTCCTCCGCAGCTAGAAGGCTACATTTTGACACCTGATGAGAATTTCACCATACCTTTTAGTGCATATGCTCATCCCTTTGTCACTGTAAGGGTTATTACAGGATTTGACAGATTTCTGTAGAATTGAGGAGCCAGGTAGACCAGTTCTGGAGCCAGCCTTATTATACTTCGGAGCCAGGGAAATGGGACTTCTATAGAGTTCCATGTAAAACAATCAAAAAATGTGGTAGCCAGCAGTAAGAATTTTAGCAGCCATGGCTCTCTGGATCCCTGGATTTTTCAAACCCTGTGTTAATATGTTTGAAATATATTGCTGGAAAAATATTTTTTTATTGATTATATCCTGGGTTTTGTTTGTTTTTTATTTTAATTTCTTGGGTTTTGTTTTATTCATTGACTAGACAATTACTCAAACATTTTCTGTGTTCTGTACATTTTAGGAAACAAACAAACAAACAAACCCAATAGCATAAAGAAAACGCCTGGGCAGAAGGTTAGCGGTGATAGTCACAGGATGACAGAGCTGCCCTCACTTCATCACCAAAGCCCTCCCCAACATTTTATTATACTGCACAGTATATATTAACTCAAAGTATTAATATAAAATATAAGCTGCCAGATACCTCCTATCCCTTAGGTGCCCAGACAGAGTGTACATTGACCATCTACATTGACACACCCTCCCTAACAGAACAGATTCATACATTCAATATCTGGTGTTGTCCCATGAAGTTCACAGTCCTGTTAATCCTTTGAATTTAAGAGCCTTAGTGGGCTATTCACTACAAGGTAAGTTTCAGGTGAGTTGAGGTGCGATGAACATTCCATCTCACCAATATAGTTATACATACTGCAGGGACAAACCTGAAGAGCTTCCCCCACCAAGCAAACTTACCAAGTTTGCCTCTGCACAATGAATAGCTAAATTGTGTTCATCCCACCTCATCTCACCAAATCTCACCTCCAACTCACCTTTTAGAGAATAGCTCCCTAAATGGACACAGGTCCAGTATGGCACTCACACTAAAATGCATACTATGTTGGCATACACGGTTCTACTGCATATTTATTCTCTGCCATCCAGAAACAATCTTGAGTACACAGAGTTGGATGACCATTGATGTTATCCAAGTGGAACCAACAGATTACATGGTGCTTGCTAATTCATAGTACCGGTATATATTTTTTTTTTTTACATTTGCCTGAAAAAATATTTGCAAGTGATATCAAATATTTCTCTCTACCTATTGAATTCTTTTTATCTCTGCTCATGAAATACCATAGACTGCAACAACAAAAAAACACCGGTAAGCCATACGGGAGCTTAGTTAACTGAATGGAACCCATTGGGTCGCTTTAATAAATATTCTTATAACAAGTTCCCAACCGATGTGATTCAGTCAAAAAAACTTTTGCAGGATTGGGAGAAAAAAAGATCAGCAAAATAACCTTTGAAAATCCCAAATTCCTTGTGATCTATGAAAAAATATATGTGGAGTATTTTTGTAAACAAGCTGATAATGGAGTTACCCCAATAAGGTGGGAATTTGGAGCGTGATAAAAGTAATTAGCATTCACATTATCAAGCTTTACTTAGATGTAATATTATTTTAACCAAAAGAACTATGACAACTGAAGACATGAAAGCAAGGCTTGTGCTTGAAATGGATTGTAGGGTTTTTTTTTTGCAAATGGGGGGGGGGGGGGGGGGGGGGTGAGAGGATTGTTTATATTTTGCCTGCTACTGTATTTGTGTAAGTTGGGGTGGGGATGGAATATGATTAAGATACAATAAGCTCTGGAAGGAAAAAAAAAAATAAGTTAAAATATTCATGTATGCCACACTGCGACAAGAAAGCAGAGAAATGCAAGGAAATCAGCAATTGAACAGCTGTGTTTTAAAGGACAGTACTTTGAATGTCATTTGACGATTTGCTTTCAATTAGAAGTAATTTACAGAAAGATGCCCACAAGCTAATCTTTACAGGATAATTAAGTTCCATTTTCTTTACTTTTAATTAAAAAGCAGAAAAGATTTAGCTGATCCATAAAAAAAAATGTTCTGTTTAAACATTCATCAGACTTCACACTCTTTTTTTTTTTGTTATTTGTTGTAACAGATGTTATCCCAACTGAAGTCTGCTCACTGTTTAAACCTGGGATGGAAGGAAAGGGAAACTTGTGCTGAAAGAGGTGTGGAAGTGTGTGTGAGTGTGTCTGAATGCACATTAGTATGTCTGAGTGCTGGTACACATAAGTGTGTCTGAGTGCTGGTGCACATTTGTGTGTCTGAGTCCTGGTACAGAGTAGTGTGTCTGAATGCTGGTGCACATTAGTATGTCTGAGTCCTGGTACACAGTAGTGTGTCTGAGTGATAGTGCACATTAGTATGTCTGAGTGCTGGTACACATTTGTGTGTCTGAATGCTGGTGCACATTAGTGTGTCTGAGTGCTGGTGCACATTAGTGTGTCTGAATGCTGGTGCACATTAGTGTGTCTGAGTGCTGGTGCACATTAGTATGTCTGAGTGCTGGTACACATTAGTATGTCTGAGTCCTGGTACACAGTAGTGTGTCTGAGTGCTAGTGCACATTAGTATGTCTGAGTCCTGGTGCACATTAGTGTGTCTGAGTGCTGGTGCACATTAGTGTGTCTGAGTGCTGGTGCACATTAGTATGTCTGAGTCCTGGTACACAGTAGTGTGTCTGAATGCTGGTACACATTAGTGTGTCTGAGTGCTGGTGCACATTAGTGTGTCTGAGTGCTGGTGCACATTAGTATGTATGAGTGCTGGTGAACATTTGTCCACTTCCGCTGGAAGGCTATTCCGTGCATCCAGTACCCTTTCTGTAAAGTGATACTTCCTGATATTACTTTTATCAGAACAAATATGTGTTCCACATACTGAAGGAAGAACAAGCACAAGCACAGGCCGTCAGTATGTAGGATGGATAAATGCACAGACAGAATCAAATTAATTAATCATGGCAGGTCCTGTGAGATCGGCCAACCTGATTCATTAATTAGAGTCTGTCTGTGCCCATATGCATCCTACAGACTGCTAGGCTAAACCAGATGGTCTATGGTTTACTGATTGTGGACCTATAGTGTGTATTTTCAATAAGGTTCTACTAGCTCAGAATGGGTGTTGGGTGCGTAGGGTTGCCACCTGGCCGGTATTTTACCGGCAGGCCGGTAAAAAATTGGCTTCAGGGCAATGTTAAGTCTATGGAGACAGTACCAAGGCCAGTATTTTTCTGAAGAAAAGGTGGCAACCCTATGAGTGGGCCCCAGAACTTTGTAACATTAAAACTAATGTCATCATTAGCACCATGCCAGCTGTCTCCCATGGTGTATCGGATCAATAAAGACTACTGAAAGCAGAAGTGCAAGTGTATTGCCGTTTAACATTTTATTCACTGAAAGATGCTCACATTGCAATCCCCTGTAACCTGGACACCGGATAGAAAATTCAGGAATGTCAGGAATGTTTAACCCATGACAGTTGCGAGCACTGTATATTGATCAATAGAAATACACAGAACTATACAAACATGTAATTGATTGAGGTCATCAACCCAAATTAAGCTGAATTAAATGTTCACTTTAGTAATTGCATTATTAAATGTACCTTTAGTTTTTTTTTGCCCTTGTTTTAATAGTTTTAAGGTTTGGAGATATTAGATGTGTCTTCCTGATGCCTGTATGAGTCTTTCCTGGCAAATATTGTATTATTATTGCACATCTCCTTCTAACATTAGCAGAGTGTAGTAACTTCCATTATGGCATAGTTTTAGGGTTAGGGGGAGTTTCTTTATTAGGGGGAGTTACTAGGGTGAGTATTTGTTGGTGCTGAGAGGCTACATTAAACTATCAGCGCTGTAATTGTCGCAATGAAAGTCATAGACCCAGCAATCATATAGTGTAATATCTCAGTGGCAGTGAATATGTGATGTATTTTACTGTATGCACTATAGATGCCTTATTATAGTATAGCCAAAGTGTTTCAGAAACGAATTATTCCATATTAGAAATACACACAAGTACTCAATCACACTCCTTTTCAGGATCATTCTGCTTACATTTGTGTTAACCAAAATTCAAACCTAATGACAGTAACTGGAAAACACCCATTCCCAAGCTTTATAGAGATTTCCAAACTCTACCAGTGAAACTCAAAGCATCAACCCTTTGAGGAGTAGCTTGGCCCTTCCATACATATGCCAAACTAAGTACCATTTTTTATTACTAAGTCATACAGTGTGCGTTACCAAATCGGACAATATTTTCAAGTAGTGGCCATATTTCTTTCTTTCTTTTTTTTTTTTTTATCTCACTGGGGGCTGCCATTACTGTGCATTTTCTGGTCAATGACCATGGCTTGAAGCTTGTATTCTGATTAGATTAGAACATAGAGAATCTGCTTTGTTTTCATGTGGATTTTTTTTTTCTGCTTTGTGTTTCTTCCACACCACCTTCAACTTTATATAAAATGCAACAGTAACATATATATCACATTATTTTTATGTACATATCGGAATTTCTCTCTAAAGTATTTTTCATATATAAGGCATTTGGCACAAAGCACTGTACAAATCAGACATTTTTTTAATACATACATCAATATATGAAAGAAACATTTAGGTTGCATATGTTGACTAACTCTTAATCAAAGATGTTCCCAAATCTCTATACACGATGCAGTATAATATCTGTGAGGCCCAGTAGGGTGAGATAGACTCAGTAGGGTAAGAATGTCCCCTTTTTTTGTGTGGACGATCCAGCCCCATTTCTGAAGCTAGGAGCGGCTCTACCCACAAACACACTCAGTAGAGTGAGTATATGCCTTTTTGTGGAGTACCCTGCCCCTTTTCTGAAGATAGGAGAGGCTTCACCCATATTCAAAAACCTTCTGTCGTGCTGGACCCCCTTCTTAAAAGAGGGGAGAGTTCTTCTAACCACTGTGGCCCCCCTTATAAGTATTCTGTTGATTTTGCTAGAACATATAAGTGCATTAGAACTAGGGTTAAAATACAACTGTTGGAGAGTTAACACCTCCCTATATTTGAATCGTGGCTTTCCATTCACCTCTGCCAGGTATATTAATAGCTTCCTATAGTTGTACATTATATAATTGCTTTCATGAAGCTTGATTAACTCTATCTTGGATTTCAGGTTATTTTTTTGCAATGCTTTTTTTTTTTTAAATCCTTCTGTGACATAGTTTCCCCTTTCCTTTCAAATGACAAGCTTGTAACACAAATTAAATATAGATGTATATAGATGTATTTTTTCAATGTATAAAAAATACATATATTATTATCAATAAAACAAAATATTGAATTGGGATTATATTATTCAACCCCTCCCCCCCCCCTTTTTTTTTTGCTCTAGGCAAAAATACTGAAATTCATTGGATCATTAGATAATTTAGCCTTTAATTACCGTTTTGCATGCATGACAACATATCAGTCGCGGCACTGCCATCTGTTCAAATCCCATGTTTGTCCCTGTTGATACCGTTTAGTGAATAGTGACCCAGTTTTTGGTCTAAATATTCAATATTTTAACAGGCTTACAAGACATTAAATCTTAATGAGAACCAATGAACTACAACACTCCTACACCTAAAACTAAGGATACATTTGTATTACTCCCTCTTCAACCTACTATATAAAATATATTATATATAAAACATTTAAGTTACATTACATTGTCTCTGTCAACCTAAACAAATTAGCAGTATGAGAAACACACACAATATAAGTCATGGTGGGGTGAAGGTGATGGGGAAACCCCTCCACTTTAAATTAAGAAGGTTGCAGAGGCATTATTAAAGGAACAGTCTAGTCCCCAAACTCACTTTGGTGCAAGATAAAGAACACTGCTTGTATAATGCACAGGCTTTTATCCCTGTGTGATTTGATGCAGGCATTCTGTATAAATCACATTTTTAATATTTGACTCAAGCCCTCCCCAGTGATTACTCTGCATGTTTACTGCAGGTGCGGCAGTACTGATTATATAGACACTGAGGATATAAAGTTTTGTTTCATATAGTCACTTCCTGTCCTCCTCAAATTGAGTCTATTGTGTGGCCTATGAGTGACCTTGCTCTTGTACACAGTAGGATCTCTTAACAGTGCAACACATTGTCTGATGACATCACTAGAGAGACATGATATTCCATTCATTTAAATGGCATTCTCACTGGTTCCTGCAGCAAAAAAGAAAAGAAAAGGAAACAACATTTACTTATCTAGTGTGGGCAGTCCTGGTTTCTTGCAAACTGCTGTAATTTCACAATTTCTTCTAGCTGTAAGTATTTTATATTTTACGCAATGTAATACATGCATTTCAAAGTACTTTGAAAGCACATTAATATGCATTAATATTTGGAAGATGCATTTTGAGCACTAGACAGTCCCTTTAAACTCAAATTTACACACACCAGACAAACTAGAAGAATTCTCGTACTGCTCCAAGCCTCAAGCAGAAAGCCAGTAACCAACCGCATGCTGATAAGTTCCTATAAAGGATGAAACAGCTGTCCATGGGAGGTTACCTGGCTGCACAGAAGGCATTTGCGCTAAAGGGTCTGTGTATATAGTGGATATAGAAGTGCAAATCGTTATCCTTTTTTGCATGTGCTTGACCAGAATCCCTTGCAGTGGTGCTGCAAGTTTAGGATTTCTGTGGAAAAGGCAAGCCCCCACCTGAATTTTAAGGGGAGGGGTTTTCCATATTTATGTGAGTGTGTGTGTGTATGTCACATGGTATGTAGCATACACTTGTAGCAATCCAAATATGCAGAACATGCAACGTGAGAAATATACTTCATAATTTAACAGACCAGTTATCTGTAGTCAGACCTTTATTACTCCACTCAAAAATCCAAAATACTACAAAGAGTAGGAGAAATTTCACTCTTCTAGATGGTTTTCCTACCACATCAATACCTTCACCAGCCATCTTATAATGAATAGCTATCACTGTGTTTTTAGGAAACTTAGTGTTAAAAAAAAAAAATCTAAAAAAAGAAAAATATTCATTGATTAAATAAAAGTCTTAGAATGCGTTGGTCTTCTTACTGGGTTTTTACATTAATACGGATTGTGGTGTGTGAACCTTCTGCATAGCTTTGACCTCAATTGTGATTTCGATTCTGTCCAAGACTTGACGCGGTGAAAACAAATATGGGTTGGTGGTGAGAGTTTCAAGAACCAGCTGCTTGGATAATGACAAAAATTGTCTTTTAACTCAGTGGTAGATTTCTTGGCAAACCCAAACCTTTGCGGTTTCCAGTTCAATCCCTCTGATTCACTGCTGCAGGATTGAGACAGAGGCTCAGCAAGTGTATGATCTTATTAGAATCCTTGGCAGGATACCCTGTAATCCACACACACAAAAAAAACCCAGTCTACTGAATTTTTAAAAAAAAGTAAAAAAAAAAAAAAGATATTTAAATATCCCGTACAAACCTACTAAAAGGACAGCTATCTTTTAAATTATTGTACTGACATTTATCCTGCAATGTGATCAGCGGAGGTAAAAAAAAATAAAAAAATTGCTACTGTTTTATTGACAGTACTGACTCTATCTCTCCTGTAGAGATTATGTGCTCTGCATCCTTTTTTTTTCTGTTTTAATATAGATCTTGTTTTGCAATTTATGATGCTCTTAGCAATTACAGGGGGCATGTGTTGAAAAAAGAAAATCGATCGACAGTGTGTAAATGGAATATTTCACGTCAAGTCCCTAATCTGACTCATATAAATGTCTTTCCCCATATTGATTCAGGAGCTGAAAGAAGGGTTGGATCTACTTAATAAAATATAGACGGTAAATTCCCTGTTCAGTACTTAGAGCAGCAGCACTATGACTTTTATTTTTTTAAATAAATGCTGGATTATTGTCTTAATTTCGCATTTCAGTCCTGGTATTAGAAAGCAGGATACATCACATAGCCTCCAAAAACAAAAGCCTGTACAAAGCAAATGGAACCTATGTGGTGATTACCTGGAAATTTATATATCAATAAATATATTAATTACACTACAGAAATCTGCATAGTAGTTTATTTTTTTTTTTTATAGATACAGTTACTGCTTTGAACAACTAAAGTTTTATTTTTCTAGTTCATTCTCACACAGAAAATGATAACTATGATTAAAGTTTAAAGGACAACTGTAGCAAAAAATTAGCCAATGTTTGTTTGACAGATTGCATCACGTATAGATAGTCTGCAAAGAAATGCTTTAATGAAAGAATAAACATAATATACTTTATTGAGCGTTCTTTGCTCTGTTTAGCACTTACAGGGGGCAGACATGTTGTTTAGAATCTTGGGTCAAATCAGTCAGATCTTCCCATCAGAGCTATACAGAGCAAAGAGGGCTCAATTGTTACAATATTTATATTCTTTCATAAAAACATCTATTTAAAATGTCTACACTCCATGCAGTCTTTCAATTAAACAGTACTTATGTTTTTGCTACAGTTGTCCTTTTGAGTCTTTGACCGTTATGCTCAGTAACATAGAAGATATTACCTACTGTTAAGATTTGGGCTCTTATATCAAATAAGCCTATAATGGTAAGACTTAACAGAAGTAGTTTAATGTAAAACGATTATCCAAGGTGATGTACACATGTTGATACTGCTCTACTTATATATGATATATTTTACTATACTCCCAATATCCTTGTTATGTGTACTAACATGGCACAACAAAAGTTAAGTTAAAGATATAAATATTTTAATAAAGTATATTGAACTATGTAAAATAATAACTAAAAAATTGCTTGTGCCACAAAAGGCGTTAGCATACAACAGACCTCTGAAGAGGCAAAAAATAAAAAATAAATTAAACCTTCAGATCCATTTAATAAAGACAATACAAAATGGGCTGCAAACAAACGAAATACCGAAAAAACTAAAAATAAAGGAAAACCAATCAAATTTAATTATTTATACTAAACATAATAACAAAGAAACAAAAGGATCAGGAAGGCAAAATAAAAAACTGGATTGTTTAAAGGACATGTGTAATAATTTTTGACTTCATCCCTCATATCTTTTAGATTATTTGATATTATCTGACATCATCTGATTGACACATGTAGTGGTTTTTAAGGGTTTATTGACTAAATCCTGATATTGGTTCTTTAATTTGACTCAATTTACAGTTAATACAGCCTTGTTAATGGTGAATTACCGTATTTGCTCGATTATAAGACGACCCTGATTATAAGACGACCCCCCCAAATTTGTACATTGCTTTAGGAAAAAAACTAAAAGCCTGATTATAAGACTACCCTATAGGAAAAAAGTTTAACTTGTATATATGTAAATTGATTTTTAATATTTAATAAAAACTTTATATAATACAAATGCATTTCTTGTTTTTATTTCCTTTTATGTGCCAATGCGGCCTCTCTCCCGCTCCCCCAGCTCTCTCTTTCCCCCCAGAGTTGTCTCTCTCTCCCCCCAAAACTTCTCTCTCTTCACCTTCCCCTGGTCTCTATCTATCCCCCCCCCTTGTCTGTGTCTCCCCCCTCCCTCCCCTTTTCTGTCTGTGTCCTCCCCCTTCCTTTGTCTCTCTCTACCCCCCCTCCCCTTGTCTGTCTGTGTCCTCCCCCCTCTCTTTGTCTCTCTCTACCCCCCCTCCCCTTGTCTGTCTGTGTCCTCTGTCCCCCTCCCCCTTACCTAGTTTCGTTCCCTGGTGGCTAGTGGGGACAGCGGGGGGATGTCTGCACGATACGTGCAGACATCCTCCATGCTGCCCGACACGGCAGTCTATTATGACGGACAGCTGGTCCGTCATAATAGACTGCCGTGTCGGGCAGCATGGAGGATGTCTGCACGTATCGTGCAGACATACCCCAGCTGCCCGATTTACCCTGGTGCCTAGTGGGGCAGCAGAGGATGTCTGCGCGATGAGCGCAGACCTCCCCTGCTGCCGCCCGGCACGATCGCCGGGACTTCTGTGACGAAGCCGGAAGTACCCGGGCGGAAGCAGGGGAGTCTGCGCTCATCGCGCAGACATCCCCTGCTGCTAGAGAGGGGGATCCAGGTCCCCTGCAGCTCTGCTGGGGACCTGGATCCATGTCTTATAGTCTGACCATAAGACGACCTCGAATGTAAGACAAGGTGGATTTTTCAGAGCATTTGCTCTGAAAAAAACTTGTCTTATATTCGAGCAAATACGGTATATGCTGGAATGTGTCTTGCTTTGATCTTCAATGGCAGGGGTTTTCCTTATGCTAGGCTGTATGTAAATGGGCAGACTAGAATGGTTGCACAGTGTGTAACTGATTTTGCTGAACCCTGCGCTTATTTTCTGATACTCTTTATTAATAAATGATTTTATTTTTAATGTGCAATAGTTTCATTTCTTACAGTATGAGTTTTCCATTAAGACAAACATCACTGCACATATTATCCACAAAATACATATTGCATTCTGGTGGCTATTTAGCTACGTAGAAAAATGGATAACTGTTAGATTATATTTATTTATTCTGTTAATATATGTCACTTGTTTATTCTGTTGCCTTAATACTACCCACATAATAATACATTCTATGTATTATCTGCCTGTTGTTATCAATGTTAAAAGCATTTTTACTACAAAAGATACATTGAGGTTTGTGTTGTTTGTTATAGGCTTTAGAGTATGCTTAGTTTCCCAGTTGTGAGTATGTATCAATCTATGGGTACAGAGGTGACACTGGGGAGCTGAGTGAGTACAGAGGTGACACTGGGGAGCTGAGTGGGTACACAGGTAACAATGAGGAGCTGTTTGGGTACAGAGATGAGACTTGGGAGCTGAGTGGGTACACAGGTAACAATGAGGAGCTGTTTGGGTACAGAGATGAGACTTGGGAGCTGAGTGGGTACACAGGTAACACTGGGGAGCTGAGTGGGTAAAGAGGTGAGACTGGGGAGCTGAGGGGGTACACAGGTGACACTGGGGAGCTGAGTGGGTACAGAGGTGAGACTGGGGAGCTGAGGGGGTACACAGGTGACACTGGGGAGCTGAGTGGGTACAGAGGTGAGACTGGGGAGCTGAGGGGGTACACAGGTGACACTGGGGAGCTGAGTGGGTACAGAGGTGAGACTGGGGAGCTGAGGGGGTACACAGGTGACACTGGGGAGCTGAGTGGGTAAAGAGGTGAGACTGGGGAGCTGAGGGGGTACACAGGTGACACTGGGGAGCTGAGTGGGTACAGAGGTGAGACTGGGGAGCTGAGGGGGTACACAGGAGACACTGGGGAGCTGAGTGGGTACAGAGGTGAGACTGGGGAGCTGAGGGGGTACACAGGTGACACTGGGGAGCTGAGTGGGTACAGAGGTGAGACTGGGGAGCTGAGGGGGTACACAGGTGACACTGGGGAGCTGAGGGGGTACACAGGTAACACTGGGGAGCTGAGGGGGTACACAGGTAACACTGGGGAGCTGAGGGGGTACACAGGTAACACTGGGGAGCTGAGTGGGTACACAGGTGACACTGGGGAGCTGAGTGGGTACAGAGGTGAGACTGGGGAGCTGAGGGGGTACACAGGAGACACTGGGGAGCTGAGTGGGTACAGAAGTGAGATTGGGGAGCTGAGGGGGTACACAGGTGACTCTGGGGAGCTGAGTGGGTACACAGGTGACACTGGGGAGCTGAATGAGTACAGAAATTACACTGAACTTCGCTGAACACCAAAATAACCTTAAAACTGCCTACGCCTACGCCATAAACTGGCTACAACTATGGATAAACTGGCTATGACTGCACCAGTAGTAACTGAGAGTTAGCATTGACAGAACTGAAAAAAACACTTGATGTGGGATGAGGCCAAGTAGACCACTCAGGAATGGGAGAACATTCAACCTTGAATTCCTGAGGAGGCTACAGAGGGAAAGGTAGTAATCTTGATTGGGGCAAATGATGAGTTAAAGTTTTCACTGCAAAGAAGGCTAATCACAGATGACAGACCCAGAGACATTTGGAGGGGTCATACCAGGTTTTAAGGAAGGTGAAAATTCTATAGAGAATTGATCTTCAGTTCAAGGACTTTTATAGAGCCCCAGTCATGTCTGTTTCTCCTGTATTACGGTTCCAAATTAACAATATCTGCCCTTCTGCATGGTATGCTGCTGTCCTCATTAATACGTTGAACACCACTGTAGTTATAGAAATGTAATTCATTGTAAAAGATATTAACTATTATTTGTATTGGAAACAGGCAATTTGTAAAATCTCTCCAACTCTATTTACATACCATTTATTCACTTTATTACTGAGTCGGCCCCCCTAATTCTGTGTATTTAGGTAAGAATAATATTTCATCTATACACTTGCTGGTAGGTTTGCCACTCAGCTGGTATTTTACCGGCAGGCTGGTAAAAAAAAATTGGCTTGTTGCCAATGTTAAGTCTATGGGGCACCAGTAAGGCCGGTAATTTTTGGTAGAAAAGGTGGCGCCCCTACTTGCTGGTGTCTAGCCAATGTATAGATACAATGTTAGAACTTACTAAATGTGAGGTACGACTTTCTGAACTATGCTTAGCACTAGTTTCAGAGGATTCTAATCAACTCCCAATCAGTTTATGATCTCAGCATAGTCTTTGTCTAAATGTACACCCCAGTTATTTAATTTAGAAAGAGGCAGGTTAAACCTCAAGGTAGAGATAGATGTTTTTGTATTGATGTTTTTTTTACAGGACACTGAATTTCCAATTGGATTTGGTGAAGCTGAACTGCTTTGGTTAATGGCAAAATATCATGTAAAGCCTAATAAGTGCAGTCAAGACGTCAGCTGGTCTTAGTAAATCACTTCTAGAATGTCTTCATTATATAGACACATTGTATCAGGGCTTGCACAAGATCCTGGGAGATCACTTGATCCGATGGTAAATGCACTTTCCCTCACACAGATTAACAAGTAGTGTTCTTAAAAGCACATTTTACAGTGTCTTAGAAATATTATGTGAGGATCATGCTGCATTACCTGATCATTACTGATAAAACACAGGCAATCCCATTGAAATGACTTACCGTTTCTCCTGTTCTCTGTATCGTGTCTGTGTTTAACTTATAGCAATCGCATGACATAATATGAATAAAGAGCAGACGATCTGAATATAATCTTTGTTTTTAACTGTGATGGGCTGTCTGAGAGCATGAGCAGCTATCAGGAGTGCATGAGCAGCTATCAGGAGTGCATGAGCAGCTATCAGTAGTGCATGAGCAGCTATCAGGAGTGCATGAGCAGCTATCAGGAGTGCATGATCAGCTATCAGGAGTGCATGAGCAGCTATCAGGAGTGCATGAGCAGCTATCAGTAGTGCATGAGCAGCTATCAGTAGTGCATGAGCAGCTATCAGGAGTGCATGATCAGCTATCAGGAGTGCATGAGCAGCTATCAGGAGTGCATGAGCAGCTATCAGGAGTGCATGAGCAGCTATCAGGAGTGCATGAGCAGCTATCAGGAGTGGCAGGTGGCATCAGCATCATTAAGGGTTATAGATAAAGGGCATTTCTGCAGCAAAGTTCTAAAAGAGATGGAATCAACCGGAACATTCTATTGGTTTCCACTTTCCACTGCCCACACTTAACTTTTATACCCAAACCCTATTGTCTTAATCAAGAGGGGTAACTGTAAAATAACCTGGTGTTTAGCATCTTTGGTATTAAGGTCTATAAGTGGGTTTGATCCACCTTGGGAACTGGAGCAAAACTACGAGATATGAACTGGAGCAAAACTACGAGATATGCATCCTCTTTCATCTATGCATAGTTATATTATTAAAGGGACTGTATCACCTAAACATGCCAAATGATCGCTACACTGTGTTAGAAAAATTGCATTCAAATGCCTAAATTAGGAGAAATAAATGTGTTTTAAATGTGTCTGTGGAGTCTCCCGTTTATGACATCACATGTGGCTTAATATGCAAATTGAAAACCAGTTCATTTGCATATCAAGCAATGGGTGATGTCATAAGCAGGATATCCCACAGGCACATTTAAACCACATTTTTCTCCTAATTTAGACATTGGCTTGCAATTTTTCTAACACAAGATAGATCATTTTTTATTATCTACAATCACAAAAAAAGCAATGTTTAGGTGATATCGTCCCTTTAAATATAAACTCATTTCAGCTGTCGAACTCTGTAATATTCTTCAGTGACGCAGGTGTTCCACCCATTGACATCCACAGAAGACAAGTGAGGATGTTACATTTCCTTCTTTACACATCATTGTTTGTTTTACCCTTAATCCACTGGGATTCCATTGTATATACGATTTTATGTGTTCCGGAAACATGTTATTCTACACTGGTAGACAACAGAGTATTACTAGTGTTTTATTGTAAATTATTACCATATTACACATTATAATAGATACTTTAAATTGATACATTTCCCTGTCTAGTTAAGTAACTATGTGGCTAAACATAATACAGTATTGACATGTTTACAAAAATGAAAATAAAAGTGAAAGTATTTGAACAACTACATGTATCTAAAGTCATTTTCACTGCTAGGGGTGAAACATCATTAGTGATGCTTGTCGAGCATTTGGCAAGCACAAGGATAACCAGTGATGTTGCAGCACATTTTGAACATTGGGGAAAGACTAAGAACTGGTTAGAAACAATGGGAGAAAACCTGACCGTCAGGATAGAACACCCAACGCGTTTCACACTAATAGCACTTTGGCGACACCACAATTTTCCTCATACAGAATTGTACATAGCGTGAACTTGAATAGGGATAGGCAAATTGTCCATACAAGGACACCAATGCTTCTAGCAAGATCTTTCAAGTCCATGGGACTTCATTGTTTTGAGCATCACAAAGTTCACCATGAAGAATGTTGATGGCTATCCCTAAAAAAAGGTCAGAAGCATTTTGGCCATCAGAAAAGCCTTGATGAAAGCGTTTCCCCTTACAATAACAAAAAGTTAAACAAGTTGAGAGTATACATGAAAATGAAAGCACAAAGGTCTTTGAAAAATTTATACACCGGCAGAATTAATACTGTCACGCACCAAAGTGTCAAAAGACACAGCCGTGAAGAATATTAATCCATTGAAAAAAAAAATCAAAGGGATTCTTCTTTCAGTGTAAAGAAACAATTTGAATAATTTTTGACCCTTGCTGCAAGAGTCGGCAGGTCAAATTGAACCTACTATTACAATTCTGTAATATCTTCCTTTCGTTAGCATTTCAAAACTCAATTTAAATATTCACACGGCTCTTTTTAATAAACTTAACAATTTAAATATTCGCTGAGCTCCATTTTTTTTTATTTTTTTAATAAACTTAACAAAATTCAGGTAATTTTCTTCAACTTTCTTGATTGAAGGAAGGAAATAGGTGCAGATATAAAATTGATGTACAGCTACGAGCAATAGAAATCAATTATATATACGAAATAACAGAACACATGGAAAGAAATTAATCAAAATTTTCTAGTATATGATTCTCTAGTCTACTACCTGGAGGCATGGAATGTAAATGGGAAAAAAAAGCAACATTCTCCTTCCGATAAGAGAAAAATTAATAAAAATGTTTCCTTCCTACAAGATCCCCCTGATGCAGCTCTGGTTAAGAAAGTGAGTGGCTTCAGGAAGAACTTTGCTCATTTAAAATAGATATTTTTTAAAAAAATTTTTAGAGGATTGAAAAATAGGACTTTATTCTTGCTGTTAAGCATGATTACATTAGGCTGATGTTGTTCTGTTAAGTCTATAAAACTAACACACCTTCATTAAAGCTCTCTGTGGGTTATGCATCAGCCATGCTTGTGGATTCGAGCGACAAGGCGTTAGCAGACATGAGTATGGGTTTTGTGATTTTTTACTTTGTAAATGTCTGAGTGTTTTTTTTCCCTTTACAATAAGCCTAAAAATATAAAGTTTTTTATTTTTATTTTGCTGCTTTAACTAGAGAAGTAAATCAACATAAGGAAATATTTAAAAAAAAAACAAAAAAAAACAGCCTGTAATGTCACATTGTTCTAAAATTCATATTATTAAATGTTTTCTTTATTTACATTAACATTTTTTTTTATTAATATTAATGGTGAGGAATAGCTTGTCAGACATAGAAGAATGTCTGGGTGTGTAGCACTAATACAAAAGTAGTCGAGAACATTTTTTAAATCAACTTTATTCAAATTCAAACCTCATATTTTTAGGGCTAATGATAATATGGGTAAGTAGGCTGGGCTGTATTTTGCTGTCAGAGGAGGTACTATTGGCTTACGGGTCTAATGCTGCTGCCATGCCATAGGGTATTACTGTGTAGGAGGTTAGAACTCTATACACTAGTTAGTCTACGTGCAGATCTCCAGGTGTGGACCTATAACTGTATATCTGTAGTTTGGAAACAGGGATATTAATTCATGAGCAGCAATGGAGCAATGGATTATTAATGGCTGACAGGTGGATGGTGGGCATTTTAGTTTTTTTTTTGTCAATTATGTATCCCGTGTTGCTTCATTTTATGGAGGGAAAACATGTCATGGGAATTGTGTCATTTAGCTTAGTCTGAATATTTCCTGGAGTTCATACTTTCTTATTGGTGGTTCATTCTTTGGTGGCCTGTATGCTACAAATCCTCTGTCTACAAAAAAATGAATGGTCAGTAGGTGTTTTTCTGTCTGGCTGCTGGGTTCTGTCAGTAGCTTAAACCTTTATTTAAAAAATGTAAGTAGTTTACTCCAAGTTGAAATCCACAAGTGTTCTGCTCAAGTGTAAACTATCAGACAAAATGCCTGGTCTCTTGAATAAGCTCATATGCTAGTACTCTTGTAGACGCAATTCATATTTAAAAGATAAATATTGATTTCAATCAGACAGGGGTGTTGAACTAAAACCTGTGAAGGCCGCATCGAGCCCAATGCGTTAGAGAGCTGTGAAAAATGCTGAAATAAAACCCAGCTTTATCCCATGATAATCATATTGGAATAATGTAATCAAATAACATACCCTCTTTGCTACTGTCCAGATATAGAAACAAAATAACAAAAAAATGAAAGAATCAAGCAGGTACGGATAACTATTTAAAACTAGAAAAGTTACAATTTCTGGGGAAATTGTGTGAAGTGTTCTTGCCTCCACCTGTAGTCTACAACTGGAGTGGGCGGAGTAACTGTTATCATTTACATAGCACATTTAATTGCAACGTTGTTGCACAGTTACATTAAACCATACATTTATAAAAACATTAGCAGGTGTTCAAAAGGCCCTGTCTATGACATCACTTGCTGCTGCAGCTTGACACAGGTCAGAGTATTTTGGCGGTTGCCATATTCAAACGGTCGTATTTTAAAAACTATCAATCCTACAGCGAAGAGCTTTATATTGTGAGAATCACAAGACCCAGACCTACATTTTGATGCATAGTATGTCTCTGAAGTATTAAAAATGAAGGCACAGCCGCAGTTTAGAAATTTCACTTCAAATTTGAGCTTTGCAGAGTGAAGTTTCAATGAATGTCAATGGACGGCGTTGGTTGCAAACAAATGGTCATATTGTGAAAACTATCAGGACTACGGCTTAGCCGTTTACATGTTTAGTGGCACCAGGGATAGCTGAACGTTTTGATATAAGATTTGTGTAGGTGGGCTTGAAAATGAGGGAGTGGTGGCAGTTTAGAAATCATGTCCTGATTTTTCAGCTTTTGGCAGCTCCCACTCTAGCTTTGCCATTCATTCCTATGGGACAAATTGCGCCACAAAAACGACGATATTCCGTGAACCATTCGGCGAAACGTTCCACAAAGTAATAGCAATCCGATCGGGAACAATCTGCACGTTTTGGTAAATTTTTGTCTATGTAGTGTAAAAACTGTGGGAGGAGTTAGGGTGGCAAATTTTGCTATAATAATAATAATAACTAGAAAAGTTACAATTTCTGGGGAAATTGTGTGAAGTGTTCTTGCCTCCACCTGTAGTCTACAACTGGAGTGGGCGGAGTAACTGTTATCATTTACATAGCACATTTAATTGCAACGTTGTTGCACAGTTACATTAAACCATACATTTATAAAAACATTAGCAGGTGTTCAAAAGGCCCTGTCTATGACATCACTTGCTGCTGCAGCTTGACACAGGTCAGAGTATTTTGGCGGTTGCCATATTCAAACGGTCGTATTTTAAAAACTATCAATCCTACAGCGAAGAGCTTTATATTGTGAGAATCACAAGACCCAGACCTACATTTTGATGCATAGTATGTCTCTGAAGTATTAAAAATGAAGGCACAGCCGCAGTTTAGAAATTTCACTTCAAATTTGAGCTTTGCAGAGTGAAGTTTCAATGAATGTCAATGGACGGCGTTGGTTGCAAACAAATGGTCATATTGTGAAAACTATCAGGACTACGGCTTAGCCGTTTACATGTTTAGTGGCACCAGGGATAGCTGAACGTTTTGATATAAGATTTGTGTAGGTGGGCTTGAAAATGAGGGAGTGGTGGCAGTTTAGAAATCATGTCCTGATTTTTCAGCTTTTGGCAGCTCCCACTCTAGCTTTGCCATTCATTCCTATGGGACAAATTGCGCCACAAAAACGACGATATTCCGTGAACCATTCGGCGAAACGTTCCACAAAGTAATAGCAATCCGATCGGGAACAATCTGCACGTTTTGGTAAATTTTTGTCTATGTAGTGTAAAAACTGTGGGAGGAGTTAGGGTGGCAAATTTTGCTATAATAATAATAATATATATGTGAGATAACATTAAGTGGTCTTGCTATGCAAGAACACTTAATAATATATATGTGAGATAACATTAAGTGGTCTTGCTATGCAAGAACACTTAATAATAAACAAGTGGATCGTTACATAGACAGTGGGTTACACTTCCTCAAGATCATTATATGGACTGCGTTCAAATATCTTTATTTATTTCTGTTTTTTGTTTTTTTCTCGTGCTGTGTATTTCTGTATTTCTGCATGCGTGACATAAGTATAACTCTCTTATACAACATGATCAGTTCACTACATTTCATTGTTTGCCTGTCATTTTATCGCATAGTCTTTGTATTCGGGCCATTTTAATGATGTTACAAAGGACTGGTAAATAAAAGGACGATAAGTGAATGGACAGTGACAAAAAAGTATATACCGTACAAACCAAACTCTCTAGAAAAAGCAGTATCATTGGAGCTTTCATTCTAGTAGGGAAAAAAAGGAAATGTACAATATGCACACAACCTTATTGACAGCTACTCTGCAGTTATCAAATCATACCATTGCTAAATCATACCTATTGTTTTGCTTGAAGTATTGTTTGGCCCATGAAACATAGAAACATAGAATGTGTCGGCAGATAAGAACCATTCGGTCCATCTAGTCTGCCCAATTTTTCTGAATACTTTTATTAGTCCCCCAGTTCCCGGTCTTATAGCTAGGATAGCCTTGTGTCTATCCCACGCATGCTTAAAATCCTTGACTGTGTTTACCTCTACCACTTCTGCTGGAAGGCTATTCCATACATCCACTACCCTCTCAGTAAAGTAATACTTCCTGATATTACTTTTAAATTGTTGCCCCTCTAATTTAAGACTATGTCCTCTAGTTGTGGTAGTTTTTCTTCTTTTAAATATACTTTTAATGAGACGTTGTAACTTTGTACAGATTTCTTTAGCATTATGTCCTACATGAGGATTTGTTCAGATTTGTACACACTGTTTATTATGTGACATGAGCTATGGAGTAGATGTTAGTCAGTCTTGTGACCACATGAAAGATATGAGGATCTATCGAATCGATTTAAATGTATTTATCAATCACCGCATTTGGGCTCAAAAATCTCGAAACCATAATTTAACCCACCAGGAAAAAAAAAAAAAAAACATTCCTTGAAGCAGCGGTGGGATTAACCAAGCAGTGAGGGACAATAAATCTACAGGAATAGTAAAAAGCTACCAAAAACTAATTGTGCACTTTGAAAATAGACATTAAAATAGCTGTCGTTACAACGCATTACACGTAGTAACGTCTAGATTTTTTGGGACCAAAGAACCAGTTGCTAAATCCTAACAGACAATTATTTCTTAACTAATTTTTTTCTCAATCTTACGTCGTGATTTATATTGTGCATTTTTAAAAATACTGTTTGATACATCACAAGCATAACAATATAGTAAGGCATGCATATTGCATTTTCACATACCTTGTACACAGCACAGAATAAATAACTAAATTATTAAGAATTTCGCCATTTATTATTTCTCTAGGGTCTTGTTAATTCTGTCTGCCCAGACTCCTTTACGTTCATTGTTTTAGCAATTACTAGTCATAATTAGAAGTGTATTAATTAGTCTCTAGTCAAACTGCTGACTTCCAGACTGCCCTGTTGTTGAAAGGGATCTCTGCAACCTAGGTGCACTGATTGGCTGCACACACCTCTGAATGGGTAGGAGATGATCCTCTCTTCCCCACTGATTGGTTGCACACACCTCTGAATGGGTAGGAGATGATCCTCTCTTCCCCACTGATTGGCTGAACACACCTCTGAATGGGTAGGAGATGATCCTCTCTCCTCTCTTCCCCACTGATTGGCTGCACACACCTCTGAATGAGTAGGAGATGATCCTCTCTTCAACACTGATTGGTTGCACACACCTCTGAATGGGTAGGAAATGATCCTCTCTTCCCCACTGATTGGCTGCACACACCTCTGAATGGGTAGGAAATGATCCTCTCTTCCCCACTGATTGGTTGCACATACCTCTGAATGGGTAGGAGATGATCCTCTCTTCAACACTGATTGGATGCACACACCTCTGAATGGGTAGGAGATGATACTCTCTTCCCCACTGATTGGTTGCACACACCTCTGAATGGATAGGAGATGATCCTCTCTACCCCACTGATTGGTTGCACACACCTCTGAATGGGTAGGAGATGATACTCTCTTCCCCACTGATTGGTTGCACACACCTCTGAATGGGTAGGAGATGATCCTCTTTTCCCCACTGATTGGTTGCACACACCTCTTAATGGATAGGAGACTATCCTCTCTTCCCCACTGATTGGCTGCACACACCTCTGAATGGATAGGAGATGATCCTCTCTACCCCACTGATTGGCTTTATTGTGTGTGAATGATGTACGGACACACCCGCGACAGAGAGACCAAAGGTCATTGGACCATCTCTCTCAGCTGTCAAAGAGCATCACATGGAAACCTTCTAGTGGTTTGCAAGGGCTAGGGGAGAATATCACAATTACTGCACCATTCAAATTACAATGTTAATTAGGAAGAAGTGATCTTCTCCCCTATTAACAGAGAAAATAGGGGTTACCCCTTCTTTAAATAACTCTAGATACAGATCTGTTTAGCTTAGTGTCTTTATTTAAATGGTCTTTTTTTTTTTTTTACCAAACAATAATAGTGATATACTGATTGCATGTTTTATAACAGCGCATTGTGAAGATGCCTATTTATCTTTCTACATTTCATTTAAAGGGCCCCTTGAGGATGCAATTGAGGATGATGAAGAAGATTGTTTGATTGAGGAAAATGAATTTGTTTCCAAAGAAGATTTCCCTTTGGAGGAAAGCTTTGAGTCAGAGAACATGACCTGTGAAGACACAGAATATTTTTGTAACAAAGGTACAGTAGGAGAAAAGTTTAAAATTCGCCAAATAAAACTAATTCATAGAAACAAATGTATACTACAAAAAAAAAAGCATCACTCAAAGATTATAGTTTATTTTGTTGATGTTAAATATACATTTAATAAAACGCTGAATAAATCCTTGTAGGTTTTTGATGTCTGATGGACAACAACAGGGAAATAAAGAACAATTGAAAAGCAAAAATAAAAAAAATATATATACAAATGTTATAATGTTTTTTTTTAAAAAAGTGCTCTGCAAATAAATCAGGTGTGGCTAACTTTTGGGTGTTGTGTATTACATATCCCAGGATGCACTGCACTCCAGTGAGCTGTATTCCACAACAGCTAAAGTGTAAAAGGTTTGCCATCCCTGTCATGCATTTTATAATAATATCTTAAACTGTATATAGCTTTAATAAAAACATAACAAAATAAATGCATGTCTTCCTCTCATCCACCTCTTTCTCCTACCTTGTCTTATGTCATTATGTCCTTTATCCATTACACACTTTGTTAAATAGAATATGTCTTAGTGCAGACAACAATGAGAACAACTGAGACAAGGATGCACAATGATAAAATAGCAAACCCTGGAACTTACAAGTTGTTTTGCTTGTGCTATTATTTAGGTCACCTGTACATATTCAGCAGCATCTGGCTTCATCCATAAGGGTGTTCTAGACCCAAAACCAGACAAGTCTCCACTGCGCAATGTATACAGTTTTCCATAGTAGCCCAACGGCTTTTTATTTACTATTTATTTAACCTATGGTCTAGAAGTTTGGATCTCAGATCACACATTTCCTTGTCACATTATGTTCCGTTTGTTTATGTAGGTGAGAGGTCAAGCACTAGGAGACTTTTACTTTTTAATATCTGTTCTTGTGGCTTGGTCTATGGATGTGCTTTCTATTAGTCTAAGAGCCTGTCTGTCTAGGTGCTCTCCTGTTGCTGTGCCTGACACATAACAACTCATCTGGATCAAAGATGGATGTAATGTAGGGCACAGTAAAGTGGGGTTCAAGTCAAGTGGACAAGTCGCACATGCGCTAATAAAAGTGCTCAGAGGTTCACTATTTGTTTTTCCGGTTTGACGTTTCCCTTAGACTTCCAGAGTAATGTCTCTCTTGAGAGCTTGCGGAGGCTTGAGATATTCTAGTAGACATTGCGCTTCCACTGACTGGAGCATAGGGATTGTAACCCAAAACTGAAACGATGTTCGTCAGTGTAACACCCGACTAGTAGTTTTGACGTGATTAACTCATGGTATAGCTCATAAACCCGTAAGAAAATATCTTATTTTCAGGATACGTAACACGCAGCGTTAACTCGTCTCCCGCGTTTTATCTACATAGAAATTCCAGTCTCATTGTCTTGGTTGTCCGAGCATTATGGGGGGTCAAAACTCCGCAGCAGCCAAAATGCCAGAGGTTCCTATTCCTGATTACAAGTTGATTGGAAATAATGAAATAAATGTAGGGGGAAGAAAAGCCGATATGACTTTGGAGTTTACCTTGCTGTAGGAGATGTTTGTGCAAATCGCCCATAAGCCTATTGACCTGAATCTTTGACTCCTTGTTTTCTCTGGATTTGGCTAGGATGAAGACACTGATAGATCACTGATAGGGCTGATTGAACAGCCTTAGTGTTTGCTGCCAGCAGACCCCACCGGGGGCTCCTGGTGTGGCTTGTAATTTCTTTGGTCCTGTACGATTTCCCAATACAGATCACCTTTGTTCTGTACTATGTTAGGTAAATTAAATGCAAATATTCACTTTGACATTTCAAACACACATAGAATTAAAGCATGTTTTCTCTTTATAGTTTAGGTTTTTAACAGTACAGTATATATTTATTAAATGATGCTAATTCTGATTATTGATGTTTTATGATATCTAAACCAGTGAATGGGCTAATAAATCAAAATGCAAGGGTGATCAAATAATAATAAAGTGCTTATTACACAGACTGGAAGGCAGAATGGTAAGAAACATTATAAATACCTTTATAAAGCTGTCTCCGTTTAAAGAAAAAAACAGAAAAATTAAAAAAGCGATAAATAAAAAATCTACCTTGCCCCCAGGTAACTTGTGACACGCACCTTGAATATATAGAGTTAAAAAAAAAAGGTTTATTCTAGGACCCTGTAAGAAAATAAAAAGCTCAGTGGAGTAACTCAGATCTTGACAATGGCTCTTTAGTTCCCCAAATAGTTTTTTGGAAGAAGTTCTAGTTTCTTGACTCCTACAAAATACCAGGTTATCGCTTGAATATGTCTTGTTTGCCTACTAAAGTCTACAAATATTTAGCAAACACTAGATTAACCCTCACATGCTGGGACGCAATGACGGTGCAATGATTCAGAGAATGATCTTTGTCCATAATGATCTGTATCCACATATACTCTAATGGATCAAAATGGCTTGAAAAATATATTTTGTTCCACACTGGATGCAAACTTTAAAGCATAGAAAAGACGCCAATTCTCTCTGTATATATCTCTATTATCTTTTTTTCACTCTATTCTCCATTTAAATTAGTAGAGTCAGGATTGATTCTAAAGCTAAAAAAGATCAGTTCAATCCTCATGGTTGCAGGTTCAATTCCTGCCAGGGGAAAAAACAACCCTTCATCCATCTGAGATGAATAAACTTGGTACTATCTCCAAGACATACATGAAGGCAGTAGATTATCTCGATGTAATTTTCTAGTTAAATGTATACATTAATGTTTTACCATTTTGACATTCTATGTTAAGCATTGTTTTACAGCGTTTGTAATAAAGATATTACAACTGATTCTCATTCGAATGTCTGCTTCACATACTCTTCCATTCACCGCCACAGATTCTAGAAGGAAACTGTGATATAGCAAAAAAAGGAATATGCACATAATAATAAGATCACAAGAATATTGAAGGGATGTATACATGAAATAAGAGATGTTTGCCAGAGGTTTAAACAAAGGATTATAGTGTGCAGGACAAATCAGATATGAATATAAACAGAGTTTGGAACAGTGAGACTATTATAACATCCTTGAATGATAAAAGTAAATCTACTGGTTGAATGTGGTACAGAAGATTGCTTGAAATAATGAGTTGGAAAGAGATGTCTGGTGTGTTTTTGCAGTGAGGAAACCATTTGGAATCTGAAAATAGATTCCAGGGTTCTTTGTGAATTGCTCCACAAGGGTTCTGGATCTATGACTGGGCCACTATTGATCACACATGTGTGGTTAAAGAGATCCATGTCATGTTTGTCTTTCCTATTTTAATGCTGGATTTAATTAGCACTGCGAAGGTAACCTTTGGTTCTGATAGATTGGACGTGCAGTGTTTTTTTTTTACTAGTTTGTCCATTAAACCTGGAGAGGAGTAGAGTTGACCACTCAGAAGCTACTTTCTTGAACAGTGTCAATTTAGAGCTTTGGTGGTTAACCATGGCACTTCAGATGTATGGGAACTACATAAGAAGTTCAGTATTATGTGCCAAACATCTGCTGTGCCAAGGTTTACCATCATTGTTCCTGTACAGCTGTTGGTTGAATATTTTCAATGGGCCCAGAAATAGTCAGAAGATTACTATCAGGGGTCATTTGATAGAAACATTTAAATACATAAAGGGAATCAACACAGTAAAGGAAGAGAGTATATTTAAAAGAAGAAAAACTACCGCAGCTAGAGGACATAGTCTTAAATTAGAGGGGCAACGATGTAAAAGTAATATCAGGAAGTATTACTTTACTGAGAGGGTAGTGGATGTATGGAATAGCCTTCCAGCAGAAGTGGTAGAGGTAAACACAGTCAAGGAGTTTAAGCATGCGTGGGATGGGCACAAGGCTATCCTAGATATAAGATAGGGAACTGTGGACTAATAAAGTATTTAGAACATTGGGCAGACTAGATGGACCGAATGGTTCTTATCTGACGACACATTGTGTATTTTTATGTCTCTAGGATGTACTCAATGTTTAAATCATCATCCTGCTGTGTTTTGCTTAGCGACTAGGGTATGGTAGGGAAGAAGCTAAACAATAGTACGCTTACTTTCCTAAATTGGAGGATCAGCAGTTTAAAAGTAACAATACAAAGAATGACTTTACTAAGAGAGAGGTGGATGCATGGAATCGCCTTCCAGCCCATATGCTAGAAGTTAATCCAATGAAGAGGTGTGTTATAAGCCTAGGGCTATCCTGAACATATGATTACAGCAAGACCCAAATAAGCCACGGCCAATTTACATAGCCTGTACCATTTACTTCAGAGGGTCCAGTGTGTTATTCTGTGGTACTAAGCCTTTCATACTAGTTTATACAGATCATCAAAATGATTCTCATGAGTCCCAATGAGTCATGGAGAATCCAATGGGGGTGAAAACTAACATTGCCGAAGATGTTACCATTTGGATTATCACTGGCAGTAAATGGAGTGGTAGTAATATGGGCAGACTAGAAGAAGCCAATGATTCTTATCTGCTGTCACATTCTGTGCTTGTTCCAGTAGTTTGATAACTGAACCAATGTTTTCGTGGTGGAGAAGGGCTAGGACCACATGCCTTCTGTGTAGGGTTTGGTTGGAAAATGTGTAGAGCAACGAGTGATGATAAACTCATTATTATTATTACGTTATAACAGTTATGTGTGTGTTCTCTTTCCTTCGTTTAGTACACTGCCATTTGTGTCCATGTTGCTGAGTATGTTTTATGTATGTGTCTTCTTTGTAGGAGAAGAAGGCAGTCATGATACTGCGGAGTCGGATGGGGAAGCACAATCAGAGAAAACCAATCGAAGCAGGACTGAGGTTGGCATATGGGACGGACCGGGTAAGATGCTTTCATGTGTTTTTTTTTACTGTAATACATTACACAAGATGCATACTTTGGGCTATAAGGGTGGGATGAAACCTTGCATTATATGGCTAGGTTTATATACAAGAATAGGGGAGAATTGGTAATGTTTACATATCACGCACTGTATACTCCAGAGTATGTTAAACTGGGGACAAAAACAGCCTTTCATGCTAGTGTGTGTATAGATTCGGAAAATCATTCTCATAAATCCCAGTGCATCATGGACAATCCAATGGGGGTCACTGCTGTTACCGAAGACGACTTTACCATTTCACTGTCGAATGGTAGGTGAATCAGAAACTGAATTAAGGGGGTAAACCAAGGTTTTAGGAAAATCCATATCTCTCCATTGTAGCTATAGACAGGTTAAGTTCCTTGAGCCATATCCCAAAGCCTATAACATCACTTCCAATGCGGAAGGTAAATGGGGCGATTATGCACTGCCATGGGAGTCAGATTTGTGTATTCTTCAATAGAATCCTGGGATGTTTTGGGAGATCTCACCAAATCAGCCCTAGCCGTGCCTTTCCGCTGTCTCCTCGCGCTGCCTATTGGTCAGAGCAGCAGTGTCTGACTCATTGAGGTGGGAATGTACTGCAGGGCGTAGAGGGGAACGCATGGAGCACACAGGACCCATACCAATCCCCAAAGATAGGCAATTACTGTACCTTGGTTTTCCTCTATTGAGAGTATTTTAGAGGGCTGTTACTTAGTGCCCAGGGGTGTGTAACATTTCGTCCTCTCCCCATATATTCTCTGCAGGAGCCCATGTGCACTGCCAATTTTCGTTCAGATGCTGACTGTTTTTGCTAATATTGTTTGGCGCTGGCTATACCCACTTTTGCCTACAAAGTCTTGTGTCTAGGTGTGCTTGGGGTGGATATCTGGGCAGACATTCTGCATTATGGCTTTCCTACATTTTACTAGTGAAGCCATTTTTTATCTGTACAAAATGTGCATATAGTTTTAGCAGAGCAATGTATTTATTTGCTCACAATAGCAATCCACGAGAAACAGACAGGAGACTAATTATTAAACCTCCCTCTTACGTTTACAAGGCAGGCAGCAACTGTGCTCAAGCAGGCAATTAAATCTCACCTTTGCCGAAGCACCCAAGATAAAAAAAAATAAACAGATAATTGACCACCGGGGTCTTAAATATTAGTGAATTAATTGTAAATAAATATCAGTTATATGATATGTTTGGTTCAGTGTTTTGCAGTGGAATTTCAGAAATGACTATTGATACATTGTTTCCATGATTTGCCTTGTTCCTGCTCTGTACAGTCATTATGTTGGAATACTAATGAGTTTTGGAGTTCCAGGTTAGTGGGCGTTGAAACCTGTCCTGCACATATTGGTCTCTTGCTCACTCCCTTTAAAGCTGGTGACTAGTTTTAACCATTTGGATGCCAGAGAGGAGAGCTCATCCACATAGAGCCTAAACACATTGTTCAGTCATGTTATTTGTTTTAACCCTAAATAGTTTTAGTCAGGCAGGAAGACACGTCTGTCTAATGAATACAACTACCTTTTGTGCACTGTCCCTTAGTCCAGGGCTTGACAAATTTCATTTAATTTTAGGAGCCAGCAAAAAAAAATTAGGAGCCAGACAATGGCACGTCAATCACGCAAACATACACACATCTCACATACACACCTCCCATACATACACACACACCTCATCTCACACACACATGCACACACACCTCATCTCACACACACACTTTACATACACACACCTCACTTAACATACACACAGACACCTCACTTCACATACACACACACACACACACCTCACATACACACACCTCATCTCACATACACACACAAACCTCCCATACATACACACACACCTCATCTCACACACACATGCACACACACCTCATCTCACACACACATGCACACACACCTCATCTCACACACACATGCACACACACCTCATCTCACACACACACTTTACATACACACACCTCACTTAACATACACACACACCTCACCTCACATACACACACACACACCTCACATACACACACCTCATCTCACATACACACAAACCTCCCATATGAACACACACACCTCATCTCACACACAAATGCACACACACCTCACAAACACACACCTCATCTCACACACACACACCTCACTTAACATACACATACACCTCACCCCACATACACACCTCACACACACACACCCCTCACGTAAGTACATAAGTACGTATGTACGTACATACACACACACACACACACCTCACATACATACATACATACATACACACTCACATGCACGGACACTTTTTTGTAATAATATATCTTTATTTGGATTTATTATGAATACATTTCTCAATGTGTCCCCATTTGTGCTGCAGCCGGATCTCCATGTGTCTTCCTGCAGAGTGCCGGCATGTCACTGACACACGACACTCAGACTTTCCCCCACTCGCGACCTGGCGCCCGGGGTTTGTCAAGCCCTGTCTTAGTCTTTGCAAAGGTGTCTGCTATTTGCCCCCCTCTCTATAACCTACCCCTCTGAGCTAGGCACGGTGGGGTCCCCCTAAACATGTGGCGGAGGCTAAGCAGCCCATGGATATAAATCATTGCCATGTCACAGAGCTGGAAGTTAACAGTAAATACTGTTCTGGATGTGATATGATTGTTACTATTATGCCAAAAGAGAGCGATGATGGAGCATAGGGCACCTTTAAACCCACTGTGCGATAAGACTTTCGGCAAGTGGCAGCAGGCTCAGTGGGCAGGTTTTTAAATGCTGCCAGATTCTCCAAAAAACATGTTGGTCTGTTTCCTGTAGATGCTGCACTGTCCAAATGGAGCTGTTATTTTGTAACCTTCTCTTGCAAACATAAAAATATATGTTTTTTTCATTCTTGCCAAAACAAAAACAAGATTATTATATGATATTCAAGTCAGAAAAGTGGGCTTAAAGACAACAATAAAAGTCAGCTTTTTAACAGACAGCTTCTTGTGCATGGTGCAGTCACGTGGGATAGACGTGATTTTCCCAAACAATGGGAGCTCCCTTGCAAATCCAGGTCTGTTGGCAACTATGCATCATGTGTTTTGCTTTTGAGCTGTGTGACTTACTCCCCATAACAGAGGTTAAGTCAAGTTACCCCTTTTATCTGGATAATGGGAGTTGCAGTCACCCCTGGTCTGATTGGGGGCTTACTAGCAAATTCAGGCTTGTTTGCAGCTGTGTTGACCGCAGTGGCATATTAAACTGCAAGTAAATGCTATAGGATGCTAAAAAAGAAGCCCATTATATAGAAACTTAAGAGATGGGAAATCTAGCTTTTGAGATTGAGAAAACATGGCAGATAGAACATCTACGGAAATTCCATTTGATGTAAATTAAAAAAATTTTTTTTTTAAAAAGTCACAGTTAACTGTAGATATAGTCTGACAGTAAAAGGAATATTGTGAAGGAGCAGAGCAAATTCTAGAATGGCTTGTGTGTTACCCTGACAGTGAATCAGTATTATCTCTGCCATCAGATAATGCAGTTATCATTAATTTTCACATTTGCATTTCAATCTTTAGAAGGAAAAGACTCTTGCCGGATGAAGATAAGAGCTCTGTACCACTATAATGAACCATCATTTCATCACAGTGCTTTGTATCCAAATGAAAATGAGGCTGGGGAGGGTGGGCATACGAACATTATAACAGTGTCAAAAATTACCACAGACTTCCAAGCCCTTTATGAAACAAGAGGCAGTCTAAATAAATCTTCTGTTGTGAAGTGGATATCAGATTAATAGAATAAAGCTTAGGTCTCTGTTGGAAAAGAAAAACAGAGGAAGAGGAAATTCTTTGAGCTGTAAGTTCCTGGCCTACCATGACCACTTTTTAAGGCTCAGGAAGGCAGCAGGTTAACTCAATAAATCCTTTTCAGACCAGAAGCGCCGACGGAAATTAATTTTCTGACATTAAAAGGAATCCTATATTCCTTCTGCAATGGCAGAGGGGCATCCAGTGCCATGCAGTGGCCAATGGAGGAGTACCACAATGGCATAGATGGCCATAGATGCCCCACGTCCCCGGGGAGAAAAAAAGAGAAGAGCAGGGGTGTAGCAGCGCAGACATTATCACTTCCAAATAATCCATTAGATTTGTGAAATAGTGGGAAGAAAGTATCAGAAACAGGTAAATCTTTAATAACATGCACACAGTTTGCCTCTCGGAATTGCGGTCCGTATGGGATGCTTGTCGCATAATGATAGACTTGATTTCTCCTAAATAATAATAAATGCAAAGACAGAAGAGGCAAGGGATGGGTGAGAATGGATGGGTTCTTCAAAAAAGCTTATGGACAATGTTTTAGACAGCTGTGTGTAACAGACACATTTCTACCATGCACCCCTGAATCGGTCTAAGGACACATTACACGTGGGCCAGGGTTATACAGATTAATTCTCATACTGATAAACGTATGTCACTGACCAATGTTTCTTTATGTTTTACAAGTGTGGTTGGTAAAATACACAAAAAAGTGAAGTGCCGACACATTCTATGTTTTTATGATTTAATGGTTCTCAAATCATCCACCTTGGATGCTGAGTCAACAGGACTGTGAGAACTGACAAATACAATATTTCCCCTTTAAATGTGAATGAATCCTCTGCCTAGGGGATCTCCAAGTTCCCAAAATATACAATAGATAAGAAGGCAGGAGAAGATTTGATTGTAGTGGTGGAACTCCGCAAATAAGAAAATAATATAAAAATATAAACAATACAAACAAATAGTATAATACTCTCTTAGGATTAGTTATAAAATGTATGAAATGTATTAGTAGATCAAATCACACATGAGTTACATTGACGATAAAATGCATAAAATTGAGCACATTAAAACATATAGCCCCGAAGGTGTGGTGATCTCACCCTCCAACAATCAATTCCATCTTGTTACTGTGCCCAGGGAGGGTGAGATCACCACACCCTCGAGGCTATATGTTTAAATGTGCTCAATTTTATGCATTTTATCGTAAATGTAACTCATTTGTGATTTGATCTACTAATACATTTCATACTTTTTATAACTAATCCTAAGACAGTATTATACTATTTGTTCCTCCTTTTTATATTTCTTTCTTATATGCGGAGTTCCACCACGACAATCTAATCTTCTCCTCCTGCCTTCTTTTCTACTGTGAGAACTGAGCATATTCACCTGTTAGTGCATTAGCCCATTGAACCACTTCACCTGCTTAGTAACTTTTTCTGAATTAGAGTAGTACTTAGTTTTCAACTCAAAACTTTGATGCTGTTTCACCAGGTACCCGTCTGACATTGCTGGTTCCACTTCCCTGAGCAATATTTTTTAGAATTCTGTTAATTTCTCCCCATGAGATACAGTGTTGGAATATAAGGCTACAGGTGGATTATTAATGGTCACCTTGGACTGGGAAGTAAAGCCACAAGCCTCCCCCTGGGATTTACTCTGTTCAGTAGAAATATTTATATCATCTCAAAATGTTCTTGCAAGGAGCAATCTTCCTGCCTGTGGAATGGTTCCTTTCAAAGATCCTTTAACCCGAGAAACTAATGAGCAATCACTTTAATTAGACAACACAAGACTAATTTCTCCAAACTCAAGGACCTTGAATTGTAGAAGTATCAGGTGACGGGTAGAGCTCCCCTGTGAGAGCATCTCTTGATATCCCATGGTGTGAAACTCCTTTTGGGTTTTGCTATTATTTTTTGTTAAAGCATTTATATGTGTAGTCATATTTTTACTTGGGCTTGTCAGTGGTATGGTGAGATCAGGAACCACTGAGTAAGAAGTGATTGGCCAAATGTCTATAGCCAGTGCTCTGGGATATAGAAGAGTTATGGACATTGAAATTAAAAGAGAATAATAGAGTCCCACATAAATCTCCCCTGTACTGAGACTCAAATGGGGTGTGTTATCCATCTCCAGACCCTTTCATCCTTCGCCCCAAAAGTTCAATAGCCGACCCACAAGTAGATGGGGTTTGGCTGACACTAGGTAATAAGCAGAGAGTCTTATATAGCAGGAGTTGGGAACACACAGTACTTCTTCCCTAAAACTCTGTTATAGCTTGAACTGCTCCCCTTCTTTGGTTTCCCTATTACTGCCAAAAATAGGCAGCGCCTCCAAATGGTAAGGAACCAGGGTTTGACTCAAGTGGCGAGGCAGGTCCCAGGCTTGAATACATATTCAGTTTTCTCTCTTTTTCAATAATCATAAATGTAAATCTTTTAATTGGACACTCCCACCCAAAAATGAAAAGGTCTTTGTTTTATTTTGTATTGTTGATTTCAGATATGTATTTTGTTTTTGTTATGTGAGTTTATTTAATAAAATATTTAACTAAACAAGTGTGACTGGGTGCCTCCATTTTGTGAAATATAGTGTTTTTGGGTGCCACTCTAGTGACTTTACAGCACTAGTGTCTCACTTTGGTGCTGGAGTCACAGAATGCAGTCTATAAGTCAGAATTCTGACTATAGACTTGCAATGAATGGGGGGGGGGGGGTTATGTAACACATCACAAGGGGGGCAGAGTTATGATCCTGTTTGATAAGGTTAATCTCTTTTGTATTGAAAGAGAGGTAAACAAAGTTGTACACAGACACATAGACCTGCCCACTATGATACGCAGGAGCCAGTAAGAGAGCAGGGGAGTATCTTATGACATCACCATGCAGGTTTTGGCAACATTTGTAAAGTGAGATTTTGGACGATGTTGCATCATGGGAAATATTCACAAAATGGAGCCATGAGATAAACACCTAATTCTATTTTTACATTGACATGCAATTAATTCAATCATATACAAAAACAAAAGAGTGGCATATGATTTATATATCTGTTTGTTTTATATGACCAGGTTATCTAGTTACATCTTACGTAAGTGGCGGAGTCCCTTTAAACTTTAGCATTGTGAGATATGTTATCTAGTTAATGTAATGTGAACTAAACAGTCTGAAATGAACCCGTCGTCCACGTACCTCAGATAAATACAACCATTTATTTTGGACATTGGCTAGCAAAACCATTTACCATCTTCTGCCTTCGCCAGTGCGAAACGTGTGCACGCATATGCCTGCCCCAAATGGGGATGCTGACCCACAATGCTTAGCATCTTTGTGGCTTTTACTGCATCTTTCTATGCACCATAGAATTAGTTTTTTGTATAGTACAAATATATAAGTAAAGTCTAAAAATGTAGTCAAAAAAATCTTATATATTTGCATTGATTCATCTTTTTTGTAAGGTAAACGTTCTGTAAGGTAAATCCCACATGATTTTTTTTTCTTAGTCTAGTGTATTAAATAGTGTTTTTCCTCTACTTGTGATATCTCAAAGGCCGAGATAATCAAAGGCCACTGCAAAAAGGGTCAAAGGATAAAGAGGTTAAATGGATTTCAATAATAACCATTGAATGGCTATCCCCGGACAGCTCATGTAATGATTTCTATTTGCAGTGACCTTCAAGACATAGCTTTTTTTTTTCTTTTTTGCTCTCTGTACTGTAAGAAATAAAACCCAACACGGCTGCAATAGTGTGTAAAGATTTATACTACAATGGAAGAAAGTCAAGCTAAAACTGACATTATTAACTTTGTATTATTGTCCTCATTTATTTTTAAAGCACCACGAAAAATCGGCATCTTTAGATATAGACAGAACTGTTGACTAAACTGAACTGTGCTGAGCTGGCAACTGAATGACAAAAAGCAGGCATTAATAGCTGATTTGGAAACACGGGCAAGTTGTAGAATCTCATATATTTATTCCTGATTTTTACTATTCTGTTGGCTGTTCAGCTGATTTCAGAACTTGAGAGACTGAAAAAAGAATGTTAAAGGGTCTGGGATTATGTATAAATGTTGGGGGCAATCACTATAGACACCAGCTGAATGTTCCTGCTGATTAATCCACCTTTTCTTCAGAATGCAACTCCATTGCTTCAGTCCAGATTTTTATAGAGTTGTAGGTGATTATTTGCTCTGGTCTTAGCACAAGACAAAATAAATGGATTTGAAAATTCTGAGAGTACAGCTGTACGTTCAGAATTACTCATGCACTTCCCTGCCCATATTGCTAATAATGAGGGAAGCATTGGGCATGAGTAGTGGTGATCCACCCGTGTGTTGGGCATTGCAATGCATCTCTGTGGGACTAGATACAAGATAAAAACCAATATCATCGTGTAAGTATTTTAAAAAACAATTTTTTAAAATAACATGAAATAGTTCATTAGTATTTATTTACCTAAGTACTGTATATCAGGAGTGGTCCTCTCATATAAATTATATCTCAGAAAAGCATAAGAATCGTCAATAAATCATAATAAAAGTCGCATCTTGAATGCAGTAGCAAGCAGGCGATAGTTAAATTTTTTTTTTTTAGCTGAAATGAGGGTGACAAGTAGCGCATGCTGCATTAATAGCAATTAAAACAGAAGCAACTGGGTAATAACAGACAGCCATCGCCTGATGTCGTCACTTTCTAATGTTAGAACAAAGGTGTGCAGAAGAAAGAATTGAAATACCTACCAGTGCTAGCAACGGAGAACTATGTTGCCCTTGGGGTCAAAATTCCATTGGCCTCCAGTGTCCATATGGTTTGCCAGATTGCTGTTCACAGATTCTTGATCGTTTCGAGCTGCATTGATGACACTACATTTAGAAAAAGTAAATCGGCATAGCGACAATCTCACTCCTCCGAGTGATTGGCAGGGATGTAAAAATACGGCAAATCCTATCGGGATTTTTTTATTTTTTTTTTAAGTTCTGTTGTTTTAAAATAGTGTCGAAGACACTGAACCTAATGACACACACGCATTTAACAAATTGTAGGTGTTTTTATGTTAAACATCAATTATACTACGAGCAGTGCATTTTAAATACGCTTGTCTCTTAATGAGGATAACTATGTGTCTCTGTTGTTTAAAATTATTTATAAACTCATTACTGGAGCTCATCCATGGCTAATAATCATTTGCAGGGAGAGAAGAAAAAAAAAAAAGCACAAATACATTTTTTAATTAGGTGTTAAATTACACATAGCAATTGAGTGGTTGTGGAGCTTAAACCATTTTGTGGATAATTACTGTATATTTTGTGTTGTTAAGGATTACATGGAGGTTTCAAAGACATATATTGGGCATTATTGAACAAAATTCACTTGTTTCCTGTCTTTGGATTTGCTTTCACTGGTTCCCCAATGTCTCAGAAGGGTTGCAAATTATATCACTTTTTTTTAATCCACAGAAAAAAGGAGTGGTAACATTGGTAAACTTTCAGTATTATTTTTATAAGCCACTATGGGATGCATGGGGGACATAGAATTCAAAAAAGGGACTTGTATACAAGCCACTCATGCATGCTTTCACTGACACACGGATTGTGCATGTGGTGTCGGGTAACATGTAGTGTGTCCACCAATCGCACATTCCAGATGCATGCGCAGTGCATTTGTTTACCCAGTCAGTGCATCCAGATCACTGGAGATTTAATCTGGGAGGACTTTGGAGACCCAACTCTGCACTGTGGAAGACAGTTGTGAGACATTTATTCTCAGTGAAAGCGGAAGAAAGAGATTAAAGTAGACTTCCTAAACACAGATGGTGTATCTTTAACAAAAAAAGTGATAATAAATTCTGTATGTTCTGCTAGCCAAATGTATATGTAATATATGTGCAAGAATCTACTGACATGGAAAGCTTTCATTTTTGTGCATTCACCTTGCAGCACTTGTGTTACCGTAACAATTTGTGCACATCCTACACAGGGCTAATGCGTCAACGGTTTAATCCTCTGACTTGTAGGTTCAGTACCTGGCGGCGTAGTCTTAGCCCTTCAGCCTGTAAAATACAAAAGGCAGGATGTTGGGGAATGGTACCAGCCTCATGGCATTTCTCTCCTTGTTAAATAATTTGTTTTGTAATAACAAGTAAACACAGGCTTAGAAGAATACATCCAGTGTGCAGACTGATTGAAGTACACGAAGGTTGACTGGAGACGGTGCTCCGTTATGTCAGCTCTGACATCACTAGAGTTAAACCGAGTTGCACCTCTGTTAACTTGAAAGGGTCTTGGCAATAGAGTTAGCAGTGAGCATCCCAGAGTCTTCTTGTATGGACCTTTCATTGGCCAATAGCAGGAGGGATTCTACTGACATTAGGTCCTTGGGTTGGGCAAGGTGGACACAAGTCAATTTGGTTGGATAATGCCACCTGAGAATCATCACAAGCAAGAGTTAGGTCAATAAACCTCACTCATATAACCTCAGTCTCCCAATATTATATCATATGATGTTTCATTATAGAGGCAGATAACTCCATTTACATAGCATGAAGTAAAAACACCGGTATTTGGAAAGTTTGAGCTAGATCGCCCTGTGTCTTTTTCCCACCTACACTGTGACTGTGTAACTATAAGGTCATCGTATTTTTATAAAGTTATCTGTGATAACACATCAGGATAAATTGTTTTGTTTTTCAATCTTGTTATTTCAATCTATCCAGTGCCATCTGGCTAAGCCGTACATTCGTTTCCTCACATACTCCTCTCTTTTCCCTTTCCTGTTGTTCACATTGTCGATCGCACTTTTTCCTGTACTTCATTTTCCACCCATTCTCTCTTGTCTGTACCCACACAGGTGTACCCTTTCCTTTCAACCTTTACTGAAGCCTTTCTACCATCCTGCTGACCTTTCCATCTCCAAAGCTAGCCAGTCCACCCTCTGCTATTTATAACAGGAAACACATTTCACAAGAGACTTACAATATCTTCCAGGAAGTAAACAAAATAAATACTTAATTCTCATTTCCCAGCATCTCTCTCCGTAACCTGCCAAGGCTCAACACAGGTGGTAACAAGGCCTTCACCTGCTGGGCAACTTATCACCTTGGTTGGTTCATGTTATATATTATGTTTTATCAATACTATATTTAATATTAACTGCAGCTTCTTTCATGCAGGGAAGGAAATATAATATATTGTGAAACCAAGAGGAATACATAGTCAGTTTATTTAAAAATACCTAGCTATGGTATAAATAGATTTAAATATATTTACGTATAATAGATATACAATAACTTTTACAACCACACATCATTCTATTTGTTTGTCTGTCTGACTGTATTCTAGAGCTCTGAATATGCAATCTATTTAACTGTGACTTCATACAGCTATATAAATACACTATATATACTAAATACAATATATATGCTAAATGTTTGATGTGTGGATATATAGGTACGTATGTGTGTCTAGGTATGTATAAAGTATTAAACTGTATGAAATTCATTTTTGGACCTCTTATTAGGTTTTCTTTCACTCTCGGTGGATTATACTTATGACTATATAACTATCCCATCAAAAGGTAGCAAATGCACAAGACCTTCTTTTCAGTTTTCAATTTAAAAGAAAATTATTTCATTAGAAAAAAGGGAATCATCAGTTTGGATGTTGGAGAATGCCGGAGCCTGATGTAACCAGCTGAAGAGAGTGTACAGATGCAGATTAGGCTTCAGAAGATGAGGGTGTAAAAGGGATTTAATGGTAGGATGGATTATAGAAATCCTTGTAACAATGTTAAATAATTATAGTTCCAGCCGAGATCAAAGCAGTGCTGATTGAACCCCTCAAGCTGCTAACACGAAGCATTTAAAAAAAAAAAGAAGAAGAAGCCCTGGGAGATTGGTCAGCCTATACCAAGAGTGTCCTCTGATCTACTGAAATGCCAAGTACGCTGCCCGCTAATGTACACTGGTATAGGGGGTGCGCTCATGCTGGGTATTAGAAGGGTCGTGGTAATTGGGAACAGGGACGAATATTGCACATTTTTCTGTGGATGAACAGACAGGTGGGCAGGCAAAAAAATTGGAGACATCATCAGTAGCATCTGAGGAGCCACGGCTCCTGGGGTTAATAAATGATTTATTTATAAGGAGTTGTCGTATACCACACCACCGTATTATGAGCAAACAAACTGAACAGACGGTACAAAGATATAGTGTAAAAGAAAGGAGTACAAGGTCTGGTTGAGCCACGCACAAGAGGAAATAGAATGTTGGGATCACAATCAGTGATCAATTCATGTGTGGCTTCTCACTAAATGTTATCACTATAAAAGGAGAGCACAGAAGGGTAAAACCACACATTGGATAGGCAGGAGTGAGGCACAGGCAGACTGCAAAGCCGTGGAACTTAACCTATTAATGGATCTGATGATATCAGCAGGATCACAAAATAGCAAGGATGTTATATATCTGCAGGACCATCTGAAAGGGAGTCTAGTGGGAGGAGACACAGATTACAAATATCTCCTTGGCTGGCATGAACTCCTCTCTACCACGGGGCCCCAAGTGTACAGCACTAGCATGATCTGCTAGGCAGGTGAGATTGTATATATATATGTATAGTTGCCAACAATACCAGATTTGATTACAGCATTTGATACCGCATTATCGCTGTACTGTATTGGATGGTGAACAAGCGGATTCCCCTTTTAATCCATGCATGTACGCGAGAGATACGTAGCCTGAATGTGCCTGTATCAGTCTCCAGACGCCTGTTACAAGTCTCAACTTTTACCGTGGAGGATAGAACTTAATTTTGCCCCTGCAATGCTGCATGATGTCACACCATATTGCATTGCACAGGCTGTGTACACCCTATTTTGGCTCATCCTATGCTTCCTGAACTTGGGACTTTACAACCTACACACTACTTTTAGAACTTGGCACAAAAAAATAACTTCAACAAGTGACCCACAATATACTGTGTGATTTGGGAATTACCATGTTGACCCGATTTATCCCCTAATTTAACTTATCAAGTTAGGGGTGCGGCCTGTAATCAGGGTTTACCTTTTCAGGAGTAGGGAGAAAAAATATTGTCTGCGTGCTCAGCTCAGTCTATTCGCGCTACCTATGTGTTTACAGACTGAGCAGATTAAACAGAGCACTCAGAGCTCCGGGAGATAGCACAGTCTGTCTTCTTATGCTTACCCCCTAGAAGACGGACCGGGCTACCACTGAGCGCCGAGTGCTCTGTTTAATATGCTCGCACTGGTAGCTTGAACAAACTGAGCTGATAATTCATACAATATGTTTTCTCCATCCTAAATTATAGGCTGTGACCTATAATTGGGCGGGGCCTATAATAGGGACAATCCGGTAGTTACACGGATGTGTACAGCTCAAATTTGCCCAGTTGCTCACTGTTCACAGTTGGGCAGGTGAGAACATATCTCTTTCCTTTCTTCTGCGATATGTACCTCCATTTGTCTTTATTTTTATTTATTTTTTTATTAACTATTAAAAATGTAATTCTTAAAAGAGTTCAGAATTTATCTAAACACAACGACCAAACCAGATCTTGTTTCCATTACAGCCATAATAAAAATGATTTTACAGTCGGTAACATGCAACTCCCTGGAATGGCAAAATTTGTTTCTAAACAAATATTTAGGCGTAAGAACATGACAGATCCGTAAGTCATTTTAAAAAGCGTATCATTCCATTTCTTTCCTTCTCTTTATTTTTTTTATTGCTGGTAGATCTTTTAATGCACCGTTTTTTTTTTTTTTTACAGCTCTAGTGAATATCAATGAGTGGCTGTAATTCTGAACTGGCACAAGTACCAGAGTGCATTTGTACATGTGTAACGGGGTAAAAAGGAATATGTCATCTTAAAACACAATTCACAAACTGCATTCATTTTTTTGGCAAAATCCCCTGGTCTTGTGCTTTGTCCTGGCTCATAGTTGGAAACATTTTCTGGAAGATAACAATCTCTAACACCAAGAGGTTTTGAATTCACAGCTCTTAAAGAAAACATCACATTATTTGATGGAAAAAAACAGGATGCAATTAGTTTTCAGCTGGCCGATTCACGCACATGGAGAGTGAAAGGTTTTGGCAATTCAAGAGCAAAATGCGACTGTTGCTTTAAAGGCATGTCTTGGCTTTGTGCCCAAAGGTCACCGGACTGAATCCAAAAGCAGCAAGTTGTGAAATGAGGCTTGAGAGGATAAGTTGAAGGATCCCGATGACAAGTTAAAGGGTGTGTTTACATACGTTTTGTTTGGAAAGTAGAAGGCGTTGGCCGGCGGTAGAGTACACAACGTACTTCTTTTTGTGCGTCCCGTAGAATACATTATTTAACACACGCCAAATAAACTCTAATAAAAAAAGGTGTTGTTAACCTTCATCCATGTAGGAAAAAAAAGTAAAAGTCAAACTAGTGTTGACATCATTTCTCCAGAGCAGAAACACTTCTGTAATTAGTATTTACTAAAACAATTATCATTGTGTGTTAAAGATCAGTGTTCTGTGAGTTTGTTGGCTAGAGAACGGACCCAGATTATTTTCCTCTGCTGATTATTTTATAGTCATGTTTTATATCGCAACATAGTACAGCAAAGTATCGATTACACGGTACGTGTTCTGTTGAATAAACAGTTGGCATGATATAAATATAGACGTCACCTTCCTCTGCCAGATTACCACCCACTCCATCTCTTACATGGATGCTTGTGAGTGATGAGGGATTGCCAGCTCTCAGAGAGAGCACTATACTGCTCTTGGACATGTGAGTCTGATACTGTGGATTACCCTACCTGACTGAATGTTGTCAGAATATTATGCTATATACATTTTGTTGTTTCAGAGATGTATGAGAACTGTAGGGGGTAAAATTGTTCCTGCTTGGATCAAAATACAGCATTGTACATGAGTTTGATAGATATTGATATTGGTGATTTAAGACAATATTTATTCCCATTTAAATGATTCATTTGTGGTGCTTACCTTTGGTTTTATTAAGATCACCCCTGCCTTTGATATAGAAAGTATAAAACGATTATTACTATATTTATTGTTTTTTGAGCATTTTCACTTTTGTTTTATTTATTTTTTACACTCTTAGCACTTGTTTGTATCTCACCTTTTTGTTATACGCAATCATAAGGTGACTAGAGGATTTAGACAGGGAGCAGTAATATATACTATGCTATAAGAACTGCATTAAAATTAGTAGAACGCCGTGTAGTGGCCTTTATCTAAGCAACCTGTTGATAGTTTTTTAAATAGATCCACAGGGCGTATAAAACATGACTAGTGTACAGTAAAGGGAATTCCCGTTTATACTACTTACCTCTCCAAGCTGCCCATTACCATTCTATAATTTATTTTTTATTTTTTTTATATATTACTTAAATAGAAGACTTGATGCTTGACATCTTTTTGGAAAAAAAAAAAATGGCCACAGCGTTTATTAAAATAAATTGAATAAAATAACTTTATTAACACACAACCATATAAACATGTAGCTAAACCAACCTAGAAATAAATAACCTAGGTTTGTAAACCTTATAACCCAGAGCCGAGGATCAATATACACAAAACCAAACAAACTACCACTAGCCGCACTTCACCAGCACAGTGGTGTAATTGATTAGGATACCTCTCATCACTTTTTCCAGTTTTCCAAGCACCCCATTCTCAGCCTTATTTGGTAACTCTTACCAACCCCCTGGGACCAGATGAAGTATATAATCTCTCGGTTCTCTCACCGTAACGCCATGACATGTATCACACCTACCAACCAACGTCAAGGGCAGGTGGAAATGTTCCTTATTGTGCAATAAAAAAAAAAAATGAATAACTTAAAATTAGCCCCCTCCCCATCATGTGTACACTAAGATTATTACCTAAGTCCTCCTCCAACCCTTGTGATTATTGCTGTTCCACAGTAGCATGTTAAGTAAAGAAAATTAGGCAGATCACAACGTATTGTTTAATATCAAGAAAGTGATTTAAAAAAAAGGCGCTTACAAGTGATAATATCAAGTGATGAAAATAATACAAAATTATAAGTATAACAAATTTGAAATGCAGCTGACACTCTACACACAGCCCCCTGTATGTCCAACAGTAAACCAGATAAAGAGGAAAGTGCAATTACAAGTGATCAATATGTGAAATAATAATAATAAATTATACTTGTAAATGGGTTGATGGTTATATTCTGTTTGATACCGCAAGCGACATGTACAAGTAAAAAACAAACATACACAAATAGTGCAACTCCATGATACACAATCAGATACATATATTCGTGTCCAACAATAGGAATCCCACTCACAGTATGCTGAGCAAATGAGTTTGCTCAGACTTTAAAAACAGATCCTCGTTCAGTCTGGTTTGATTCATATATCGGATGGTAGTATAAGAAGAGAACTTTCTCCAACTGGGATGACCAGAAACCACCTCCAAAAGGTGGAGACATATAGTGGAGAGGAGGATGTTAGAAAAAAATGACACTTTAATAAAGCATTAAAACATGTAAAGGGCTCACACATAAAACTGCTACATTTAGCTCCGTATCTCTCGCTCGGTAGGGTTATGTAACCCTACAGAGTTGGAGAAAGTTCTTTTCTTATACAGCCATCTGATATATGGATCAAACCTGATTAAAGGAGGATCTATTTTTAAAGGCTGAGCAAATGAGTTTAAAAAAGTATAATTTATTATTATTATTTCACATATTGATCACTTGTAATTTGCACATCTTATTATTTGCATAATAGTTTTAAATCTGATTTAAAAAAAAAAAAAAACAGAAATAATTTAAAATCTTTCCATCCTATTACTGCCCTCTGTTTGTGTCACATGACTACAAGCATTAAACAGTCCCGGAAAAATATTAATGCAGCAAATGTGGTTACTAATAAGGAATTATTTCTGGGCATGGTTTTGGGCATTGTAAAAGAAGCAGGGTTTGAAATGCCATATTTACATGATAAATCTATCTATATCTAGCTTGCATCATATGGAGCAGGTTCCCTTCTTGACTGGATCATCGTAGAGGATAATATCCTAATACTAACCACTAATACTAACCCCGATCCCTAATAATAACCCTCAACCCTAATACTAAGGCCTAATGGTAACTCCTAACTAAACTACATAGGGGATGTGGTCATTGCGATTTATTCTCAAACAATCAGTCAGTGGCGCTGCCCTGGAATTCAGCCAATCAAATTTGTCTGCTGTCCAGCATGCAGATTTTAATGCCGATACATTCTCCCCACCGCTGAGTTTTGTTGCCGTTAAACATAGCAACCCCTACTGGAGCTATAGTCTGTCTGGAACACAAAGATTAAGCGTTTGTCAATTAAATGGAGCAGTTATGTCCTCTTATACCTGTAACCAACAGTGAAAACATCAGTGTTAACGTATTGCAGAATACTGTAGATGTGCTATACAGGAACATTATATAGCATAAATGAAGCACAGATAATCATTTTTTCTTGGGCTACTGGTGCATTTACAAAGATACAAAAAAAATAAAATAAACAACAATAAAAAATACTAAACAGAACCCGGATTAATTAAGTTGACTACTTCTGTCATCCTACAATGTGTGCACTGATCAATGTTTTATTTCATTGTCCAAGATTTCGCCACATCCAAACGCCCGCTCTAATTAAACCAGGCTTTGAGTCCTTGGATTTTCGCCTTTGTTTGGATGCCTACCAAATATTGTCTACTAACATTTGGCGGGGAGGGGGGGGGGGGGAGGGGAAATCAGAAGAAAGTAGATCACCCAGCACAACAATGACAATAATAATAATAAATACAATAAACATTAATATATAAAAATTTAAAAAAAAGAGAGAGAGAGAAAAAAAAACACTGCATGTGTATTCCTGATTGTGCCAGTGTTGTGGTATTCAATTATGCAGTTTTCATTGGCATATTAATCATCTTTTCAACAAACAAGCCAGTGTTAATTAAAGCAAACCATGGATAAAGACATGTTGCCGGATCATCATTTGGTTTATCGCAGCACACAGGCTGGCCGTTAAGTAAATTCTGGCCTGTGAGATGAATTTAAATGCTGGACTCATCTTTCTTCTTAGAGTTTGAAAACACAACTCATCTACTCCCAGCAGCAAACTTCACACTGTACTGGCAAATCCACAAAAAGTGTATTATTAACAGGGGCTACAAAGCGTTAACCGAAATGATCTTGCAACTTCCTATTCCCGAAGGCCAAATCGTATGTACTTTTTATTGTTAATGTATTTATTATTTTTTTTGTGTGTAAATAAGAATAAAAAGTTGTCATTTATATGTTATTTTACCTACATCTTGAAAACGTTATGATTTTTTTTTTTGTAAGTCTACGTAATGTTTAATTAAAACATTTAAACACAACCATTTTGCTTAAGGTGGAATAAGGATACTAAGTATAAATATATAAAAACGTATTGGTATTCAGTAAAAGGTGAATTGCAGGTGAGGTGCAATGAAGTTCATCTCACCAGTTTAGCTCTGGTGCAGGGACAAACCTTCTGAGTTTGTCAGGGGAAAACACACCAGGATTGCCCCTGCAGAATGTATAGCTCAACATCTGAGATGGAATTCTTATCTCGCCTCATCTTTTAGTGAATAGACCCCACTGTCTCGTAGGAAGACAGATATTCACAACAACATAGGATTTGAAATGATGAAATGATCAACCTCTCATTTTTCCCCCCACCTTTTCTAAATGTAAAATATTTATGCAGATGTAACTATTCTTAGGGCTTTATGGATGAGAGTGGAGATTACAGGGAATTGCAAACGAGGCCAACGCAGCCAAGGTGGAAAAAGTCTCACATCCAGCTTTGCTTCAAACTCTGCTAACTTGACCTTACGTTTGCAATTCCCTTCTCAATTCCCGGTCATGAATAAAAACCCATAATGTTTCTAATTCCGCTCTCATGTTGGTAACTTTCTGCGAAAAGAAAACAAATATTGCAGGGCAAGAGATCGGGTGTCTTAGACTGAAAGAGCTGGCAGTAAAGGAGTGCGCCATCCACAAATATGTATTTATGGACACACTATTATTATTTAGTAATCATGTATAGTTATCGGCTCATTCACAAGCTGGTCAGTGTTTCTGATTTTCTTGAACAGTATATCACTAGTGACATCACTGGGCATCTCAATGCATCTTTAGGGGAGTACTCTGATTGGCTAACAGAAGATGCTGGGGATGCTCCTATTTTTGCACAAAGCAGGAGATAGCATCAATCTACAGGATAAAGCCTGCAAAGGCTTGGTTATCAAGTGAAGTAATGCAAAAGAAACAAACCTGGAACAAATACATGCATATTTACTTTTACAGTGTCAGCTTTAATATGTGTTTATATGTCCTTATTACAGACTGGAATCATTTTTCAAGCTTCTACTTTGACTCTTCCAGAGCCTTAAATGATTCTGTCAATACTTTTTATTTTATTTTTGCTTTTGGGGTGTTGCATTTTGATAATTAAGATTGAGTATTCGTAATTATCCTGCCCGTGGTTGAGTACAAATGCTTCTTATTCACACATCTTGCCATTCCATGAATCCACTGATCCCTTAAGATAGTGTGGAGAATACTGTAGAATATTAAACAAAGTCACATTTTTTCAAATTAAAGTGTTATCTATGGTTTCAGTTCATGCCTGCTTACACTAGTACATATAATTCAAATTCTTCATTATTTTTTGTGAATCGTTTAAAGTCTGTTTAAATCAGGGATGAACTAGGAACTAACCAGAACCCCCAGGCCTCATTGCTTCACTTTAACTAATGAATAGCAATTAATCAGTCATGCTGATTAGACCATATGAATGCATCAACGTGTCATCTAGTGAACGTGCTCAGCTATGTACTATCTGACACCATGGAAAGAAGATCGTGTGTGCTAAACAGTGATTTCTGATTGTCACATTCATTGTTTACCAAAAAAAGATGTTATGGGGACAGTATCCCCTAACCATGATCATGACTGAAAATGATCTATATATTGTATTAGCAAAATTGCAAGCAAATGCCTAGATTAGGAGAAAAATGTGTTTTAAAGGTGTCTGTGGAGTCTTCTGCTTATGACATCACCTGTTGCTAGATCTGCTTTTCAATGGGAATGGTGCCATTTGCATATCAAGCCACAGATGATGTCAAAAATAGGAGACTCCACATATACAGTTACAAAAACAAGTCTTTCTCCTAATTTAGGCATTTGCTTGCAGTTTTGCAAACACAATGTATAGATCATTTTCAGTCAGTTATACATTCACAGTATACGCAATGCTTAGGGGGATACAGTCCTGCTAATGACATGGGCAAAAAACTATTTTGGTAACATAAGCTGATGGGGTATGGCATGTTTACATATTTCAGTATTTGGGATTGCATTTAACGCTTTGCATGCTGGAGAAGGTGAGAAAGCTTCTGGCACTCCAGGTGTTACGTTTGCCATCATCAAATTGGATTCATGTTACAAAGCATAAAAGGTTTCCTCGATAAATTGACAGTGAATACAGTGGGAATGTTGACTCAGAAGGTTTTTTTTTTAATAGATTTATTTGGAGAAAATATATAGAAATATTGTGTATGCAAAGAAAATCCCAAATTTAAATATTCATTGTTACGAATCTCAATTATAATGATATAAACAAATTTGGCCCATAGCTGTCATAATAGAGACTTAAAAAGCAGATACGATCTGGAAAAAGGAGATAACGAGACTCACACAATTTGGACTAGGGGCAAATATGAGAAAATGTAGGCCTTGACTGAGTCTCTTTTACTCCAATCTCAGAATGGGCACATTTTCATAATTGTTTGTTGTTTATACTAGTTTATAATCAATTTGTTGATCATTTAAAATCTGTTTGTTGTGGATGTGCGTGTAAAACTGGATGAACAATTTTAGATAAACTTCCTGTCTTTTTTTCTTGGGCACAGTGGGTGTGCATCATCATTCTCTTTGCTAGTTCTAGTACTTCCTTTCCATCTCCCTTCCTCTTGCACATTGGGATGATGAGAGATACTGTTCAGCCGAAATGATGATTTTTTTTTTAAGCAGAGGAATCCCCAGGATTCCAGTGGCCACAGAAGTTGTTTTTGGATCCAAGTATTTATGTGCCTTTTTCCTACTCTCTGACTACTCTTTTTTTGTAACACCTCAGATTGTCTGCTGTGCATCACAGAACTACACTACATAACATCATCTTGTGTTGACTGGAACTCCTGCTATTTGATTATTATGGGAGTAGTAGTACCTGTGGATGGACTGTGTGAGAGGTCTGCGGATGGCCATATTAAGTCTATAGTACAAACAGTAACTTTGGTTGACTGCATCTATAATAATGTTAGCCAGCCATATTGCTAGCTGAACTTCATGGGATTGGTAGTTACAGACTGGGGTTATGGTCACCTACACTACACACTAACATTTTTGCTGTTGACTGTAACTCCCATGATATACAAACTGAACATCCAATAAATACGTTTTCTTGCGGCAAACTTCCAAGTGATAATTTATTGTAGACAAAAACAGCCAATGGAGAAGACAGAAACCAACTTGAAACACACTTGACGCATTTCGGGTTCTACTAACGCTTAATAATAAGTGATATCAAAATGTGAAAATGGTTGTTCTTAGTAGAACGCGAAACGCGGCAAATGTGTTTCAAGTTGGTTTCTGTCATCTCCATTTGCTGTTTATTGTGTACAATCATTTATTTATCACTTGGAAATTTGGAGTGCCGCAATGAAACGTGACATTTAAGTGTCAAGGACCCCCAGGTTTCATACTTGTCTCGATCTTCGGAGCTTGCAGCCTCTACACTCCTGGCAAGTTGAGTAATTATCTGATTGTTGTGCTCCAAATTATCTCACCAAGAGAACTTCTGTTTGATCAGGGTTTGTTTTCAACCAACGAGACGTCATCCCCTCATTAAGAGCAATTCACTAACTAATTCCAGGAAAAATGCATAGGTCAAAAGATATACCTAGAAGAAGCTTTTTTTCTGCCTCCTTCAAGATGACGCTGCAACTGCAAACAGTTTGCCTGTCCTGGGACCAGTAGTGTACCTTCCACAAGGCACTTGCCTAGGGCGGCACTTTGCCAGAGGGTGATAAAGCACACTTCTGTTGCTTCAAACATTTTTGCTCCCTCCCCCACCATTCAGCAAGCTTTAGTTCCTTTACCCAGTAAAGGTTATGGGGGTGATAGGGGCATGTTATGGACATGGTGGGGGTATGCAATGAGGGGGATGGTGGCATCTAATGGGGGTGATGGGGCATTTAGTGTGTATGCAATGTGGGTGAAGGGGGCATGTAATGGGGTGATTGGGCATTTAATGTGTGTGCAATGTGGGTGATGGGGAATGCCGTGTTTGTGCAACGTGGGTGATGGGGCATGTTGGAGCTGTGCAACGTGGGTGGGGGGTGCCTGAATTTTGTCTGCCTAGGGCAGCACAAAACCAAGATACACCACTGCCTGGGACTCCAGGGTGCAGCCCAAAGGGGCTAGGTTACGTAACATCAGACTGAGCATCACAAACAGTGTAGTACATGGACATTCTTCCCTGGCAGGCATCCATCCATGCTGATGGCATTATGCATGTTATGTAGACTAATGTGTTTACATCATGCAACACAGTGGAGCCAGGGGCTACTCGACCATTATTTCACCCCATTGTGAGTGAATTCATCCAGGCACTTTTTATTTATTTATTTATTTGTTAAGAACTGTCTGTTCCATTGAAGGGTTAAAATAATAATAATACTCCTGGATCGATAGCTTCAGCCTCTTCTGACAAATAACATCCCAATAATGGCAGAATAAGCAATGCCACCGTGCCTATCTGCTCGGATTTCCAAGCCAGAAAGCAACAACCGCCAGATCTACAAGGGAACAAACAAACGCAACCTAAAACCCCAGCAAATTCACTTGTTCCACATACAAGTCCCTCCAATTTGTAGCTGCAGAAATCTGAACTGATAAGATGCGAACGCCTGTGTGCTCTCTATGGCAGACAACCAGTCCATCCTCCATCCATGAATGGGATGCCAATTTCAATTAAAAATTGGCCCTCGTTTTACATCAGCAACATCCCATCAGATAACTCGACAGCATCCTTTAGCTTCTGTTGAAGCACCAGTCCAACCAGTAATGTACAGTATGTCTGACTGCGTCACTAATTCCAGTTGGAAATTTATCTACAGATTTGAGCAGGGCAAAGCTGTTTTGTGATAACAGCAGAGTCTCATCTGCTGCTGGGAGAAAAAAAAAAAAAACCTTTGCCAGATTATCTGCACTTTACCAGTTTATAAATCAAGCGGTTGTTTATTTTTATTTTTTATTTACTTTTCACTTTTTTTTTTTTTTTTTTCTGGTGGGGGGGTTGCTATTTTATCACCATGCGTTCCCGTCGCTGTAACAGTTAATACTTTAATAAGAGGCCGTAGATGGGAACATTAAGAAGTTAGTTAGAGACATTTTGCAGGCGCCTTTTTCCCTTGTCATTGACAAGAGAGGTAATCCTATACAGAGACTTCTATTGTGAGATGAGAAACCAGCCTCTTCCCCTGGCAGGGACCAGATGCACCTCTCTCTATACTAATCTGTAAACGACTTAAAGGAGCCTTATCTCGGGGCTCTTCTGCTTCATTTCATGCTTGATTTGCTTTAATTTGTCTGATAGGGCACAAGGATTTGGAGACAGCCCATCTTTCTGCAGAAACTGTTCAGATTTTTTTTTTCTTGGCATTGTTGTGTTAGGATTTTTGACTTTTCTTTTTGAGAAAATCTTACTCCTGTGCAGCATGCTGCTTGAGTGTGTTTAGATTTACGCTATCCCAGCAAAAAAAAAAAAATATCCTGAAGTGGCTTGATTATGAGATGAACAATATTTACACTGAAATCATATTAGGCCGTAAATCAGAAAGGAGCGGAGCTATGGAACGCCGGCGTCCATAAGATGCGTTGAAAAGGGACTATATGGGGTTATACTTTATAAATATGCAGATGTGTCTTATCTGATTGGTTACTTGCCTTACACCTCTGTACCAAGAGTAAATTCAACTCCACGAGCACCTTAGGGAATAGATGATTAGCATTCGAAGGAAGTCTGCAAAAATGAATATGTCTTGTAGACTGACAACCAGGTCAAGGGGGGGTGTAGTAGCTTTGAACAACTTGGGGGTAAGTCTCTTTTGATGCATGAAATATCTCCTGCTAAGGCTTAAAGGAAAACGTAAGTTAGTGTAGTAACTAAATGTGCAAAAAAGCTTGAGTCAATGACATTTAACTCTTTAGGGCCAGCATTTCATTCCCCCCCCCCCCCCTTTTCAGGTGTGCGTCTGTGAGATGTTGTGAAGAAGCCAGAACTAACCGTCACTAATGATTTGCTTAACTCCATATTAACGTTAAGGGTTAAGCTTTTTGCAGAGAGGGTTTATTTTTTACTTACAGTTACACCCGCCCATTTTCAGTATATCCCCAGCCGTTCTGGACGGGTCAGCCCGATAAGATGTGCACCCAGTGGTGTATCTTGGTTTTGTGCCGCCCTAGGCGAGTGCCTTGTTTGCCTTGTGGAAGATACACTACTTGAATGCGTCATTATGATCCTAGAAACGTAGAATGCGTTGGCAGGTAAGAACCCTTTGGCCCATACAGTCTGCCCAGTTTCTGACTATATATTTATATAAAATAAATCTGAATACTTTAATTAGTCCCCGGCCTTGTCCTATATCTATCGCACGCATGCTTAAACTCCTTCACTGTATTAACCGCTACCACTTCTGCTGGAAGGCTGTTCTTTGGGCTTATACAGAATTTGCCTTAGGTTATTGATTATCATCTACACAAATCCCTTGTGAACTGTGCAGTAACTCTGCCTTTGCGTAGCATAAAAACCTCTATGGAAGTCCTGAATCTTAACTAAGAGTTGAGGAAGTTCTTCTCAGGGGAGCACATATATATCAAGAGCTGTTAACTTTGCATTTTAATAATGTTGGCAACCGTAATTGCTCCCGTGTGATTCATTAAAATTTCTAATGATGCAATGTCTGATGGCTAACTATATCTTCCTAATTTGCACTGAGGGGAATTTCCATGCATGAGGATGGCAGTTACTGCATGTGGATGTTCTTACATTGTATGAAATAAGCATAGCAGAAATAGTGGTACATGCTGGGAGAGATGCAAATAGGTGCCCCATGCAGGAATAATGGTACATGTTGGGAGAGATGCATATAGGTGCCCCATGCAGGAATAATAGTACATGTTGGGAGAGATGCATATAGGTGCCCCACGCAGAAATAGTGGTACATGCTGGGAGAGATGCATATAGGTGCCCCATGCAGAAATAGTGGTGCATGTTGGGAGAGATGCATATAGGTGTCCCATGCAGGAATAATGGTACATGTTGGGAGAGATGCATATAGGTGCCCCATGCAGAAATAGGGGTACATGTTGGGAGAGATGCATATAGGTGCCCCATGCAGAAATAGTGGTACATATTGGGAGAGATGCATATAGGTGTCCCATGCAGAAATAGTGGTACATGCTGGGAGAGATGCATATAGGTGCCCCATGCAGAAATAGTGGTACATGTTGGGAGAGATGCATATAGGTGCCCCATGCAGGAATAGTGGTATGTACTTCTGGGTTGTTGGCATACTTAGCACTGGCGCATCCTATGTCTAAAAAGAAATATATTCCCTTAGCAGTTTGGTATATAAACCGTCCCCTTGACATGAAAAAGACAAGAGTGAAGACATTTAGATGTTAATTTAATAAGCAGGTGGGAATCTCTCTCCTATCCAACTACCATTAAGATGGAAAGTAATTACATGTAAATTGAAGTTGTGGTGTATTCTAATTCTATGGAGTTTTTGTATAGAGAGGAACTTACTGGCAACTCAGGTTCAATGGTGACTTGGATGTAGTGAATATGCCTCCAGCGGCCCATCTTCCGGGGCCATGGTTTGTCATGAGTCCTACCTGGCTTGATTAGCTGTTTGTGACCCCCATTCACCCTCATATATGTGGATGTATCTAATGTCTTCCTGAGACATAAAGATTGCCCAAATGTCAGATTCCATATCCATGTGTGTTTCTAGGCATGGTCATGTCAGATTCCATATCTATGTGTGTTTCTAGGCATGGTCATGTCAGATTCCATATCCATGTGTGTTTCTAGGCATGGTTATGTCAGATTCCATATCCATGTGTGTTTCTAGGCATGGTGATGTCAGATTCCATATCCATGTGTGTTTCTAGGCATGGTCATGTCAGATTCCATATCCATGTGTGTTTCTAGGCATGGTCATGTCAGATTCCATATCCATGTGTGTTTCTAGTCATGGTCATGTCAGATTCCATATCCATGTGTGTTTCTAGGCATGGTCATGTCAGATTCCATATCCATGTGTGTTTCTAGGCATGGTTATGTCAGATTCCATATCCATGTGTGTTTCTAGGCATGGTTATGTCAGATTCCATATCCATGTGTGTTTCTAGGCATGGTCATGTCAGATTCCATATCCATGTGTGTTTCTAGGCATGGTGATGTCAGATTCCATATCCATGTGTGTTTCTAGGCATGGTCATGTCAGATTCCATATCCATGTGTGTTTCTAGGCATGGTCATGTCAGATTCCATGTCCATGTGTGTTTCTAGGCATGGTCATGTCAGATTCCATATCCATGTGTGTTTCTAGGCATGGTCATGTCAGATTCCATATCCATGTGTGTTTCTAGGCAGGGTCATGTCAGATTCCATATCCATGTGTGTTTCTAGTCATGGTTATGTCAGATTCCATATCCATGTGTGTTTCTAGTCATGGTTATGTCAGATTCCATATCCATGTGTGTTTCTAGTCATGGTTATGTCAGATTCCATATCCATGTGTGTTTCTAGTCATGGTCATGTCAGATTCCATATCCATGTGTGTTTCTAGGCATGGTCATGTCAGATTCCATGTCCATGTGTGTTTCTAGGCATGGTCATGTCAGATTCCATATCCATGTGTGTTTCTAGGCATGGTCATGTCAGATTCCATATCCATGTGTGTTTCTAGGCATGGTCATGTCAGATTCCATATCCATGTGTGTTTCTAGGCATGGTCATGTCAGATTCCATATCCATGTGTGTTTCTAGGCAGGGTCATGTCAGATTCCATATCCATGTGTGTTTCTAGTCATGGTTATGTCAGATTCCATATCCATGTGTGTTTCTAGTCATGGTTATGTCAGATTCCATATCCATGTGTGTTTCTAGTCATGGTTATGTCAGATTCCATATCCATGTGTGTTTCTAGGCATGGTCATGTCAGATTCCATATCCATGTGTGTTTCTAGGCATGGTCATGTCAGATTCCATATCCATGTGTGTTTCTATGAATGGTCATGTCAGATTCCATATCCATGTGTGTTTCTAGTCATGGTCATGTCAGATTCCATATCTATGTGTGTTTCTATGAATGGTCATGTCAGATTCCATATCCATGTGTGTTTCTAGGCAGGGTCATGTCAGATTCCATATCCATGTGTGTTTCTAGTCATGGTTATGTCAGATTCCATATCCATGTGTGTTTCTAGGCATGGTCATGTCAGATTCCATATCCATGTGTGTTTCTAGGCATGGTCATGTCAGATTCCATATCCATGTGTGTTTCTATGAATGGTCATGTCAGATTCCATATCTATGTGTGTTTCTAGGCATGGTCATGTCAGATTCCATATCTCTGTGTTTCTATGAATGGTCATGTCAGATTCCATATCTCTGTGTTTCTATGAATGGTCATGTCAGATTCCATATCTCTGTGTTTCTATGAATGGTCATGTCAGATTCCATATCTCTGTGTTTCTATGAATGGTCATGTCAGATTCCATATCTCTGTGTTTCTATGAATGGTCATGTCAGATTCCATATCTCTGTGTTTCTATGAATGGTCATGTCAGATTCCATATCTCTGTGTTTCTATGAATGGTTAGTGCAGTGGTTTGAGAGAGTCGTTTAAGTCCTAAAAGATTTTTTTTTAATAGGGATTAAACTTTAAATCTTTATTCTCACAGTGTCCAGAATCTTGTTGCAATAAAAATTACCAAATATCTAAAGGAACCTAATAAATGTACATATTATACTGCACTATACATTACTGTACCTTTTGTTTAAATGGAATGTATTCATGTTGGGTTTGGAAATACATTTTTGTAGACATTTCCACTCCAGGAATCACCTACAATGACTCCTTAATTCCATGCATCACTTCGGATATCATCTCTCTCTCTCACTCTCTCTCTCTCTCTCTCTCTCTCTCTCTCTCTCTCTCTCTCTCTCTCTCTCTCTCTCTTCCTCTTCTCTCACTCTCTCTCTCTCTCTCTCTCTCTCTTCCTCTTCTCTCTCTCTCTCTCTTCCTCTTCTCTCTTCTCTCTTCTCTCTCTCTCTCACTCTCTCTCTCTCTCTCTCTCTCTCTCTCTCTCTTCCTCTTCTCTCTCTCTCTCTCTTCCTCTTCTCTCTTCTCTCTTCTCTCTCTCTCTCTTTCTCTCTCTCTCTCTCTTCCTCTTCTCTCTTCTCTCTTCTCTCTCTCTCTCTCTCTCTCTCTCTCTCTCTCTCTCTCTCTCTCTCTCTCTCTCTCACACTCTCTCTCACTCTCTCTCTCTCTCTCTCTCTTTTTTTCCCCTAGATGTATTTAACTAGTAGTATAGTTATTAGTCTCCCATAATATGCCAATACATTTGTTCTTTGTGCTCCATTTTGTATATCATTTTTTTCGAACAAAAATATATCACAGAAATGGTAGCGGTTAGTTACGCTGGTGTACATAGAACATCCAAGAAGTATGCCTTTTCCTAGGGGCAGATCTAGCAGATCTGTGAGTATGTGAGTAGCTTCTCTAACACTGGGGAGGGTCTTTCTACCACACAAGCTAATTCTGGAATATGACGCACACGATTGTATGTTCCAATACATTGTAGTGATGTTATTATGATAATTAATTAGTACCACACTGTAGGAATGCATCATTATATTTAATTAGCAGATTAATAAGAAAGTTCTTATCATTATGATAACTGCTCAGTCCATTCGATTCACTATAATGAAGAGACCAGCAGTAGCAGCACAAGACCCTGCAGAAGGATGGGGGGGGGGGGGGGGGAGTGGTACAGGTAGCTCAGAGATTATTAAGATTCGGGCTGTATACCTGATTTAGACATTTATGATTCACGTGTAAATTGCATATATGTTCACTCATATCCTGTCTATGTAGGTTAAAGTTTGCAGTATAAAAGTATTTATTATTTATGAAGAATTTATTTTCAGATTTCACATTAACATGTCCTGTTGCAAACGTTTTTTTTCCCCCCAAGACAACACAATGTTTTACCTGCTTAAACCTGGATCCTTATTCCTGCTCAGTTTGATGCTAAAAGATCCTCATTGCTAAGAGCATATATGCCTTGTCTTATATACCGGTATATAAATATATGCCTTGTCTTATATATATAAATATATGCCTTGTCTTATATATATAAATATATGCCTTGTCTTATATATATATGCCTTGTCTTATATATATAAATATATGCCTTGTCTTATATATATATGCCTTGTCTTATATATATATGCCTTGTCTTATATATATAAATATATGCCTTGTCTTATATATATAAATATATGCCTTGTCTTATATATATAAATATATGCCTTGTCTTATATATATATATATATATATATGCCTTGTCTTAAATATATATATGCCTTGTCTTATAAATATATTCCTTGTCTTATATATATATATATATATGCCTTGTCTTATATATATAAATATATGCCTTGTCTTATATATATATATATATATATATATATATATATATGCCTTGTCTTAAATATATATATGCCTTGTCTTATAAATATATCCCTTGTCTTTTATATATATATATATATATATATATATATATATATATATATATATATATGCCTTGTCTTAAATATATATATGCCTTGTCTTATAAATATATTCCTTGTCTTATATATATATGCCTTGTCTTATATATATATGCCTTGTCTTTTTTATATATATATATATATATATATATATATATATGCCTTGTCTTATAAATATATGCCTTGTCTTATAAATATATGCCTTGTCTTATATATATATGCCTTGTCTTATAAATATATGCCTTGTCTTATATATAAATATATGCCTTGTCTTATATATATATATATTCCTTGTCTTATAAATGTATGCCTTGTCTTATATATATATATATATGCCTTGTCTTATAAATATATTCCTTGTCTTATATATATATGCCTTGTCTTATAAATATATTCCTTGTCTTATATATATATATATATATATATGCCTTGTCGTATATATATATTCCTTGTCTTATATATATATGCCTTGTCGTATATATATTCCTTGTCTTATATATATATGCCTTGTCGTATATATATTCCTTGTCTTATATATATATATGCCTTGTCTTGAGTACTACTTCACAGACAGCCCAGTGTCAGAGACAGAATTACCCTACTTCCTCTAAACATGGAGGATCATGTATTCTAACATCACACAAATCACTAAATTAAAGTATCATTAGGTAAACCCGACTTATCTTGTGTTTACAGTGATGCAGCCTATTTACGCATTACAGCTCCACATTTGTGGGTGTGTTTGTTATAGTGAAGACACCCAATTTATTATAAATTTTTATGCCCCCTGTAAATGTCCTGCTTCAAACAGGACTTTCGCTGTTTGAGACCTGTTGTTTCACCGTCCCGACATTATCGTCTGGCTTCCCAAATCACTGAGACAGTGAATTCTCATCGTATGCACAGTTGTTGCTGTTGTTACTGTCTAGGGTGCTGCTTAGCATGAGGTTGACTGCCCCACTGCCCGTCGCACATTCCTTGTTAACTAGCATGCTGATTATCAGTCCGACGTTTAATTGGGCTGATATTCCGGGGGCACCAATAGCGCGCCCCCTTCCTCCTGCGTCTGCTGCTATATATTTCACAGTTAGCTATATATAAACAGGACAGAAGAACTCACTGTGCTCAGGAGGCAGCTAGCGGACTGACACCCTGCACATGTTAATAGAATCCTGTAGGGTTAGTCATCTTCATATTCCCCATACTGACTAGAAACATCTGTATGCCTGTGATGAAAAATGCTTCCACTCAGTGTTACCACTCAAGACAGATTCACAAAGAATTCACAGTGGATTTCTGTTTCATCTCAGATTTTTTTTTACTATCCTCTAACAGGAAGTAAACCTAATACTGACATTTATTATTTCCCATGTTAGTTACATTTTCTTGAATTTCATTATACTGGACATGTCACAAGTTAGCATCCAGTTGCAGCTGTCATCTATACTTAGCATACGAAACAACTTATAATACTGTATAGTGCTCTGGTCTACATAATAGCGAAGAATCGTACGATTAAGTACATATTCCAGTGACTATCATAATCTAAGTAACACTATACAGAAAATTAGATCATCTGTTAAGTATCAACTATTAGTGTTGAACAGGATTGAAACAGACTCTTGAGGATGCAGGTCGTGTATAAAACAGGGAACGAAAAAGTGCCAAATACTTGAGCTACTGCTGCATATGAAAGACGATACAGAGGGGATTTGATTTAAATAACAAAATCATAAAACATTTAAATACATAAAGGGAATCAACACAGTAAAGGAAGAGAGTATTTTTAAAAGAAGAAAAACTACCACAACTAGAGGACATAGTCTTAAATTAGAGGGGCAACGATTTAAAAGTAATATCAGGAAGTATTACTTTACTGAGGGGATAGTGGATGTATAGCATAGCCTTCCAGCGGAAGTGGTGGAGGTAAACACAGTCAAGGATTTTAAGCATGCGTGGGATAGGCACAAGGCTATCCTAGCTATAGGATAGGGAACGGGGACTAATAAAAGTATTTAGAGAGTTGGGAAGACTAGATGGACCGAATGGTTCTTATCTGCCCACACATTCTATGTTTCTATATGTAAATATTTAGCAATAACCTCCGTAACATGTTGGAATCTTGCTCCAGTCGACATTTAAATTAATTTTCAAAGAAAGCTTATTTTTAATGATTTGATTTTCTTAAGTTTTGGCAGTTTTCTGAGGATTTTTGGCTATTTTCACTATAGCAAAGTCCTCCCAATGACTTTCATGCTGTAGCCAAAGTCCTTCCGAAATATGCCAAAATAAGCCGAGGTGTAAATGGGGGGGTGGAGGATAACTTTCTTGGAGCTGCCTGATTTTCAAAAGTTCAAAGTGATCCGATTTGGGAGTTACCTGAGTAGACTCAAGTGTTGCATCTTTAAAAATGACAGAAGAAAAAACCCAAAACAGATCAGTCTTTATCATTTTTTTCCTCAAGTTTTCCTATCTAAAAAACGTCAAATAAATGTCACATTTCAGAGGCCTGTACAAGATTATTTTGAATATAAGACTATAGGTGAACTTTAATTTATTTTAAATTAAAAATAAGTGCATATATTCTCACATTTTTACTTTAAAACAAATTAAAGTTCACCTATGGTCTTACATTTAAAAGAATTTTGTTTAGCGACATGTGCAACATAAAGAAATAAGCTCGGTGGAACTGTCCCTTTAAAATACTAATTTAAAGCAATAGCATTTAAAATGAACAGTACACAAGGGTTCATTATACATTAGCCGTGCCAAACGTACAGATATACAACATCAATATTATTTTGAATGAATTAGGTAATTGTTTTGAATTTATATTTTGTAGAGCAGAGTTGGCCTTCGCTGTTTTTACTCTGGCTGTCGGCCTGCCAGTTGTGAGAAAGTTTTTCCATCTCATTTCTTAAGCTTGACGTGAAATGTTAATCGGGATTTACACAGAATTCCATATATCTCATTAAATGATGTCTAGGATTTTATATCCCCCATACGGGGCTAGTGACATACACAGTAGAGAACCTGTGCAAAGCGTGTTGATACACGGACGCTAAGAGACACACAATTAAATGCTTCAGTAGAGCTCCAAATTTGCCTTCATTTTCGACCTAGACTTTGTTGTGCCTTCCAGACTATTGAAATTCTTGATAGAGGAACAAAGTATTCTGGTTAAAATGTAAAATAGCAGTGTGATTGAAAATGGAAAGAATGTGTGCTTGTAAAACTAAAATGTTACATACATGTACAAAACCAGAACCACAAGAGCTAAACATCCTAATAGTATATGAGTGGAGTGTGTTAAATAACAAATAGTTTATCAAAATATGTTTATGTTATATCATTCAGGCAGCATATGGAGTGACCCAAAGCAAAATAAAAATGTAAGAATAAATATATATTTTTCAAGATAGTTATTTGTAACGCAAATTAATATTTGCAGTGTTCGGAAGAGACATATGACAGTATGAAGCAGTTTATTTTTGTTTGTTATACATAACATTTATTTATTTTTGAAAATGGATACTGTGATAACCTTATTAAAATCTATCTATGGCTTTCCAAAGTTCTATAAAGAATCATCAGCCATAGTTTTTTTTTTGACTGGCAACATGCTACACCAATTAGAAAATGATTTTTATTCATGGCTTGAACATACCAGGGTACTTTTTGACATTTATGAAAAATGATAGTCCCTGACTCCCCCCCCCCCCTTTCAATCATATCAGTCTGTTAAAAGGAGCAGTTCCACCAAATATTTTTAGAGACATGTGAAGGAAAAGAAGCAGATCTGTCAGTCTTTCCTCAACACTTCCGATCTCCAAGAACTGCATATAAAAAAGTGTCTTAGCAACAGTTCTACTTTTCTCTGTAAGCCTTCCTTGTTGAAGGTAAAATAATATTTTTAAAGCAGAGGAGGTCTCCGTTAAGTCTTGCATTAATTGCGCAGTTACCTCATATAACGGTACATGCTTCCGTCGTGGTCACCACATCTCCAACAAGAAAAAGGATTAGAATTGCAGATTTTGTGTAACGTGGTGGGAACCTTGTACCATCGATCTAGCTCCTTAAAATGTGTCAAAATTGTGCAAATTTACAGAATGTCCTGACTTCCTAGTTTGTGACCACACTTCATACCTTTCTTCTTTTGCAAATTAACTAGCCAGTTCCTTTTCCCAATTTATTATTGAATTGTTTTATAATTAATAATATATTATATTAATCACTCTAGCAACTAATTTATGGACTTTTTTTTAACTGCCTACACTTAGAGCTCTAGAGCAGTGGTCTCCAACCCTGTCCTCAAGGCCCACCCAACAGTCCAGGACTTAGGGATTACCCAGTTGTGTCTAAGGTGTTTTGTTTTTTTAATCACCTTAGACCCAACTGGCTAATACCTAAATCATGGACTGTTGGGTGGGCCTTGAGGACAGGGTTGGAGACCACTGGCATGTTTTTCCCATCTTGGAAATATATAGTTTGCCATTTCTTCGCAAAGTGTCTAACAATATTTATATGGTGGGGAAAAAAAAAGAAAGGAATTATAGAGACATCAAATACATAAATACTCTTGAAATGTCACTATCAAATAAAAGTATGTCTAAAAGGTATATATATATATATATATGTGTGTGTGTGTGTGCAGATGTTGTATTATTTTGTAGCTGTGAACTGTATAAAGAGTAGACTTCATTAAACATGTTTTATAAGTGGGCCCTGGAGAATAAGATGGTGGTTATAAATGGTGATGTAATTGACTTGTGGGCGCGCAGTCCCCTGGCTATTATTTGAATCCCAAGGGAGAGCATGCCAAGTATTATGCAGCCAACAATACGACTGGAGAAGGCGGATCAGAGGTCACATTGTAGAAAATCATGAATAGATCCATTTCACTGTGAACATTCCACCTCTTGCGGACTATTCTGAGGATACTGATGTTTAGTATTGCGCTGTTTTGTGTTCCTCTTTACCGATGTAAGATATTATCAGTGATCAAAGAGAACCCACACTGTTCATCTGCTTCCTCTGTACTTTTGAGCTGGGATGACCTGGAGGGTATACAAATGGCCTTTTTTTTTTTTTTGCGCCACCCATTGCTTGGTTGCCTGGAAACTTTGGCTGCGTTTGTGTCAAGTCTCTTTCATGATTGAAAAAGGAGTCTAAACTGCAAATACAGCTTAAGATGTGTGTGTGGGGGGGGGGGGGGGGGTTGTGTGTTTTAAAACAAGTGTCTCACCCAGAGATAATGCCGAGATGCCTGCTTATAAATGATGCATTTTATTCACTTTGCCTTGATAATCTCATCAGGGGGGTAAAAAAAAAAAAAAAGGTTCATCATTCTGTTATCAAAATGATGTGACATTTCTCCTTCAAGTATAGCATTTCCTGTAACATCACAATTTACAGGATTAAAAAAGTGCCCATCAGCCCCCCCCCCCCCCTCCCCATTTAACTGTTCAACTATATTTAGTTTTATTGCTTGCTAGATCCACTGGTTTGCATTCAGAAAATATAATTGGAATCCTCAAACACCAAACTGTTATAACCAGCTTTCTAATCGTGTCATCTATCTCCTATAAACAATGTTCTACTTAAATTTAGGAAAGACATCATTGAGAATATTTAGTGGTATAGGACAGAAAGAAACAGATGGGCAAACAAATATATTCATAATCCTGCCCTTTAGGTAGGGTTGCCACCTGGTCGGTATTTTACCGGCAGGCCGGAAAAAATTGGGATCGGGCCAATGTTGAGTCTAAGGAGACAGTACCAAGGCCGGTATTTTTCTGAAGAAAAATAACAATTATAATACCATGTAGACTGCTTCCAAGTGTCCCAATGGTTGACCTCTACTATACTATAGTATATATACACCAATCAGCCATAATATTATGACCCCCTGCCTAATATTGTGTAGGTCTTCTTTGGACCCCAAAACAGCCCTGACCCCTCAAGGCATGGACTCCACTAGACCTCTGAAGGTGGTATCTGGCACCAAGACATTAGCAGCAGATCCATTAAGTCCTGTAAGTTGCGAGGTGAGGCCTCAGTGGATAGGACTTGTTTGTCCAGCACATCCCACAGGTAGTCGATCGGATGAAGCTCCAGGGAGGGACACACTCCTTGCAACATGCTCACTTAATAAATTAGGGAATCTTTTTTCACTGAAGATTGAAGTGCCAACTTTTTTATCTACTTTATTTAAGTCCTTTAAGTGCAATCTGTGACATTTCTTAGTGCAATCTGGGTGTTGGGGGTAAGTCCTTAGTGCAGTCTAGGTGCAGGGCCTAAGTCATTGGTGCAATATGTGTGCTAGGGTAAATCCTGTGATTGCTATCTCTGCTTCCTCCCTTTTATCCTGTGTTTCTTCTTTAGATTGACAATTTCCATGAAGGTCCTCTGTCCACCATGTTTACACAAGCTAGGAGAGGGGTACTTGCCTATTTGGGTGTTTAAAGAAAAACACAGCCCTTACCATGCTCATAAATATAGACACAAATGATTGCACACTCTTATGAAAAAGTATGTCAAGCTTTGTAAAAAATATATGCTCAGAACAATACAAAAGAAAATGCATATACATGCCGAAACAAATCACAATACATTTACAAGATAATCAAACATATACAAGCAATCTACAACAATACCTGTATGTATATGCAGGACAAGGCACTTATATGTGTTTTCTGTTTTTTCTTTTGAAATTAAAGGTTCCATTTATTTTTATTTTCAACTTTAATATCAGTAAGTGATCGTTTTTCCATTGTTTTCATGGTATTGAGGGTCTATATCACATCTATATATCCCTGAAGTGAACAGTGTCTATCATTCTAGACTTTGGTAATTGTAAGTGTGTCAATAGGTATTTTTCTTCAAATATCTTTTTTGCTTTTTTTTTTTATGACTTTCCGAAAATGTAATTTCAACAACTTAAGTTTTATTGAGCTACAAGATTCTGAAGATTTAACATCAGGAATCAAATCTGTTAAGCGACACAGGGTTTGGCCATTAATCTTCACTGCAGCGCTACTTAGAGTTTTTGGCAGCAAAATATTTCAGAGTAGATTAATTTTTTTATGGCTAGTGTGTAATCTGACATCGAAGATGTCGCTGGCTATTTGTAACAAAGTAGTTGAACTGTTGATGACTTATTGATCAGTCAAAGATTAGGGAAAATGGCTTAGATTTCTTTATAGTATCATTTTATTAACTTTTTGCAGGGGTTTATGTTTTAGACTACTAGCCCATTTGGGCAGGGACTTCCTCTCCTTTCTGTAACAGGGATGGGTACTTTGAAATATCCCCTGTTTTTAAGGAATTCCTGGGGATGTTACTTTTGCCCATCATCCAGGGAATGTTACTGTTGCCTGGTTTAATCTCTAATTTAATCTACTACATAAGGTTGCATTGCTTTGCCAACCCTGCCAGCATTGAACCTGCAACCCTGAGGGTTAAACAGATTCTACCCACTGGGCTATCTCACTTGATAAACCATTTATTATTTGTACAGTATTTTTGTTATCCCAGTGCTTTATAAAGACATTTTTAATAATATGATATCTAAATAATCCTTTATGGAAACAAACAGAAATGATTGATCCGATCTATGTAGCTGACACAGGCCCCCCATGTACCAATCCATTGCTGCCTTATTTAGCACCTGATTTGTCTCCTGTCTCCCATTCCCTTTAGATTGTAAACTTTCTCCTTGTCTGGCATATCCAGTTGTTTTGATTGGTCTAACTGAATTTGTAACACCCATTTAAATTCTGTACTGAACACTGCACAGTTTGTTGGTGCTATGCCAGGGCTTGACAAATATTTGTAGACATTAGTAGCCAAACATCAAATGAGGAGCCAGCCTTGTTATTTTTAGGAGCCAGGGAAGGGGTCCTTTTATAGACTTCTATGTGAAACAATCCAAGTCATTTTTAGGAGCCATAGCTCCCTACCTCCTGGTATTTGGCAAGCCCTGCCCTAAATAAATATATCCAAAGTCAAACAAGAGAGACGTGGGCTCACAGACCCGCAGGAATGTATATAAATAAATATAGCCTGTTTATTAAAAAACGTACAATGATAACAACGAATTTAAACACTTTGTTAATATCTATCTTTAAGAAATTATAGATTTCTCTTCTGTCAGTGAAGTCATTTATATTAAGTTTTATCAAGAAAACACTGTTTTTCCCATACCCGTACCTCAACATGTGAGCTATGTGTTCATGTATTGTTTTAAACTATTATGTATTTAGATGACATTGTATAAATACAATAAGGAAGAGATGTGTGATTTGTGTAGATAGTACTTTTAGTGTTTCCTGAGATGCTCCTCACAAAAAAGCATTGGACTGTGTGATATTTATCCTGAACGCATAACAAAACAAACAGATGGGCGGACAAAATGTCTTTGCATGTATCAGCCGAGATCTTCACACAAAGGGACATTTATCAGGGGTGGCTGCACCTCTTCCGAGGAAAGAATCAAGCCCTTGAGTCCAGGAGCAGATGATGATCTTATCAACAAAACCCTCTTCAGTCATATCATCGGCAGGCCATTGCCAAGTCCTTGGCATTTCTGAATCATGTGCATTTGTGCGAGGCAACAGAAGAAAAAAAAGATTCCAAAGGGGATTTGGGGAGCCATTGAAAAAGGGGCGTGGCAGTTGAATGTATAACTGGTTAAAGTTTATAAATAAGAGCCAGGCTATGGGAATATCATGTTTAATAAAAAAATAAATACAAGATGGAATGTATTATGTATTGGGATGAACTTTTCATAGTTATCTATTTTATAACCACAGGAAAAGAAGTTCTGTTTTGAAAAATGGTGTTGGAAAAACAGGAAACAAGTAGAATTAAAATGATAGCCTTTATTGGCTTACTGGGAATTGGATTGCAAGCTTTTAAGACCACGTTTGCTCAAGTATTTGTGGAAGGTTAAAATCCCCCCCTCCCCGGTAATGCCTTACCTTAGTCTCAGCGATTCAGAACCTCTGAAACCTCTCTCATTAATTCCAGAAAGAAAAAAAAAAACAGTCAATGAAGCTTACAATTAAATGAAGGGTATTCTTTTAACTCCACCCATTACCTGAAGAAGAAGGAACATCCGGGGGGGCTTACTAGATATAGTTGTGTCACATTTACACTCACATTGTCTAATCTCTCATTTGGATACTTATTACGTATTGCTGTACAAGAACATTGAAAGTTCCTTGAATGGGTCTATAATACTATTTCTTCTGTAATTAAACTACATATATATATAGTATAGTTCACATTAGTATTTGGTTGCTAAATGGGAAATCTGCCCAAGAGTGTTGTATCCTGAACACTGGCCATATGTGGTAATGCAGGTGTAAAGTTAATCATTTGCCTACACCCTCTCTGGAGATAAAGTCACTCATTGTAATTACACCTTCACAGCACATTTCTGTGTGTGTAGTGAGCATTCTTTCATTCCGTTACTGAATAAGCTATTACCATTTCTATTAGCTAACCCAGTTTTTAAGGAGCCAGCTTTGCAGCAGCAGATTTGCTGCTTACTACCACTCCCATGATCCATAGCCAGCAAACTGAGGTTGTCGTCTAAAACACAGACACACAGCTGTTTTTAAAGAGATCGTATGGGTAATAAAGAGTTTGTTCTTCCCCCTCCTACCTGTTGTTACATTATCTTTGTTACTGTGATTACATTGTAATTAAGTGTGCTGTTTGTTAGACTAATAATATCTTAGAATGCGTCCGTGTCGCTTAGCATCTTTGCTTGCTTATTTTAATACTTACCTGTCCTGGATATGTTTCTCCCAGTGGTTTCCGAGTAGGGTTGCCACCTTTTCTTCAGAAAAATACCGGCCTTGGTCCTGTCTCCATAGACCTAACATTGGCCTGAAGGTGGCAACCCTATTTCCGAGGACCCAAGCATCATTAACGGAATATCACGAGCAAGTCATCTGCATATGACCAAGATCACAATTACCCAAAGTATTTTTTTTTTTTTCCTCTTTATCCCCCCCCCCCCCCCCCTCTAATCTTTACAATAAATGTGTTTGTCTGGAGGATAAGTTCACACATCGGATAAGGTCACAATTTCATTTAGTGACAAGTTCCAACAACATGAACTTACAAGGCTGGGATTTATTTGAGAGTCAGAGAGGATAAGATCACCGCTTGGCCAGCCTGATTTATCAGGGTTTGACCGGAGTACTCGGAATAGAAAATGTCATATTTCAAGTTTATGTTTCCAGCCGTACTTTAGTGTGTTCTGTGTCTGAGGCTTCAGCACCGGGGGTAGTAAAATTGAAAAAAGGCTTCCCAATAAGTCAGCCTAACTCTGCAAAATGAGAGTAATAATATATTTTGTTGAACTACTGTACATTGTTTCAAGAGCAGGAGAATCAGTACAAACAGAATTCTTTATCTAATGTGCGAATGCAACGTTTACTCCAGATACAATGCTATGCATTTTATAAAAATATTTTTTTTTGTAGTTTTTTTAACATAAACGGTGAGGAATCAAATTACATCAATCTGTCTTGCTGTCTTTGGGTATTTACCAAATTTCCAATTTACTTGCATATATTCTTAGCACGGGGGGATGCTATGTTTTTATTTGCTGACATAGGGTTTTTTTTTCTTACCTAGCAGTTCTATTGTTATGGGTTGTGTCACTCGTAATAATAATTATGTAATGCTGTGGTTGGGGACAGTCTCTAAAGCATCTTTGCAATTAGGAAAACTATACATACTTAATAGATGCACGCGGGTTTACTAGCTGCTGTGTCTCACATGCGAGACATAGCAGTTCCTGGATGTCGCATGCTGACAATGTCAGCACCCGCACAGCCAATCAAAGTGGGGGCTCGCACCCCTCTGACTGATCAATGTGAGGGTCCCCCCTGCTGATCCCATGCAAAAACAAGGGTCTCTCTCTGCATTTGCAGAGAGAGCTGGTCACCGACCAGACAACTGCCAGCACGATATGGAAGCATGGCAGCTGGTGGTCAGAGGATAAACTGGCGTGTACTATCAAAAGTACATGGCAGTTTATCCTCACAATGGGAACAACTATATTAGAAGCACAAGTGAAAAATAACATTTAGTGTCTCTTTTTAACTATTAGGTTTGTCTCCATTTTTTACTTTGATCTAATTATATTAACAAATATATACTATGTACATTAATGATAAATTTTACTTAGCTTATTTTTTGTCTGTTATACATGGTTTTAATATATGTAAAATGCACATATTTATATACATAAATTACAGTTCTTCTGTAGTTTTACATTGAAAATAATTCCACAGGAGCCACTTAATTCTGTTATATATCGGCTGGCTTCCTCGGAAGCAATCTTCATGCCCCTTCCCCTCTGGAAAAAAAAAGCTGTCATTAGCCATTAATGTGGAATCAGCCTTTGTCTGGTTAAACTCAGCTGTGTCAGGTGCTTGGAATGCAGGAGGAGGCGTGGTTCCAGTCAACTCTGTGTGCTGCCATGTGACACAAGGGGGTGGGCTTGAGGAGATAGATAAGATTTAAAGGACAACCGTCACAAAATAATAAGTTATGTTTAACTGAAATAATGCATCAAATGCAGGCATTTTACATAGAAATACCTTAATGAAAGAATACAAATGAAGTAGCTTAATGAGCCCTATGTGCCTGTAACACTGTCTCAGGAGGCTGACATATTTTTCAGGATCTTGGGTAAGATGGGTCTGATGAAGGAAGGTCTGAGCCATCGGACCCAAAATGTCTGCCCCCTGAGAGACCTATATAAGGAATAAGGTGCTTTATTTATATGTTTCAATAAATAATTGCTATATAATCTTTAAGTCGATATCTTTAATAGAAATATCGCTATGACACTTTATTTTCCTTTTTCAAGAAATAGAAAGAGTTTTGGAAAACTGATAAGATAAGATCTTTTTCCCTTACTTTACAGATACAGCACTTCTACCTGTGGTAGAAACCAGTTTTAATATCACAGATTTTTTCCCATAATTCTGTGTTCGTCAGTCCCCTTTTATACTACTGTTTTGTCTTCTTACCGTTCTGAGCTGTAGACAGTGTTACTTTAAAACTATTTAATTACTAATACAGAGCCCTTGGCAGCTCTGACACAGATGACAGGTTGACTTGTTCTGCCCACCAGCTATAGTGCTAAGCCAACCACCCACAGTACAGCTGTATTCTTAGGATGCCTTTTACTTATCAGCACTCACCTAGCTGTCAGTCATGCACTCCATGGTCTGGATTTATCATGTTATTACACAAGTGTGCGTTTTGTAAGTGTTGGAAACACTCCACTTACAGCTCTTTTTATCTAAAAATGCTCTTCCCTCCCAAAATGTATTTTGTCATGCCTCCATTTCATTGCTTATCTTAGAGCAGGTGTCCGCAACCATTTCTGGCTTATGGGATGGAGCCAAAGCCTGGGATGTCACGTCACGTCGGGGTACGGAGCTCGGGAGGTTGAATGTCAGCACTAGCGCATGTGCACTGTAGCACTGTTACTAATACAGCAGCCAATCCGCAGTAGGCCCGTCTTCTGTGTCACTGACACCTGAGAACGAGATGGTGGGTGCAGGATTGAAATCAAGCACTCAAAGTCTTTCTTCCTCCAGTGTCTACCTGCCGATGTGGTGTACTCAGGTTCTCCACTAGTGGTTGCTTCACTGAGCTCCACTAAGAAGAGCATGCATGTTGGTCTTTCTGACTGTTAATGTCAGTGCTATCTCCTAAACAAAACGTGACACATAGTTGAACACGTTTTATTACAATCACAGTTCCATTTTATCCAGTCTCCTTTAATTGAAAAAAAATCTTAAAACCCTGTATTTCCTGTAGTTCTTTTCTTGGGCACAGTGGGTATTTGGGATCACTCTTCAGCTATGACACTTTATTCTACGTCCTATGCACAGTAGAATGAACTAACCATTCCAGCCCAGGAAACCCCGAAAGTAGACCTTTCCTTTATGTAATCAGGAACTGTTTGTAAGGGGGGGGGGGGGGGGGGGGGGACTGATTTATGTAAAGACATTTGAGGTGACAGGGCTACTAGTTTAGACTAATGTATTCATCAGTATGCAGTCCATGCTAGACTTGGAAGACAAGACTGAGAGATATGCTATAAAAAATATGCTTGTGCAAAACAAGTCCTATGGAATCAGTACAGTATTGTCATTGCAAATATGTAGTAATGTATCAAAACAACAATATATATATATATATACACAGGTTGAGTACTCCTTATCTGTAATGCATTTCAGATAAAGGATACTTTGGGCTTTGGATGATTTGGGAAGCACCAGCCCTATTACCTAAATCCAATGAGAATAACTTGCATCCAAGGTGCAGGAAGCTAAGTCAGGCACAGCAGAGATAGCCCCTCCCCTCCCAGGGCTGCTGGAACAACATTTCCCATGAGCACTCACTGCAGCAGTATGGCGGTGGGGATGGTGGAAAAATGAACTTCATAATGGGGCTCTAAGAAGGTGAGTATCCCTGATCTGGACTGACCCTTAGCCAAAAAAAAAAAATGGATTTTGATCTATGGATAAGAGATACTCAACCTGTAGTATGTTTGTTATAAAATCCATAGTTTGCATTAAGTGCTAGATTGTCTTAAAACACCCTCAAAATCCTGGCTTTATTAAATCGAGGAGCCAGACAGCGGCACATACCCGGGCCCCAGGTCGGTTTCCCTGGTCAGCATGGCGACCTGGCGCCCCGGGTTTGTTGTAATATAACTATTGCTGTTGCTCTAGGCACAGTCCTGCCTGTTTCTCTGAGACCTCTTTATTGGATGTCACTGACTTTACTGACAGTTGTTTTAAACGTACAATAAGTGCATTTCACATAAACCAAGACCCTTATTAAATAATAAGCTGGGTGGAACTGCACCTTTCATATTGAACTATATTTATGCTACCTGTAATATTATGGATATGGTATGTCTAGCTAGCAAAATAACTGGAAAATTGAGACACACTTCCCTCGAATAAAATAAAGCACCACTGATTATCTCGGAGTATGGTTGACCCACCTTCTATCAAGGACATTGAGCCACAAACAGTCTTATTGTTTGCTACTTATTTTTTATTTCAAATTGGGGAAGAAAATAATAATTAAAAAAATAGAGAGTATAGGATAGAAACATATAATAAGTCGGCAGTTAAGAACCATTCGGCCCATCTAGTCTGCCCAATTTTCTAAATACTTTTATTAGTCCCCTGTTCCCAATATGATATCTAGGATAGCCTTGTGCCTATCCCACGCATGCATTAAACTCCTTCACTGTGTTTACCTCTAACACTTCCGCTGGAAGGCTATTCCATACATCCACTACCCTCTCAGTAAAGTAATACTTCCTGATATTACTTTAAAAATCGTTGCCCCTCTAATTTTAGACTATGTCCTCTAGTTGTGGTAGTTTTTCTTCTTTTAAATATACTCTCCTCCTTTACAATGTTGATTCCCTTTATGTATTTAAATGTCTACTACTAGAAACCCAGACAGCCTTTACCTATTTATACTGACACCCATCTTCTTGCCCACACCACAGGATAATCAATAGATTATGCTATATAACAAGAGGCATCTGGTACAGGCATAATTAATACAAACACTTTAAATAGTTTTTGAGAACTTGAAAAGATTCCCCACAATCTGTAAGGTCATTGCATCCATTAGGCTAAAATAGTATCTTAAATAACAGATGTGATTCTTTGTAGTGTAACAAGTTTTTGCTTTAGAGCTATCATAAGTCTTTGATTAATCACTGGGTCTAAAGTATGCAAAATCAACATAATAAGATAAGCAGCCTGCAATGCTAACAGTGCTATCTTTGACCACTAATTAATTAGTCCAGTGGATACATCTCAGATGTTTTTGTGCAAACATTCTCCAATCTGGAAATGTAAGCCTTTTTTTTTTTCTAGAGCATAGCTCTGAAATTACTTTTCAGTTGGGCTAAAAATTACTTCAGACTTTCCAAATAGTCACACAGGTACTAATTATCAGGCTTAGGTTATGAAGACAATATTATGGAGGTTCAGTAAACAAATTTTTTTTTTTAAACTTATTATCTTATTATCTCTAACCTTAGTTGTCAGTATGTGTGACATAGTGTGCTTGTCCCATTTAGTTATTGGTAACTAGGAGTGATGTGTGGAATATCAGCTTCTAGACAACTTGTCCATAAACTACTACATAGCTAATTAGATTGATAAAGAACCTTCCCCCATGTCTGTATTTGTTGATCAAGAAAACAATTCCTCAATTAGACACCTTTAATTTATCTGGTGGTCCTGGGCGGCCCGCTCAGGGACACTATAAATAAAAGAAAAAAAAGCTTGCTGACAGAGGAGCTGGTTGCGGAGTTCAACAGATCTCCCATCACCAGCCCTGGCTGTGTGTGGACAAGCAGCTGGGTGTCTGTGCGCTTCCCAGGATATGTGGGAGGCATGTTCCGGGTGTGCAGTGTGGGTTGCTGGGGCATGTTCTGGGTGTGCAAGGCGGGTCTGGGGCATGTCCTTTGGATGCAATCTGGGTGATGGCGGGGGCAAGACCTTGGTGTGCAATGTGGGTGATGGGGCAAGTCCTGAGTATACAATGTGGGGGCTGGGGCATGTTCTGGTTGTCCAATGTAGTTGCCGGAGCATGTCCTGGTTGTCCAATGTGGGGGCTGGGTCATGTCCTGGTTGTGTAAATGCAATATTGGTGCTCTGGCAAGACCTGTGGGTGCAAGCAGGTTGCTGTTTCAAGTGCCATTGGTGCTCTGGCAAGAAATGTGGGGGCAATAACCAAATGAGTGCATGAAAAAAATGGAGTGGGAGCCCAGACTATTTGTTCTGTAAGGGGCCCCAACATTTCTCACCGAGGCTCAGTGGAGGTTGACAGAATCCCTTCAAAACTATGGAGGCAATAGTATGACCGGTGGCAATCCTGCTGCTTTTGTGCATATCACAACCTAAATAATCGTCAAATTTAATTGTGATTCCACTGATTTATTAAAGACATTAGAGCTAAATTTATTTTAATTGCATTTAAATAGGTTTAAACACAACCAACGGCCAGCACAATGTTCGAAAAAATATCATCTGCTGATAATGGGAGGCACTTTAACAATTATCAAACCAGTATGTTGCTGTTGTTGTTTGTGGGTTTTTTTTTTCTTGTGTACTCTTTACTTTAAATTTATTTTGGTATGCGTGTATCAGGTCCAATCTACTCTAAAGTTTGTACTTCTTAACCCATTTAAAGAGAGGCCGCTTGTAAATCCACAGGTAGAGATAAGAAGCTTCTATATGATGGCGCTGGAACAGTCTTCAAATGAAAAATGTCACTGACAGAAAGGAAAACTGAATTATATTTTAAAAAGGTTTTCACAGATTCCCCAGATCCCCCTGTGCTATCAGATAAATCTGTCGTGTCCACAGACCTTGTTTGCTTTTTTATATGTAAAATATCCGTTTTCGGATTTACTCTTGCATAGGAGGAAATTGAAAATCACTTTTTTTTTTTTTCTTTAGAAGTTGGTTACTTGAAAATAAGAAGGGAAAGGGGGGAATTATCAAGATTACAGTGTTTCTCAAAGCTCCCCTATCAGTTGCTGTCTTCACTTGCTTACCTTATGGTAGTCAACAAGTATGCTAGAAAAATATTGGTTACTGTAGTTCTCCTTTGTCAAAAATTCCTATAAAAATGTCACCTTTGTAGATGAAGTAAAAGAGTTGATCTTAAACACAGAATGGATTTTTGAAAAGAAAAACTAAAATGATTCTGCAAATATATACGTGTGGGGATGTCTGTTACTCTAACTACTTTCAAGCAGAGTTCCCATGATGTATAGTCACTTAAGATGTTGAAAGATCATGTTATTTGTGTCTGTCACAGACCTCGCTATAGGGAATACCCAGGTGCATTGTACTTGCTTCCCCCCTCTATTGTTCCTCCTCTGTCTTCACACTTACTCCTTCTAAGAATGAACATTTAGTGACAGAAATATATGTTTTAGAGATTGTTGTTTTTTTTTTTTTTATTAGCTCCAGGGCTTGATTGCAGAGAGGGTCCATTGAGACTGATTTATTGGATACAATCGCTGTGATTTGTTCATTTTATAACACAAAATAATCCATGGGATGTCCTTGTGGGTGTATCTATCTCATGTGCATCATCAAAGGTTAATATATGCAGTACATAAAGTGATGTCCTAAAATGTTGTAGATACCAGGTGGACTGAATTTTACTAATCAAACAGAAAAATAAACATAGGCCTTAACCACTTCACCACGTTAGGACGTAGTGTGCCGTCCTGATTTTTAGTGCCTAAAAGACACTAGCATGGCATAGAACGTCCAGCGTTAAAGAGCTCATCGCGGCTCCCAGCCTTGAGCTGTACTCGGACCTGCAGTGGGATCCCACCTGTCAGATGAGGCCACTTTGAGTAGCCTCAGTCTGACAGGGAAAATGTAGCCGGTGCTCAAAGCGGGACCCTGATCGGGTCTCTGCCATAGTGTTCTTGGCTCCCGAGAGCTCTCATGCAAAGCAGCTGACATCATTATTCCCTACATACTGCCAGGGATCTCCTTATTTGCCTAAAAAGAGAGCAGTATACTGCTCTTAAATTCGTGAGTACTGTCCATATTTTTCAACTCAATACATCACCTTGACTGACAGAAAGCACTATTATCTGAAATCTCCAATCAACAGTGAAAATATATAAACATATAAATCTAAGTATAAGTATATATCTGTTTGATCACTTGCATGTTTTATTGTTGTTTTTTTGCACGAAGTTACACATAATTTTTTATTTTCACATGATTTGTATTTTTACTAATCGATACTTGCGCTCCTTTACTCCTTTGACCTTTTATTAATTAGTAAAGAATAGAGGTGTTTTTGTTTACATTTAAGTGAGCAGCACATTTATAGTAATCTTTTTTTTTTTTTTATATTTTGGTAGCGCCTATAACACTATACTTTTTCACAATTAACAGTGTAAACCATTGTACTAAAACAGATTGGGGGTTATATGTAAAGGTCATTTATGGGGCAAAGTTCTAAAAATGACCTAAACATCCAGAACATTCCATTGGTTTCCAAGGCGACTTTTAGAACTTTGCCGCACAACTGACCTTTCTAAATAACCCACATTGTGTTGTATGTTAAGCTTATTATCTGGCCAGTTGAACACACTTAGCTGGTTCTACGTGCATCATTGGGGTTGTTGGTAAAGTTCAGGACAAGGGTGGCGCTTTCCTATGGTTTCCATGGCGATGGCTCCGCCTTTCAAACTTGGCCTCGGAATTGACCTTTGTGCATCACCTTAAAATGTGAGAATGTTCACACCATCTAGTAAAAGAAGGGAAGGAGCAAAACTCAAAGGGGATAATGTGCAGAGATCAATTCTGAGACAAAGTTTTGAAAGTGGATCTATCACCATAGATACCAAATGTATGAATATAATAGAACGTAACTCCCATAATTCCATGGTCTGAATTCTGCTCTGCATCCACACCAGTGTGCCATCATCATAGTATTTTTCATTTTTGGATATCTGCAGCCTCTGTATCCATTTTGCTCCCTAAGTTCTAGAAGCACAGAAGTAATTCTGATTACAACTTTTTTTTTCTATCTCTATTTCTTCGTTCATCCTCTATCTCTCCGCTTGTCTTTATCTCTCTCTTTTTGAACGTATGTATAGCTAAAATTTCTCATTTTTTCCCCACACCTATGCAACTCTTATCTCTCAGTTATAAAATTACATTTTATGAGTGACGAGGAAATTTACTTCAGCATCCTATTTCTCTGGCATCAACTAAAATGACACGCTGACCTTGTAGGATCGCACCAGGAACTTGGGAGATCAAGATTGCAAGCGCTTTTGCTGCATTAGTCCTGTATGTTTGACTTGAGAATGCTGAGACAGTGCAGAGATTCAAATCTCGACTCTACAGGAATCTGGAAGTTGCACTTAAAAATAAACTGTCTGCCTTTTTTTAACAGTATATAGCAGAAGTATATCTAAACTTTGATGCAAGACCAAATAATGCAGCATGCACAGGGCTTTGAAGGGCCCATATATTATCTCACCTACCTTTATTTTCCAAGAAGAGTTATTTTATACTGCAGATGTGCCAAATATCCATCCTACGAGCCCACGATGTAATGTTACTGGCCATACCTCCATTTGTCTCTTGAGCATGTATGGTAATATATTGTATATTACAAACATTTATTCATAGCATTTTATCCTTGTTGAATAATTAAATCGCTAAATTTGCAAATGCGTTATTGTAAACAAAGCACGACCAATTGTGGTTACATCCTATGGTTTAGAACCGAACTTTGACTCTAAATCTTGGATCTAGAACCTATCCATAACACTCTAGACTATGGCCAATACAATGGGTTTCAGTAAAAACTACAGGAGAATTGTATATTGTTTTAAAGTAAAAACAGGTGAATTTCACAGATAATAGTAGTAAAGGACTGGGAAGGGAGACAGAAGGGTAATTGTCCCGTGGGCCACTGTCTAATCTCTCTCAGTGGGCTGGGGCTGCACCACTTTTCACTTTTAAATGCCCCAGTGGGTAAGACTTTTGATCTGTCTATCCAATTGTCTTGTCAGCCTATCAATCTATCCGTCTTGCTTGTCTTTTGGGTCAAATTCGGCACCGGCGTTAAAAATCGCGTGAATCTTCCCCATTGAAAGTAATGGGAAGCAAAATTATTGAAGCGATTTTTGAGACAAAGTCAAACTCAAGTGCCAAATTCCACTTCAGTCTCAAAATGAAAGTTGACTTTTAGTGAATAGAACCATCTGTGTGTCCATCTCTGATGATATCAGGGGGGGCTGATGACATGCCCCCCCAGGCCAACAGCTGCCAGCTCCCCCTTTGAATATTAGAAACATACAGAAAATAAGCTAGGTGGAACTATTTCTTCCTCTGCTATAGAAGAGTGCTGGGACCTTTATTATCATAAAAAAAACAAAAACTCTGGTTGTGACACTTCAGAAACATACAGGGCTCGTTCAATGGCTTCGGCCATTATATCAAACTTGAAAAGTCTCATTATTTAATTATGAATCTGCTGATATACCGTATTGAAACACAAACCTTCGGCTGAAGACACAGACTCTTACAGAACGTCCATCAATGTATTCAGTCATTACCAAGCAATGTTGAGCTCGGTGGTGAGTGTTTCCTGACTTGACATGAACAGATAATCACCAGGATAATTAGACAAACAATACCATGTAATATAAACCTACCCCGGCCAAATTATAAACTGCAGAGAATCACACATGGAAGTTTGGACATTTCTCTGATCAGATCACATTTGCTTACTTCTACCCAAAGGACAAGCAGACAAGAACAGAGATAAAACTGAGCTTTGAATGATGTCAGACAGTCACATTATCAATTATCTTGCTGTTTATTATGTGTTTTAATATGTTCTTTCTGCAGTGGTTTTTTTTATATATTCTTAGACTTGTAATTCCTTTGGGCGGATTGCAATATATTTTTTTTTTTGTTTTTAAAATTCACAATCTTTTAGTTATTTTTTTTCTATATTATACTTATAAAAAGGAAATAATGATATTTAACCAATAGAATGAGAAAAGAACCAAGGATAAAACTCAAACACAGTTTGGGTCTCCTTAAATACGCTGTGTCTTTCCATTAAAATTGTGTAATAGAAGAAGGAAAAGATAAATTGATTTTCACCAAATTAAATAGTTTTAAACTTTGTTTTTATATCCATTTATTATTCAGCTCTACTTAACAAGACGTGAATGTTAAACATGTATAATAAAAATGGGGTGGGTGGATGGAAACAAACTGTATATTCTTTGGGGGTCAAATTTGTAAGGAAAATATAATTGAATTGGAGCTATGTGATGAGGTCATCGGAGGGAGCTGTGACCTTTATAGAGTATATACTATACATACCTCAAGGAACCAGAATAAACAATATAGAATATATTCTATACATTCTAGAGCTCTTGCTTTGTCTTACAGAGACATGTACAGCAAAGATCTCTCTTATAACATTAAGTATTTATATTTAAAATTTCACAAAGCTAAGAGAAACAGAAACATGTAGAATGCATCGTTATATAAGGACCATTCAGCCCATCTTGTCATCTTAGGTTAAAGATAGACTTATGCTTGTATATGTGTATGTGTACATGTGTGTGTATGTGAGTGTGTGTGTGGTGGCAATCTATTTACACCATGGAATATCAGTCACAATCGTGGCTTTTAAAAGGGATATGAACAACTGTACCAATTCATTTATTTAATAACAAATATTGTCATTATTTAATTTGTCCCAAACAGACCCTTAGATTCTCATTATGGGGATTTTTGTAACATGGGGTCATCAAAAGCAAACTGAACGAGGGATACAGCTGTAGTTCAGGTACTTGTGAAATGGCTCAGCATGCCTATTTTTTTCTGTATCTGCAGGAGAGTTGGAAGTTTTTCAGAAGGATGGAGAATCCAAGATCCAGAGCCGGCAGCAGCTCCCCGTTGGAACGACATGGGGGCCCTTTGCTGGAAAGATGGATCTGAATAATGACAGCAAAACATTGGTATGTCCCTGCTAAGCCGCTTGTCCTTCTGTGCACATATTTATATGTGTATATTCACATTTATTTCCTTAATTAATAGGTGACTTAAAGCTTATAAAGAAACGTAAAAGAGTCTTCTGACAAAAGCAAATAAATGTACTTTTTATATGACAAATACTTTCAGCTGTATTGTGTTAGTGATTGTTTGCTTGTTTGCCATCTATTCGTGAAAGCTAGTTAGGCTTCATTGTCTTCACCCTTGGGCAGGAAAGAAACAGTCCAAGGTGGTATAAAGCCAGGTTGGACAAGGGTACAGGAGTTGGGTTGTCTGTCCAGTTCCCTTGTTACTGATCTGAGAATCTGAAACTTATTGCCCGAGAGGAGAGGAGAGAGAACAAAAATGGGGGGGGGGGGTGGGGGAAGGAGAGAGAGCTCAACGACATGGGGAGAGGAGGAGAGAGCGACAACAGCTCTGGGGTGGGGGGAGACTAGAGGGACAGCAGCCATGGAGTGGAGGGGAGAGAAACTAATGGGTAGTCCCGGTTTTTTATTTTCCAAATTAGTTCACCTTGCCTAGACAGAAAAGGAAGTGACAAATACAAAGGTTTGACATTGTTGCCTAAATAAAATACATTATCTTAAACATACTTATAAAGAACATGTACTATGACTAACATGCCGAAAATGAAAAGCAGAGGAGTCCCACGCTGCATAAAACTCTCAAAAAGGAGAACAGTGTAAGCCCCAGAGGACACACAGGGTAAGAGCTAATAATTTAAATAAAAGCCAATATATACATGTACACAGGGACAAAGAGGTTGGTCAGTAACCCAGACGACGTCTGAAATAATCCGGCATTAACTATTGATGTGTAAACCTTCTCCAGCTTGCTTGTCTTTTTAAGTCTGCTAGTTATCCCTGATTTTTGCAGCTCACTTGTCTTTTCCCCCGCAGTTCACTTTTCAATGAACAGACTGTGTTTGCATTATCAGGCCTAATACCTTCCATGTGGATATCTCACCGCCCAATCGATCCGTACTATTTTATAGCTCTTTTTTCTATACTAATCCTGAAGGTTGGAATGACTTTTCAAACATGAGACCTCTTAACAAAAGGACACTTTGCAGGTTTTTGTAAGTAAATCTCATTGCCCTGAGCTGTGAGATGCTTCAGATAGTAGGTCACTTTCTATTTTCAGATGCTAATGACTAGGAACAAACTCAGAAAATTAGTTTTAGTTTAATGAAAAGGCTAGATATGGTGTTTGACTGATAGCACAGAGATACAATCCCTTCGAGCACCAAACTTAACATAAGGCACGTCCCATGTTCTGTGTTCTAGTCAAGGAAATGATGGAGGACATGGACCAACTTTGGTCCAACTCATAAAGGAACACATCAGGGTCTTCTCAATACAGAGAGAATTGTAGGAAATTGAGATGGGAATTTCAAACTTAAGGCCTAAATAGCTGAGTAGCAAAAATAATCCTCCCGTTCAGCTGCATTGGAGAATGTTTCCAACTCTGCTACTTTGGCCAAAAGTTTGAAATTCCCATCTCAGTTCCCTGCAATTCTCTCTGTATTGAGAAGACCCTTAAGTGTTTATTTTTTTAACTTTTGCTTCTTTGAAGGCAAATGCTAAAAACATAGCGCTCCTCTTAAAGGAACATTAAACGTTATATTTCACTTGTGTTTCTAATACAGAATCACAAGCGAAACGTTAGTTGTTCATAGTGTTAGAATAATCTGACATGTTTTTGATAGTACAGGCCTTACATGTTTAGACGCCCTGTGCGGTCCACCCCAGTGTAGCCCCCGTCATCTCTATCCTCATGTCTGTCTTTCACCTCTCCCTTCCCATGTTTGTCTCTTTCCTCATCCTTGCCATGTCTGTCTATCCCCAACACCCCATTGTATGTCTCTCTCCCTTCCCATATATGTCTCCACTCTCCCCACCCCCATGTCTGTCTCTCTCCTCCCGCATATCTTTTTTCCTCTCCCCATATCTCTTTCCCTCTCCTTCCATTCCCCATATATCTTTCCCTCTCCCCATATCTGTTCTCTCTCCCCCATACCTGTTCTCTCTCTCCCCTCCTCTCCCATAGCTGTTCTTTCTCCCCCTCCTCCCCCATATTTGTTTTCTCTCCCCCTTCTCCCCATATTTGTTCTCCCTCCCCCTCCTCCCCTCATCTCTGTTCTCTCTCCCTCTCTTCCCCCATATCTGTTCTTTATCCACCTCCTCCCCCATATCTGTTCTTTCTCCCCATGCTCCCCCATATCTGTTCTTTCTCCCCCTCCTCCCCTCATCTCTGTTCTCTCCACCCTCCTCCCCCATATCTGTTCTCTCTCCCATCTCAATTAAGTAGAACCTTATATATTACTTATATAGTGAACTTGAAATCCACACAACCTCTCCCTTTCTGAAGAATAATTCTATCATTCCAAATGATTTTTGGACATTCTCTGATTCTCTATGATAAATGGCCCGTTGCACTTACCTTCCCACTTCTAAAGTCTGGCTTCAGTATCAAGGCCATGCTGTAATGTGTGTTTAACACAGTGCCGGGGGTTGTCTGGAGGGTTATACATGTGCTGCCTTTGATCTGCAGGCAAACTACTGGGAATAAGTTCAATCTGACTACCTCAATGGGCTATTGTAAGCTATGTGATAGCAATACAGTGATTAGATACCTTCAAAAAAAGCAGTACTATATATGGGGTTTGCATGATCTGGAAGCATGCGATATGAGGATAATAATCACGTGCTCTACTGTAGTTATATGTTTTGTTTTGTTTTCTCCCCCCCCCCCCCCCCCCGTTTTTTTCTACACTATGGTGCTTTAAATAGTGCATAGTCTCATGTGGTTGCTATTTCTCCATATGAATAGACGCGTGCTGCCAAGAGGTAGAATTTCCTCTAAGTTTATCTGGCTGAATGGAATCATTGATCTAACATGGACTTCAGAACATTATAAGAGGGCCACATCGTGATAGAGAACATGTTTCTAATTCCACGCTCTCGTGTCAGAGCAAGAACGTGTAAGCAGATGATTTAGTCCTATCTTAAAGGGATACTGTCAACCGAGCATCTGTACGTTGGCAGCAAATGCAGTGAGTACAGGAAAAAAAACAAAATGTGGCTGTGCTGTCTCTGGTTTATGACATCACCTTGTGGCTTGAGATGCAAATGAGCTACTTCAGTGGAGAATGTGTAGTTTGCATACCATGCAACAGGGTGATAAACAGGGGGCGCTGCACACAAATTTAAAGGGACAGGTTTAATTAATTTATGCATTTGCTTACAATCCTGATCATTTTATTCTCTACATTCCTATGTATTCTTCAGATGACCAATACCATGAAAATAAATTCAGCATCGGGAAAATTAAGCAAGTATGTCTAAAAAAATAGTAGCTTAAGGTTTAAACATGCCTTAGAGGACCATATGTGGCAACTTTGGCACCCCTTATCATTAAATAATTCTACCCAATCCACACCACTTGCTTGGTAGCAAAAATGTACATTTACCTAAAATAAGGTGTCAGAATGCAAAAAGGAAGAGACTCTCAGGAGTGATCCCATTAATTCCTCAATCAAATAGTCCAGCATTTGCGGGCTCATGATATACAGAATGAACTGTATAAATAAGAGTCAAGCATGGGATGTGTGATTATCATGAGCAAAGATAGTAAATTCCTGTGCAATGATGGTGTGTGAAATATATTATATTGTATACTGTCTTTTTATGTTTCATTTACAGATTGAAAAAAATGAATGTGTAGTGTGACTTTTGGCTACGGAGGTAGCTCTTCAGATTGGAGGAAAGGTGGATCTATTTTGCGAGCATCACATGTAGCTCCAGTTTTCCTAATAAAGATACACTACATTGAGATAGTTATCTTCTTCCTAATATGTTTTCACAAGACAATGGCAGCATAATGATTTCTTTTTTTTTTTTTGTCTGTGATGACACAGAACAGCAACAAGAGGCCTTGGTTGACCTTTGTGTCACTTCACAGACAACACAGTCTCCATCATTTAAAGGGAAAGCGTCACAAATAAAGCCAGAAATTACAGTCTCCATCAATTAAAGGGAAAGCATCACAAATAAATCCCGAAATTACACTATCCATCATTTAAAGGGAAAGCATCACAAATGAAACAGCTAAATTACTTTTCTTGTCACGTTTGTAAGACACAGATTTTGAGCTTGAAAAATAATATATGTGAGTGGATAAACGTGAAAAGATAGAGGTTATTTCCTTCTTTTAATATATTTGCTAGTTTGCTCTCAATGCTGGAAAAACTCAGCATCATGCATATTAAAGTCGGTCACCTCACCTTTTAGTAAGTAGGCCCCAGTGCCTCATTTCTAAGGAGAGAGTATTGTACATTGCTCCATGATGTTTGATATACTTTTGTTACTAAATTGTTGATCATTATAATGTTTCTGAACATTCTGTTTCAGTACTAGATTAACAGTATCTCATTTCTCACATATATTGAGTCCACGGAGGTGGCTGGGACTGATGACATCATACCATGACACCCTGTTACATGGCCAGGGCTCCAAAATATCTCTGCAAACCATCACCCATGTGCAGCAACATAATGAAACATATAAACATAGAATGTGTCGGCAGATAAGAACCATTCAGTCCATCTAGTCTGCCCATTTTTCTAAATACTTTAATTAGTCCCCAGTTCCCTATCTTATATCTAGGATAGCCTTGTGCCTATCCCACGCATGCTTAAACTCCTTCACTGTGCTTACCTCTAACACTTCCGCTGGAAGGCTATTCCATATATCCACTACCCTCTCAGTAAAGTAATACTTCCTGATATTACTTTTAAATCTTTGCCCCTCTAATTTAAGACTATGCTTGGCATTGGAGTGCAATTGGGATATTGTTTCGGGAATATCACCAACAATTGCCCCCCACTTTGTATTTTGCCGGCATGTAGGCAATTGTTACGTTTATAGAGACCAGTATTTTGTTTTTTAAATTTGTCGAAAATTTAGAAAATTAGACAATTGGCAACATGATTTCTCAAATGCAGATAAATCCTTGTGATAGACTGAAACACATGCCTGACATAGTAAAAGAATGTTCACAATTATATTACAAGACACGCATTGGGGGTTATATATTAAAAGCAATTCCAAGGACTATATCCAAAGCGGAGAAGGCAGCATAAACATTCCATGGGATACTATGATGATTGCTCCATTTTGAGGATTGGGATTGGCCTGAGATTGCTTTGGAACCCTGGACCAGGGTCATCATTACGTTTATAAATAAAAACAAGAGCTGTAGGCACAGTATTTCTCTCTTTTTTGGGGGGGGGTTTGTGCCGTCAGACATTGAACATGTAACAGAATGAGCGCTATATCTCTATAGTCCGCAGGGCAGTCAAACAAAGCAAGGTTTGTCACTCTCCAATTTGTTTAGAGACAGCTTCAATTACCAATATCTATTGATGATAATTACTTCTCTTACTATAGTAGCTCTATGATAATATCACACAAAAGGAGATTGCGATCTTATCCAGAACTATTCTGTTAAACAGTGACACTCCTTCTGTTATACTCGGGCCTTGATAAGATCATGCCTGTTAGGATCAGACATTAGTTGGAATCAATATCTGAAAATGTGCCTGTTTGTGCTTAATCGCAAAGTTAGTGTGAGGGTCACAATGAGATCATTTGTTGGATGAGATTGTACAGCTTCTTTTTCTTGTCATGTAGATGTGTTCTTTCCAGGGCAGACTGCTGAAAAGCAATGCATTGGTTTTTTTTTCATACAGCAAAACACATTTAACTGTTTCGTTTATATATATATTTTTTTTTCCCATTGCTCACCCAGAAGAAATTTTATATATTGAAAAAATATTATTTCTGTTTTCAATACATATGCTTGCTTCTCTTTTGCATTTAGCAGAGTTATACCTGGGAAGGTATACCGGGGAATAATACACTATTGCTGCAAATAGCTAAAAAAAACACCAAATCCTACTGCAGTTGGCTGGTTTTGACAGACCTGTTCCAGCCTGTCCTTAAAATATAATCCAGGGGTGTTCAAACATTTTTCAAATAGTTCCAGATTTGATGAACATGCGTGAGGGCCGACCATTTTGCCTGACATTCTTTGAACCATTAAAAATAAAATGCAAATTAATTAACACACACACACTTACACTATGCCACCCTTAACTCATCCGCATTGCAAAGCGTGAGAACCCGCTGTGTGCGCCGATAGTATACATCGTGGGAGGTCATGTGACCTTTGTCATGTGACTTCTGCGTCGCGTAACTACGAACATCAAATACCGCGATTCACTGGGGCCACAACCAAATTACCTGTAGGGCCGTATTAAACAGGGACAAGGGCCGCAATTGGCCAGCGGGCCGGACTTTGGACATGGCTGATATAATCTATTGTCAGAATCATACTTCCTCTTACCCCTGTGAAACAAATGAACTGATATAGCATGCCTTCATACAATACATATCTCCTCAGTTTATTAAGGGGATATACAATAACAGGTGAAGGATAGCCTCCATTTTAAAGGAAGAATACCGCTATTGGCTAGCCCTGCAGAAGATGCACATAACCAGGCAGTGGGTATTAGACCTTGGACTTCAAAGGCAGAATGCTGCTGTATGCCAAAGCAAGTACAGTAGTTTGGGTCCTATCCAACAACATATAAATAGAGAATGGATTAGTGGGATAAAGCAGAGTTATTACTCTAAGAATTTATCAGTGTTCAGTAGATAAGTTAAAGAGAGGATATCTAGCCTACTATTCCTAAAATGGTCTCAATTTAGAGATGCAAACACATAATAAATCGGAAGTGTATTGTGACTGTATACACAATACTATAATGTGCCCTTGGAGTCGATCTGTAAGTTGCCCTGAACATATAAACATTGGAAGGTGACAATGTATTTCAGCTGAATGATTTCATAGGGATTGTATTTAACATTGAAAAGGCCAGCGCACCGCACAAGTCAACTCTCGCGACCTGTAGATGATAAGACTTTGCAACATCATATTGTTTAAAAAAGTGGCAACATTATGTCTGCTTTAAAAATTATAATGTTTAAGCCTTGGACCGCCTTCATAGAAACATGACCATAATTAACCCTTCTCAATGTAAAGAATTTTATTATTTGGGAATTAAGAATTTTGATTAATTTTTTTTTTATAAACCCGATGGCATCATCGTTATGTTAAATTAGTTTATAACCGTTTTGTTCAATCAAATACTTTTCGATTATTTAAGATAGCAACCCATGGAACAGTGGTCTGTCGACAGTGCCATACTTGGTTGTCCTAATACTTAAACTTATAGAATAAAACACAGCACATACATTTTTTTTTTTAACCAGTCATCCTTTTTGCCATAAAAAAATAGAGAATTTGCAGAAACCCAGTTAAGTCAGTTGATAGCGGATTACAAAGTAAGATATAACGAATAACAGGGAATTCATTTATAAGTATCAATCATGCTTTTTCTGTGACACGAGCAAATTAATGAGTATTATCTTTGTATTTCATCAATGCTTCTATGTTCTACAACAAGACATTTCAAAGGTGCTATATAAATGAATAAATACAAGTGGCATTAAATTACCGTAGAAAAGAAAACTGTTTCAGTCTTTGTAGGTAAAGGAACATTTTCTATTAAACCATAATTGATATTCAGAATCACAGTTCAATTATGTTTTATACAAAATAAAAAAATGTAAAAATACCCTTTAGAGAATAAAAATAGTTGGTTAACTGTTCGTTCACTGGTAATTCTTGAAGGAGGAATGAATTAATATATATGATAAGACACTAAATCATTATTTTTGGGATATATTTTTATATATATATATATATATAATTATATATTACAATATTTTTTTTTCATTTGGTCTCCTCTTCTGTTTTTTTTTGTTTGTTTTTTAACATGCTGTATGAAAGTAAAAATGACTATGAATCCCAAAGATATGGCAATACCCACATTCTAGTCACCACAATATATTCATTTTTTAATACGCAAATTCCGTGGCTCGCATATACATAAACTAATATTGGTAGGATTATATAAGTTAAAAGAGAAGAGAAATGTCTTTTAGGATCCATATCTCCGCCAGCAGATACGTGTTATCACTGAAATGTGACTTATTTTTTTTTTTTTTCGGTCTTGAAACAGTTAAAAGAGTTCTCCGGTCACAAAAGAGATTTCTTCAGAATTATCTCCCGCCTCACATTTGCTCTTAGGCAAGCAGTTTAAAAAAGCCTAGTGATTGAGCCAGTGATCCAATTTGAAATGCAGAAATGATTAGACTTGCTTGCCTCATTTCATATCGAAATTCTCTGATTTATGACAGGGCAGCAGCCAAGATCTATCTCCAAAGGGAATTAGTGTGCAAGTTTGCATATTTTTCCTATTTAGTTTCTTGATAGCAGCTGCTAGCTGAAATGCAGATTTGGGAGGTGGTAGCACACGGTTTTTCAGCTGGTGAAGTAAGAGTAGATAACAACCTTGTGTCTTTTATACCCCTTGACCAACGCACTATATGACGTATTATTATTATTATTTTTTTGTTTGTTTTTCTAAAATAAAAATAAAAAATCCAAATCAGAATGGAAGTAACACATAAACCCAGTGTACTAGATAATTTGTAGCCCAGGATAAAGGAATTACTAAGAATCTTCTGAACTGTGTGAATAGTAATGAAGCATAAAACTTCAATAATGCTCCTGACCTATTGGCCACCATATAGAACATATAATGAAAGAGAGATAGAATTCACAAGGGGGGGGGGGGGAATACAGCCTTATCTAGAATTTACATGGAGTGTTAACAGGAAATTAGGCAGCAGTTAAAATGAGAAATATGGGATTCTTATTATTATTTAAGATGTATTACACAAATTAATTCGCTGTCCTGATTGCTTTATTCATAGACTGTTGGGGAATGTTTTATTCCCTGTGTTTTTTGTGCTGTTAATTTTGTTAGATTCCAGAGGTAAATCAGAGTAAATGGCCAGATGCGCTAATCTAGTATTATTTTGATGTGACATTAACTGAGGGGAAAGTCACATTCAAACAGGTCATGCGACCTTACCTAGCAACAGGAATAGCCAGTCTAGCATCTGTGGATTACAAATCACATGATGGTTGGCCAACTTACATTAGTACAGTGTTCCTTATCTCCCACTGTCCTATATATTTTGTAGATTTACAGTAAGGCTCAAGCAGTTTACCTTTTGCAGTGCTATTGTGTTATTTTATAACATTATTATTGTCACATCGTCACAAACATTATTACATCTGAAACACCTCATCTGTATTGACTACATCAATCATCTGGCAGAGAATTGGTGTTCTGACATTCTTAGTACGGATGCTAGGACTCGGGAGGACTGGAATGGTTTTTAGACGCTAGCCCACTTCAAGGTGGACTTTTTAGTAAAATAACTTTCCATTTGGTGACGTCAGCCCATAGCATAAATAAAAACAGATTATAAAATTACACCACAGCATTATAAAATAATGCATTTAAGCAGTGACATTGCTAAATGAATCAACAGCTCATCATTATAAAAAATGGTGGACTATCCCTTGTTTACAAATCAACACAATATGGGGAAGCATTGAATATTAGCCTTGCCGTTTTTCAACATGATAATTCCCCCTTTTAACCAGGGAATCCTGTGACTGTAAAACTACACTTTCATTATAGAAATACAACAGATTAGGCCTGCGTCTCCCTCACAGTGTTTCCACTGGAGGCAGCTCTAAGCACCAATGACGAGACGCACTTCCCTTTGCCCAGACCTTCATGCTATCATTACTTTACATTAAGAACACAGGACCAGAGGTGTACAGGAGGACTGCTTGTTTTAGAAGATCGTGATATTAATATGTGAATAATGCAATGTGAAATAATGTTCTGGTAAATTGTGATAAATGCAGAGCTTGGTAGATACTGGCCCAAGGGTTAGGCCCCCATATGCGAATGGCTACCAAACCCAAAGGCATAAAATAACAGTCCGAAAGAGTTGTCAAAAGCAGGCCCAAAAGTAAGAGCTGGAGAAGGTCACAAACAATAGCTGGGTCAAAAATACACTGGAGACAAAATAATAACACACACAAAATAATAACAGACGACAAAAAAATGGCACACGCAAAATAATACCACAAACACACCGCAAAAGGCTTAAGTAAAATGGGCAATGAATGAGTAAGGGAGGTATATATAGGATTGGGTTAGGGACACACCCCAAATTAAGGAGGGGTCAAAAAGGAGGAAACTTAAGGCTCCTCCCACATAGTAAAAAGACACCAGGAAGGGGTGTGACATCCATCCGCCAAGTGCAACCCGATGAACAGGAGGTAGGGATCTGATATAAACATATTTGCATATCCCGTGCATAACGATAAAGAGCATTATTTGATGCACCTCTCTCGTCCCTCCTTTCATTCAGTTTACAGCTATAACACAGCACTTCTTCCACCACAAAACTACAAGGATCTGCCATCTCTATTTGGCTTAATACAACTAAAATTCTCCAGTAGGATTTTCTCCCCCCCTTATTGGGTTTGTTAGAATTTACTACTTCCACAGCTCTGACTCACAGCGTTCCTGTTTACAAGTCATCCAAGGCTTTGGGCTGGATCATCTTGATCTCGTCAAGGCTACTCTGTTACCAGGAAAATGACTTTCTATCTTTCAGCTGCCGTAAGTGGTCCCTTTAACACTTTAGCTGCTGAATGACTACAATTCACATTACTATCAGACTAAATAGAAATTACAGGACATGTATTTTTCAATGAACAGGTTGCTCATTTTTAATTCATATCGCTTTTTAAGAAAGATATGAGGGTCTACTGAATAAAGAGGGAAATGAGACAGGAATCCCTGTCTCACATAAGCATTGTTTTTACAGTGCATGTAGAGAATAAAAAAATGATTGATCTATACATTGTGTTATGCATACATTAGGAGAAAAACTGTGTTTTAAATGTGGCTGTGGAGTCTCCTGCTTATGACATCACCTGTGGCCTGATATGCAAATTAACACGTTTTCAATGGGGAGTGTATAATTTGCATAGCAAGCCAAAGGTGATGTCATAAACAGACACATTTAAAGTACATTATTCTCCTAATTTGGGATTTTACATGCAATTTTGCTAACACAATGTATAGTTCATTTCCAATCTTTTTTTTTTTTTTTTACTCCCTACATTCCCAGTATAAGGAATGCTTAGGCCAGCATAGCTGAGTTGGAAAGATTCTGCCATTCCGTTGCATTGGATAGGCTTTTTCTTGTAAACAGTAGGGTCTCATAACAGTGCAACACATCTGATGACATCACCATATTCCATTAATTTGAAAGTATTCTCGTTGGTTCCTGCAGCTAGTGTGGGCAGTCCTGGTTTCTTGCAAACTGCTGTCAATTCACAAGTTATCCAGCTGTAAATATTTTATATTTTAAGCAATGTAAAATGTAAGACTTTGAATGCAGGAGACTCCATTGAGACATTTAAAACACTTTTTTCTCCTACTTTGAAAGCACATTAATATGCATTAACATTTGGAATATGCATTTTGGGCACCAGACAGCCCCTTTAATGCCCCCAACAGAAACATATGGTCTGTACAGAGGAATGCTAAGAGTTTCCTGTTCAGACTCAAAGTGGTTAAAATCTCGGTGTTCACCATACTGTTCAGATCAGTGACAGTCAATATGCAATCACAATTAGTGGACCTCAGTTTATATCGCTATTTGAATAATCACTGTCTTCAAATACAGCATGTAAACAAATACAAAAGAATGAAATCTGGTGGAGAATAAATTAGAACCACTAATGAGATGCTTCCTGCCATATGTCATATCATTTTGCTAAAACTAAGCTTTTTGAACTTTTATTTGGAATATCTAAATTAAGAAGCCTACAATTCTGAACAAGCACTTTTAAATCAGATGTTCTCCATTTGGCTTTAACCATCCAATTTTTTGATTGTCAATATAAATATAAAATCAGTAAACATGGTATTTACAAGTGTGCAGTCACTTGTTAAATGAACAACACATGTTATATTTCACTTGTGTTTCTATTATAGAGGCACAAGTGAAATGTTAGTTGTCCCTAGTATGAGGATAAACTGGCGTGTACGTTTGATAGTTTATTTTGTGTATGTTTTTGCTTTATACATCCTACAATATACATTACAATAAGCGTTACGTGCAATATGGGAGTTATTTAATAACATTTATGTGGGGGAATTCATAAGGTGCCGTTCTGTGTTAAATTATCGTTCATTAAATGTTGCAATTCAAATTTATTTCCACATTTATACGTTTCTTGCGTGCTTTTATGGGACTTACTCTTTCTTGTCCTTCCTTAAAATCATTCTGAAATCATCTGTATTGTTTGATGATGGAACTATAGAGAATCTCTATTGCAGCTTATTTCTGTGGGCAGGATTTCTATTTTTTAATGATGCCAACTTTGGAACACTTTGTGTTTACATTATGTATCCAATTATACAGCATGTTAATAAACTTTGCATTACATTTCGAGTTTGTGGTAAACTGTATGTATAAACCATTATTCTTTTTCACAGTGTGATCTAGGAAGACTCTTAGGTGAATAACCAAGCATTAGTACAATAATTATATCCCCAAATCAGAAGCTACAGTCTACAGGGTACCTGGTCCCTGCAAGATCAACATTTATGAGAACCTTTGTATGGTGTTGGGTATTAACACCGTAACTTTTTTTACTGACTTTTGGACTGTACTTGGGCAAATCGAACTTCAGAGTTGTATAAATTACAGAAAATGAACACTAACTAAAAATAAACGGGAAAGGTGCCAAACTGAAAAAAAATGTAATATTTTACAAATTCCTCTTATGGTAAAAACATATGCTACATGATTTACCTATCTTGTTTCCCACTTCACTCATTTATTAAATGACCCCCTTAATGACCTTAATGGCCAAGTATGGCCTGTCCAATGAATAGGGAGTTTTTCAACTGTTGTAATAATCTCAAAATGGCCATAAACATGCAGATGTTCTAGATCAGTCAAACAAACGGAACACATACTGTAGCTTTTTTTCTTCTTCTCTATAGTATTCTATACTGTCACTCATTTAATATTATAACGCACATAGACAAGTTGCTTTAATGACTATTGCTCTTTACCATACACATTTTAAGGAACATAAGTTTACGTAACAAAGTCTGGCATTGCTGAGCCATGTTCTAACCAGAGATAAAACCAATTTCATGCAGTGTTTTCCTGAAATAGATCTAATAGCGATCACACCTAATAAATTATGATTCATTGGATCCTCTCCAGAAACATATATATATAAAAAAAAAGAACAAACTAGTAATTGTATTAAGACAAGCTGCAGTCTAAAGCTATACATAAAGCATTTTATATTTACAGTTCCTAATTAAAGTGCAAAGGCAGATGCCTAGAGATATTGTCTCAGGTCTTGGCCTAGGCTTTTGATAAAATTACAAAATTCCTCACCCCAGATGCAAAACCTAATTGGGTTTAGTTATGAGATAGTCGGAAGGATGTAATTTATTATTAAAAAAAAAAAAATAGAGAAAAAGATCAAACCTGAGAACGCACAGAATTACAAATACGTTCAAAGGCAGCTAAGTACCATAGAATGTTAGAAGACGGCAATTTCGTATAAAATGCTGAAAATGTAAAAAAAAAAAAAGAACTAAAGGAAAATTCCTATATGACCTAAAATAATATATATTTTTTTTTTCATGGGAAATCATGTGCCTTAATCCTAAAGAAACCTTTCATCTTTCAAAGCCTCTAATATGCATTCCTGGAGAGAACGGTGTTTCATTATAAGAGGGAATGATGGAAGATGATTCTCTAGTTAAATTCAAATTCTTGCTTTACTGTGTTACAAAGGCCCTTACGTGTACGTAATCACAAGGTTCCTGAACATGGGGAGGTATGTCCTTAGTGAGATGCATCAAGTGCTTAATGTGCTGGTCCACCTGCTTACTTAATAATAACACTGTTGAACTAAATAATATCATTGTTACAGCTTGTTAACACCTGCACACAGTCCACAATCCATTGCTTATAGCCATTACGATGCCTGTTGTGTGGATCACGTTAGATATGTCTCCGTACACCATCTCTTATTTCTGCTTATTCCTTACTCAGCTCAGGCTTTTAAAGAGACTGCATGCTATTAATGGAGGTTTGTTTTTATCCTTAGACAGCTTACATTATTGGCTCCGTCCAGTAGTGTGTCTTCCACAAGGCACTCGCCTAGGGCGGCACTTTGCCAGAGGGTGATAAAACACACTTCTGGTGCTTCAAACATTTTCACTCCCTCCCCCACTGTTCAGCAAGCTTTAGCTCCTTCCAGTTAATCAGAGTGATGGGGGCATGTAATGGATGTGGTGGGGGTATGAAATGAGGGTGATGGTGGCATGTAATGGGGGTGATGGGGCAATTAATGGGTGTGCAGTGTGGGTGATGGGTCATGTCGTGGGTGGGTGCCCGAAGTTTGTCTGCCTAGGGCAGCACAAAACCAAGATACACCACTGGCTCTATCCATTAAAGGAACACTAAACATTATTTTGCACTTGTGCTTCTAATATAGAAGCACAAGGGTATACTTTAGTTGTCCCTAGTATAAGGATAAACCGGCATGTACTTTGATAGTACGCACCAGTTTATCCTCTGACCGTCAGCTGCCATGCTTCCATAGGAAGCAGGCAGCCGTCTGGTCCGCGACCGGCTCTCTCTGCTAGAGCAGCGAGAGACCCTCGTTTTTGCATGGGATCAGCAGGGGGGACCTTAACTAGGTCCCTCCTGCTGATCCCATGCAAAAACGAGGCACAGCGACAGACCCTCGCATTCGGCAGTCAGAGCGGGGCAAGCTAGGAACTGCTGTGTCAGCTAGGAACTGCTGTGTCTTCCATGTGAGACACGGCAGAATAAGATACACGTCGGGTTTGCTTAAAAGTCCCGGGACATGTTTTGTTTAACCCTTGCTTTCTTCAAGGAATCAAGGGTTAAAAAAAGTTTAATGGTCCTTTAAATAATTAATTGGTAAAGAAATTGCAAAGCAAGCATTGGAAGTTGACTTGGCATCGTAGGCAAGTTGTAGAACTTTTCAAACAGCCAGTTTGGCCTGATATTTGCGGTTCCCTTGGCAGTTCAACACAGCTCCCTCTATGCTGAATAGACCTGACTTCCGGTATTTTTTAATGGAACTGCTATTAATGAGAATGATAGCAACATTGTTACAGAACATCCAAATTGCATTTGCAGGCCAATATAAGCTTGTGAAAAATTTGCCAGAACCATCATTTTCCAGTAGTTCGTGGGCCAGAATCACTGTTAATCAAGATGATAAGTATTGATGAAACATATAAAGTATCTTTCTATATGGGTGAAACAAGGAGCCACTTTCAAACTCCTCGATGGAAGGATAAAATAGCCCCTGCGCCAAATTTATAGGATATATGTACTCTCCTGTCCAAATTACACCTGCTCTCTTCTCCCAGATGCCCTCCCAACTAACTACATCACAAGGAAAGTAGATCCATTGTTTTTGTGCAGTGTAAACGAAACTCCAAGCTAGTAAGATATCCTGAGTTTAAATGTGGATTGCAGTATCTGCAAGAGGAAATACACTCATTCTATAACATATTCCTGAAATGAAATGACTTCTTTTCAGTAAACCAATAATCCCCAGTACATTACTAGACTTGGTGTGAAAATACAAACATACTTTATTTTACACTGACCCTGCGTGATTCGGTTTTCACATTTTATTTAAAAAGATTCAAATTTGTTTGTAAATGAACACTGTTTAAGCAATGCTCCAGCATTTTGCATCTGTTAATATATTACAACTAAACATTGCTCTCTGATTAGAAGTACTTTGGTTTCTCTGGTGTAAATAAAGATTACAGTCCATAAGCATCAGGTTCATTGTATTTTCTATTTAGGCATGTGTGGTAGGCCGAGAAAGCCTGCTTCCACTGAATACTTCATTTGCAGATTAGTATCATGGCTGCTAATTAACAGACAGCAGTGTGGCTCTGTGGAGCACCTGGGTAGTATACTTAGGGATACATCTGATCCAAACACAAAGTTTCTGTCTCGGTCATTTGACAAATCATCTATTTTTAAATTGAATATCAAATTATAGCTTGGAAGGTGTTTATTTCATTGCTTTTCTTTTTTCATGGGGGGGGGGGGGGGGGGAGGTAGTGGATTAAATAGAGTGAAGAGGGTGTTTATTTAATTCACAGAATGTGATAAATACCAACCTTTTAGACACCGATAACATTCTATTTTACTAGAACCTAATGCTGAAACATAGACCTACACATTGCTGGATTGTACTGCCATAATGTAATGCATTAAGCAGAAGTTCGTTATGGTCACTTTATTTGCTCTATCTGTTCTATCATAGAGCTTTTATGAGCACTGTCTGCTTATATCTTGCGGTCTTGTTGATTAGACCAATATCAGGGCCCTCAAAGAAGGCATATCGTACTGACTAAATAGTATGTTATATGCAATGGCAACATTGAGTTTTGGTTTTAGTCCACCCATATTATCACCTGTCAGGTTTATTTTAATTGTGACAAGCAAAGCAGTGCAGATGCCAGTGTCCCAAATTAAGCACCTGAAAGTCAATTCAACTTCTTTGTAGAATGAATACAAATGAAGTAACTCAGTGAGCCCTCTTTGCTCCATGTAGTGCTAACAGCAAGCAGCCATGTTGTTTAGAATCTTGGGTCAGATCTACATTCACCTTGGATTAGTTGAAGGAAGATCGGACACAAGATTCTAAACAACATGGCTGCTCCCTGTTAGAGATGTTTTGAGTAAAGATGGATAGGTACTTTATCTGTATTCTTTCGTAAATAATTTTGTATGTAAACCTAGGGATGCCACCTGGCCGGTATTTTACCGGCACAGCCGGTATTCCATCTCTTGGAGCCGGTGCCGGCACAACCAAAATACCGGCGATTCTAAGGCCAGTATTATTTGCAGCAGGGGAGGGGAGAGAAGACAGACTATGCATAGTCTCCATGATACAAATGTTATATATAGGGTTTGGATAGCCCTTACATAATAAAAGAAAGAGTCTGGCGACCAATATACAACTATAAAAAATGTTTTAATAAAATAATATATCTTCTTTAAAAAATGAAAAATACATACATAGAAACACAGAATGTGTCGGCGGATAAGAACCATTCAGCCCATCTAGTCTGCCCAATTTTTCTAAATACTTTTATTAGTCCCCAGTTCCCTATCTTATATCTAGGATAGCCTTGTGCCTATCCCACGCATGCTTAAACTCCTTCACTGTGCTTACCTCTACCACTGCCGCTGGAAGGCTATGCCATACATCCACTACCCTCTCAGTAAAGTAATACTTCCTGATATTACTTTTAAATCGCTGCCCCTCTAATTTTAGAATTAATAAACAAGGGTGCACAGACCTTCTATATTCTAGATACACAGTACAAAGAAATATCAAATGCCCCACTGGTTTCTAAAGAATATACAGACAGTGTTTCCTGCAATAACAAGGAATGTCTAAATAGCCAACAGATAATTTGTATAAAACAATGTTAGCAAAAAAAAACATATACACACCTCCTTATAAAAGTATTTGACCTGGCCAGGTACTTACAGTGCAGTCATAGGCAGAATACAGAAAAGAAAAGACGCCACACAGGATGTGTTTCGTGACTTTCTCCGCCAATCGGCTGAGGAAGTCAATTTGAGTAATTATAAGTAATTATTTAAAACACTGACTTTGTATTCTATTTTAGGTTTGATAATTATTATACCAACATTAAGGATAGAAACAAAATATGTACCTTATTTCTATATCTATATATTTAAGGAAAAACACTGTATCGTCTTCATACAGCTCATCTAGCAATTAAATGTCATTTTTTATTAAACAAAATGACTGCTCAGGAACTGACAGTTCTTGTTAAAACTTTAAAATGTCATCGGAAGGATATGTCCAAAAATAAACTATGCGCAAACGCGAAGAGAGAGAATAAAAAACTCAGAATCTGGAAATGTAACAATTTAAACTTGGTGTGACTTTAATTGTTTTACATTTTCCAGCTAGTGATTTTGCTGAATAAACTTTCTTAAACTGCATCTCTTGACTACTTTAACATCTGTTGTTCTTGGACAAGTACATTACCAAGAGAGTATTTTTGTTACTCCAGTGTCCCGGCCTAGAAGGCTTTGCAGGCAATGAGTTGTGTTCTTGCAATCGTCTCTCTAATTAATCCCCATGGGCTTTGCTTCGTATCAGTGGGTTGATTCTTCGCGAGTCCATCAGTGAGAAGATCTGCCTAAGGGTAGGTCACATTAAAAGCTCTACCTTATTTCATATCATAGTTATTGGATATACTTACTTAAACCTTTCCCTGAAAAAAAACAGCAGTAGTGTTTAACAAATGTTTAGATTTTACATTTTTTTTTAAATATTACCTTTTAACCATGTGAATACAAATGGGATAGCAGTCTATTGTTATTTTGCCATGTTATTTGAATTTATATATTCACATAGTTATTTGCTGTATTTCTGCTATTATAGATGGATCCAGCGGACGGCTGGGAAGGGGGCAGGAGGGTTATTGCCCCTGGGGCTGCTTTCTAACCTGACTAAACGAGTTGGGACAGAACCACTTTTGCCTTCTAAATGCCCCAGTGCACAGCACTTACAATATTTCATGCCAATTATCTTGCCCGTCTATCAATCTTTGTATCTTATCTGTTAACATCTCTTCCCTGCTTATCTCTGACGGTCACAGGAAGGTTGGTGAAGCGACTAAATTGTTTTTGACCTCAGGGCCAAAAGTTGGCAGCCCCCCTCTGCATAAATAAAAACTGCAGTTTAAATTCAAGTGTACATTTGGAAAAGATACAACATGCAAAAGTTATAGAACTTTTAGAAATTAAATTTTCATTGCAACTATGGTTGCAACCTTTCATCAAACTAAACAAACCCCCCCCCCCCCCTCACCCCCCAACCACACACCCCAAAAAATAAAAAACCTCATATGCCATTGCCTCCATAGTCTTAATTCAAGCCAATTTTTTTACCGGCCTGGAAATAGGAAGTCTGCATGTTGACCACTTTCTGGTCAGTGACCTTTATCTGGATTGTAGCTATAGTCTGAGCACATAACAAAGTCAGCACAACTTGCCACTCTTCTAAAGGAACTGTAAAATAAAAGGTTCTACTCTTCCTTTAAACTAAACCCAGTTTCTTTTACTGAATCCACTTGATTCCAAATGAGTCCCATTTAAAAAATAAAAATTGTTATCTCTACGCCTTTTTAAGAACCAGCTCAGTATATAGTCTATTATAAAAGTATTTTGTTATTGCAGAACTATCTTTAATAAATGAGCTTATGTTTAATGGAACGATTACCACAAGTATGTACATTTTAGAAACAACTCATTAATGAAAGAATACCAATAATGCACCTTATGGAGACCTCTTTGTTCCAGCTAGCTCGAACTTGAAGCAGACATGTTGTTTAGAATCTTGGGTCAAGATTCATCTGACGCAAGATGTCCGCCCAGTGATTGAGCTATACAAGCAAAGATGCTTCAGTACTTTATTTGGATTCTATTTAAAATATTTGAACTTGCAGTGTAAATTAAGTTATGTATCTTTCATGTATACTTAACTTCATTTTTTTCCACAAAAGCTGTTCTTTTTTCTTCATAGACAAGTCCTATTCCCAATTGACATAATAATCTTTTTTCCGTTTTTTTTTAACGTATTAAAAAAAAAAAAAAAATGAACCATTAAATAAAATATGTATCATATAAATGTATCAAAGCCATTTCATAAAATATGTATAATTTACAAGTATCAAATCCCTAGACAGTTAACATTCATTTTCCCAGAGGATATTGGGATATTTGCTATTGGAGAGAAGAATAGCTCATCCGGTTGAACTGGTCACCGAGATGCCATTAGCTTTCGTTAGAGCACCAAGCGTCAAAAGCCAGTTTCTTTACCTCCTTGAGCTGATCAGAGGATCAGAGTATCAAGGAAGGATTAACAGTGACTTGGGATTTGTGTGATTGGTTAATTTATTGCAGCGATGGCAGGCCTTTCATCTATGGCAACATTTAATCAGGCCGGCCATGAAGGCTATTACAGGTTAGCTCTTTTCTCAAGTCAGTCTGTGCTCCACCATCTTCCCTATCACGATTGCCCTGAAATTTCCAAATTATCTGGAACCGGCTTAGGCCTCACTGTAATAAAAAATTAGAAAAGATGCCTGATAGAGCCGATGGACAGACAGCTTTTCACTAGCGCCCAGCAAATTATAAACAGTGGGAACGTGCACTAAAAAAAAAAAAAATAAATGCCACCTCTAAAGAAATGTGCAGGACTTATCGCCCCTGCTCTGATCCAAATCCTCGTGGTTGAAAATTTATATTAGATTTTATCAGGGAAGTCTAAGTCGAGAAAAATCAATGAAGGTTATCTTTTATGTTGCAAGAACTTGTGGGAATATTGATTTTCATTTTATGGCGAATTTGGAGCATGAGTTTGTAATCACTGCAAAGCTTGACTCTAATATTCTGCACACTGTATCCTTTACCCAGTATTCCTGTTGTATCGCAGATCGCTTATTTGATCTTGATTATTTCAATTTATGGGTTTACACACATGTTCTCGCCTTTAAATGATGTTTTTTTTTTTTTTTTTGCTGTTGTTGTTTTATTAGTTGCAATAAAATGTTATGACTTAGGTCTATCTCTTTATTGATTAATACTGCCCTTCTGCAACGCTGGTTAATCAAACATCTAAAAATAAGCCCAGGGACAATTTATTAATCTTTGAAGGAAACTCATACTAAACATAAAATGATTAACGCTCTGTTGTATGTAATAAAATAGTATATATTTCATACTTCTAGCAGGTATTGAGACCTCCATTAATGTTCAGTACCACTTAATCCACCAGAACCTCAGATCCATATTTGTCCCTAAATAGAGGTTGTATGAATTCCCTTTTTTCTCAGTACAGAAGTGTAACAAGAACCTTGTTTAGCTCCGTGTAGGAGAGTATCAGAAGCTTTTTGCCCCTATTAAAAAACACGAACCCAATGTAAAATCGGGGATGTGCCTTATACCAGGGTGTGACAAATATTTGTATCTGCTCAGGCCATAAACAGGAGCTGATGTGACGCCTGACATCACTAATCCAAGAAGCTGCAAGCGAGAGCTGACCTCGAGTCACCGAGAATGAGGAGGAGCTCTGAGCAGCGCGCCAGCGTGATTTCAGCCCACTGACAGGGTAATAATAGCTTGCTGTGGCTTAAATTGCACTTATCGGGGTGGCAAAGTGCCACCCCTGCCTGAGTGCCACCTGGGTCACTTGCATTACTGTGGCCCAAGCAAGGTGCCTGTCCCCTGCTCCTACTGAATGTCCTTCCACCCACACTCAGAGTGTACATATATTCAAAGGGAGATGTTGCCAAGCAGTGTCGTAGGTTCAAAAAACAAAGGAGTGGGATCCCTCTCAGCAAGAACGAGCAAAAGCTGAAATAGCCGGCCCTATAGGATGTAACCTACTCGGGAGAGGAATCATCATTTCTTGCTCGCTTGCACCATTACAGAGGAAACCTCTCCATTAGAATATCAGACTGGTCCCACCCATAAGGGCAGTCCAGATAGCCTGGCAGGTCTTCTCTGCATGAAGAATACAGCAACCACAGACGTACGTTTCGTAGGTTATCCCAAGTCATGGGTCCTCCCATCCATCTAGCTGAATACTTCTAAGGTACATAGATGCCACCATGGGACTGATCCAACTATATCAGGGCACTTGGCAACTATGTCAGTGGAGGAACATGTTTTAGAGTCGTTTTAAATGTTAGATAGTGACTGTTTTAAAAAAATATCCCATAATGCTCAGCCAGAGTGTTAGAGCATCAAAGGATTTACAACCCAAAAAACTGTAATGATATTCAGAGGTTTAAACACATGTTCTCGCTGATACAGAATATACATGAACATTATAGTGTCTACTTCAGAAAGAGAAATTTGCAGGGAATTGAGATAGGAATCTCAAAGTTTAGGCCAGAGTAGCCGAGCTGGGAACAAATCTCCAATTCCGCTGAATGGGAACATTTTTCCAACTCAGCTACTTTGGCCTTACGTTTGAAATTCCCTTTTCAATTTTCTGCAATTCTCTCTTTATTACGCAGACCCTTATATAATGTGTAAAAATTGATTTCCAGTATTAAGAAAGCATACATTAGTAAAACAGAAAATAATTCCCAGCGTATTTTTTTCTCTCCCCAATCACCTTGGGCAATAGTATTTAATATGAATATGCTGTGTTACGGGGAGCTCAGAGAAACCTTACATAAAGATAATGTCATTTCTTTGTCATGGCAGATTTCATACTTCTTTGTGCTAATGATAGTTCATGATCCTGGCATATGTTTGAAATCACGCTGAATATTTAACGTTGACCGCCTCACCCTTGGCGTATCGGAGCAGTACGCAATACCTTTTTCCTCTCTGACACGCAAAATGGGCTGTGTACAGCACAGCGCAGAAGAGCTGGGACAAATGTATAAAAGATGTCTGAACCACGGGAACATTCCATCTGTTTCCATGGTGATTGCACTACTTTTAGAACTTTGACCCCGTTTACATCCCAAGCAAATAAATACATATACAATGAGATTAATGCACCTCTATTCTATTGTTTTGCTTATAATATGAACAAAGACTTGCTGGATACAAAACCAGGTCACACTTTAATATTGCTCTGAATTGTGAAGCTAGCTCTTGAAAACTCACTGAATTGAAGCAGTATCATTATTCTTATTTTATTTGTCTGTGCTACTGACCAGAATAATTCTTATGATAAAACTGTTATTTTCCTGGATTTCTACATCTTCTTCTTTTTTAGGTATTTCCATGTTTTTACAGAGAAACGCCAATAAAAAGTATCGGGTTCTTGTTTGTCAGTGAAAATGATTCCCAGTAAGGATGGGGTGCCACATGGCTGAGAATGATTTCATGCCCAGTATTTAGAATTGATCCAAAAAAAGGTCATGATTGTTTTTTGAGATTGGTGATGTCTATATAAACTAATGGGAGAATTCGAATCCAGAATACTCATTTCGCACCATGTCATGTTTTAATTAGCTTAATGATGTGGGGTAGGCGTCCGCTCGTCCAATTTGACTCATTTTTGGGTTGTGTTTAAAGGGCAAGTTATGGAAAACAAGTAAAATTCCATGTTTTAAACATTGTTATTGTGCTCACTAAGCAGCTAGCTATGGCGGATCAGTTATTAATAAGAGAATTAAAGGACAAGGGAATTGGAGAATTATTTCCGCTATTAATACCTGATTGAAGTCAGTTGTCAGTCCACTGCTTACTTAATAGACCTCAGTGTTGTTATTCCAAATTTTTAAGGGTCTACTTAATAAAGAGAGAGTTGCAGGGAATTGAGATGGGAAGTTCAAACTTACGACCACAGTAGCCAAATTCTCCAATGCAGCTAAATGTTAGAATAATTGCAATAATTCCCTATAATTTTTTTTTAAAATAAATACCTTGTGCAATGTACAGGTAAAACCCTGCCATATGAGTCAACGTTAATTTGATGCCTGGCGTCTCCCGTTAGTTTTAGAATCATAATGTCACTTAAAATAATGGGGTGAAACAAATAGTCTGCTCTTACAATCCCACTTTTGTCGCTTTTGGTTAATCATCTAAAATCTAATGTGTACATTCAGTGTAATTATGTTTTGCTTATTTCATTCACCGCCTAATGTTTTCATATGGATGTGGAAGACGTGCCACAAGTGAAGTGTGTCAGATTAGTGAGTCTTGTATTCTAAATATATGCATTCTACTATGGGCATCTCTGTGCAGTGACACAGTTACAAGGAGTGTACTACAGCTGGGGCCTGAATTCTAATGGGGCACAGGCATCCTAATGTCTTAGGGTTGCCAGGTTGGCCTGACAGTCCAGTATTTGGCCTCTCTGTCCAGGAACAAAATGAACACACTACTGGTTGTTTTTGAGTTATTTGGACCACCCAACCCTACTCTTCTTTTAGGGTCATATCTATTCTTCTGTTCCCTTCACCAAGTGCACTACATAGAGAAAGTATGATAAGGATATGTGTTTATATACTGTACAGGTTGAGTATCCATTATCCAGAAATCCATTATACAAAATGTTCCGTTATCCCCTCCAAAAAATTGGATTAACCCACATGTTGCAAATTACACACACACCTGTCGGAATGCAAGCACAATAGATTAATCAGTGTCCGGCCCACTTAAGCTGTGATATGGCTTTGCCATGCATGCTCAGGTACCCCCCACCCAGGCACCCCCACTCAAAGGGTAATACAGTGACACGTGTGCAGGTCTGACGCACCAACCACGTTCCCAGCAATGCCTCACATCACAGCTACAGCACAATAACAGTGTTTTTCCCCCCATTTATTCTACTGTATTTCATGAGTGCTGAGAGGCTGCAGAATATCATACTGGTAAAAATGATCTGTTGATCCATTACCTAAAATACTTCTGGCTCCAAGCTATACTCAACCTCTATATAGCAAATGCGATTGCTTACCCATCTACCACTCAAAGCTTTGACTGAATCTGGGTCTTTAGGGCTAGTTGTTATATACAGTCAAGGTAAAAAGACAAGTATGTACTTAGATGGATATTTCTGATAAATTCTCCAGCACAGCCCCAAACCGTGCCTGAAGGGACACACACCCTGAGGGACAAGTGAGTCTCTCTATGTCAAATCGGAGTAGCTGGTGACAATTAATAACATATTTGACACATTACCCGGAGAGTTACATTGAGTGATATGTATCGCATTCTTTCACGATGAATTTAAGATCACATGTAAGCATTTTTAATGCTTTTGACATATATTTTTTTTCACTTAAATTCAACCTTTTCACAGCTAGTACTTGAAGCGTTATTATTTTCTGTTGCAGTACAGCTCTTTTGTTGTTGAATGTTGAGTATTTGGTTTGTGGTGTCAGATACTATTGATTCAGTGCATTAAAACATAATCCCAATCGACGTCATTGGCATTTGATGCAAAATGGAGGCCATATGTCACCTAAATACCTCTCACTGGACTCCATTGCTATGGGCTAGGGGGTATTTAGGCTACTGGCGGCAGTAGGTTAAAAATCAAATGAAGACCATCGTTCCAGTAACCTCCCCTTCATTTTCACATTTGACCATATATTTCTCTTGCTGGCTTCCCCAACCATCGGAACCCTTTTTTGGACTCTGCCTATGCAAATTGTCCATCTTTCTAAGATAAAGCCTGTTGACAACATTTAAAGAAACAATCCCAGGTTTATGGACACCCTCTCATGTGAAAATAACACACAGTGGTCTGTTCTCTAAACCAATGTTTCCCCAGTAGTACAGGATTTAGGGAACAAGGGAATTGCAAGAAATAAGGCAAAATACTTGAGCTGTAAAAATTCTCTACTTTGTTTACTTTTTTCACTGCTTACTGAATAGATTGGATGGTGTTGCTTTGAAACAATATTAATAATAATACACATAATAATAATAATAATACACATAATAATAATAATAGTAATACACATAATAATAATACAAATTATAATAATAAAATAAATAATAATAATACACATACAAATAATAATAATAAAAATAAGGTCCTTGAATTGTTTTCTGTTTTCTTAAAACATCATTCTTACTCTTCTGTAACTCCATGCTATATTTGTATGTTGAGATGTGAATGGGATTTTTATTCTGAAATCTGAGATGCTTTGATATTCATGGTTATTTAATAAGGACACAGCGGCTCTCGCATTTATTTGACTACAAAAACATATTTATAACTATTATTATATTTTTATGGCATCTCATTGAATGTTTTTCTTTCCCGTGATTTATGTTTAGCGTCTGGTAAGGCTGCCTTTGATGACAACACCACTGTGATAATCTTTATACAATCCAAATATTCAGATTGTTTTATGACCCCACTGTGATTGAATATAATAATATTGTATAAACTCACGCTTTCTCCATTGGCCACTATATGAAGCATACAGAGATGGCATTATAGGGCCTTTTACACTAGACGATAGCTCAGTTATATTAACTGTGCACTGTTCTGACTACAATAGATCAACATGATAATGTCTTTAGAACATCATAGTACTAGCAGAGCGCTAACAATGATGCATTTGGGAAATATAGGTTATTATACAAGACATCATTTTCTGAAGTTCTATTTTTAAATGGGTCCAACATTTAAGTGGGCGTGATTACCATTACAATTTTTTTTTATTCCTATTGAAAAATAGACCATCGAAAGCCGAAAGCTTGTTCTCAAGCAGGAATGTGTGGTCTTTTTATTTAAGACTGATCAGAAACATTACAGTTAGATTTTTGTTGAACAGAAAGAGAATCCCCACAGGAAACATTCCTGGCCCTCTATCAGGGTTCTACACTGACCTTCTGACTCATGTATTTAAAAGTCATTATTTATGTGCTTATATACCTCCTGCCTCCTCTAGAGGTCTCCCTATCTTACTGTGCTTGTATTTCTTCCCCTCTGTTTGGTGGCAGGTGGGCTCGTTACCTTTTGCTCACACCCAGGTTAAATAGCTGCAGTTTCTGGCAAACAGTGCTTTTGCATTGAAGTTGGATGTCTGACTTCTGAGAGCTGCTGCTTCTGATCCTGATCCTCTGCTTAAAGCACATTTGAATTGTGACCCTGTCCAGGAACTGGGAATCTGTACCTGGGTGGCTCAACCAGCTCAGTGGATGATTTTCAGCATCTCCTGAGACCCTCTAAATACAGCAAGATTTCTTCAGCTAAGTTATTCCCTTCTATTACTCAGTCCTCCCTCTCTCTAGGGTATTCTTCCTGGTTAGCTACCCTGCTCAGTCCTCACCCTCTCCAGGGTATTCCTTCTCCTTAGCTACCCTGCTCAATCCTCACCCTCTCTAGGGTGTTCCTTCTGCTTAGCTACCCTGCTCAGTAGTCACCCTCTCCAGGGTGTTCCTGCTTAGTTCATTTTACCTAAGGCCTTGCCCCTTGTATATCTCTCTCTCTCTACCCCTACCTTTGCTTTGTCTACAGTCCGTTCTATAGCATTTTGTTTATACTTCAGTTCCTACTCAAACCCTTTTTTACTATTCTGCATTTCTCCTTCAGTCCTTATTCCATTCCCTAGCTCTTTGTTTCTTTATCTGTTCTCACTCTGCACAATAAATAACATGCAACCAGACGCCTCCGCTATCCCTCCACTGAAAGTCCTACCTGACCTGGTAAAGGCTCTGACACTCTCCTTGCTGGTCAAGTTCTACCTGATGTCAGGCGGCACATGTGTGGACCTAATGGTGCTCCGATGACTGTTGACCAAACGGGATACCATTTTATATACAAAGGAATCGGCACTTATAGGATCCAAAGTAACATTTATTTAAACCGCTGAAGCCAATAAAAAAAAAAAAATATATATATATATATATATATATATCAGTCCTTTTTTTTAGCTTCGGTGTGTTACATATTTTAAATTAAATACACATTACCGTATTTGCTCGATTATAAGACGAGGTTTTTTTCAGAAAAAAAATTCTGAAAACTACCCCTCGTCTTATAATCGAGGTCGTCTTATAATCTGACCTCAAATTGACATGGATCCAGGTCCCCAGCAGAGCTGCAGGGGACCTGGATCCCCCTCTCTAACAGCAGGGGATGTCTACACGATGAGCTCAGACTCCCCCTGCTGCCGCACGGCACGACCGCCAGGGCTTCTATGATGAAGCCGGGTACTTCCGGCTTCGTCATAAAAGTACCGGCGGTCGTGCGGGGCGGCAGCAGGGGAGGTCTGCGCTCATCGTGCAGACATCCTCTGCTGCCCCACTAGCCACCAGGGAGAATCGAGCAGCCAGGGGCTGTCTGCACGATACGTGCAGACATCCTCCATGCTGCCCGACAGGGACAAGAGCAACAAGGGGAGGGAGGGGGGGCAGAGACAAGGGGAGGGAAGGGGGGAAGACACAGAGACAAGGGGAAGGAAGGGGGGAAGACACAGAGACAAGGGAAGGGAAGAGTGGAAGAGAGAGACAAGGGGAGGAAAGGGGGAAAGAGAGAGACAAGGGGAGGGAGGGGGGCACAGGGGGGAGAGAGAGACAAGGGGAGCAAGGGGGGAGACAAAGGGAGGGGGAGAGAGAGAGACAAAACTAAGGGGGGGGGGGTGAGAGAGAGACAAAGTTGGGGGCAAGGGAAAGAGAGAGGCAGCATTGGCACTTAAAAAGGAAATAAAAACAATAAATGCATTTTTTTATATAATTTTTTTATTAAAAAAGCAATTTATATGTAAATATATACAAGTTGAACTTTTTTCCTATAGGGTAGTCTTATATTCAGGCTTTTAGTTTTTTTCCTAAAGGAATATCCAAAGTGTGGGGGGGTCGTCTTATAATCAGGGTCGTCTTATAATCGAGCATATACAAATGACGATTCCTTTGTATATAGATTTTTCTTGCCATAGCCTAGTACATTGATGTGTCAAACAATGGTTTTCCCCACCAGAAAAGCCCATAGGTTCTATCACATTACTACCCAAGATTAATCTACGACCCCCCCCATCTAATTTTCGCCGCCCCCACATTAAAAGGTTGAACAGCACTGTTCTGGTGAATGTGGGAAACTCCAATTTGGAGTTATGTATTCATCCATAAATTGATTATGTGTCTTTGTTATATTATTGTTTTAAAGTTTTGTGTAAGTATGGGAAAGTACAACACTTTGTAAGTAGTGATACCAAAAAAGAAGACTACATTATGTTTAATTCATGATAATAGCTCTTAGGCTCACTTAGCGATACTCTTTTCAGAGAAATACAAGATGGCTGCCAACAGTACTTTCATTTCACTGACTGCATTTGTATATCATATCTGTCTACACAAAGAAATGTGAAAAAAATACACTTTTTATAAACATAATTATAACTTGTGCCTATCCGTGTATAATTTGCCCTACACAAACTGAAATCCATTTTTGCAGTTTTGTTTTATTTGTGACAGGATTTTGCTTCGTTCAAATCAACCTTACTTGCGATTTCTAAGCTTAATTTCCAATTTGCCATCTCCAATCTGGTTTTGAAGAAAGAGACATATTTTTACTAATAATGTGCATAAAAGGAAGCTGGGCTGCTTGGTGTTTTGTGAGGAAACCATTAGAAAACTGATAATGAATGCAAAACTAATGACTGCATTACATGTGTATTCAATAGGGTTCATTTTCTAAGTGATCAAAGTGTGGAGTGTGAAATCTCCAAACCCTCAAACCAGGAGGAACACTGACCTTCCATATCCTCATAACTATCTGTATATTCTACATAATCGACACCATAATAGGATGTCCAGTTTATTACCTACCAGTGACCTTCCAGCGCCCTGCTAAATGAGTAGAACATTCCACGTCAGATAATAGACTACAAAGACAGGATTATTATATGGCCTGAATGAATGGGTCGAAAACCTTGTTTTACTACTTAGTAAATGTAGGAGAAGATGTCCTATCAAAAGATACTTGGTTGGCCAAAGGCTGCTCATAAATTTAGAAGGAAAATCTTTTTTTTATTTATATTTTATTAAACATTTTAGGGATAATGTACAGAAATGGGGATATATATATATGTGTGTGTGTATATGTTCCAAAACTATATAAATAATAATACTATAATAAAAAATGAACTACTCTATTATTTTTTATTGTTAATGAACAAAATTGAGAAATAAAAGCACTGTTGGTATGTGGTTACGCTATACAGGGAATTTCCCTTCCATGTTGGAATTTTTGCTGCAGGCCCATATGGCACCCGCAATCCAATGGATATAAGCACACAACACAAACAGAACAAACGCACTAAATATTAGATAGCTCAATGGGACCTACAGCAAATATCATTAGGAGGTCTGTTTTCCAGTAAATCTGCATTCATCCAATTCTGTGATGAGTTGAAATAGATTGAGATACATAATTCAAAAAACGTTGCTTTCTATAGTTCTTGGGTTGAGGCTGAATTAAGTTACTACTCAATAGAACTGAGTTTGTGCTAGGTTTAACTTGAGATAGAAGGACATTCCTATTGCTAATATCCTGGGAGATCCTGCTTCATTCAGATAATACTGTGCTAATGCAATATTTACGCTGGGGCATGACCCCCAAAAGACGGGACTGTTCTGGCAAATTCAGGACTGTTGGCTACTATGGGAGGGCAGAAGTCTAGGTTTGGGAGCCTAGATATAATTAATGTTATGACACTAGAACTCACAGGCTATTTACCTAGGAGAGAGGCAACAACAACAACAAAAAACCCATAAGGGGCCACAACTAGTCCACAGGTAGCCACTTGAATATCAACTTCAATCCCGATGATCTAGATACCAGATGTGGACATCTAACGAGTTGTCTCCTCTTTATCTTGAAAATACTTTAAAAAAAAAAAAAGGATTGAAATAAAAGAGAATTCAGTAAAATCATAACAGAATGAGTGCTATTTTTTCTTTATACCTCGAAGGACAAGCGGTGTCAAGCCTTTTTTTTTTTCTTTCCCTGCTTTTAAATTTATTCTCCCTGTGTCTTTATAGTCTATGGGCTACATATTGAAACATTAACAATATTATTATTTCATGCAGCAGTGAAACTGTACATCACCGGGCAGCCAAGATAGAGAGGAAAAATTACATTATTCATTCAGAATAATTTCCTACTACAAAATAAATGTTGCAGCGGATAAGGTTTTGAAATGGATACTGATTCCCTGAATTCTTTCCTGTCTGTTTCAGGAAATAGTGAGATCCTGTTGATAATACAGTACAATGTGCCTTAAAGTTCACTTGAAAACTCTCTTCTTTTTAATGTGAAAGTCATCTATATTTTCTGTATAATACAAAACCAAGAGAGATTTCCCTAATCTGAGTGATCTCTGATCCTGTATCGTTTGAAAAACATCCCGATAATAATTATGCTATTTGGACCGGAGAGGCGCGGAGGACTATTGCGTTGGCGTACTATGTAAAATGGCGATGAGGATTTATGTCACGGTGTGCTCCTTTGGCATTTAGATGGATTAAAAAAAAAACATAATTGTAATAATCACAATTATTATTATTGTACTTTATTAATCGACTAAACCAAACGCCATCTGTTTGTTATCTGATTTCGTACAGAAGACAAAGGCTCCCGTCCCATTGGTGTTGAGCGATGGTCCCAAGTGGCTACTGGATGTGACTTGGCAAGGCGTAGAAGACCACAAAAACAATTGCATTGTGTACAACAAAGGTAAACACTGTCAGATGTAATTTGAATTTGTTTGCAAAGAATTCATTTACAATAATGGAACAAGTTTATTTTGTCACTTTTATTGTATTATACAGGTGCAGGTTTCCTGCTGTGTTTTGTTGTGTTGCTAAGTGAGGTTTAATGAGTTGTAATCTCCCTGTGAAGCTGTTATATTTTTTGTGTATGTTACTGTATTAGAAGCAATATAGTTGGGAAAACCTCGCTCCAGGTCCGCATTTATCAGGAAAAAATAGCACGTGCACAGAACTCCAAATAAGGTGGTTTATTACATAGTACCATCAGGTTCAAACCTCTTTCCTATTCTTTGTTTACTGCTGTTGATCCAAAAGAAGGCAAAAAAAACCCAACAACCCTTATTTAAGCTTTTTCAAATTATGCTTCAATAGGGAAAATAATCCTTCTTGACTCCAAATGACAATCAGATTTCTCCTTGGGTCACCAAGCACTAAAAACATGTTAATGCCTATACTAACATACATAGTTTATGTTCTGGCTCATCAAAAATATATCCAGGTCCCTTTTAAAGGCATCTAACGTATTTGCTAGCACCACCTCTTCAGGCAGCAAATTCCATACCTTTATTGTGCTTACCATCAAAAATCCCTTTCGCTGTCATAAACTAAATCTCCTTTCTTCAAGTCTTAGCGGGTGACCTCTTGTGCTTTCTACTGTTCTGTTATTGAACAGGTTGTTAGAAAGCGCTTTGTATGGGCCCTGTACATATTTATATGACATTATCATATTCCCTCTAAGCTGCCGTTTCTCTAGCGTGTACAAATTTTGTTTGTAATTTAAATTTTCCTAGCCTTTATTCAAAACTCAAACTTTCTATTCACCTTATTAATTTTGTAGCCCTTGTCTGCGCTTTCTCTATTCCATAATGTCTTTTTTTTTTTAAATTGTTGCCGGAATTGAACCACGTATTCAAGGTTGGGTCTTACCATGAACCTGTGAAGAGGCAGAATAATATCTCCCTCACATGAGTCAATACCCCTTTTTTGACAATGTTGACAAATGTAAATACATCTCAATATCTTATTGGTCTTTGCCGCTGCCACCTGGTACTGTGCACTACAGCTAAGTCTATTGTTTACAATTATTCCCAATTCTTTTTCATTACTAGATATCCCCAAGGAGACACAGTTTAAACTATATGTTGCATTTTTTATATGATACATAAAATGCACAATTTTACATTTGTCAACATTTAATCTCATTTGCCATGTGTCTCAGATACACCATTTGTCCAAATCTTCTTAATGAACACCCATCTATTTTCAGACTGTATTACCTGACTAAATTTTGTGTCATTGGCAAACACTGAGACATGACTCCCTATCCCCACTGGGAGATGATTACTAAACAAATTAAAAACAGGACACAGGACAGATCCTTAGGATGCCAAAGACAATGTTTAACCCTTTAAGGACCAGGGATTTTCCAAGGCGGTTTTTGAAACATAATTTTCCTCTCTCTCATTTAACGTACCCATACAAGTTATATGTTGTTTTTTAAAGGACAGTTAGAGCTTTCTTTTGATACCTTATACTTAAAAATTATTTACATTTTAGTATTAAAAAATACATATGAAAGAGGACATTTTCCCAATAATAAGCTACACAACTAGTGCAACACTAACCCACTTATCCCCCCTAATTAACTAACTAATAAAAAAGAAAAATATTGGTTCCCAAACCCCCCTAAACAAAAAAGACAGAACAAAAACTGAAGAGTGTGATGTCAGATCCATAAAAATCACGCAACAGGCATGCAGGGGTTACATTTTATTAAATAAATATATTAAAATTACTTTTATTTATTAAAAAAACGTTATAAATTGCAAAAATAAAAAAAATGTGTAAAAAAAAAATAAACTAAATGAGGGCCATAAAGTGGAAGGAAACTGATCACAGTTACAAACTGGGATCAGCATTGAAAGGGTTAATTTTTTTCTCTTCCCCCCCGACCCCCACCCCCCCCTCTGTCTATGTTCTTTATTTATTTATTTTTATTTACAGGTCACTCGCTGTGCTTCACTATAAGAACGTCAAGCACAGAGAGTGAATTAGAGGCAACACACTGACTTTGCATCTAATTTTCATGTTATCGCGTGATCACTCAATCACCACGATCACATGCCCGGAAATCCACCGATCGGGTCCAGGAGCTTTGCCTCGGGTGCGAGGCTTAGTCCTGGACCCGTTGCAGACTGGCTGGCGGCCGGCTAGACTGCATGACGAGTTAACTCGTCATAAGGTCGCTAATGCTGCGGCTCTTATGACGAGTTAACTCGTCGTAAGGTCGCGAAGGGTTTAAATCTAATTATCATTAGATGATGGCATCTGTGGCATCCTATTAAACCATCTAAATTGGAGTGCTGTGCAAGAGTTAATTTTTCCTGTTACTCTATTAGAACATATGTTGTTTGGTGTTCTAGAACAGTGGTTCTCAGATGTCAGCAGTGTGAACACATCCAAGTTCTGGTGGCCTAAGATTAGTAATCTAGTGGATTTAAGGGTCACATTTTTTTAAAACAATTTTTTTTCCCCGAGCCATGTTATCGCCAACGTAGACTTAAAATTGGCTTTAACAGATACTGGCTAGGTGGCAACAACCTACAACAATATTTTGTTAGGATTTGTAATGGTTGCTCCTTGAAAAGGCAGAGGGGCTATGGTGTCCACATTGGTCCGGGCTGCATTTGGGAATCATTGATCTAGAACACAATTATACTGCATAGACTTGCATTATCCAAATCAGTTGACAATGAAAAAGTGTCAACTTTTTTAGATAAGATGGAATCCAGCCTTTATCTTAAAGAGATCCAAAAGAGTAGACCTGATTTCTTATGATATTTAATTGTCAAAAGTATATTTATCTTTCCATTTGCTCGCTATGGGAGTCTATGGTTTTCCCAATCCATGCACATTTTATGTGATATGTCTTTATTGTTATAATGATATTATTTGATATTGTGCCTCCATTTTGTGCTACATTCAGGACTAGAACCACAAATGTCACAGTGGCAGCATATTAATTACTTTAAGGAACCCATTACATACTGGGAGTATAAAATTAAGTGTCTTTTTGTAGCATTGAGACTATATCTCTAAAACTGCTTCACACAGGGCACAATCTGATTCCAGTGGATTTTTATAGAACAATTAAATATCTTCCGCTTTTGAGAATGGGAATTTGTTCATTTACTAGGAGTATTTCAACAAAACCTAGTATAGAATGAATGTGCCCAAGAGTTGTGAATAAAATGGTCATAAGCAGTGAGATAAACCATTGTAAGAAGTCACTACTGTGAATGTGTTACCCTGAGTTACTTTTTTCACAGGGTGACCTCATTATTCCATTTTATGGAAAATATTATCTAGTACAGGTTTTTTTGATGTTTATATTTATTATCTGATGCATTTTCACTATATATTTAAGGAAGAGTTGTTGGTTCAATCATATTTTTACGTGGCCTCCTCCTCCTCATAACTACCACGTCACACTATATTGTAACTGTATGATACATCGCTGTTTATCAAGGAAACTCTAAACTTATATGTGTTTTGCCCTGTGAACATGGGGTTTACTCTCAGCTTAAGTTGATCTGGATGCTGGTACAGTGGCATGGCAACCTGCCATGACAGGAGTAGCTTCCATCATCTGTAAATGTATTCGCCTAGAAATAACTGATAACTTAAACCCAGACTGTGCAGTATGATACATGGCCACAGCACTTTATTTAAATAGTCATTGCATTACATTTATCCCATTCCCCATCATATACCAGTATTACACAATGACTAACATAACACTTTGTATAACATCAGAAAACCAGCCAAGCATGCATGAGTATCCAGGTGGCTGCCGAATGACTTCCATATTCCGGGCATATCCCAATGCCCCCCTATATCCTGAGGTTTGAGGTACCACTCTCCCCTCGAACCTTCCACAAGAATCTCGATTGACTCCCCCCATTCTCTTCCTCCATTAACCCTCCTGGATACTCGGCAAGCTTCCGCCGATGCTGTGACCTTAAGGTTCAGAATCAATATAAACTATGGGGAGGGTGGGTGGGACAAAAGGTAGGGGAAACCTCTTAACTAAAATGGCTGCCTAAACTTCCTGTTCCCTAACTTTTATACATCCCTAAACTCCTCCCATTAAACCTCCTCTAATAGGCCCCCTCAGCGCCCTTTCATGAACGCCCCTGGGGGCTGCAGTCTGGAAACAGACAATCATAAATGATATACACATAACTGTATACTAATTAGTGCTCCAACACTCTGTAACAAGGGAACGTTTGCAGAGGGTAATGGGGATTGCAGTCCAACAACAGCTGCTTCGTTTAGCTAGGTGATTTATTTCAGTGGCTCTTTAAATACATCTGGTAGACAATGTTTCTTGTCAGGAAGCTGCTTCAAACTATTGCCCTTCTCAACTGGATTGTTAAATCAATATAAGATTTGTGCAGATTAATTCTTTATTGTGCGCTGTCATATGCCTGTGCTCAGAGCATTAGGATCTCTTTACCTGCGATTTCTTTACTTGCAACGTTCATTGATGAGGGGAAAAAAAAATATTGAATGATAGATTTCAGATCTTAAATCGTCTGGACGCCTTGTCTGAATACTAATGTACGTGCGTTTAATCCCAATGATTTCCAGATACTTGGCTTGTGTGCCATCTTAGACCGTAGGACATGGTGTCATCCTGAAAGGATACTTGCAATGAATTGTGTTAACCATTTTTACTGCCACAAGTATTGTCGGTACACCAGCCAATGGGTTGTTTAACGCTATATAAATACTTGGGGGGGCAAGATTCTTCTGTATAGAGATTTGAGCGCATTATGCTCATTTTTCTCTCAGCTCTTCCTCGATATCAGTTCTTGCTTAGCCAGATGGGGGTCTCAGAGAGAGACGGTGGGTCCTACATACATTTAAAAAAAGGATCTCTTAGTAAGTATCAGTCCAGGAACAAATCAGTCTGCATGCTTCAAATTGGAGGCATCTGATTAAAGGATTAAATGGCATGTAACTTAAAAACTGTTCTCTTTCTAGCTCAGAACCTGTTTAAATCTGCAGTAGGTTCTCACTGATGTCCAGGTTTAAGGGTCACCCTATCTCTGAAATACTATTTGTATGCCAGGTTCCTTTGCAAAGTATACTGGAACCTAGAGTCCAAAAGGTTCTAACAGTGCACATCTTAGGAATATCTATGCATCAGTACAGACTGTGGAATACTGTATATCACTCATTTTTATACTCACTCATTTTGACTAAGCCACCTGTTCTAAAGCAGTGAAAGCCTTGGGATATGGAGACCAGGAAACGTTCTAGTAGAGCACAATCTAGTGCTTAGCATAATTTAAAAAAGTAGGCACTAGGTAACGTAAATGTTTAGACTGAACCGGCAAATAGTTGTAGAGAAGAAGGTTTTCTGCTTTAAGAGATAAAACAATCAAAAAATTATTTTGAATAATCACCAGAACAAAGTCCCCAAAAGATGTTCATTAAGGACATGACCTAAAAATATGTAACTAAGTGCCTATAGAGGTTTGACAGCTTCACATACAGTCCGGTATCAAATACTATCTTGTCAAAATGTTATAAGGGGTTTCTAAATCTGAAGCAGATATAGAAGATTAATAAAAAAAAATCAAAAATCCAAATATTTAGCCAATGCTCATTCTTAGTTCTACACCCAATTCAACCTCTCACGCTCTCCTAGAATTATGATTTCCAGAAAAAAATATTGTTAGAAATTGACTTGTGAATAGTACTTGAAAATGTGGACTTCAGTGTGAGAGAAAAAAAATCAACTACTCAAATGAGGTGAGAGGTCTAGTGACCGTGTGAACTATTACTGAAGAAGACATAAAATTAATTATTCGTGTAAATGACCGTGGCAAACTCTTAGATAAATTAAATTCTGTTTGCAGATCTTGAAAAGAATTTCATTTTCCTTTAGTTGTTTTATTTAGTAAGACCTTCTTTAAGTCAAATGGAAAATATCTTTGTGGACAAAGCATATTTATATACTATGGGCCCAAAAGCGGTGGGAGGGAGGAGAGAGAACGGAACCCATATTTTTAGAAATAATGCCATGTGTTAAATAAATTATTCCCTTGTGTGGGAATAGAACATTTTGGGTCCATAAAATGTATGTATTAAACAGAAGTTAGGAAGATTGGAACTTTGAAACATAATTTTTTCTAAACTTTATACTTTTGAATTAGCTTCCTCCATCTGAAAATGTTACCAGAATATGCACGGTGATATCTAATAGAATTGGCAATTTAAAAATGCACCTAAAATGAAAAGATTAAACATTATACTATGGTGAAGTCTACTCTATGAGTAAGCGCTATTAGTGCGAAAATCATCAACCCCACATTAAATATTGGCCTATTTTAGTACCCGTGCACTTTATATTAATATTAAAAACAACAACAAACATGTTACTAGCCGTTCTAGCTATTTGTGCAGCCTGGGCTTTTCTTGGAGTAGATTTCGATATTTTATGGGGGAATTCAACACGTTTACAGTGTAAATATTGCTTTGAAACATGAGATGGCTGTTTACCCAAAAAAATATCTAGAGAGAGAGAATCCAAAATATAAAAAATATAATGTAAAATGATTGAATAATACTGCAACATTTTGAGTCCATAAAATTTGAACCAGTAGTTCACCGTCTGAGACATGCTGACAAAGCTATTGAGCCAAACATAGAAAGAGAAAAAAGCAATGGAGGGTGTGAGTGCATAAAGACCCAGAATGATAGCTGTGTTACAACTTAACATATACAGCGAGTAGTATTACAATGCCTGTGATAAAAAACAGATCTGGGAAAAGGAGGAAGAAAAAAGAATAAAGAGATAACGGAAGAAAAGAAATGAAAAAAAATAAAAGAGAATAGAATACATTTTGAAAAGCGTTAAGAAAGGTAAGAAAAATTAAAATGCAAGAAAAGCTCAAGTGTCGCAGAAGATGAAGGAGAGTTCCGTGGTTTCTTCTTATGCTCAACATATGACCATTGCTGTCTCTGCAGCAACAAGAGTTGTTTCAGGCTTATCATCGATCCTGGTGAAAATTCGGAGAATTCTGAGGATAGACCCAGTGCCATCAAAAAATCGTTGTCTTCCGAAAAAGTCTCAAAGTATGGATTTTCGAATCCTTCTGTACAATTAAGGATTGCGGGAATCCCCAGCGGTATCTGATATCTTTCCTTTTCAAAATGTCTGTAACTGGCTTTAAGGAATGTCTACATTGATTGGTATTAGAAGATAAGTCTTAAAAGACTTGTATGTCACAATCTTCAAAATGGAGGGGCTTTTTTAGCCTGGCTTTCGGTTCTTCTTTCACAGTAAAGTGGTGTAGTTTGATGTATGATGTATGAACTTTCTAATATATATATGTATAAATTGTTTGTGTTTATCATATTATAATTGTAAGCCATCGGAAATTTGTGTTTTCGTGTATCCATTGTTTGGCAAATTTTGTCCCAGGTCTGTGATGATTTCAAAAAAATGCAACTTTAATTTGCAAATGGTACTGTCTTTGATGTTAAATATTATCTTTTTAAACTAAGTTATTCCTGTTGGCTTCACAGTATGACAAAACAGTCAAAACATGCCCCTTATGGTCATTTGAGCTATTGTTGAACATGACAACTCTCAATTAAGTGCAAATATTATATTAATTCACATTTTTTTTTATTATTATTTTTTTTCAGTTGCTGAATTCAGTATGATTTTTGTCCTATAGGTCTTATTTCATTTGTTTGCCAACTACACATACTGAGATGAAATATGTTTTTGCCAAGTGATGGCTATAAAAACAAGAATTTAGCAAAACAAGCGTTCATATCAACATATTTACATCCAAAGCATTAATCGGAACATCAAAGACATGGCGGAGAGAAAAAAAAACTTACTAGAAACAATTACAACATGTTCTTTTAATCATTACATTTTATGCACTCAGAAGTAGATTTCTTTTAACCTTCACAAGCCTTTGAAAGTGGCAAATGAAATATTAAATATATAAATATGCGGCATCAATTTGCATTTAAATAATGTATGCCTGCTTTTTCCAACACATATAATTCAGTGTGTAGGAGCGAACACAAAAGGACATGTTCTGACTCCCGGTGCTGGCGACGGGCATGTATTTATGATTTTTGGCAATGGATCTCGGTGAATCTCCCCCCACTGTTAATGCTTCTAAATGATCAGAGATGGTGTTGCTGTTATTTGGATAGCACTGAAGCTGTCTGACATGTTCATAGACCAAGTCACCTGACTTTCTTACTAGAGAACTGATACAGACTTACTGTAATATTAAAAAAAAAAAAATGTATTTTTTTTCTTTATGCAAAATACAAAATACAATAACTATAATGTTCATATGTTTCATAGTTATTCTTCATTAATATACAATGTATGTTAAAAAAAAAAAGAGTTAACTTCACCTATTTGACTATTTGTGAGGGAATTTGTCTTCTACAACCTTGCATTTATTTTACTGGTTGAGTTTTTCTCTTTTTTTCCCTATTCCTTCTTTTCTCCTTCCTATAGTTTGGGGGAGTAGGCATAGAAGAAATATTTATTTATTTGTCTTTACTCTAATTTTTCTCCTTCTTTACCATAGAAATATGAATATTAATGTATATTAATATATTAATATTAATATTTCTATGGTAGATTTGTGATTACCTATTTACTTTCTGCAGTTGTTATAAAGTATTACTGTTAATCAGAAGAGTAACTGTTCAGCCGTTCTTCCTTTCTCTCTTTGTGTCTTTCTTTTTTTTCCTTCCACTCTAATTCATTATTGTAAAACAAAAGTATTAGTCTTTGGTCCTTTAAGTTAACATGGCCACAGTCAAAGCTCTACTCAACTGCTACTCCAGTAATTATCCGTCCTGCACACATCAGTTGCCAGTAATAGAATGACTTGCCCGATGTCATGGTCATCTCTACTAGAGCACTCTGATTGGCTCCCAAACTGTGCTGGAAAAAGCCCATTCAGACAAACCAGAGAAGGGTAATCAATCCCTTGTTCTTAAGAATCACGTCTGTGCTGTCCAGATAGGAAATTATCAACTGGAACTCAAATCTTTTTACATTTTGAATCTACACCAAGGTCACCATGAAGGTCATATACATAGCACAATAAGAGCAAATACCACAATTTAAAATAGTTATCACTGCGTCAATAAGGCAGATTGTCTCACAGCCCAGCATTTTGTTGTTCTGTGCAATACTTCCGATGGAGACACAAAGAAAATGTGTTAAAAACTATGCAGTAATGCATTTTTTTTTTCAAAGGTCAATAACAATGATATTAGGGCAAGCATGAATCATTTACTCAGATCCAATCCAAACAGTAGGTAACCGGCGGATGCAGCACAGATTCACGAACTTTGTCGGCAGCCTGCTTTATACATAGGCACACATGCCGATCATACCATTATTTGGCACTATCTGTGTGTGCGCCACATCCATCCACGACTCCCATTTTTTTTGTACACCTGCTGTTAAATCCTCATCCATTATTTGGTCCTTGCCGTTATTTTATGTGCAGGATAGCCTTATGCATTATCCATACATCCTGAACCTCTTTTGCTGTATTAACCACTTCTGCTGGAAGACTATTCTATGCATCCACCACCCTCTCGGCAAAGTAATGTTTTATTACCAACAAACCTCTGACACTTTAATATATTAGTATGTTCTCATTTTAAGTATACTCTTCTACATTATTATGTTGAATCCCTTTATTTATTTATTTTTAAATGTGTCTAGCATATCCCCTCTCGCTCAATTATTCACAAAAATATATTACATCTCTTATAGAAAAGGGGGGAGGAGGGTTGATCAAGGAACAACAACAAAAAATGAAAGATACAAAACACCCGTTCTGTTATTCCAGTACGAAAGTGTTTGTGGAAAGAAATTTAATTATCTTTTTCTCATTACATGTGTGGTTACCTGCGTTTAGAGGCATTATTAGAACTGGGTGTCGGAACAAATATTTAGCGATGGGAATTATAAATTCATAAGACGATTAAGTTAGCTAGTTAAGAAATTCCAATATTGCTTTTTAAATGACTTCAGGATATGGTAGGTACTAAGGTTATTATCTGTTATCAGGAATACAGTGGATTTGTATGAATGGATAATAACTAAACAACTGGCACAATGTAAAATGACATTATCAGTGTGTTAAAACAAAATTGTGCCCTAAAGGAATCTACATGCCAGCTCAGAGCTGCAATGTAATTATGCTTAACTCTGATAATTAAAATACAACGGAGATCAACAGAATCATTTTCATTAAGAAAATTATTAATGATGGTGGTATAACGGTAATTGATTGCCGAGCACCACAGGATAACTCAGCTCCATAGAAACCAACGTGTGTGTTTTTTTTTTTTTTTTTTAGAAATGTCTGCTGCCGTTCGATTATGTTGCAAAAGATAGGCGAGGTTTGGAATTGGCAGCAAGATGAGCATTTGACATGTGTTGAAGACGCCAGTCATAAATCTCTGCCCAATTCTACTGATTGATCGAAATTGGCGGCTACATCAGAATTCTAGCTGACTGTCCCAAAGAATAATTACATTGATCAGTCACAGGCTAATAGGGGCAAAGGTTTATATAGATATTCTGACTACATGATATTAGGGGCTATAGCAATAAAATATTAAACATAATATTAAACTTAAAAATATATATATATTTGCACCCAAGAAATATTTATTCTTACATAACATATTTAAAAAGACAGATATATATTCCTTTTTATATGTATATGAGAAGGCATGCACATGAATCCATTTTTCTATAGGTATATACAGTAAATAGTATATGTAACCAGAAACCAACATCTTTATGGTGATAGGCATTTAGAATATACTGCAACAGGGTCGTACTCGTAGCTAACGTATTTGGCACCTGGGGTGGATTCTATCTTTGGCACCCCTTGCCATCCATGTCTGTCTCTCTTTCCTCATACCATCCCTGTCTGTCTCCCCCATGTTTGTCTTGCTTTCCTCCATGCCATCCCTGTCTGTCTCCCCCATGTCTGTCTTGCTTTCCTCCATGCCATCCCTGTCTGTCTCCCCCATGTCTGTCTTGCTTTCCTCCATGCCATCCATGTCTACCTCTTTCTCTCCCCGTGCCATCAATTTCGGTCTCTCTCTCCCCATGGCATTCATGTCTGTCTCTTTTATCCCCAAGCCATCCATGTCTCTCTCTCCCTCTCTCTCTCTCTCTCTCTCTCTCTCTCTCAATGCCTTCCGTGTCTGTCTTTCTCCTCTTCCTTCCCTTGTCTGTCTGTCTCTCTCTCCTTCCCCCTCTCCATGGTTGTCTCTCTCCCCTCTACTCACTTATACCTCCCCCCCCCAAAAAAACAGGCACTTTTTCCCAGGGTGGCTGTGGACTGGCAGTTATCAGTTACCCCAACCCCAGCTTAGTACGCCACAATGCTGCAATAGTCTATGGGATAAAAATTATGCCAAAATATAATGATTTCAAGGTTTTTTTTAACCAATCCAGCAGAAAGGAAACCATGTGTGAAGTAAATTGTGTGAAAGCTGTATGATATTGGAGTGCCATAGACACTCCTAAGTCTCACAGTCCAAAAAACTATTTTATGTAACCAATCTTATTTAACCAGGGAATGAGAATGTATTAGTTTTTAAGCCTTGGAATTACAGAGTGTACAGGTGCCAGCAGTACAGTTGATTGTTTAGTGATGTGTGTTTCTGTAGTGTATATTTTTTAAATTCATGTACATAACATGTACAGCAGCCGTACAATAGTCACATAAGATCTAAATCCAAACTTGAGAAATAACCCTTTCTGTTAACAAGCATTTACTTGGGTAATCAGATAAACATGACACAAGCTTTCCAAACTGACTGTTCTTTAAGAACCTTCCTTACTTGTATTTTCAGTACTGAAGAACTAGGAAAATAGATATATAAATATATATAGATATAAATATATATAAAGGCTGAAACCTAGTATTTTGAAATGTTATGATCCCTGCTCTGAGGTAAACAGAAAGAAATATATTTGCCCTCTTCTGTGTCAGAAGCCTTTCGCGTTATCTAGAGAAACTGTCAGGGCAAGAACATCACAAAATGGACAGGAGTCTATTAAATTAATAAGCTGCCGGATGGTGTCTGGGGAGTTATGATGCTCCATAAATCCAGTTTGATCATGGTGGACAGGATTTAAATCTACAGCCTCCTAATACACTTACTTCATGGATTGGATTTGAAGTTTGAAGCTGCAGATATACGGACATTTTATCATTTATTTTTTTGTTGTTGATAAAAACTCAAGACCCATCATTTCTAATATCCTACATCAAATGTGCGCATTTGTATTTATAAATAAAGGAGCTTTACGCTTTTATAGTGCATATGGGGCAAATTGACGATTTTATAGTGCATATGGGGCAAATTGACGCCTATAACGCATTCAGTGGCTGGTGGGTTAATGTAATGTGCACTTTCCTGCTGAAACGCGTTTGACCACCAAAATCAGCGTTTCATATGCATATATTTCTTTTACTTGTAAAAGAATTAAACAGTGATTGATGCCGGGAGTTATCACTGGTTTTTTTTTTAACTCACAGAGCTCGGAATGTTCAAAAATGATAACAATATTGCTAAATAATATGTTTGGTCAGACCCAGATTTAATGACTTGAATTTAAAAAAAACTATACAGTGAGACCAACAATTTATATTGGATCAGAGCTTGACAAATGTCTGGAGCTTTTAAGAGCATTCTAGGTATTTTTAGGAGCCAGGGTAATGGAACTTACGGAAAGTTCAATGTAAAACAAGTTGATGGATCCTGACCCCCGCATTATAGTGGGGGAGTTCGTGCATACTGACCCATGTGTTATATAAGGGGACGTTTGTGGATTATTTAAAGAAAAGATTTTATTTTAAGATTATTTTACATACATGTTCTCTCTACTGAGAGAGTAGTGGATACACAGAATATCCTTCCAGTAGAAGTGGTAGAGGGTAATAGAGTGAAGGAGTTTAAAAATGCATGGGATAAGGCTATCCTAGATATAAATAAGACTAAGATCTAATGAAAGTATTCCGAAAATTGGGAAGACTGTTCCCGGTGAACTGTCTATTTAATAGCAACAAAAAATACAAACCAACCACCATTGATACGTTTTATTCTAATAACTCTGAAATATTTGTTTTGAGGATATTAAGCCAACATATAAGAAATTCCCCAAATCAACCCTTCCCCAAGAAACCCCAAAAAATCTCAATTAAAAATGATGATGCATATAACGTGAGAATGGAAGCTGTGTTTGGAATCTGACGAGCAGTTAATAAGTGGAGATTACTAGGGCTTTTGACATAGAGACCAGACAGTTTCAATTGCACAGTAAAAAAAAAAGACTGAAAACAATGATCTTGACAAAAACAAGCATCATTCAGTAACAGGAATTGACTGCGATGCCCTAACCTTCAACTGTGAAACTGTGAGGAACTAATGTGGTTGATCTGTTAGCTGGAGCAGAGATTCTGAAATGTTGGAACGGATGCACTCGAGACATAGAGGAGTAAACTGGGTCTTTAGCCAGGCTAACTAATGATCCCGAATGGGCAAGGAGAACATTCATTACGGTCAGCAAACAGAGTGAGATGGTAACCTGTACATACTGACTCAATGATATCATCTCGGCTAGTATTACAAGATTTCACCCTTTCACTGCCAGAACCATACATTGCTGTGTAAAGGACCCCCAATTTCACATGTGTGTGCGTGTGTGAATATATATATGTATTTACAAATCCAAAACAAGTGCACTCAGCTTTTAGGGCGTAGTATGTAGCTCTACCTGGATGCTGTGAAGCACCCAGGTATCTTGATAACGGTTCCCAGGGGAAGCGAAACGTTGATGATTCTATATTGCACTTTACTTTGTATATATCGACTATTTTTCTTATTGTAAATCCTGTGAGTGTGTGTTTTTTTCTGTTTCTTTGGATACATATATATATGTAAATATATGTATATGTGTATACAAATACACACACAAACACACATAGGTGTATATATTATATATTGGCATGTATGTATATTTTATATATATATATATATATATATATATATATATATATATATATATACACACAAACACACACACACATAAAATGTAAATATACGTATGTGCCAATGTATATACATATATATGTGTGTGTGTATTTTTACTTATTTTATATTTTTAGTTTATATATATATATATATATATATATATATATATATATATATTTATAAATGTATGTGTCTGATGGAATTATTCCAGAGTAATGGATGAATGAAAATTCTTTAGTTGTATGGTGAAAATGCCATTAAATGGAGCATCTGCCAATAGGTCTGTAATAAAAAAACAAATCTCAAGAGAAGTAATTTAAATCTGAAAAATTCAGTTTCTTGCAACTCTATTCCCACAGTCCATTACCAGGACCATTCCCAAAGTGGGAAGCCAATATTCTTAGAATTCTTGCATTAACCAGACACGTTTCAGAAGGAGGGTGAAATCATTTGCAATCCTTTAAATTATTCTTTCAGATTTATAAAACGTAAAATCCTCTGGGGTACTCCTAAATCCTCTCATTTCCAAGTAGTATTTTGTCAAGCTGTACGTCATAGTAGATCCAGACTACTTTGGTTGTAGTTGCCAGTTTTCTAAACGTTCCTTTATGTGTCTCCCAGGATATCTCGCAGCATTGGGAATAAAGATGACTATTCAGTGCCGCGTCCTCTAGCGACATGGTAAAGGCTAAGCAACCCTGTGCTTTTCAAACTGTTCAAATATACTGTCCATGATCCTCAGTGACAGCGAGCCTCTTGCTGAGAATCATGGGAGAGGTAGTTTTGCAAAGGATGAGAGATGTAGTTCCTGTTGAATCACATTTAGGGTTTTATTTGCTAGAACTGGGATTTGGGGAATGTGCCTGTTTTTTTTTTTCATTATTATTTAAGCTCAAGGACTTCCCACTGAGCACTATCCACACTGTGACCCCCCCATCCCATATGTCACACAAACTCAGGTCCAGCTTTAGTACCATACCTATCATTTCACAGCACATAAATGGAGTAGGAACTTCTCTTATAAAACTATCCAAATATGCAACAACATGCCTTCCACCTGTCCTGCCCCGGACAGCCTTGGATTTGAGATTTTAGTTCCAATTATTTGAAGAAATTTGTGCAAAGTATAAAACGTTATCATTTATTAAAAACAATATATATATATATATATATATATATATATATATATATATATATATATATATATTAAAGTAAAAAAAATCTGTATAGTGCAAATACTTACTATACATATATGTGTGTGTATCACAAGTATTACTATTTGTATTTAAGGTAAGTGTACATATAATTGGTATTTGTTTAGAGCGTGTGTATGTATATATATATGTGTGTGTATAAAAAGTATTACTAATTGATTAGAAAGTGTGTTTATATATAATGGTTATTTGTTTATGGTTAAGTGTTTATACATATGTGTGTGTATAAAAAGTTTTACTATTTGTTTTGACACACACACACATATATATATATATATATATATATATATATATATATATACTTTAAAAACAAATAGTAGTATTTTTCATACACACACAGATGTTTAAAAAATAAATATATATGTATTATAAGTATTACAATTGTTTATTTTTCTTCTATTTCTATTGATTCAGAGCCACAAATCTTTCCCCCGTAATAAGAACTGCATTCTTTTTAAAGAACTTGTCCTTTTTTTTTATAGGCTTTTGTAGAATAATAATAATCACAAACAGCCATTTATAGATGATTAAAATTCTGTGTGTAATAGACTGCCGTCTCTCACTGTATGCTGAGAACACTTTCATTAGAGCCACTTCCAAGGCCAGCGTCAGTGTGTTTTTCCTGTTTCTTTTAATACCTGTGGGGCACTGTGATTCTTCCTAGCTGGACTAAAGTTGTGTCAACGGGAGACCTAAAACCAAAGAGACTGAAATGTTAAAGAAAGCTACGAGGAGCAGCTTTGAGGCAAGGTTTCAAGCTTTGTCATCACGCTTGAAGAATTTTCTGTTTAATGTACTGTAATGCAGTATTCAATGGGGACAAGTTTAATTGAGTTTTACACAACCCAGTTGGGAGTAATGCTGCAAGGTAGGTGATGTCTAGGTTTTTAATCTTCCACTCCGGAGAGGCTTGTTGACGAAGTGGTTCTTTCTCTTTGTGAGAAAAAAAAAAAGGAAGCATGAGAAATGATACATCCGTGGATAAAACCAATTGGCTACCCCCAAAGGAACAAGGGCGATAAGGCAAATCCTGCACTTGTAAGAAAGAAAAGAATCCAACTGTTCATTTAAATGAGAAACAACACATGTGATTGAGAAGGCAAGGAGGCTGGGTTGGAGAAATAAGGAGACTGACAAAACAGGAAAGACAACGTGGAAGGAAGGAATTTTTATAGGGATTTAAGGTTTGGACAAACACTATAAAACATCCCTAAATCAATCATTCAGCTTTAAAAAAAAAAGCAAACTATTAATTAGTTTTTTGTATTATTAATAACCCCCCTGGTTAAACATTGGCCATTCTCAGGATGCACTGCTCGGTCGGACTGAGACCTTCCTACAAATTCAGATCATCCTATTGTTCTGTCCAATTACCTTCTGTCTCTACCACCCTTAATACCCATCTCTACCACCCTTAAGACCTAACTCTACCACCCTTAATACCCATCTCTACCAGCCTTAATTCCTACCTCCCACCATGACTCACTGTCTATATGGGACGGACAGGGAAGTGTAGTATGGAAGGGCCAGTGTCAGTGCTATGGCATAACCATGCACCCAGAGAATTGGGACACTGGACGATAGGTCAGGAGTGCAGGATAGTGAGTCTCAATTGGAACTGTCCTGTGTAAAGTAGAGCAGTTGTAGGGCATCTTAACATCACAGTCAGAAGAGCAAGGCTTTTTAACACTTACATTTATGTCATGTAATGTTTCATTCAACTTAATTTTAACCCTGTCATATTGCACAGTACTATGGGATTTGCTGGTGCTTTATTAAACTGTGTGAAAATGAAAACTTTTAATGTTTATCTTTCCATGTGTTTCAATAAGCTTTCACATCATGGAGAAGATTTAGTTTCAATCCAAAAACAATGAACACTGTTAAACTGAATTTTCTTGAACCAAATAAGACAGTTACTTTCCATCCAAACTGACTGCTTGTAGGATCTCCCTGACTTTTGAGGTTATGTAAAGAGACCAGCTCTCTTGCAAGCAGCGCTAGGATAGGGGATGCCCTGTCATAGTGCCTCCACTGTTGAAAGGCTCACCCCTAGGATAATCATCTTAGTCAGGCTGGACACAGATGGTATATTCCAATAATTGGGGGACTCAGGAACCCCAAACCACATGTATAAAAACACAGGGTGCAAATAGGTAAATAACCCAACTTCGTCAGGGGACCACTCCCAAGCAACCTATGGTTAGGGAAACTCCACATCATCAGTACAAAAGTCCCTTTTCTTGTATTTGTGTAAATTATTCTATTTTAGCTTTATACACAGCACATTTTGATGACCAGTGATGTCATTGTAGAACAAACATGGTCACCATCACTCCCACTGAAGCACCTGAGATCAGAGCACTCATATACCCCTCAGCTCATCACATTGTCAGTCATTTACATGTATTTATAACCCATTTTAACCAAAAACATAATTATTTGCTTATGTTGATTCTAATTTTTATTTTGTTGCTCACAAACCATACCATATAAAGCTGGATACTAGCACTGCTCGTCTTTGGGACTGACCTTGCAAATCCAGGAGTGCTAGCTACTATGGTTATGATGCCCTTAGTATATGTCACATTTAGACCATAAAACATGGGCACTGTACATTGTCTCTCTGTGAAATGCAGCTCCCATTATACGTAGGTACTGTACCTGCTCCTTACTCTGGATTAGAAGTTGTCATTGAAATGTGCATCTCATATTGCTCTGCAATGTGACGGAGCTCATGGAGAATTGAGAACCAGACATATTGTAATGCAGATTTCTTACCAAATCTCTCAATGCACGGCGCATCACATTTCAATAGCCGCAAATCCTTTCATCATTTTATCCTGAGATATGGGACCAAGACATTTTACAAGGGGCTTAATTAACTCCTTTTGTCCTGTACTGTTTTACTGCAATACAGGACTCTGGGGCAAAAGAAAACAAAGCATGGCATCCTTCTCCTGTATATCACTTTACTTTCACTGGTTAAATAGCCCGTACTGGTTTCTACATGACATCTATTTAGACCACTTGATCTATAACTTCACATCCTGACTTTCCAAGGTCAGGGCTTTTCATTGTTTTTACACATTGCAGAAAGAAATAATAACTGAGCAATAATGCTAACTAATAAAATAAAATAGGCTGTGAGGATGCCTGCTGTTATCTGGTGCCATTCAGGTATGGAACTAATGCAGTGTTTATGATTCTCACTAATGACCAGCAGAGAATGGCAAACAGGCATCTTCAACTCCTTGGATGATGTTAGGCATTCGCCTTTGCTAAACTCAATGTGTCACAAAGTGTTCAGAAGGTATAGACACATGAATAAGGTATAGCTATATAATAAAAATGGCATACTATAGCTGCTGAAACGTTTAAGGTGCATACACTTATGTGCTAAATATAATAAGATATACCGTATTTCCTTGAATTAAACACAAGGTTTTTTTCAGAGCAAATGCTCTGAAAAATGCCCTTCATCTTACATTCGATCTTCGTCTTATAATCAGACCTGAAATCGAGGTCCTACTATAAGACTGGGATCCAGGTCCCCTGCAGCTCTGCGGGGGACCTGGATCCCTCTTGCTAGCAGCCGGTGGATGTCTGTACAATGCATGCAGACATCCTCTGGTTCTCCCTGGCACTTCTATGACGGAAGCCAGGAGGTTACATAACCTTCCGGCGGTCCGTCATAGAAGACGGAAGTGGCGAGCACTAGGAAGATTGGGGCAGGTGGATGTCTGCACGATACACACAGACATCCTCCGCTGTTGCCCGACATGTAACCTCCCTGCGGTCCGTCATAGATGGAAGTGTCAGGCAGTAGCGGAGGATGTCCACTAGGCACCAGGGAAATTGGGTAGGTCTGTGGGGGGGGGGGGGGGGGGGGTCAGAAGTGGCAGCATTGGTAAGTCTGGGGGAGGGAGGCGGAGCAGAGGCAGCATTGGCAAGTCTAGGGGAGGCAGCATTGGCTAAGGCTGGGTAGGGAGGGGGAGGCAGCAGTGGTTAATTCTGGGGGGTAGGGGCAGCATTGGCTAAGGCTGGGTAGGGAGGGGGAGGCAGCAGTGGTTAATTCTGGGGGGTAGGGGCAGCATTGGCTAAGTCTGGTGGGCAGATGGCTGTGGGGGCAATGCATTGGCTACGTCTGGGGCAGATTGGCAAATAAACAGAAATAAAAACAAGAAATGCATTTTTTCTATCATCATTTTTATTAAATATGAAAAAGCAATTTACATGTGAATATATACAAGTTAAACTTATTTCCCACAGGGTAGTCTTATATTCAGGCTTTTCATTTTTTTCATAAAGGAATATCCAAAGTTTGGGGGGTTATCTTATAATCAGGGTCATCTTTGTGCAGGTTACTCTGTTTATTTATGTTTGTATTGGGTATATTGGGATGTGCCTTATCCATCCCCATTGCATTAGTGTTTTCCCTCCTCCATTGGCCATGCCTTATGCCTTGCTTATCCAGATGTAAAATAATGCTGGATGCCGTTATCATGGCCGCTGCCCAGTAAATGACAATGTGATAGTGGCGTCGGACACTTAAAAGGCTAAAGGCTTCTAAATAAGTCTTAGTTTTCTAAGCCTATTTGACATTTTAGTAATTAAATAAATGTAGGCTACCTGCCTTCCCATAACTACCCCCACTGAGGGTTATTTGAAAGCAGGTAGCTCGGCACAGTCAAAGGGAAAAAGGATTTTATTCCGAAACAAATGGCAACGTTTCGACCAAATACGTCTTTCTCAAGCCATGGACTATTTGACTACCCCCGCTCCTTAGGTATGGATTTGCATTAGAACAATAACCGTTGAATACTTTCACCCGCTGCCCTTTAATGGAATCCCATAGCTATATCAAGTCCGTGCTTTTATCATAGTTCCTTCCAATGGTGCAACCCTGTGACTAGCGGCTGTGACTAGAACACTGTCTCATAGAGGAACTTGACACAAGTAGGGTTGCCACCTTTTCCACCAAAAAATTGCTATTTCCTCCATGGACTTAACATTGGCAGCAAGCCATTTTTTTTACCGGCCTGCCAGTAAAGTACCGGCTGGGTGGCAACCCTAGACACAAGTGCATGTATAATGTGATCCTGTGAGATCCTGATATAGCAAATAGTGATATTTGCACTTTCCTTTCAAATGGATCAAAATGGAATGTTCATTCCTTAGCAAAACAGGCTGGGTTATTTAACAGCATTAACCTGCACATGGATAGCTCCCAACGTCCATAAGCAGGCCTTTTCCAAAGAGTGTATATGGCAAGGCCTCAACTGGTTAAATGCATTACTCATTTTCACTTGGCCTAAAAAGGTATCCTGATCAACATTTCAACCCTGATGCAAAGAGATACTAAGTCACTGGCTCGCCCCTGCTTGGACTTTATCATAGATCATCTAAAGGTTGTTTAACCGCAAAATATTTCTAAAAGAAGAGTGCTAATGGAATCTCTTAACTGAAACATGATGAGCCCATTAACTGTAATATATAACAAAAGTAGGGGGTAGGGTTTTTTTTTTTCATGTCAAGTTTCATATTATTATGAGGTATCATAATTAAGAATAAATATGGCCTCCTTTAAGGAATAGAGGGTGGTTTAAGTAAAACACGTACTTTTAGATAAAATATATTTTTAATCTTCCTATAATTCCTAATTCTGTGCTGCACATAGACATCTGCCAAAAAGCCTTGTTTGTAAAGGCTTAATATTAGTTTTTAGCCAAATTTTTCACTTTGGTGCAAGGTGAAGATTACTGCGTGTATAATGCATCGACTTTTTTTCCAGTGTGATTTGATGCAGACATTCTGCATGAATCACATTTTTAATATTTGACTCAAGCCCTCCCCCAGTGATTACTCATGCATGTTTACTGCAGGTGCGGCAGCATTGATTATATAGACACTGAGGATATAAAGTTTTGTTTCATTTAGCCACTTCCTTTGCTCCTGGAATATAATCCACTGAGTGGACTGTGATATACTTGTTTGTTTCCATGACATTGAGCTGCAGCCTCTCTGGTATAGGTGGATGCTTATACTCAGTGTCTTGAGCATAATGCATGTGCGTATAGGCTAGTTGTGTGTCATAAATATACATAGTTTAAACTACGCTTGTACACAGTGCAATGAATTGTGTGCAGGCAGCAGCGATGTCGGGACAGTCACACATTTCACATTCTGTCGTGTCAACTGTGTCAGTAGTTTGAATATCTAGCAATAACAAGTATACCACCGTGGTAACCAGTGTATTGCCTGTCTGCTTTATTACACTGGCTGACCTCTCTACTTATTATTATGCTAACCAGTAAACAACTAAAATCCTGACTACAGTGTGAATAATTATACACCTTATTATATTCATAAACTGCCACACAAATACTGAAGGTTATACACTTATCAGCCTCTGACAGCAACATCAGTAAAAATAATAAAAATAGATATTATTATTAATGCTACCTGCCCTGCAAGAATATTTGTAAGGACAATATCAAACCATGGGTGTTACCTACACTGTATCACATGCTTCAGCAAAGTCTAAATAGACCACATCTGTTACCCCTAGATCTATACTTTTACTGATCTATACTGTTCTATACCCCTAGATCTATACTTTTACTGATCTATACTCTTCTATACCCCTAGATCTATACTTTTACTGATCTATACTCTTCTATACCCCTAGATCTATACTTTTAATGAATGCTATTAAGTTGGTTTGACAAGACCTGTCTGTCTCAAAGGATATTGATCCCTTTTTAAGTATGGTCTATATCTAAACTCAAAGAATCCCTAAAGATCAAATGAAATTACCTACATTGTGCTACCAAAATTGCAACCAAACATCTATATTAGGAGAATATTCTGTTTTAAATATGGCTGTGGGGTCTCCAACTAATGATGTCATAAACAGGAGACATATTTAAAACAATTTAAGACATTTTATACAATTACTTGATCTTCAATCATTTTTTGATTCTTTGCATTCACAGTAAATGCAATATTTAGTGATACAAGGGTAGGGTTGCCACCTGGCCGGTATTTTACCGGCAGGCCGGTAAAAACTTAGCATCAGGCCAATGTTAAGTCTATGGAGACAGTACCAAGGCCGGTATTTTTTTGAGGAAAAGGGGGCAACCCTAGATACAAGTCCCTTTAATGCAACACGTATCTAAAATGTATACCCCAGGGCTTTAGTCAATATAATGTAGTCTATTCAGAGGATGCTGCGGATGCATTAGATGTTATAATTAACCATGGTAATGGTACTCATTTTATCAACCTTAAAAGGGTGAAGGGACATGTTAACCCCTATCAGTAACCTGCTGCAGTTATCTCATCAGCTACCTTTTAAACGATGCTCTAATAACGATTAAATATGGTTTAATTATGCACAAAGGATGTTGTGCTTTTCGTATTAATGTAGTAGATGTGAGTTTGTCTTATACACAGTGCATCCGTTACCCTAGTACACTGCACTGCCCCTTTAAAAAAAATTGTGATGCCAAAAATTAAAACAAAAAAAAATCATCTTGCGGTTATATATTACCATCTGAGAGCGTGCAATCCGATATAAAGTGTAGCATAGAAGTGGCGAGCCTTGAATAATATATCACGCAAACTGATTTCCAAGGAGCAGCGGTGTAGCATTTTGTTTTTTGGCAATAAAGCCATCAGATCAATAAAAAATTATGTAGCAGATTATTATTACACCGCGCTCACTATAGCTCTAATCATAAATAATACAGCAGTTATGCCGGCGATATTAATTATAATTAGAATGCAGATAATGCAGACGGGGTTTTTATTTATTTATTTTTTTTATTTTATTACCAGAGCCAAATCCATTTTCCAGTGTTATTGAATGCAAGGTCAGGCAAAGTTGTTAAAGCTGTTATACTTCTTATACCACGACCTGCATATGTGAGGAGAGGGTTTGGCTTGGCTGTGTAAGACATATTGATTGGGAAGTGCATTGAAATAATTACAGCCATGATCTCTTGTCTATAATGGCCCAGCTTCATTTTATAAAGTAAGCAGAGCTATCATCCAGTCTTCTATACGGTGGGAAGCCCAATAAATCTTTCAGTGAAATCCTCTCACCGCTATAAGAAGGGAATCAAGGAGCCCAGCACACTGTATCATTAAAAAAAGGAAACTGAATTTGTTTTGCAAGTAAATCAAATTATTCAAGATAGACAGTGTTTGATATTAAAAAGATACTTGTAGTATTGTTTGTGTATGATAACTGAATTCAATTCCACAGCTTGATGAAAGCGGAGACATAGTTCTCTCATACCATACCCCCCAACTTTCTCGATTTAAGTAGGACAGTCCTGAATTTCAAACACCGCTGTTTGGGACACCGGAGAAAGAATAGGGCATGTACACAGAGGTTTGCGCATGTTTGGTGGCACTGGCACTCTGTCTCCCACATTGAGAGGTGTGCTATACTTTATGATCAATTGCATAGTTGTCGACAGTCCTAAATTTGAAGGGACAGTCCTGTTTCTGGGGTCTTTATCTGAAAAATACAGGTCTTTCCTGGCATGACTGCTGCTTATGGACAGTACTCTGCACTGTGCACATGTGTAATTGTGTTTTGACTCTATATGTCCATAAAACATTCATAGTCTAAACATGAAAGAGGGGAACTGTGACACCCAGTACCTGTACCAGGTAAGCTAGAGCTCAATCCTGCAGGATCATGGAACCTTGTGGATCCAGAATGTTTGCGGGTTTGCAGTCAGGCTACACCAGAGTTCTCCATCCTATTACTAATGGATCTTTTTTCCGTAGATCCAGATTCCTTTCATGGTGGAGTGAATGCTAGCATTTCTGTTCTTTTGCAAAGGCTGTGGACAGACTCAGGTGTCTAGTGGAGCGTCTGCATGTTGCCTATTGACAGTGTCTGACATCATATAGCTACATGTGTTCAGTTAATGCACAGATCCATCGTGTGTTGTTATATGGAAGGAATTATGGGGGAACCTTAGTTCCTTCATATCTCCTTTGTTAACCCAAGTATTGCTGGACATGTTTGCACCGGCTAGGTGACCTCTGACCTCTGTGACCTCTAGAAGAGAGAGACAGTCAGCTTCCATAAGACCAGAGTGATGTGAGCTTGTATCTACAATTGTTCTGCAGCGCTGGAAGCTGTAGACTGAAGTTTTGGGTTGAGTGCAGTACACATGCAAATTATGTTACCTTTCTTATTTGAACCTTTTTTTGATCATTTCCTTTTTTGTTGCAAATGCAAAGGGGAACATACAGCTTCAGAAACATAGATCAAGGGGAGAAAGAAGAACAAAGTGTTAAAATTGTAAACACATAAGGTGGGGGAATGTGGGGAATCTGGAGAAGTAGGAATAGTTTATCTTTAATGTAAAGATGATCATCCACAGCAGGATTTCACACACGCTGGATATAGTTTACCACCTTATTAAGAAACAGCCGAAAGATTAAATTACTTGATTAACCTCTTAACACAGCTAATAATCATGCTGTGTACTCTGAAATCATTTCTATCCTGTTTGTTCAGTAGTTCAATACGCTTAGCCTAGCCACTTGTAATATACAACAACCATCAAAGGAGCTCTACTCCTCGACTTCTGTCTTACTGCTCCATATGGGGCACAACTTTTGGGCATACGCCCACCGTAGAAGGCACCATATTTCACCTAAGCCAGTTATGGCCAAGTGAATAATTAATGTTCTCTTTCAGAATTGAGATATACATAAAAACACTGTAGGAATATACTTGTCCTCCATCAAGGTTTACTTGTCCACAGGTTGTGGTGTTCTGGACTCTAGTGTTATGTGGGAAGTTAATTGCCTCCAGTGAATATGGTGCATATAGATGCCGCATATGGTATAAGGTTGGCAGCTATTACAAACCTCGTTGACATTGATGGAGTGGTACACTTCCTGGAAGCCATATGACCTCAATCAAGGACACCTGTGTTATGAGACAAATCAAGCTATATGATAAAACAGTAATAGATTATTAACCCACAGCACAGGTGATGAATTGATGGATGGTTTTTAAAGGGGAGATAAGTGAAACGTCCTGTTTAAATAGGGGTACTAAGGCACCTCTTAGACTGGCTGGGTAGATCCTGCCACTGGTAAATCTGGCACAGGCTTGATATAAAAATATATATATATATTTTTTATCTTTCTGAAAATATATTACAAACCAGCTCCACGATAATATTTAAAATAACTCAATCTGTTGAGGACTATCTCAAATCTCAATGTATCCATCACTTTATGAATACAAAATATAATTAAGGGAATAGGTAATGACATTATTTGTCATCCATAGAATTAAAGACAAACACATTTCAATATATGAAACAATTAGTTTGAAAATTAAACCTTTTATTGGCTCACTAAGACTTTGCATGTTTTAACTTAATTTGTGTGATATCTTCCTTATAGAAGTTAGATGTAATGATAATTGATAATATTTTGTTAAAGGGACACTCCCGACAAAAAATGATTTTTCTTTTTTTCAAATATGTCTTTTTTTTCTGTTATGTGAGTTTATGTAATAAAATATTTTGATTAAGTGTGAATGGGCAACTCCATTTTGTGAAATATAGTGTTTTTGGGTGCCACCCACCCCTCCCAGTGACTTTACAGCACTAGTGTCTCACTTTGGGGCTGGGGACACAGAATGCAGTCTATAGGTCAGAATTCTGACCATAAACCTGTATTGAATGGGAGGGTAATGTTACTATTACATCACAAGGAGGTGGAGTTATGATACTGTTTTATCAGATCAATCTCCTCTCTCTTCCAGAAAAATGTACTTTTTGTGTTGGAAGATAGGTAAACAACCACCTAGTCCTTATGCCATCTTATGATATCATCATGCAGGGTCTGCCCACAGTTGTAAAGTGAGTTGTAAAGATTTTGAAGAATGTTGCATCATGGGTAAAATTCGCAAAATAGAGGAGGCAGGAGACAGACACTTAATTGTATTGTTACTTTTATGTACAATTAATTCAAACATAAAAAAAAAACCAGTGGCATATATATCTTATATATTTGTTTGTTTTAAATGCACAGGTAATCTAGTTACTTCTTATATAAGTGGTATTGTCCCTTTAAACGGGAAACTGTTGAATATAATGAAGCAGAGGGCCACAATTAATTATCCCATTGCTCTGTCCTCTGGCACTCGAAGGGTTAGGTTACATGCATCTGAGTATACAGTAATCTGCCGCTGTACAGAATGTTCCATATGTAGTTCCCCTCTATAAACAAATTGTAGAATGGTTTCTATTCAGATCTCAGTGATCTCACAAATCAAAGCCACGTTTATATCCACGCAGGAACAGAGAGCATTTGAGTTACAGTGATAAGGCACTTTGATGCCTGTTCGGAAGTATTCAACAGGGACATTTGTTTTCTGATGCTTTATGAGGTTAAGATAACCCTGAATATGTTATGTTGAGCTTCGCTTTCCTGTTTCTGTCTTTTATATATTTCACGTTTATTTCTCCATATTTCTGTGTCATTAATGTGGCTTTATGAGCATTTGAAGCTATTGTAGGAAACCTGCCGACTCCTCTGATACAGATTTCAAGCATTAACTAGTAATTAGCCATGAGCTTGGGCCATGGGCAGAGCTCTAAACATCACTCAGTAAAATATTTATCCTGTGCAGAAAGTAACTGCGGAGAAATCAGTCTGGTCCCTTATCTAATAATGGCTCTGCCTCTTTACCCCCCCACTCAGCCTCTCATTTTGCCATTTCGTTATACCCGCCCTTCCCTCTTGTTGCTGGCAGGACCTCGATTTCTCAGATGGCAGTGTGTACAATAGCAACAACGCTACTACTCGTTGGGTTTAAATGAACCCTAGTAAGTACAGTCACATTTGTGAATAGAGTCAGGTATAATTGGCATCTTTTAATATTAACATGCTCACAAAATATTTTAGATAAACACAGGTAAACCCCCTTCACATTTTAATTAATCTTCCTCTTTAAACCCAAAGTGTAAACATAAGCAGAATCGCTCTATAATAGATTATGTTATAGTAGATTCCTACTCCATGTGTGTGTGTGTGTATATATATATATATATATATATATATATATATATATATATATATATATATATAAAAATGCATGTCTTTTTTTATACATGTACATATGTGTGGAATCTGTTATAAACTTACTACTAATTTAATTTAGTCCATTTATTTATACGAACTTTATGTTAAAAAGACTGATAATATTAATAAAGTAGTTGGTTGTTCAGCAGTGTCTTCCATCTGCTTGGGAAAGAGTTTATATTTCGAACTCAGCATATTGTTCTTTAATGAAGCACAGTGATCAAGCACTTGTAACAACTCCCATGATTCGCAGCCAGCCGCAGGATGAGTGAGAGGCGTTCAGCGGTTTAGCGAGCAGAGAAGAACTAGCTATTGACTTTGTCTGTTATAAAGGGTTCTGCCAATAATATCCTCCGCTATCATTTATCGTAGCACTCTTCTTGCTGATGACTCCAGACTGTCATTTCACATCCCTTCATATCCCCTCTGATTCTTCTCTTTTATCATCTTACGAGCCTCGCTCTCTGCCTAACTTACAGTATATCTACTCAGTGCATCATGATGTCTGACCTAGTTTTTACCTCTAGTTAAAATGTTGTCAAGAGTGACAAAACAGGTTTACTTTATATGCAATCATCGGTGAAAGGCCTACGTATCACGCCTTCGGAGCGCAGCACTTCTGATAAGAAAAGAAACAATGGCACTGTGTTATATATATTGCTATATAAAACTCATATACAGACCTGGGCTCCATCTATCAATGAACTGGCCTCTGTGTATGCGGCCGCCGTACAGCTAATGCTAGACTACAATTCTCATCACCATAAGCCGGGTTTATTAATCACCGTCAGTATTAAAGTTGTAACTTTGTAACATTGGGTATGTAAAAAAAAAGGGTATGTGTACATACCTCCCAACTGCCCCACATTATGCAGAACAGTCCTGATACACAACCACTATGCTGTGGTCCTGACTTTATTTTCTGTTGACTGGGATGTCATATGTTCATGCGCGGTAGAATATAGGTATGTCTATATTTCTGTTGTCAATCTTTTTCTGTGTAGCTATTGACTCACTAGATGTGATGGAATCCAACTGTAATGTGAGTACCCATGCTAGTTATGAGCTTCTAGAATCTTGGGTGTGATGGAAGTTGGATTCCAACATAAGCTAGAAGCTTCTTCCTGCCCAAAGTCAGTGATGGACGCTGTCCAAACGGCTGGAAAGTTGAAGCTTAAAGCGCCTTTTGCAACGTCTACCGCTGGCCAGATTTGATGGGCATTGGATTCCAACAAAATCAGGACAGACACAGCCTAGCATGTCTGTTATTTAGGTTTGAGAGTGTACTGGGAGTCGGAGTCTTAAAGCTCGATGACTCCGAGTTTGTCTAGCCCTGCTTTAAAATGTAACATGTATAATGTGCATTACATTAACAAACAATATATCTCAGCAAACAGGAAAGCACACATATATCTGTTTATAAAAATGTAAAGGAGATTTGCCTTTTCATTACACAGTTCTTTAGAATTTTGTATCCATCAGCAAAAAAAAATAAAAAACTGTACAGTAATTGTATACAAGGAATTGTAGACATATCCATTTAAAAAAAAACTTAACTTTAGGATTAAACGCAAAGTGTGCTCTTTTCATGCTAATACTTTGTGCTTGTATAGTTCAGAGCAGGGTCCCTCTACCATAGAGTCAAAAGATAAGATGTATATCTTAATCTATCTTTTGCAAGGTTTTATACCTAATCTTAATGATGAATTATGCAGCATTAAAAATGACTTAAGATTACTTGCTATGTTTGGTATAATCTTACACTGTGGAAAAAAGTGCTTCTCTTTGGTTCAAGGCATCTTCACTGAACTCCCCATTTCCATAAGTCTGTCACATTTTGCATGCAGAGCAGATTTCCCCGATAAGTAATCCATGTAAGTTATTTTAAAGACAGCTTATTAACGGATTGTGAGGACTGTCAAACGGCACATTCCGTAACTTTCTCTGATGAGCAATCAATATAACACTAGAAGAAACATCGGTGGGACTGAAAATCCTGTGCTCTCTGATGGAGAACCTAAATCTCCCCCACCTTGGTCCTGGCAAATAGAGGTCTTCACAGACTCAAAACTTTGTGAGGGGGCTAAGGTCAGCTTTAAAAAAAATACCGGCCTTGGTACTGTCTCCACAGACTTAACATTGGCCTGATGCCAATTTTTTTACCGGCCAGGTGGCAACCCTAGTGAGGGTGCTAGGGTCAGCTTTAAAAAAAATTTAAAATAAATAAATAAATAAAATAAAATATATATATATATATATAAATATATTTATATATATATATACAACCATGCTTTTTCCTCCTTAAGAAGACTTAAGATTGGTCCCAAGCAATTTCATTTTACCGACCTGCAGGGAAAATACAAGCTGTGTGACAACTCTGGTGGCTACCATGATGGAATACAGAGTTAGACAAAAAAGGATACAATAGCTGTAGTTTGGTGGGAAGACCTGGGCAGGAAGTGGGTATAGGTAAACCACACCCACCTCATCGAGTGTCTGCACTGCTCCAAAGGCTTAACACTTATGGCAATATGGCTCAGAGCATAGAAATGCTTTGTTCTCTTCTCTGGCAGTAAAACAGTTACATTTTTCTATATATTTTTTTTGGGTGGCAGAGGATGGAGGGATAGAGACGCTATAACCAGGTCAAGCATGTAGGCTTGTCTACTTTAAGATATGTAGGGCGGTCAGTGGGTTACTCATTATTTTAAGACACTGTCCGCCCTTAGCTTCAATGTTTTCTAAGAACCAAAATGTTGTGAATAAAGAAAACCTCAGTTACCAAATGAGTATTAAACACAAAAGATTTTTTTTATGAATATTATTACTCTTACATCCAAAATGCTTGGGACCAGAAGTATTTTGGATAATGGGTCATTTCAAATAACAGATGATTTTCACCAATAAGATATACGAAAGCCTCTCAGCTCTCATGGAATACAGTAATATCAATGCAAATAATGTATAGAGCAAATAAATCACTGTTACTGCGATGTAGCTGTAATGTGGGGCATCGATGGCATGTCAGGCCTGCACATGTGCCATTGTATTACCCTGTGTGGGCGTAGGGGAATCTGAATGTATGGAAAGGCTATATCACAGCTTAGGGGGGGCTGGACACTGAATACACTGTTGTGCGCTTGCATCCTGACAGGTGTGTGTGGAATGTGCAGCTTGTGTCAAAAGCCGACATTCTTGGGGGGATACACAACCTGCACTAAATTTTTTATAAAACATGTAAAAAATGTAATGGCTACTATACTACACACAACACTGTATAGAACAAATCTAAAAGTGGAGCCGTCGGAAACCAAAAGTAAAATTCTTTTAGTTTCCCTAGTGATTGCCCCATCTCCCCCCCCCCCCCCTCCCACAATATTCCCTCTTTACACATAACCCCAAGCTGTCTTATCAGATTTAAAACATTTGACTGCCAGCACGTTTCCTTTTCCCCCAGGCATTAGCCTCATAGACTTACTCTAATGTATTATGCTACCATTTTATTTTGAAATATTTATGGCGGACGTTACCAAAATGGAATAACTACTTAATTCTAATAAATCTGATTTTACACCTGTGTTAGAGGTTAATGGATACGATTTTAAATTGCATTTTTTATTCTCTTTTGCTATTAATGGACGTCTCTGACAAGACCTCTTTTTAAAGGAGTTTTTGGTCATCATGCGAACCGTCATCGTAAGATATGGGGGTATAACCTTGATGGTAATATACATATCATTCTCCATTTTTACTTACCGACTTAAATGATATGCCTCATTTGTTGCACTGGTTGTTACGTTCTAATAAAATGAGTATATGTACAACTGATACGTATGAGAGGTCTCATCGTCTGTTTGAAAAACTCATCGGCCCTACTTCAGTAAACCAGTGCTTCTCAAACCTGTCCTCTAGGACCCCCAACAGCCCAGGATTTAGGGATTACCCAGTTGTGTTGCAGAACAGCTGGTATGGTTCCCTAACCCTTATTATATATACAACTGTTATATATATATATATTATAATTTAAACACAACTGGGTAATCCCTAAATCCTGGATCACAATGCATTAACATGAAGGTGTGTTATGTTCGTCTAGAAAGGTTTGATAAAATAATATATATATATATATATATAGCTTAAGCAAGCATACAACATTTAAAAACAACTGAGGTCAATTGACTGAACTGTGAACTGTGCTAAACTGAAATCTGAACATTAAAAATTACCATAATTTGAACAGAAAGGTTCCTAAATAACGGGAATGTCCCAGCAAATCTGTGACTGTTGGCAACTATGCAGGAGATGACGATTTGGGTCTTTTATGTAGGTTACGGGGTTGAGCACATTTAAGGTCTCAGTTGAAGAGAACTTGTTTTGGTCTCTTTTGGTGAAGACATTGGAAGGGTTACACTGCATATCTTGGGTGTCAGCTTCAACAAAAATGTTCCCAGTTCTAGCTGGAAAAATGAAATGTAAATAACTAGATCATTGATAAAAATGGTTTTACCTACTGCAAATAATAATGGTTTATAGTTGATCAACCATAAACGTTATTTAATCATATTAACCATGAACTACTAATACTATCCCACATGCACTACTAATACTATCCCACATGCACTACTAATAGTAACCCACATGCACTACTAATACTATTCCACGTGCACTACTAATACTATCCAAGATGCATTACTAATACTATTCCACATGCACTACTAACACTATCCAAGATAGATTACTAATACTATTCCACCTGCACTACTAATACTATCCCACATGCACTACTAATACTATCCCACATGCACTACTAATGCTATCCCACATGCACTACTAATACTATCCCACATGCACTACTGGAAGTGATCTGCGCAGCTTGTACACTAAGGACTAAGGGCAGATTAGATGGACCGAATGGTTCTTATCTGCCGACACATTCTATGTTTCTATGTTTCTATGAATAATTCAGTAATATGTGCTATTCACAGGCAACAGACAAATGCACTTGCCACACAATGTTCTATTTCGTCTGTTGTCTATCGGGGTCCCCCCCGTTTGGAGGACAGTTTTTGTCGATCTCCCACTGACCCCTGATTATATGTTTAGGTATTGTGTCAGCAACCAGTCCTCCGAGCCTTATATTTTAAACAGTAGTAGATAAAATAGGATGGATAGGTACAGCTAGCTAGATACTAAAATAGTTGGATGAATGGATAACTTATATGGGTGCCCCCTGAAATTGTACGCCTTCTCTGAGCCATTTCATGGTGAGGGAATCTCTCAGGTATTTATGCCAAAGGACATCAGATGTGTATGGGCATTCTTAGAATTTTTTCCAGGGGTTGTAGGTCAAAATATCCTACACCCTTTTCTCCTCTCCCAATACCTCCTATTACCTTACTATTATTCTTATATTCAGTTCTTGTTGGCTCATAGGTAGGTGCAGACATCAGCCTTGTCCACAGTGGGCATTTACCACACTTTGAGGTGGAAACTTTAATGGTGTCCCATGGATCTTCCTCGACCTTGCCACGGACACTTGGGTCCACGGACGAACACTTTGGCCACTCCGACTGACAGTTACATGAGACTTAAGTTTCTCATAAGAGCCGGTGTGATGTCGAAGGGCAGAAAACTGCCAAGTATCAGTTAATGCCGATAAAAAAAATAATCAGTCTATATTATACTTATTTTGGGCCAGCTGAATCACTTTAATGGCACCTCTTTGCTGTTTGAGAGCATTCCGTTTACCACGCTCTAAGTGCACACTTCCGCATTCTTAATGTTATGTTAGCACTGATATAATGCTTTAACAGATACTCTTTTTTTTTTTTTTCAAATTGGGTGTTAGGATTGGCACCATATATTTATGCAAGCCATTTTCTTTGAAACGTGTAAAAGCTTTGAAAAGAACAAGCACTTCTAAGCCTCTGATTGTAGTCGTTTTGTGTTGGAGGCTCTTCCGCCACTTTCTTCATGCAAGTGTACACAATTTGTATCGTATTGTCGCGCGCTAAGCCAAACCATAATGGAAAACTGCTATAGAAGAAACCTTGTTCTCACAACTCAAAGCAATTCCTAAACTTTTATACACAAGAAATAAAAAAATAAAAACGCGCTAGCCTGAGCAAGTAATGATTAGAAAGCTTTTGGAACTGTATTACCAGAGGTGACAGCTCTGAGGAGATAGGCAGGTAATGTTAAGAGGCAAGGATAAGAGGGCTATGACATTATGTCTGGAGGGTTATGGTGTCACAGTCAAAGTCTGAACCGCTATTACTGGATCAATACTTCTCAGTTCAGCACTTATCTTGACTACTGGTTAGAGGCTTTCCTAGATATGAACACGGCAAAAAGAGCAAAATAATGCTAAAAAAATAATGTCGTACTTTACTTTTACACTTCATTTTGGTGAATAGCAGTAGTTTCGTAATATCTTTTATGGGAAAAATTAATATATTTTTGTTGTTATTTCCTTTCTAGAGGCCTGGAAATCAAACCACAGTCATTTATTTTATTGCTCTCACCTATTTAATACTAGTTCTACATGCTCTGTATTTAACACCTGTGGCACTCAATTAGTTCCTTCCACCGGGGTTTCTTAGCTCAGTCCCTTTCAAACCATGGCACTTATACCAATGCATTATAGTATGTAACGTATGTTGTCTGTGGCATACATTTTTTTATGTTATTTGTTACCATATTTTAATTCACTCAGTAAATCCGGAACACTAGTTCTGTAAATCGAAACATATATTGACACACACACACACACATATATGTATCAATACTGCAGCTTGACTGATGGAGTGAGCAAGGTTCGTTTTGTTAAAGTTACAATTATTTCTACCATTTCTTTCTTTGAAATTAGAAAACATGATTGCTGGATGATTAGACTTTTTCCTTTTTATACCCTAGTTCCCAGAGGATCATGTAAAAAAAAAAACAAAAAAAAAAACAACTCGCACTATAATGTCTTGGATATTTCACCATACTTGCCTGAGGGGCAAGATAGAATGCATTAAATTCAAATGGTAACACAAATCTTTTTTTTTAAATGGGGAAGATAAACATTATGTGGGTATTTGTCAACTTGCCTTACATTTTATTTATTTATGATTTTTTTTTTTTGTAATGAATCTGCTCTCAAACATTTTCTATCAGTTAACCTTATCAATTGTATGCGGCAAAATGAGATCAAAACCCAGACTTTTTTTTTTATAGACGTATATTTACCATTGAATGAACATTGTATTCCAATAGATTGGCAGAAAGTGACTGGGATAAATAAAAAAGAAGCAGTGTAAACAATTAAAAAAAAAAAGAAAATGATAAAAAAAAAGATAAATAAAAATAAGGTAATGCCTGACATAGTCATAAAGGACCATTGTACTTATAATTATAGGGGGAGCATACCCTGAATATTGTTTATACTGCTAAAAAAAGCAAAATTGGATGCAAATTCATGAATTACGGAAAAATGTTTTAACTATGTCTATATGTGGTGTGCCCGGTTTATGCCATCATCTTTTAGCTTGATATGCAAACTTGATAATGTTTTAGATTTTGTTTTATATGTCTTATATTTACCGAATAAACAAGATTTAGGTGCCATAGTACCTTTGAGCCAGCCGATCCTTTATTTATTTAATGGGTGTAAGCATGGGCGTCTGCAGGATTTTATTTGCAAAAGGGAGCTACATATTGTCCCCACCATTCCCCTATTCCACCCCAATTCCTGCTTGCCACTTCCCCATTGCTCTACCATCTTGGCTTCCTGATGTATTACCTCTTATAGCAGGGAGAGGGGCTCTCCAGGGCCGTCTGTAGCCAGGTTCTGGAAGCTGCAGTAAGCCCTGAACCTCCGCTATAATAAATGGGACTGGGAGCTGGGCAAGTGCTCCCAGTCCCATATAAAATACATCTGGGGACACCACACCACATGCTCGGGGCTGGGAGAAGGTCAAATGACTCCCTGCCCCATTCTAGGTACATCACACTGGCCCCCATTTTTCTACCCCTGGGGATAATAAATTATGGCCCCCCGTTGTCTGGGGGCTGCCTGGGGGCCCCCAGACCACAGTACACACATTAAATAATGTCCCCAGGGGTCTGTAGGTAGACCACAGGCCATCAGACCCCAATACAAATAATTGCCCCTGCCTGGAGGTTTGGGAGTTACCCCATAAATTTAAAATAAAAATATCCCTACTTAGACACCTATGCATATGAAGAAGAAACTGCCAGGGTAAAGGGGAGAAGACCAGCTAGAGAGAGGAAGATGCCAGTGGAATGTTCTGCTCTCTGTGTCTAGTTAACCTATGCCTGGCACATGGCTGGAATAGAATAAATGGTAAATCATTTTAATGTTTTGAAAGAACAGTCAGCCAGGGTACTATATGGGATATCCACAAAATGTCAGATGATCCCTGGCTTCTCCTGCACAACTTTTGAACCTACAGTCACGGCATGGTGGGAGATTGCAACAGACTGTGCATGCTCAGTGGCAGTGCCAAGCAAAGTGCCAACCTGTAAAAGACGTCTTACATTGTTGTAGGCTTTTTTTAAAAATATCGCGTGAAGTAGATTCCTTGTTCCAGATTGTTTATGTGATTATGAAATCCATTCTTGTTGTGCCCCACCTCAAATGAATGTGACACCTGATAATTAAAGCTAAACTTTTAGTGGTTACTGTGTCATTGTAATTTCTAGTGGGCAACTGGTACATAACATATTTTATTAAATAAAATCAACAGTAAAACAAAAACAATTAATTGCATTAATCTGCAATGCCATGCTGTCATTTAAACTGCGTGCATTTCTAACAGATAACGCCAGCTTTTAACCCTTTAATAACGCCATACTGGTTAGCTGCCGTCTCTCCTTTTGTTTTTGTTTGCTAATAATGCTTAGTAAATGAACTCATTCAGTTTGCCTCTCTCTAGCAGCCTGTGAACAACAGATAGGAGCAGGTTTGGTTGCTATACGAAAGTTTTCAAGTTAATCCCTGCCATACACTATAATTTAATGTGGTTTTTTTTGTTGTTTTTTCATACACGTACACAAAAAAAAAAAAAAAATTGAAGCTGCCCCCCTTATTGCAAATAGCATATGCATGGATCTCTACATATTCATATTCCAGTGCATATGTTATCACTTAAAAGGTTTTCTAATTACAACAACAAGACAAAAAAAAAAAAACTTCTTGGATTCTTTCCAGACTCACTAAATGATAAAATAAGCTTGTACTCTCTCCTTCTTAATCTCCGTAAAGCACCTTGGAGCCTCATCTCTGAAATACATGCGAATGAATGTGAAAATGCCATTTAGAGATGCAGGTGTGACATTTGATAAGAAACTTCTGGATTAAATATGTTCTGCTAATGAGGATCCAAGCTACCCCCATCCGGGCTAACTATTGGTCGGATTGTGGGTGAGCTGATAACATGCCACACGTGAACATTTAAATACATTATTAATAAACAGCACAAGTCTCTATCGGAAGAAAGTGTGGATCTTTAGCTAGTGAGGGATGTTGCTTCTCATTAGGAGAAGACATCAAATCTTCCCAGAATTTAGCAATTTCATTTTTTTGGAACCAATTTCTAACAGTGTATTAATGGTGCATTGAAAAGCTGAACAAAGCCTTGGTACTTTTTTTTATTCATTTTGTAAATTACAGTAATCTAGGAAGGTTTGCCTAAGCTACTGGAGCAAAAGGCAGTAAAGACATTGTAGTGAAGCATTGCGGTTCTAATGATTTTTTATGATTAAGCGTTCATGGGAGGGGAAAGTATAATACTAAGACGAAAATTAACTTTCCGTCTGTAGGTTCAGATTCTTTGAAGCCTTAAAAAAAAAAAAAAATGTCTCTTTTTGACATAAACTTTGTGTCTTCCGTCATATAAGAATGATGAAAAAAAAATAAAACATTACACTGGATAAAATGTATATATATACATATATTTCTGTACTAACAAACATGTTCAGCTTCCTGTTTCTATAATTGAACCAAATGAAAGCTATTTAAATGTAGTGGGGTTTTTTTGTTTTTTTTTAAGAAACCCCAAAGATAACAGGCCTAAATATTGATTTCTAAATATTGGAAAATATTTAAGTGCTCTTTAATCATGTTTCACTTATTGGAGTATTTTGCAACTATCTGCTCTGTGGTGATTGTACTTATGGGTTTTGTAATTTGTCAAAGGTTATTACCAGCTTATCTGGCAGAGAAAGGGTTAAATATAGTGCAGTATGGGCCACTATGTGCTTATACCAATATACAGTTGAATGAAGTTATGCAATATTAGACCAGAGATGAGCAGCTCTCCTGTGACCTGCTATCTGTAGAGAAGACAGTTCTTTATCTTAAATGGACACGAAGACCTAGAAATCAAAACAGCTATGTAACTATCTTGTACTCCCAGGTAATATCTGTATAATGCCTATAGTTATATATATATATATATATGAGCCATGCAACTTATTAGGGATTTTATCTATCTCTGAATGTGTAGGCAGACAGATTTGCATATTCAAGCATGTTAAAAAATATATATATAGCAAAAGCAGGTAATTGACCTTGAATAAGACATTTGTATTTTATTTAAAGAGACTGTATCACCTAAATAATGTAGAGCATACAAAATGATTGGAATGGTCTATACATTGTATTAGCAAAATTGCAAGCAAATGCCTGAATTAGGGGAAAATGTGTTTTAAATGTGTTTGTGGAGTCTTCTGGTTATGACATCACCTGTGGCACTGTATACAAATGAACTGTTTTTCAATGGGAAGTGTGTAATTTGCATACCAGGCCACAGGTGATGTCATAAGCAGGGGGCTCCACAGACACAAAACTATATTTATGTGATACATTCCCTTTAACAGGGACCTTGTTTTCGGTTCCAAATCTCACATAGCTGGATTATACTCAATAATTGTGACTTGTTATAGACTCATAATTAAACATATTTACAGATGTAGACTACTGCACATTCACAAGAAAAGTTACTTTATACATTGTTTTGAGATCCTGAACCTAGCAGATAGATGTTTTTACAGATATGGGGATTCTCGCTCCTATATGGGACCTCTCACTCCGATATGGGTCCTCTCACTCAGATATGAGACCTCTCACTCAGATATGGGACCTCTCACTCCGATATGGGACCTCTCACTCAGATATGGGTATTCTCACTCAGATATGGGACCTCTCACTCCGATATAGGACCTCTCACTCAGATATGAGACCTCTCACTCAGATATGGGGATTCTCAATCAGATATGGGGATTCACACTCAGATATGGGACCTCTCACTCCGATATGGGACCTCTCACTCCGATATGGGACCTCTCACTCCGATATGGGACCTCTCACTCAGATATGGAACCTCTCACTCAGATATGAGACCTCTCACTCAGATATGGGACCTCTCACTCAGATATGAGACCTCTCACTCGGATATGGGACCTCTCACTCAGATATGAGACCTCTCACTCAGATATGGGACCTCTCACTCAGATATGGGGATTTTCCATCATATATGGGACCTCTCACTCTGATATGGGACCTCTCACTCCGATATGGGACCTCTAACTCAGATATGGGGATTCTCACTCAGATATGGGACCTCTCACTCAGATATGGGGATTCTCACTCAGATATGGGACCTCTAACTCAGATATGGGACCTCTAACTCAGATATGGGACCTCTCACTCAGATATGGGGATTTTCACTCAGATATGGGACCTCTCACTCCGATATGGGACCTCTCACTCAGATATGGGGATTCTCACTCAGATATGGGACCTCTCACTCAGATATGGGACATCTCACTCAGATATGAGTCCTCTCACTCAGATATGAGTCCTCTCACTCCGATATGGGACCTCTCACTCATTGACCTATTCTTATGAATGGGGACTTTATTTCAGTTTATAGAAAGCCAATAGCATTACATGTATTCCATAAAACGAAAGTCTATAAACCGAAAGACATTCGGTTTATAGACTTTCGGTTTATAGAATAGCAATAGCATTACATGTATTCCATAAACCGAAAGTCTATAAACCGAAAGACATTCGGTTTATAGACTTTCGGTTTATGAAATACATGTAATTCTATTGGCTTTCTATAAACCGAAATAGAGTCCCCATTCATAAGAAATTCTTATGAATGGGGACTCTATTTCGGTTTATAGAAAGCAAATAGCATTACATACAATGTAATCGCCGAACCCCGAACTCCAACACGAACATACAGTGGAATGTCCGTGTTCAGGTCCGGGGTCCAAAAACCGTAATGTTCGGTACGAACCCGAACAGTGCAGTTCGGGTTCGCCCAACACTAGTTATAAGGGCATATTTGATACCAGTTGAAAGATTAAAAACACAGGTATAAAGTAAAGAGCATGTGGCATGATCATCTGAATTCTAGGACACAGACTGACTGATCACTAATGGGGGTCCCAGACACGTGATCCACATTAGCTAATGCTGTAAACAGGTCCAAGTAAGGCTATATATACTACCTGATGGAGCGTTTATATATATACACACACTAATCAGCCATTAACATTATGACCACCTGCCTAATATTGTGCAGGTCCCCTTTTGATCCCAAAACAACCCTAACCCTGTCGCAGCATGGACTCCACTAGACCTCTGAAGGTGAGCTGTGGTATCTGGCACCAAGACGTTAGCAGCAGATCCTTTAAGTCCTGCAGGTTGTGCGGTGGGGCCTCCATGGATTGAACTTGTTTGTCCAGCACATCCCACAGATGCTCGAGTGGATTGAGACCTAGGGAATTTGGAGGCCAAGTCAACACCTTGAACTAGTTGTTGTGTTCCTCAAACCATTCCCGAACCATTGTTGCTTTATGTCAGAGCGCATAGTCCTGCTGAAAGAGGCCAATGCCATCAGGGAATACCGTTCCATTGAAGGGAGTACATGGTCTGCAACAATGCTTAGGTATGTGGTACATGTCAAGGTAGCATCCAAATGAATGGCAGGACCCAAGGTTTCCCAGCAGGACATTGCCCAAAGCATCACACCGCCTCCACCGTCTTGCCACCTGTCAGTGGTCATAATGTTATGGCTGTTTGGTGTATGTATAAATATATATAGGTAAGTTGTACATGTCAGATTTTTTTCTCTCACTACAAACAAGTTCTCATGTTTTTCCGCAGATTACAAAATTCTTCGAATTATTTTTTAAAATCAACTGCCACCATTTTAGCTTCTACATTCCGAACAATAGCGACTATAACTTTTTTCCTACTAAGTTCTTTTTTTAATGGAAGAAAAACCATTGTAGAAATTTCACTCCAGAGATGAGTGTCAGAAAATGTAGCCTTTTAATTATTGATGAAGCTTTGAAAATAATAAGTCACGTATTGTTCAATCTTCCAGACTGAGTTGTTGACAGCAGGTGGGCAATGAATACAATCCCGACGGAACCTCCTGCTGATCAAAATTGTGGCCGGAGGATTTCTTTACTCTACAGTTCTTTTTCCTGCTATCAAACATTTTTTTTAACTAAAAAAAAAAAAGAAATTAAAAAAAATAAAATATTTTAAGCTATTGATTCATTTTGGATAATTGGTGCCTTAATTACAAACTATATTTCTATATTGGATTTTTTGATTTGTGTGATGAAATTATAACTTCAAGGACAATATGAAACAGAACTTTATTAAACAATTCAGTATTCAATGAGATTTCATTAATTTCATGTCATATTCATTTCATGTAGTATTTAACATTTGATGTTGCCTCAACATATCTTTATATTTTCACCCTTTTCTTATTAAATGCATCTGGAAGGTTTGTTAATTTGGTCTAAATGGGTCTAAATTTGGTCTTAAATGGGTCTACTACAAACGTAAAGTTGAAATAAGCGTACAGCATATGTTGTTGAGCTTGGGCTGTTTGTAGTATTTTTGTTAATTTAATATACGAATATACATTTTTGGTTACAAATTTTTATTTACGACATTCTGAGATTTCCAGTCTCATATATACCTGCCACCATCTTTGTCCCAAATCGCGAAACTCCATGGGGTGGATCCTAAAGATGATGTTATGCTGCATTGCAAGATTGAGCTCCTGTTTACCCAATACAAGTACCCGATGTAAGGAGCTCTATTGTTGGGTTGGACTGACAGGTCAAAACCAGGCTAAAAGAGTGGTAAAATTAGGAAAGTTCGCCAACTCAGCTATTTTACCCAGATTTTCGCATTTACTTATCAGACCAGTCTATTCAAGTTTATGTCTTAGACCTACATAGTTTAAACTCAGTGCTTCTTGCGTACAGTATAGAGTATTGTCATGTCATGCCGTGATAACCTGAGATTTAAATAGACAGGATCCAGGTCCCATCAAATCCAGAACTGTCGACAGCTTTGACTGTATTGTGTAATACCTTACAGTTCTAGTTCAAACTGCATACCAGTGGACAATAAAGAGGAAATTGTGGGCATAAGTTCTGGTTATAATTGTTCCCATAAAATGCAAAAGTTTATGACTTGTAAGAGTTAATTTTAAAAAGGCAAATATCAGCAACTCTCTCCATCTATTTGGATTGTGAGGCTTGATTTAATTGCGGTCAAACTTTATTAGATTCCAGCAGCACTGCGAAAGATTCATTTTATCTCATTCCCATTGCATAAGTGGGACCAATGAGATGGACAATTTATAGGGCTTGCCAACAACATATCTTATCATATACTTACAGGTACCTCACTGTGCAGCATGAACAACACATAATATTTTGCTTTGTTTTATACTGTTGTCACATATAACACTAAGATAACAGTTACAGTGTCAAAACGACTTTTTTTTTATTATTAAAAAGAGAATTATAAACTGCATTAATAAAATATGACATAATTAATTTTTTTTGTTCAAATAAGAAATAAATAATTGTAAGCCATGAATTCACTTATAAAAGGCTAATGTCTAATGAGAAAGTGTGTACAGAATGTGCATTCACCAAATATAGAATGGCTGTATACTAATGTTTCTATTTGTCACTTGTAATATTGTATGAAGCTATTTACATTGCTCCTGGGCCAATAAGATGCTTAAAGCTATACAAACGGATTCTGTACATGGACCAGCAAAACAAATGCTTCTGCTTCATCGTTAAGGGAATGACGTTCTTTTGTTAGAAAGGTCAACATGTTCATTGTCTTTGGATGAAGTATTGGACATAATGTTTTCTATAAGTCATACAATATGTGCATACATAAATGAAACAACCGCATTTTTAATGAGAAAGGAAAGTGTTGCACCGGTCACAGGCGTAATAAGGACGGTAACATAATAAATTGAATTTGGAGAGAGCAAAAAATATAATACAGAACAGCAGCCTTTTTAAATTCAAAACACATATTTTTTTGCTGTCTTACATTATGATGCAGGCACCCTACCAGATAGGGTGCTGTTATTAAATACTAAATATTATTTCTGTAAAGTGATGTAATGTGCCCAATATGCACAAGATTTTTCTAATTATTATTAGATGTACTTGACCCAAAATAAAAGCAGGGTCCCTTAACGACACATAAAAAAGACTTTTTACTTAATGCAATGTTCTCTGTGTTAAGTTTTACCATTCATAATGAATGCAGTCTCCCCATTCAAATTCGACCATAAGTACACAGAAGATAAGAATTTAATTAAATGTAGATTAAAACCAAACAGGAAAACACACTCGCTGATAATTTTATCCCATCCTCTGGCCATATTTTTTTATACTTCCTTCTTGTTCTTCTTTGGGCTAAGTCTTATCAACATGCCGATAGTGACATAACTCATTACATCTGATGGAGCTGCCGCGATGTGCAGACTAAGTGGTAGATTTTCCGGGGGTCACTTAAGATGCAAAGCATGTAAATCTCCACGTGAATATATCGGTGTGGCAATTCTTGTGAAAGGAATATCATTTTTAACCTGTGCTGTATGCCTCACACCATGTTTTACTTTTGGTAATGGAGCACAGTCACCAGATGTCCTTTTTTTTTTTTTTTTTTTAGTAAATTCTATATTGTTGCAATAAAATTAATGCACTTTTTTTTTTTTTTAATAGACTAGATTAAAAGAAACATTTGTTTTAAATATGTCTGTGGTGTCCACTGTTTATGACATCACCGTGGGATACGCAAATGACACATTTAAAGGGCTGCATTTGCATATGAAGCCACAAGGTGATGTCATAAGCGTGGGCCAATGAAAGGTGCATTAGCTTGATAATCAGCTTGTAAAATGTGTAAATCTTTTATATATTCTCTGCATTCACACACTGAGGTGCTTTCATTAAACAGTTAAACTCACTGGACTGACAAGGGAATGGGGTAAAAGAGCTGAGTTGGCGAATTTTCCTATTTATCAAACTATTTTTGTCTGTTTTTTTGCAATAGATCTGTCAGTTTAATCCAGTTCAGTACTAAATAGGCCACGTTGCTCTGAGTGGGAATATGGCTACCGTACAGTGGGTGCAGGGGGGGGGGGGGTCATGTAGTAAACTACAGTATGAAAGACATTTCAAAAACCTTATATAAATTAAACGTTATCATAATATCAAGTCAGGATAATATATCACTGTGGTGTTTGACTTTCCAGACAGTAACTGTATATAAGTACGCGTCTCCATGGGTGGTCTGTCGGTAATCACAAAAAAATCTCAGCATTTAATACGAACAAACAGCAAACGCCAAGGGACTCCAAGTTAAGATTAAAAAAAAACTCACTTTACGTAGGTCCTTCGTCCTTCATTAAAATTAATTACAGGTATATGATCAGTAGCAATAGAGGGATGGTCCATGCATGTGTAATGAATACAGGTTAATACTTAACGCGTTTCGCACTTAACAAAGTGCTTTATCAGAAGCCGCACATTTGACACCAAAGTAAATGCTTCTTATAATTCTAATCTTGTGTGTGGAAAGTGTCTCTTTTAATTGTAATCAGTTTTTGATTGATGCTCCTATGGAGAACCATTCCCATAAGACATTCATGCTGCAAATGGCATATTTGACACTGAGCACGCCCCCAACTGGGGAGGGGATGAATATCATGACATGTGCACACACCAGTGACAGAAATAGGTGGCCATTGGACTATCCCTGATGCTATGGAGTGATGCTGTATGAGATGACAAGTTCCTAGTTTTTGCTTATGCACAATCAGTGCGCCATTTAAATGACACTTTTAATAAGGCAGAAGACCTTATTTAAAAAATAAACTTTAATCATTAATGCAAAAACATGAATATTCTAGAGCTTCTTGGTGCAAGGCAACGTCTGATTGGAGTCGAGAAGATTTGGGGGGGTTGATTTGGCTTCTTTTGGCTCAACAGCCGGAAGGAAAGGTAGGTGGGTTGAACATGATGGCTTTTTTTCAAACAAAACACTATGGGGGTTATGTATAATACTGCAAAGTGTCGGGGAATGTATAAAAATGCGCTGTTTGTTATGGATAATGGCGATTGTGTTTTATAACTTCCGACACTTTGCAGTGAGGGAGAGAAGGACTTTGGTTAAATTTTTTTGGTTGAAGGTTCCCCGAAACAAATCAGGTGCCGACGCAACGATCGCTGACTCAACCGAAATCTATGCATTCAGCGTAGATAAGCCACACTCCAGTGAGTCCGCTTTATACATTGGCACAAATGTCGGTTACGCCAGATATTGGGGCAATCTGCGTGTGTTTATACATGCCCCCTCTATGTGACTATGATTAATTACATAAGGTAGCAAAACAAAATGATTTATTCTAAGTAAATCTGCTATTTTTTTTATTGTCTATATATAATCACCCGGTCCTATGTGGCAAGAAACTGAATCAAAAAAGGGATTTTCCATCAAAAAAAAAAAAAAAATACACAGAAATATAGTATTTATTTCACAGCCTTGTGGATGTCTTAAAAGGTGATCTTCTCTCTCTTTTTTTTTACTTAGTAGACTGTATTCGGATTAACAGGACGAATAGACTCGGCTTCAAAAGGAAATTGTGTGTGCCTCAGCAAAGTGTTAGCGATAGATAATCTGCAGAGTTAAATTCCATCTAGTTGAAACCTTATGTGTCATTGGCTTAAAATGATCTGAACCATTTGATTTTCGCGTGGCAATATTAGCCTGATAACCTTTTCTACCATGCACGGAGCTGCACCTGATCTGCTTGATGCCACTGAATGTTTGGGGGAGAGGGTGTTATACGTGTGTGTCAAACAAATATGTGTTACCTCTCAGTAGATAAATACACAATATGATTTAATGCTATTGTGAAGCATTATATTTTCTGTGATGTGTGTGATGGATGGAGATAGAAGATAGTTCCATGGAAGATTTATGCGTAAAGGGAAGATAAGCAAACTGCGGGACAGTGATTGGCTGAGGGTGATGGGCGTTTCTGCCGAGAGCCAGCATTTATTTGGAAAGATACATGAGAATTCCACTGGACATGTAGCATGGCAATTTTAACGTGCGCTTCTTTAGTATCCCATTTGAATAATAGAATTACACTGCATGGTCACCCCATTCTTTCGGGCTGAGGCTAGTTCCATTTTGGTACATAGAGTTCTCAAACCCTGGGGATCTGATGAGAGGATGCAGTGAGGTCTGTATTCCTCACCACTACATACCTCCCAACATTCCGAATCAGGACGCCGGGGGAGCGAAGTCTGGACTAGATAGACCTCCCAACATTCCGAATCAGGACGCCGGGGGAGCGAAGTCTGGGCTAGATAGACCTCCCAAATCGGGGACTGTCCCAGTCAAAGTTTATTCATGAAAGAGAGAATTGCAGGGAATTGAGAAGGGAATTTCAAACTTAAGGGCAAAGTAAGGGAAAATGTCTCCCACTCAGCTGAATTGGATCATTTTTCCAACTTGGTTACTTTGGACTCTGCATCCAAGCACAGTGAGCTTCATGTCTGTACTGGTATAAGAATCCATTCTCACAGCTTTCACCAGCACTGCCAACAGGGTGTCAAAACCCAGGTGTCAGGTCACCTGTCCTGGTCTCCACTGCGCCCTAATGCATGTGGTTTGTCAAACCCTGCTATAGAGCAGCTTTACGGTAAGAGGTTTCCATACCCTCTTATACTAGAGCCAGAGTTGTGGACTACATTTCCCTTGATGCTTTGGTGATATTATGGCGGTAAGAGCATTATGGGAGATGTAGGCCCCAACATTTGGAGTACCAATGGTAGCCTGCCCCTGTACGATGGAATTAAAGATTTGGTTACACTGCTATGATATTCGTTGTTTTAAAAGATGTGCTGGTACTAAGTATAGGTGGGTAACTTAAGAAAAAGGGAAGCATTGGAAGCATTGTTCATGCTGTGAATGCAGAGGATAGGAAAAAGGACTAGTAAAATATAGTCTTTTTATTGTTATTTTTTTTTTTGGGGGGGGGGGGGAGGGCGTTGTTCTTTTATATGTTATAGAATTCCGAAAAAGACTTGAATGAATGAAAGGAAGTGAAAATAACTGTTCTTTTCTATTTGAAACGGCATGGATAAAATATATATATATATGGCGTTTACAATACATTGTTAAAATTGGAAGTAAAGGTTCCATCTGATTACTATGTTATTACGCACAGAATCTGAGATATAGCGTACACACTAAAGTAACACACAGAGACAGAACCCTGAAGGCAGAATGTCTCCCCCTTTTCCATTTCACTGTGCGCTACAGATGTGTCCTTTAATTTGTCTAGCCGTAAAGTTACTGTTACAAGCAGCATGTGATGCTATCAAAAGAACATCAAATTATATCACAGCAGTTGCAATTTAAGTAAAAATGTGCTTACAATAATGTCAAATACCTGCTGTCCAAAAGGCTTAAGATAACCAGCACTTACTCCTATTACAGCATAATAAGAATCCAGCCATGTAGTGTTTTTAACGCATTACCTGAAATATATACCAGAAATCACATTTTTGAAGGGAATGTATCATGTTAGCCTAAGAACTGATATGTGCTTGGTGCTTTCAAGCACAAACATTACTGCTGCCAATGCAAGCAGGTTATTTATTCCTGAATTGATTCAACGGTGAATGATGCTTTTTCTGTTGTATGATGTCACACTCACGAGACTATTGAATCATTAAACAGGTTTCTTAAACCGCTCGCCTAAGGTTGCCATCTTTTCTACAAAAAAAAATATGGCTGCCTTGCTGGTGCCTCCATAGACTGTACATTGGCATCAAGACAATTTTTTTTACTGGCCTGCCGGTAAAATACCGGTTGAGTGGCCACCCTACACTCACCTGACAGAATGAACAATTTCATTATCATTTTTTTGGCTCTTGGGCTTTTTTTGTGGTGTAGGGAGGCATCTGTTGTCTCCCATTCTATTTTAATCCGATTAATCTGCGTGTGGCAACTTGTAAGTCAGGTGATCACTGATGATGTCACGGGTGCCACACTCCATAAACACAACCTCAAATCAAATTCTGCCTCTTTGCCTGTGTACATGTGTACAGCAACCCGGAGGTAATGTGAAAAGGAGAGCGTCAGTGGGACGGTGGGAAGTATGCTATATTTAGGGTTGCCACCCAGCCGGTATTGTAAAAATATGGCTTGTTGTCAATGTTAAGTCTATGGAGGCAGTAGCAAGGCCGGTATTTTTTTGTGGAAAAGGTGGCAACCCTAGCTATATTCCACAATTAGAATCTAGAGACCTGAGCTACTGGTGAGGCCAAAGTAGCGATCAGTATATACATTTTACAAAAGTGTAGTGTCAGCACTAGTCTGATATCAGTATGGCACACGCACAACTGTCCCAGATGAGCTGGGGGAATAGTTCTGGAACAATGGAATAGTTCTGATATATACTATCTCTTGTTATACACTAAACACCATTAGATACTATAGAGTTCATACGTTATACATAATTAAACATATCAGTTGCTAGATCTTAAGTAGTAAATGATGTTAGATATCTATATGATTGTTGCCAAAGATTGACATGTATTAAATAAACAAAAACTGTAGGTTAAAAAACAAAAAAATAAGAGGATATTTGAAGAACCAGTGTGTTTACCCCCCTATAAATAAATATATGTACACCTATAAAAAAAAAAGAGCGGCGTCTGCTTCATAGGGAGCCATGGGCAGCATGAGTAAGTGGTGCTCCCGCTCCCCATGCTTGGTGATAATGCAGGGCATCGGATTTTCACTACCCTTCATTATCACTATGTGTGGGGAGCGCGAGCACCACTTACTCATGCTGCCCGCGGATCCCTATGAAGCAGACGCCGCTCTTTTTATAGGTGTACATATAACCCGGTGAGCCCCGCCCCCTCCCCGGATCCAGCAGTGCTGCAAAGCAGAGGGCTGGTGAGGGGGGATCTATCCTGACAGCTTCTTTTGGAGACTGCAACTCCCATCAACACCAGATAAACTATGACTGATTTGGGATGAGAATTATCTGTCAATAGCTGGGTCATACTTGGATACCTGTGCACTAATTCTAGTTACACTGTGTGGGAAGTAATGTCTGGTTTATGCTATGCATATAATGCACATTATATATTATTATTTATTTATTGACTAGGAGGCCAGCCTTAAAACCTCATGCCCTGTCTCGTGATAGCTATCCGCTTTCTAAATTCTAAGTTATTGAACCAATTTCTTGCATCATTACCCATACAATTTGTTTTTTTATTATTCACCTGATAAAACTACAATTAATACCACTGTTAGTAATTTTACACAGTGTATTTGTTTGTGTAATATTTGGGAACTTTCACAAGGGTCTAATCAATAAAGAGAGAATTGCAGGCAAAAGAGATTGGAATTCCAAACTTTAGGCCAAAGTAGCCGAGTTGGAACAATCCTCCCATTCAGCTGCACAGGAGAATTTTCCCAACTCGGCTAGTTTGGCCTAACGTTTGAAATTCCCATCTTAATTCCCTGATATTCGCTCTTCATTGAGTTAACCCTTAAATGACATACCCAATTACTTCTCATATTGGCACACACAAAAAAAAAAACACTAAAAAAAAAAAGAAATAAACAGTAAAGATTCCATGGATAATGCACTGTTAACTTGCATATTTCCAGTTGGTTCTGTAGAATAAATCAGATTTCTGGACTACCTACCACTGGCACTTTAAGAGGCTATTGCCAGATTGTAGATGGCTCGGATATTTCATCCTCCAGAGTATAGAATATTAATTATGGTTATATTTTTTTTATTAGGGTTTTTTCAGGAACTAGACTTATACATGTAGTTTGACAATCCAGTTATGTGTCATAACAAACAATTATTTTTTCATTCAGTTGGTTGCAACAAACGCTAGGGTTTTGTGTCTTGTAAATGGTGATAGTTCAGTAAATTTGTCTGTTCTTTGGTGTTCAGCTGCTAGATGGATCTACATCTGCTCAGTACAGCTTTCCGGAGACAATGAACTCTAATTGATGAAAAATAATGAGGGTTGAGGGACCAGTGATACTGGGTTAGTTGGCAAGTCAGGTGCCATCCTGCCAGATCAATGGGTTATTTATCCCTTTATCACACACATGAAACATGTTTGGTGGCATGGCGTGGGCTTGTGTATGCTAATGACAGATTACAAAGATGTGTTCGTTCAGATCCGTGTGTCATATTGTTTTCTTTATTTAAAACTACATTTAAACCTTGCTCCAGTCACAATAAAGACATTGTTTTACAACGAAATGATGGAGTGGAATCAGTTATGGTGGAAAGGGTGGTTTGGACAATTATGGTTTTAAGGACAACTCCAAAAAAAGATTAAAGGGACTGGATCACCTGAACGTTGTTTGTACTGTGCATGGAGAGCATGTAAAATGATCGAAAATGATCTATATCATCTATAGTATTAGCAAAACTGCAAGCAAATACCTAAATTAAGAGAAAGATGTGGTTTAACTATGTCAGTGGAGTCTCCTGTTTATGACATCACCTGTGACATGGTATGCAAATGACCTTCTTTTCAATGGGAAATGTGTAATTTGCATACCGTGCCACAGGTGATGTCATAAACAGGATACTCCACTGACATAGTTAAACCACATTTTTCTCCGATGTTAGGCATTTGCTGGCAATTTTACTAATACAATGTATAGATTAAATTCAATAATTTTGTATGTTCTACATTGACAGTAAAACAAAATACAGGTGATACAGTCCCTTTAAATTAAGGCATATTAAACCTGACACTATACATTTGCATGTATTTATTCCTGTATTTGCGTTTTTAGTTTTTGCAATAGTTATCTTGAAATCATACCTTTTGCATGCTTTCTCCTGTGGATTAATTCAGTAGCTCAAGCATAGAACAAGAGTTCCCAGAATCTTCTGGGAACCAATAGGGGGTTTTCATAGATATGCATCGAAAAGCTTACTGGACATCCTTATGTGTTACATGGCTACATCGTTGATGGGGACATGTAGTCTAGAGGGTCAAGACTGGGTTTGGACCTCAAAGTGTAACAGCATGGATCTTGATTATGAAGTATGTTGGTTCCCACGATGTGAATTTTTGGATAAAAAGGAATAATGAGATCTTCTGCCTGATCCAAAGTTTTAAAAGAGCGATCACCGTAGAAACCTATAGAAAGACTACATTAAGGTAATCAAGACAGTAAAGGAGGAGAGTATATTTAAAAGAAGAAAAACTACCACAACAAGAGGAGATAGAAACATAGAAACATAGAATGTGTCGGCAGATAAGAACCCTTCGGTCCATCTAGTCTGCCCAATTTTTTGGGGGAGTACCTTTATTAGTCCCCCCATTAGTTTAAGATGGTCTTAAATTACTTTACTGGAGTGGAGTGGAGTGGAGGGTAGCGGATGTAGGGAATAGCCTTCCAGCAGAAGTGGTAGAGGTAAACACAGTCAAGGAGTTTAAGCATGCGTGGGATGGGCACAAGGCTATCCTAGATATAAGATAGGGAACTGGGGACTAATAAAAGTATTTAGCAAACTGGGCAGATTAGATGGACCGAATGGTTCTTATCTGCCCACACATTCTATGTTTCTATTTAGAACGTGCCACAGAATGGACCTTTATAAAGAACACCCATAGTTTAAACCAAAGTAAAACAGTACTTTTCCACATTAGTTTCGTTCTTCTTCCTTTTATACTAGAAGGATTTCTTTACTATCACTTTAAAGGCAGGTACATTTCAATATAACGCTCTCCAGAATGTGGGGCAAGTATCGTTTTTCTAAACCATAAACTGCTTTGTTTAGTGCTATGTTACCTTTAAATTGAGATGAAATAGGAAAAAAAATCCAACTTTCCTTCAAATAAGTAGCAATATTAGAAGGGTTAGTACGCCAGCGGGAACAATAATAAAAGCTTCTAGTGCATTTTTTATTTTGATTCTTAATCACAGTCAAGATATACATCATTAAAATGATGCCTTACTCTACAGCATACTCACTGGACCTGTGAACTGTGCTTCTCTTCATTACCCGACGAGAAAATATATTCAGGCTGTGGCATTATTATTATTATTTAAAAAAAAAAAAGATATAGACACGGTATTTCATTCACTTCATTACATTCATTTTGCCCTTTGCAACATACATTTTTTTTTTTTTTTTTTTTTTAAACGATTCATATATGTTTATACAGTTAGGGGGAAAAGAGAGATGCCATTCTAGACTGCCATTCATACAGAAGTGATTTAATCTGTCCATGCCAGTAAAATGCATATTTTTTTTAGGAGCACAAGCAGATTCACATTTATACTATAACTTGTACTTCAGAATTTGACTGCTCAATATGGCCACTTTTGGCCCAGAATTGCCAGTTTACGCTGATTTTGTCTGCCATATTCAGAGAAAATGGCCGGGGGAATCCCCCTACTCATATAGGGCCGAAAGTGCCCCAAAATATCTCTGTATTCAGCTAGCCACATGTCAGGCATTTCAAGTATTCATATTTTATCTGGCAAATTGAATATAAAAATCATGAAGAATTAAAGTTTACAAATGTTATACATTAATATATTCATATTTAAATTTTATCATTTTTTGGAAAATATGAATTTTCTGTCATTGATTTTGTTTTCATTTATTTAATTGATAAATTTTATTTCTACTAAATTATTATTGTTAATAAATTTGATTTTATTAAATTCACCTAATTTTGGGATCCCTTTGCATAGACTGGGTAATGTTTGTTTTACATGTAAAGGGTTTCTTATTTGTCTCAAAGACATATTTCTAATGAAACCCATTAGAATTCATAGACCAACGGGTTTGTTAAAATACGTTCCGTGCTGATATTGACTGATATTGCTTCTACTGTTATCTTTTTAATTGGATCTGTTGAAATTCTAATGAGATAATGGGAACTTTTAGTATTCTATAATATAAATTTCTGGAAGTCTTCACTTTAATCTCTGGCCAGCCAGGCATTACCCACACTAGCCAGGTATGAATTTCCTAATCCTGATTGAATGTGTCTAGTTGCATTTAATTTACTTCTTTAAAGAAATGGGTGAACTTGCTGAATTTTAAGTGCTAATGACGCTGAAAGACTAATAAGTTCCCCTCGACTCCTGCATATTGCAGGCAAAAAGCTCTGTAGGCCTTTCCACTCATCTCTGACAATTTCGCATTGGCGTGACCTGAATGCCATCTGTTTTCTGGTCAAAGATCACAATTGAAGTCACTATAATTTAATTTAAGGGGCCCTGACATGTTTCAGATGCTTAATTACCGTAAAACCCACTTGACAACAGCAAACCCAAACCCTGCCACCAAAATCATCCGTTTTGTATTTTGTTGCTGTTAAAAAAAAAAAGTTTTAATGAAATGTAAAAGTGTCTCAGAGCTTTCCTCTATCTGTCGTTCTGTGTGTACATTGAAAACAAAGCATTTTTTTTTTAATATAAAGAACAGAAAATGAACTGAAACATAGGTTTAACCACTGCGTTAACTATTCACAACTTTAGGAGCCAGAAAAAAAATAATTCAAGGGGCCTGTCTAGTTTTTTATTAGGAGCTTCCATAGAGTTATATGTAACACAATAAAAAAAGTTAGGAGCCAGCACTAGGGATTAAAGTAGCCATGGCTCCCTAGCGCGCAAGGTTTGCCAAGTCCTGTGTTAATATACAGAGAACCTTCTGAAAAGTCACTTTTTATGTTGTCCATATTTTTGCCAAGTGTAATCAAGGCAGTCTATTTAACTACTCCTGCAAACACAAGGACTATGTTTCTTCTCCCCATACTCCACCTCATACTTGTTCATATTGCACAGGGTATTGAGTATTATTTGGTGTGACATTGGCTTTGAGATCTTCCTCTTTATCCACTGGGAGAAGGATGGTGATAGGAGATGGCTTGTTCCTGAAAATGGAGGAGCTCCCCCTTCTGCTTGGGAAGTGAGCAGAGCATAACACGGTTTCATGCTATGCTCTCCATGCTTGGAGAAAAATTGTTTGACCAAAGAGTTTGTCAATGACCTAGAGAGTTTGTTTCGACAACCTAGTCTGTTTCTGCCCAACTGTCTTTTGAACAGTGCTCTGTCTGTTTGAGACAGGAGAGCTACTGGATCTGTAATTGCTGTGTGGGCATGTCAGTGGCATTGAACACAACCAATAGCTAGGGTTGCCACCTGGCCGATATTTTACCGGCAGGCCGGTAAAAAATTGGCATCGGGCCAATGTTAAGTCTATGGAGACAGTACCAAGGCCGGTATTTTTTTTGAAGAAAAGGTGGCAACCCTACCAATAGCTGGGGAGCAGATGCGCATCTTCTCATCAGCTAGAGGTGTGTTTGGCGTTTCAGCTCTGTGACTTGGTAGCATCAAATAAAAACAACAAAATTGCTTATAAACACAATGCATCATTCAAAATCCCTTTTAACCAGAGAGCTGTGCTTATTAATAAATATTGTCACTCTTTTTTTTTTTTTTAATGTGTTTTTTTAAATGTGTTTCAAATTGTTAATTTTGTTAATTGCTCAATAGGGAAAATTTCTTAACAGAACTTTGCCCCAGAGTTGCCTCTGATACTTTTACCCCAGTATGCCAAAAGTGAATTCTAATGTTGACATCACCCAAACGGAACAAATATTGTTAACATAACTGTGATTTTTTTTTAAATTTAAATCTACTTAAGTCTAATAATTATGTTCTATTAACTCATCTAATGCCAGTCAAAGATTGCAGCAATACATAGGTAGACGATACAAATTAAACTAGGCAACAAAGCACGTCTAGAAGGTTAGATCTATGGATAGAATTATGAAAAGCAATATGCCAAATTACACAATGTTTATCTATTCAAGGTGTGTGGAGGGGATAAATGAGTCTTTGTGTAGCTTCCAAGGAAGGTTGCAGTTTTTATAATTGTTTCCTTTATTTCAGAGTGAGGTTGATTCTGCTTTTTATCATGCAAGAAAAACACTTATTATGTTCCCCATGTTAGCATCCTAGTAATGACTAATTAGTATAAGCCATGGTATCAGTGAATAAGCCGGTAACATTGTCTAAACACATTTGGTGTTGTTTAGGTTCATTAGCATAAATGATTGTAAGGACAAAGGTGGGAGCAGACAATAGAGTGTATATGTTTATATGTATATGTGCACACACATAGGGGCATGTACCGCTTATCACTGTTTATACATAACTCCTTTTAAATCAGAAGTGAAGCTTTTTTTTTTTTTTTTCTGGAAAAAAGAAAGCATTGTGCGCATAACTGTACATCCCTGAAGATATTGTGTCGCATTCCATATAGAAAAAGGGAGGAGTCGATGAGTAACTAGCATCATAGAAATGGGAGGCGGGTGGGTAGGAAAAATGTATTACTGGGAAAAATTACATTGAGATGTCACTTTCTTTCAAGTTTGTGTTGGGGAACAAGTCCAGAAATATTTTAGTATTTGACATTTAAAACATAAAACATGCATATCTATACTATTAACTTGTTCTGATGGCATACAGAAATACACTATATATATATATATACACACTGATCAGCCATAACATTATGACCACCTGCCTAATATTGTGTAAGGCCCTTTTGACGCCAAAACAGCCCTGACCCGTCAAGGCATGGTCTCCACTAGACCTCTCAAGGTGTGTTGTGGTATCTGGAACCAGGATGTTAGCAGCAGATCCTTTAACCCCTTTGTGACGCAAGCACCAAAATGCCATTTTTTGGTTCCTGGCCCCAATCACAGGTTGCCAGGGACACAGTTGCAGAGGCCTGATTAGGGTCCTAAAAGACCCTGTGGGTCCCTGCCCCAAAAAATGCGCCACTTGTGACATCACATGGCGTACCCAAACGGTGCATTTAATAAAACGTAGCCGATGCTTACTTTGAGCGTTGACTACATTTTCCCTGCCAGATTGAGGCTACTCAAATTGGCCTCATCTGATAGGTGGATCAGTCCCTGCAGCGGGATCTGGGCACAGTACTGTTTCCATAAAAGGATGTACATGGTCCGCCACTTTGTGGGAACAGTTTGGAGATGGTCCTTTTCTACTCCAGCATGACTGTGCCCAGTCACACAAAGCAAGGTCCAATATCTAGGCCTTACCATGTTCTAATGGATGGATGGGTACAAATTCCCACAGTAACACTCCAATATCTTGTGGGAGGCCTTCCCAGAAGAGGGGATCAAATTAGCTGAATAGCGAATGCTATTACAATATAATAAATATAACCTCAGCCCTCCCAGGGGGGAAAAAAATCCCCTGGCCTGCAAGCAGTTAAATAATAGAGCCTCGCATTTAACAACTCTTATGACAACGAAGCTTTCTTTAACAAACAGAATATAATCAAAAGTGACAGGAGAAAATTACAGAGTTCATAAATTAATTAAAATGTAGTGGTGTACGCTTGTCAGGCTGACTTTGCTCACACGAATAGTACATTTTTATCCCTTTCTAGAATGACATCCTGTGCAACTGATTATATTTGCGAAAATGAGCAGATTATCACTATAAACACTTAGCAATATATTTCATACTAACACAAACCCTACTTCTGCAATAACAGCACAATATTGTCCTCTAGCTGGCTGTGTAATTAACTAAAATGAATCCATCACCTCTGAGAATTTTTGTCTCATTATATTTACATGAAACATAAAATGCTTAATTTTAGCACTTGATGGTGAGAAGACGTTTGACCACCTGGACTGACCGTTCCTCCTCTACACATTGGACTCCCCACCAGTAGTGTATCTTGCTCAAGATAAACAAGGCACTCGCCTAGGGCGGCACTTTGCCAGAGGGTGATAGAGCACACTTCTGGTGCTTGAAACATTTTTCTCCCTCCCCCAGCGTTCAGCAAGCTTTAGCTCCTTCCAGTTAATCGGGGTGATGGGGGAATGTAATGGACATGGTGGGGGTATGAAATGAGGGTGATGGTGGCATGTAATGGGGTGATGGGGCATGGCGTGGATGTGCAATGTGGGGGATGGGGCATGTCGTAGGTGTGCAACATGGGTAGGGGGGTATCCGAATTTTGTCTGCCTAGGGCAGCACAAGACCAAGATACACCACTGCTCCCCACCCATAAAAGCCATTAAAGCATTGTACAGTTCACCAACAACATACTTACCTATTCCAGGATCTAATCCACCTTCATGTAGGATAAGGAATGGGACATGTCAGGGCTGTCCACTGTCCCTCCCTAGGTGAGTTCGGGTTATCAAACGTTACTTTTCACTTTCTGCGGCTATTTTTCTAAATCGTTTAGCTATCACCAAAGAAAGGGCAAGACTACTGACCGGGATTTTTATTTTATTGGAAAACCCATGTATTAAACGTTTGTGTATTAGAAAAACTACTAATTATTCAGAGCTATACACAAATAATGTAGTTCCGATTTTTGATCAAATTAAAACAGACTAAGTTATATTAGACTTTGGATATTTCATGGGTGGGCAGAGTCAACTCCATCGAAATGAATGTGCTTCCAAGATTCTTTAATTTGTTTCAAACCATACCTATATCAAATAATAAGAAAAGGATTTTACTGAACTTCAGAAGCATATTGATATATTTGAAAGGAATGGTAAAAAAAAACCTAGAATCCGAAGAAATACCATGTTCTCAAATAATAAGTCAGGGGGATTAGAATTACCTGATCTAATACATTATAACCATGCATCACAATTATCTATAATACTGCAAATTCACTCTTTGCCTCAATTGTATATATTTAATCAATATGTATGGATACCTAAAACAATGCTAATAGGATTTGCTTGCCCTCGTTTTATAATACTATTCAATTTATTATAAATAAAATTATTTTAAAACATAAAAGCAATTTTGATTCAGATTTAGAAACAAAATCTTTAAATCTGGCATGGAACATAGTTATTTTACGAGATTTCAATCAATTGGCTGTACACTATATTTTAATATGTTCAAAGATAATAGGACAATTCAGTTGAGAGAGATGGAAGGTTTCAATTTTCTTACTACTTTCGAGTTCTAACGTTTCACGCAAGTGACATTTTTTGCCAAACATCAAAAAAGTAAGGAAGGTGGGCACTACCAAATGCTCTGACATGGAATATACAACATATTAAGACAATCCCAAATGTATATCCTTTATAAAGCATTAGGGAATTCTCCAGTTAGTAGCAAAACTATGGATAGTTGTAACAAAGATCTAGGCTCAACTCTAGAATGGAAGGATTGGGAAAATATTTAGGAAGAAATTAATAAAATATATATTTGTTAAAATTATAAGGATCAGGCATTTAAACCTCTACATAGTATTTTTTCCTCCAGTTAAATCACATAACGTGTATAATTCTGTTGGACACATTGTGGCTGTGTTGGTATTTATATTCATGTGTGGTGGTCTGTCCTGGGGTTGAGTACTGATGGACTTCTGTAAATAACCTGATATGTGAACTGTTGATTAAACCAATACCAATAGATCCATGGGCCATGTCTTCTGTCAAGAACAACTGAGGATGTGAAAAATTATGAAAATAAATGTATTGCAAGAGTAGCATTGGTCACTAGATCATGTATAGCAGCTTTATGGAACACAATGGAAACACTATCATTAAACAAAATTTAAAAAATAATTAAAGAGGTCATGGAAATGAACCCTTTAACTGCAATGGTCCTTGAAAATGTAAAATCTTTTGATAAGATTTGGTCATGTTGGCCTGACATGGGATAATAATCTGTCTTCTCTCGGGCTTGGTAGTGTCTTGTTATAATGCTAGTTTTGTTTAACATGATGACTTGTAGTCAGAGGTGTTTGTTCACTAGAAGCCGATATTGGAGGTCGAGATAAGCACTTATATACACATATGCAAGTAACCAGTGTCCCCCATGCACCGAGGCCTCCATTTTTAATGCGGAACAGCAGACCAAAGTCCCGCTGCCTTGCTGAGCTCTACCTTTGTCTCAAAAAGAAGGCCAGGGGTAGTGCTTGGCGGCACAGTGGAATTGCCTCCCAAAATCGTCACTGTCCTGCACAAAGGTGGACAGTTGGAGACATGTTAGTAGGAACCTTGACATATTAATCAAGGAAATTAAGCAATTTAAAATAGTGTGCTAAAATGTTAAATATTGATCGACATTATCAAACTGGATATAATATAATTTCTATGTGCTGGTATTTCACATAATTAAATAGAAACTGTGCATGCTCAGTTCCCAATTATGGGGGCACTCTAGGAGTGAGGGTCATCTGCTCTGGTTCTCACCCCTTATGATCCCACATGAAGTCAAAATAGTTCTGAATGTACTGATCTACGAGATCTGGGGGCTGGATTAAAAATGCTCCCGAGAAAGCTGGTAGGTAGAGCAATATCAAATTAAAATTTTGAGGGAGTATAAGCCTCCGGACGTCCAAATAATGACCTTCAAGAACTAACATAGAAGTGATAAGTGAGTCAGGACTGAAATCCCCAGCATAGTAAAGACTTTGCAAAAAAAATCAGAGCATTTAAAAACTCACACAGAGAAATATGATTTCTGTGACCAGCAGAAAAGGGGTTTCTCCCCCTTCATAAATAACATATTAAGTGCTGGCTGGCTCTGTGAAACATTATTCAAAGCTTTTAAAATGCATGATAAAAAGGACTAAATCCTTGATATATGGGAATCTTTATTGGCTCAATCAGATATGGGTCACTGCTGGCTTTGTGGCCTAGAAATGAGTGTCATTCGGGCAATTGCAGTTGTAATGAATGCCAGGTCCTCGCAGATTTACCAATCTTTGCATGAAAAGGAACCTATTTTCTTTCTTTCTCTTCTTCCCTGTTTATTTTAAACACCTTTGGAGTGTAAGACAGAGTCATGTGTTATCAGGCAGACTATAGTATAAGCTGTCAGATAATTACATTTAACTAGTACTCTCTGGATGGATTGTGTGTTAAAACACAGAGATGACTAGTCTAAATTGTTACTCTATAAACCTTTATAGTGCTGGAGAGGTGCACCGGCATATAAAGGGTTAAATGGCACAAATTCTGCCATTTGTATTTTGTAGCGTTTTCACTCAACTGATTTTGAGGGTGCATTTTTTTTATTATCATAGCTCAGAGAAGTAACGCTATAAGCAGTGTTCCTCAATACAGAAGGCCTTCTGCCTTATGAAAGGTTGTATTCAATAAAGAGAGAACTGAAGGGAACTGAGATGGGAATTTCAAATGTAAAACCAAAGTAGCATTCAACTGCTCATCTCATTTCCCAACAATTCTCTCTTTATTAAGTATACCCTTTGAATTGACTTTATGACTGTATAAAAGATATCATAGTTTATTTAGAAGTTTAATAAAGGGGGCTATTTATTCCCTTAAAGTCACCTGAGAAGTCAACTGCAAAAATAACTGAAAAATAGATCTGCAAGTTGGAGAATTTTTTGAACTCGCTTGTTAAATCCTGATTGTTCCAGTTTTTTTTTTTTTTGTCACTTACTTCTACTGAATAGCCCTCCATGCCATGTCATGGGTCGGCAGATTATCCGCTAGCAGTGAGGAGATTAAAACATCTATTGCTAATGTGCTAAGCATTTTTATGATTCCTGAGCCACGCCCACACACCAATGGACCAATCTCTCCATCAGCAGTCTGTGATGCTCCCAGAGAGAAGCTTTCTGATAGGGCAGAGTGGAAGTCTTAAGTAAGACATCCAAGTAATGGACCACACCTCTGGAACACTACTGAGATAGAAGACAGCTTCTGTTACATCAAAAATACTTTGAATTGTGGTGTTTTCCAGCTAGTTAAAACTGTATTTAGCACTTTTGTAATATGTATTAATTAGTTAATATTCCAGTAATAACTATTATATCTCACTGTGCCTCATAATTGTCCCAATGCAGAATAGGTTGAGAGTTGAAAGGTAATTCCTATTTATGCAACAGACAAAGACCACCAACGTCCTCGCTCGATGAAAAATCTTGTGTAAGACAAACATGTGAAGAGCACACATAGCATCAAGTGAGTGTATACATGCACTATAAATACACTACATTTATTAAGGAGAACAGAATTATTGTTTCAGTACCAAATTTTATAAATGTTGATCTTTTTGTTCTAATGATAAGCATGTTCTCCTTATATATGTGATACTTTGTATAAACATGCAATAAATGACAGATCGTGAGTTCATATGTAGGGTTCTCTGTCTGCATGCTCCACTTATATATTTGATACTTTGTATAAACGTGCAATAAATGGCAGATCGTGAGTTCATATGTAGGGTTCTCTGTCTGCATGCTCCCCTTATATATTTGATACTTTGTATAAACGTGCAATAAATGGCAGATCGTGAGTTCATATGTAGGGTTCTCTGTCTGCATGCTCCCCTTATATATTTGATACTTTGTATATACGTGCAAAAAATGACAGATAGTGACTTCATATGTAGGGTTCTTTCTTTTTGGATCAGTACTCCAAACAAATATATATTTCACTCTTAGTACTGTAGCCTTTTTCTAAATAAATGTTTATAATAGCTGTAATAAACTACTGAGTTTTTCAGAAATCAGTTACTCAGATTGTACATGTTAAAGGAAAACAAAATCCTCATAGATTTTACGTTATTTTCTCACATCATTAGATCTTTACACGTGTTAAGACAATACAAACATTCTGCCATTAAGATGCTTTGAGGCAATGTGTTTTACACCTCTATTGTATTTATTTAACATCTATGGTACTAACAGCCCCCCCAACCAAATACAGCTTTCCGAAAATCTCCATATTATATTCCAGCTTTTAGACCTTGCAAAGAAACAAGTCCTTGATAATGTGACGTTTTGCTCCAGCACAATTTCCTTGAGGATTAAAATATTTGTAAAAAATGTAAACATATATATTTTGAAGACGTTTGTGTGTGTGCTTGTATTAGGAATCCAGAGCCTTGTTCCACAGATGGGTGAAAGACAATTGTCTGCTCAATTTCTTTTAGATGTTTTAACATCCCGCTACCTACTGATGATTGCTCCTGTCTCTTCCAGTTAAGTTTCATTGCAAGTATATTTTAATTAGCTCCTACTTGATACCACTTCAGACTCCGTGCCCAGCACTGACCTAGTGTCTGATCATATAGAATACATTACAAAAGAGCTGGTCATTTGAGTGCCTTAATGGAGCTTTGCATTAATGTCAGGCCTCATTCAGACAAGGCATTAAAAATGTTATTTTAATGCTTTAGTATTTGGAATGGAAAGAAGCTTAATCTTTGTAGGTAGTACAGTTTCAATTAGCTTTCAATATTCATTTGCCATACTTTTTCATATCTCTTTTAGCAAACGCTCTTACATTATAACGCATATGTTCTTTCCCCTTTCTTTGGTTTTCCAACCATGTCTCTTAACGTACAACTAAATTAACGTAAAACAATAGAATAAATTAACAGTACCTCGGTCATGATATATATATATTATTTTTTTAATTATTATTTATTTATTTAGAAAGTGCTTTACCAGGAAGAATTTTTATTTATTTTATTTATTTAGAAAGTGTTTTACCAGGAAAAATACATTGAGATTTCTCTCGTTTTCAAGTATGTCCTGGGGACCCAGTCCAGAATGGAGTTACACAGAGTTACACATTTAACAGTAGATTCAAAAATACATACATACATATATATATTAAACAAGTTGGAAGGGGAACATACAGGGTAAATCATTATTGATACAAAAAGGAACAACATGTACAGTATACAAAAGAGTTTGTAAACTAATAACAGGTACAATCTGTTTTGAGGATTTGGGAGATACTTATTTTCAGGGATCTTAGAGTAGATGATGATTTTGCAGAAACAGGAAGGCTATTCCACATATGAGGCGCTCTGAAAGAGAACGCACCTCGGCTCGCTTCCTTTTTGAAGATTTCACATTGATACATTGAGATTTCTCTCATTTTCAAGTATGTCCTCGTTTTCAAGTATGTCCACAGAGTTACACATTTAACACTTGATTAAAAATAAATACATTCATACATATATTAGACAAGTTGGAAGGAGAACATACAGGGTAAATCCTTATGGATACAACAAAGGAACAACATGTACAGTATACAAAGGAGTTTGTAAACTAATAACAGGTACAATCTGTTTTGAGGATTTGTGAGACACTCATTTTCAGGGATTTTAGACTAGATGATTCATACAATACATATTTTGGGGCAATTCTTTCAAATAACGAATTACTATATTTTGAATATTTGGTGTCATAGATCTTGTTTCTGGGAAGATCAAAAGCTTTGCCCTTATCTCTTTATGTATTATTTTACTATTCTTTACTTGTAAAGGTATACAATTGGGTCCCTGCGCCTGATTCTATGCACAATCGGTGCACCTTTGAATATCTTCAACAAGCAAGCTATGGGTCATGTACACCCATCTCATTAAATCACCATCATTCTAATGGAACCCTTTCAACTCAAGCAGGAAAGCAATGGGGATTCACCTTTGTTTGCCAGACATAATAATCTGACGTTTAATGTGCAAAATTCCAAAGTTTCTATAAACAGATAAAACATGCTGTACATGATCAAAATTCCAGTGTACACACATGTATAAATAGATCATTTTTTACACACACACACACACACACACACACATGTAAATATATACAAATAACAGGCTTTAAAACAAATCCCATGATAGCTTTTTTTTAATCCGTTGCAATAATAACATGGTTTACTTTTTCAATCAATGTTATATCCCATTTTCTGATTTTTACAACAGGCTCCCGTATTATTTCCAAAGGGTAATGGAATGCTTTTGTTGCCGTCTCTATGCAGCAGTTGGCATTTGCACTAATGCAGAAAGAGATGTACTCTGTCGTGCTCTGTTTGATCAAGTGCTAAACCCGTCTGATCAATAGAGAGACAGATGTCGGTTGCAGATGGCCATACCATGATACCTGGGGCACAGTGGGTCTGCCAGGACAACAGCACGGGAAACAAGAAAGAACAGCCATTCAAGAGAATGTGACAAACAGAATCAGGGCTCCTAGCGCTGGATCATTTATAACTAATAGGGACAGCATTTTTTAGCATACATTTTCATAAGAACCGCTACATTATTCCTAATAATAACTTTTATGAGGGTTAAAGGGGAAAAAAAACATAACAAAGAAAATAAAACAAGCCTTTAAAAATGAAAAGTATTTATTACACAATGAAATAAAACAAAAAAACAAAAAACACTGAAAAAAGTAAAAGAAACAAGATGAAAATAAATATAAAAAAAATGAAAATGTAAAGGAAATACATTTTAAACCATGCAATAATACACAAATACAAATATTATAGGCTGCATTTTATTATTTGGATGTTTCCCGATGAAGACATCTGTTCTGTTCGTAGTAATTAATGGTAGTACATAGGAGTTCACACCAGCAGAGGTGAGAAGGAATATTTAATTAGGCATGCGAATGTGTTGTTTAGTTTCTAAAAGTCTTGATAAATGGGCATCAAATTGCTTATGTTTTTAGTCAAATATATTTTCGTTCCCTAAAAAAAAAAAACTATATTGAAGGAAAAGCAGAAGAGGTGATTTCATTATTATCCTCAAAATTCGATTAAAAATGCGGTGAGTGTTATACTTTCTTTTTACAATTATTATTTTTTATATATTTTTTACAATATAACATCTATTGCTAATGTACTTGGCATTTTTATGATGTTATATTTTAAACTATAAAATGTAATGTGGGCTAATTGACAGCACCAGGTTATACCATTAATATAAAAGGCTAAAATCACGTTTTTACTCCCTTTTTTCTTGATGTGTTTTCCTTCTTTGCCAAAAATGTGTAATGGCTTTTAATAAATTAACATGATTTACTTCAAGAAGTCATTCTTTTAGATGAGTTTACCCTAGAGTAAACTTTTATAAAACAGAGTACTTTGGCAGTTCATGTACGCACTCAATTTGAGGATAAATCAGTGTTACGCATCAGCAGGTTACTGATTTTTCTTTTTTCACCCCGACGAATGTCCTCCATTTTGGCAGCTTTTTATTATTTGAACAAATGAGCCTGGTATAGTAACTGAGTGGCAATTTTAACATTGCTAATAGGACAAATTAACCACATTTACTTGTAATTACATGGAACTTACCTATCTGTAACAATAATGAGTTTAATGGTTCATCGAAAGTATTCTTCTTCTCTTTTTCTGGAATTCAGTTGTGCGGATGGTGGATAGCTTTCCTCCACCTCTAAAACTTTTACTACAACTCTTTACGCCTAAAGTTTCACTGAACATTTATTACTATTTCTAAACAAGCTACAATTTATAAATATATATATATATATATATATATATATATATATATATATATATATATATATTTCTTTTACATGTTTCAGTGCTGAGCTTTATCCTTTAAAGTAAACTTGTTTTCCCTATATAAACTCTGTTTGGATTATCATACTTTTTCCCCCTGTATCATGATGGTGAGACTCCACCTTGCATGGTGCCAAACATGGTGGGTTTCTTCTGCTAGAAGAGCTCAGCTGGCCTTCGACAATAAATAGTTACATCTTTAAAACCTCCGACTTTTTAAACTATGCATTAAGCAGGACCAACTCTGATCTTCAAGCAGGAGGACCTTACCAGGTTGGACCCTGCACAATGTATAGTCGAGCTGGTGAGCGGAATCATCCCGCCTCAAGTCATTTGGTGGTTTGTAAGTAGACCCAATAATGTCTTCATGTTGGGCTCCATTCTATCAAAGCATATGTGTTCTAGTTGCACGGATGGATATTACAGAGTTGCTTTTCGCATACTCTATTCCTTTTCAGATGTGATGTCATATATAGTTTAATATAACCTTGTTTTAGTGTTTATATTCCAGATCTGCAATGCATTTCTCTGTCCTCTGCATGTAAAAGTATTTGAAATGAAGATAGCATGTAACATTTTAACTGTAATAATTGCTATTATTATTATATACAATTTAATTACAATCAATGTGTTTGGTGTATTCTCTATTAATTATTTATATTATAATATGACAGCTCATTTACTCTGCTATTGTAATTATTTCTATTAGTAAAAGTTACAATAATATTTAAAAGTTCCTCCACGCCATGAAAATGTTTAAGAAAATGCTTAAATTGACTTATGGGAAGTGATTCAAAGTGAGCAGTGGAATGAATCCTACTGTTTTATAAAAAAAATTAAAAAAAATACACATTAAATTATATTACACATCATGGAGGTTTGAGTGTGATGATTCTCACAAGTATCGATTACCGCTGGAGATTGTCCAACATCCCTCTGCGCTAAGCCGAGCCACGGATTAGTTGCTTTGTGATCTGCAGATTGTACCGTTTTACTGCAGATTTATTGGGATCTATAAAGAGTAGTTACAGTCTTGTGATTCTGCGGTTCAGACCCATTACAAGCAGAAATGGAATTATCGTTTCAAAACACACGAGGGGAATTAGTTACTCTTTTATCCTGTAGTAATATGCTGGATCACACGTTTTCATATAAGTCTGGAAGATGATTCAGAAGGAAAAAAACAATGAGATCTTGAACTTTGCAAGGTTTTGGTTCTATTTGATGTGAGAGGCTGTTGCTTTATCAAAAGCCTGGTTTACCTTGTACAAATGACCTATTCAGCTAATGCCACCTTTATTCAAAATAAATAGGCAATGCAGCTAGAGAAATATCATTTTGCAGGAGCTATCAGTTTCTACAACCAACAAACACAAAGATGCTGGCTCTCCACACACTACAAATCCTGTTGAAGTATTTGTGACTCCTGTCTTCTATGTAAGTCTTCATTCGTCTGCATATATGTTTTTCTATAATGGATCTCTTCAAATATAGATGTTTTTAATTTTGGAATAAGATCCTTAATAAATTGTTTTTGTACTTAGGAACACACTAAGTGCCATGACATTTCGGTCTTTTGTTTCTATAACAAATGCAGCATTTTACATATTTTAGAACAATTATTTATATATAATAATGCTTTGCATTTATAATGTATTTTATGAGTGTATTGATTTTATACTCATACCTAAGCTTTTTTAATTTTTATTTAATGTATATATATATTTTTTGTTTGTTTTTGTTTTCTCACCAATCTGGATGGTATGTGTCTTACTCCACCTCTACCAAGGGCCTTGGAGCTTGAGGGTTCTGGACAGTATTTTTGATTTTCCTAGCACTGCACATATATTTACATATTCATTATATATTTGTATAATTATATCATTATTGTATATTTATATAATATATAATGAATATGTGTGTGTGTAATGTATTGTTCACATTTTTTTATTTGAAAATTAAAAAATAAAATGAATACACATAAAATATAAATATATTTAATCTAAAATGTATATATATATATATATATGATTACTGATACCATCAGGAATATTTAACCAAGGTAACTAAACAAATAGAAGCCACAAAGATAAGAAAGAAAATAGAAAAGTACAGTGAATATTTTTGGCGTATTGTTCTCTATTATCATGATGGAGCACATTGTACTGTGTAAATAACTCAGTAGCCTGCTGTGTTACTATATCAATCACTTAGCTCTAATGTGCATCCTCCCATTGTCTGCTCTATTGTAAGAGTTAAAAGGTGCTGTCCCGCCTACACTCTTGATTACAACCAAATACAGCTTTACGAACATCTCCATATTATTTTCAGCTTTCTGCAAAGAAACAAGTCCTTGATAATGGAACGTTTTCCTCCAGTCAGAAGAGGGCATCGATCGGATCAATTACTACAACAGCGAAAAAACTCTTCTTGAAGAGACAATCAATAAATTGATTCACACATATCATACCCTGCCAACTTTGTGGCAGACGGTCCTGGGACAGAAAGGTTGCAGGCGTAAAGGGCCAGGGTTACACAATACCATGTGACATCGGCCAACAGTGCATGTCCAGCAACATTAAGCTATAGGCTTCCCAGTACAGATACCAGGGATCCGGAACTCATTTTCTCCCACTGAGACTGTATATGCCAGACACGCACAGTTTAAACACAATGCTGAGAACCCCCCCAAAAATAAGATTTAACTGGACTGTCCTGGCAAATTCAGGACTGTTGGCAACTATGCCATATTAAAGGGCATCTCTCATGCAGAAAGGATATGGTATTACTTTCTAGACAAACATTCTACATTGTGCTATCCAAATGGCTAATGCTGCTTTCATATACCCCCAAATAGTTCTGTCGCCATCTCTTAATGATTGACTATGAGTTGGGTATCTTGGATGTATATAGTCGTGAAGGAGATAGAAGGAATCTTCAGGTAAGCAAGGCACTTAATCTGTACATGTGCAAGCAAGTTCATCACCAGCAAATGTATTGATAAAGTGTGCATACCTACCTGAAGCTTCATGTAAAATCGTGTAAACCAAAATGCATGATTCCGTTTTTACAATTTTTTTTAATTAACACTTACATTTTGATAATTCTTCCCGCAGACACTAGATGTCCCTCCATCATTGCTAATGAAATAAATGTCACATATACATAGGGTTGCCACCTTTTCTTCAGAAAAATACCGGCCTTGGTACTGTCTCCATAGACTTAACATTGGCCTGATGCCAATTTTTTTTACCGGCCTGCCGGTAAAATACCGGCCGGGTGGCAACCCTACATATACAATAATGGATAAGGTACCATTTTGATACATGGGCTGTGACAGCAGTAAACTGGATGGAGTGAACAGGAAGTACAGGTCCACTGTTAATATAGCACTAACTGCCCACACTTGTTGGGAGTTAGCAGTATACACTGGTCCGTGCAGTTGTACCTTTTTTGCACATAAACCCTCAGTGAGTTTCTGCATGTACTATTCAAAGTTACCGGCAAACAAGTCAGCTCAGTGTACAGTGTATTTTCTTTTTCATTTTTGATATCTCAGTAAAAAAAGACATTAATTCAAGATACAATGCATCTTAGAAACGTCCAGCTTTGACTGGTTGCTTATCTAGGCACAAGACATGGCATATTCTGTACAGGGCAGAGCTTCGCCACAAGATATTTTCAGAAGATGGATGGTACTTTGTAGACAGTTCGTGGTGGTTTTTCGGGGTCTTGTGATAAAGGGTTCTTAATAAACACAGATAACTAGGCTGCCATTCACTGGCATGTAGTGTCAGAGGTATTTTGTGCCAAGATACATGCCAAAAGACATCTTGACTTTGTAATGCAGGGCTTGACAAATTTAATTTACTTTTAGGAGCCAGAAAAAAAAATCTAGGAGCCAGACAACGGCACATTCACGAAACCATACATACACACGCACACACACACATTCACGTTCATACAGAGACAGTCAGTCAGTCACATTCATACAAAGACAGTCAGTCAGTCAGATCCACACACATCCAGAGACAGTCAATCAGATCCACACACATCCAGAGACAGTCAGTCTGATCCACACACATCCAGAGACAGTCAGTCTGATCCACACACATCCAGAGACAGTCAGTCTGATCCACACACATCCAGAGACAGTCAGTCAGATCCACACACATCCATAGACAGTCAGTCAGTCAGTCAGATCCACACACATCCAGAGACAGTCAGTCTGATCCACACACATCCAGAGACAGTCAGTCAGATCCACACACATCCATAGACAGTCAGTCAGTCAGATCCACACACATCCAGAGACAATCAGTCAGTCAGATCCACACACATCCAGAGATGAATAATACCGGTACTTTTTTTAAATTTTTTTTTATCTAACTTCAGGACCGTGGAGCGCTGTGTGCTGCTGATCCTACCCGGGCGCCAGGTACAATTTCTGAGTCGCCATGGCGACCTGGCGCCCGGGGTTTGTCGAGCCCTGTTGTAATGCCACAGACATAGTGTTTTGGAAAACCTGGGATTTGGACCGGAGCTGATTTTCCAGCCCTTCAGACTGAAGGGCCTAGGACTTTGTTTTACCGTGGCAATCAGCATGGCTGTTTCGGTGCTCTATAGTCATTCCCGACAAATACTAACTTCCCTAAAAAAGTAAGCCCCTAACCCTGAAACTAACCACCAATACTAAGTGAAAAACTAACGCTAATACTAACCGCCGAACTCTAGTACTAACTCTAAAACTAACCCCACTATTAACCCCTAACCCTTAATACTAACCCCTAACCCTAGTACTCTAATAATAACCATAATACCCTAACATAACTTTAAACAAACCATAAAACTAACCCACGCCCCCTAAAACTAACCTCCTTCGACGGTGCGACTGACAGCAGTGAACATGATGTAGTGTACGGGATGAATTGGCCACGAAAAGAAAAAGTCCCATTCTGTGCAGACAATTGCTCTGTGTGGATGGTGCTACCATTAAGACTCACCTTACCTCACAGGTTCCAGGTACAATCACAGATGTGTTGGGCCTATCCCCGTCTGTTGGGCCTATCCCCTATCCCCGTCTAACAGGAAGCGTAAGCGGAAGATCTTTAGGTTCCAGAGCTAACATTTCGCAGTTACGAGATGCCATGTCATCTTATTTAAATACATTTCACACCGCTCTTTTGAAGGATGTAAAAAAATGTGCCCAATATTTCATGACTATTGGTCTTGACTGCACAACCCTGCTCAAAATGCAGAATTTAGACTTCTACGGTTGTTCTGGCCGGGTGAGGGCTTGGCAATGGGGGGAGGGGGGGGGGACGACGACGCAGAGGGGACAGTTGTTTTCTGGGCTGCTGTCTAATCTGATTTTCACTTCTAAATGCCCGAGTGTGTAGCACTTGAATCTTTCTATCCTAATGCCTTGTCTGTCTATCAATCTATGCACTTTATCTCTCAACATCTTTTGTCTCTCTATTTCTACCTATCTCTGTTGATAAGGGGGGGAGGGAGCGTTACGTGAGTTTGTTACTGTTGCATGACCACATGAGACTAAGCATCAGCTTACTGGTACACAAACTGTATATTAAATATATACAGTTTAAACACAATGATGCCGCAGGTTCTGCCGAAGCATTAGTAATGCCTAGGGTAGCCACCTTTTCTTTAAAAAAAAATAATAACGGCCATGCTAGTACCTCCATAAACTTAACATTGGGGTCAAGCCAATTTTTTACCGGCCTGCCAGGCTAGTAATGTCTGGACAGATCCAAAATTGACTGCACAGGACCCTCAACAAACCCGACTGAGGGCAACAGAAAATTGGGCAGACTAGATGGGCCGAATGGTTCTGCTGACACAGTATGTGTCTAACGATGCTTTATTACAGGCATTGCTGGTAGTGAAAAGGTTAAATACCTTAAACCCATGAGGGGTCTAGACTGCTCAGCTCATTAACATGTACCTGTTGATTGTATTTCAATGCTTTCTTAATTGCACCAGTGTTAGGAAGAGATAAATGTCTAAAAATACAACTTGTCCGTTTTTTTTTTTTAAAGATTTAAATATTCAACACTTATTTAAATAACATGAAATGTCTGCAACTTAAAATGAATACATTTAAATTGATGAATGTGATAATGGAATTGATATGAAAATAGAGTGCTAGATGAAAGAAAGACGGAACGAAGAAAAATAGGTTTCTAATGCAGCAAGCGAAAGATATGCACACTGTATCATAGATCAAGAGATGAAAGGATTTGTGGTTAGTTTCTCCTTTTTTATTGTAATAATAGAATTGTCGCCATTAACCCATTTCTCCTGCTCCTTCCCATTGTGCATTAATAGTACAAAAAAGTTAGCTAGAAATAAAGCACATCAGACTTAACTGAAAAGCTCTACAACATGTATAATAATAATTAAAACAAAATATCGCCCCAATAACTATCGATAAAAAAAAGTATTGGGGAGTGATTGGTGGGGAATCAGCTAAGGGATTGGCAACTTAGACCAAATTAGTACATTTTTTGGCAACTTGATTGTCGATTAACCACAAATTACTGTTCAATGATAAAATTCGTACGTGTTTGGCATGCATAGGGAAGGGCAGACTATGATAGACAAGCTCCCCATCAATCCAATGCAATAACACCCGCCAAAAACAAAATATTTTGTATCCTTTTTCATTACCATTACTATTTTATAGTATTATCTTCATAGGCCCTTAGCACTCTCTTATGACCATTCTCTTTATTTTAAGCCAGTTGATCTTTGTGTGTGATCGTGTATATGGGGAAGACAGTATTGTCCTACAGAATCCCAGCAGCCACACATATTAAAGGTTTGGATCCTGGCAGTAAAGCTATGCTATACAATTGTGAGGTGAAGTTAAGGGTAAGAGTGGCTGTGTGTAAGGTACAAGAAGTCTCTGTGCCTTAAACACATCAAATAGCTCAACTTGCCAGGGCTGCACTGTCCTTACGGCATCTCCTGTCCATAATGTTCCTCTCAAACCAGCATTATGAGAGTAACCATTATTTATACACATCTGTGCATTACTTCTTTGTACTGGCTCTTTATATTTTACAAAGCTTCTTATTAAGTGGATTCCACAGATATCTAGTAAAAACTTACCATCTAAATTGTCAACTAAATAATTTAAAACAATATCTCTCTGTGTCTATCTATATATCTCACACTGTTAATCTCTATGTCTATATATCTGTTTATCTACATGTCTGTCTATCGGTTTGTCTATCTTTCTGTTTGTCTTTTCTGTATATGTGTGTGTTTTTATCTATATATTTATCTATCTATGTGTCTGTCTATCTGTTTGTCAATATTTCTGTCTATAAACTCACATCGCGATCTGAGTGGGATCACAGTGTGCGTCGCAAGAATCTCTTGCAAAAGCTTTAATTTGTCTGTATCTGTCTCTCAGTTTGCCTGTGTGTGTGTGTGTCTCTACATATTCTTGTTTTACCAGAAAACTATAAAAAAATATACCTCATTATATAAATCATTATATAAACGATAACTTTAAGAAAAAAAATGTCATGCCTACAGTGCAGCTTGTAAGTGGGCAGTGAGTTGTGTAATGATTTATCTGTAACAGTGGTTTTAATGTAGAGTATGATTTGAATCCCATTTTTATTTTTCCTTCCCCGGTTGTGTTAATACACCTAGCTATATAACCGTGAACTGTACACTGTACATGTTAAATCCTAATAGCCATTTATTGTTAGGATTCTTATACGTGACAGTCTTGATTTTAAGATAATATACAACTCTATAATTTATGTAGGCTTTCAAATGTACTTAATGTAGCTATTTTCCATATAAAGTGCATTATTGTTTAATAGCAGAAATGGTTATATAATGATGTGACTGCTGCAACTTTGCTCCCAAAAATAGTTTAAAACAATGAATAATGCTTGGTAGGTTAACTAAAATGGATAGTGCACCCTCTGCTGGTTGCTTGAAGAATTTGTCGGAATAGCCGATTTTGCCTAAAACTTTTTTCATTTTATTTGTTTGTAATTATGATTAATCAACCCAAACTTGAAAATCGTACGTCATTGTTAGTGTGAAATCATTCTTTCACAACATCTTAATTCTCTTGTTTTACATTCAACCCAATATATTGCAAAATGGAGTTTAATGCTACTTATGTTTTCAATATTGCTGTCAATCAGTGTAAACAACTAATAAAGTGATTAAAGGCATTCGTAGTCCATTTCGTAACTGATCAAAAATTGATTAAAAAAAAACAGAATAAAGAGTTTAAAAAAAATTGATTAAAATAATTAAAAGTCCATTCCAAAAGGTCAGCTGATCAAAAAACAAATACTTGAACATAATCAGAAAGCGATTGGTCAGTTTATAAAAGTGGGTGGTTATCCTGCACATGTAAGTAGGTGTGGGTAAAAAAAAAATGGAAGCTTACTAGAACAGGAAAGTATGAGATGATCAAATATGTAAATGAGGGCTAATTGCCAGACATATAACAATCGTAGATCACTAGTTCCAATAAAGTGGAAGAGTTTATTGCACTGTATTGCTAATCCACAAGAGTACAGACAATGCACTCTGAACGTACTTCATTTTGTAAATTAAAATATGTGTATTTTATGTGTATTCTTGAGAGAGCTGATCCTATTTTTGGAAAATATTTAGCATTATTCCCAATCAGAAGGAACAATAACATTATTGTACAGTAAATATGTACGCATCAGGGAAGCTAACTTCCAATCTAATTTTAAAGCCAGACAAACAGTGACTATGAGTTGGCACTTTAAACTAGATACGATCCAACCTGGACCCTTGTCAAGGAAAGGATTCAACTCCAACACCCGACAATCAAAGCAGCACGAAGAGCTTTGTTTATGCCTATTTGGAAAAGATATATCTCATGCTTGTGGCTAATGGTGAAGAATGCTATTTCATAGGCAGATGGTGAAGACAATTACAGTTCGGGACTCAGCTGGAAGTTATATTACTTTATAGTAAATTATTAATTGATAAACGCTTTTGTTTACAAGCAACGAGTTCTGCTGCGGTAGAATCAGATTATCGGCTGCATGTCTGAATTTTGACAGTCTCCCATAGGGACGCACATTCCATTCTGATCGTTTAAATTGATGTTGACCAGGCAGGGAGCGCTGATGTCTGTATAACAGAAATGGAATCCGATGGATATTGCGTTACCTATATTCTGAGAATGTCGCAGCATCAAATTGTATACATAGCTCTATATCCTGATGACGCCAAGTGTTATAAAATATAATGGGAAATGTAAGCTTCATGGGACGGGGGATAATGCAGTGAAAGTTAAAATGCGTCCATTCTGTAAGGGCTAGGATGCAGCATTTATATATTGGATGGGGATACGCAAAAGTTACAACATGGGCTTAACATAACGGATGTGTTGCTTGTTACATGGAATTAAACACCACAGAGAAGGCAAAATACTTAGGGTCTGTTGCAAAAATCTGGTATTAACAGGAAGAGTTGGAAAGGTAGCCAGCTAGGGAATTTATCCAGGACAATTACTAAAGAGCGACTAAAGTTTATTTTTTTCAGTTGTGCGCCTACAGTCTAGTGTCCTTAGTATGAGGATAAAATGGCATGATCTTTTTTAAGGTACGAGCCATTTTATCCTTGACTGTGAAGCTTGTCGGCTGATCATTCACTGATAGAGTATTGAGTGGGAATCAGTAGAGGGAAAACTAACTAGATCACCCTCAATAGCAGTGATGGGGAGCCTATGGCAGTCAGGGGCCTCTGAGGTGTCACATAGCATCTGACTGCTTTATCATCATCATCATATAGGGAAGGATGTGGAGCATATAGAAATACCGAGATGGAGCAACTAATGGGAAAGAAACAAAAACAGTCAGAATGGGAAACTAAAAGAGAGAGAGTCTGGAATAAAAATGGGAGACGGTCCTAATAGAGGGAGACATGGCACTTTGAAATCATTCATTTGATTTATTGCATATAAATGGGCACTTGGTATAAAAAGCCTTTGCCATCAGTGTTCTGTCGAGTTCATGTTAAAAAACCAACGCTCTCTCTCTGCAGAGGCTCAGACACTCTGATTGGCTGCTCTGATGGCTATTTAGCAGCTCAGCATATCGACACATATTGTGTTTTCAACTTGTCTTTCATCTTGTGGAAAGTTTGAGAAGCTTTCTGAGTTCACCTAAATGATACAGGGTTAAGTGCTTTGGTTAGAGCCTCCATTGGCACTCATCACATGCCTAGTAGTGCACAAGACTTTGCAAAGATCAAGTCTTGCTTTTTTACAATTTCCACAACAGTATCACAACCAAAAATTCAAATCGGTTTTGTCGTCTAACGGTCTGGATGTTAGGGCTGAACGTAGGATTAAACAGAAATAGTGTATACAACAACTGACCTTAAAGAGGGAATAAACCAACATCCCTTGATCACACACATATTTTAATGAAGTACATTCAGAGTACATTGTTTGTATTCTACTGGACTTGCAATAGAATTTCATAAACTAAAAGAAAAATATGTTTCGAACGCTGTGGTGTCTCCAGTCTATGACATCACTTTGTAGTTCGGTAATACTTTCAAATCAGGTCACAATGTGATGTCATAAAAGCTATAGACACAATACAATATGTTTTTCTCTTAATCTACTGACATAATATATTTACCACCATTAATATATGAAAATAATTTTCTTATGAGTTTTAAATAAATATTAAAACACCTTTTAGAATTTGGTACCAATTGTGCCCCATTCAAAATTAAACAAGTTCTAGTCTTTGTAGAAGCAGGGAACAGAGGGCAGACATGTGACAGGGCTGCAAGCAGTGGGAGTTTTAGTCAATAGCCCCTTCTGTAGCATTTATAGTGCTTACAGGTTTTAAAATCTTAAGACTTAACAAAATGGCCTTCATTGCTTCACCTAGTTTCAAGCAGTGGTTTCAATTATGACATGCTGCAAGAAAAGGTTACTGATAGTATCAAATTAAGGTGGATTTAACACCAACCACAAGTAGTTCACAGATCTACCTTTCAGGCAGATAGGCAATTAAAAATCTTCTTCAGGCTCACATTTATGTCTCATATTTAAATCATTAAACAATAATTTGGGAGAAAAAAAAATTCTCATTGAATTTACAGTAAAATAATTTCTAAATAAACACAAAACTAATTGAGAAACATTAAGAGCAAAAATGAAATATGGTAAAAAAAAAAAAAAAAAAATTAACTAAAACGACCATGGAACTTATAATCATTCGAAAAGACTCTATATCATGTTTTTTTTTGAGAGATGAGAAACTGTAATATTGTTTACCATCTTCTATTTTGTATTTTATATCCTACTAGTGTAGTGGGAGACTTCTCCAATCACCAGTTTTATGCATTAGGAGAAAGATTTGCTTTTTATGTGCCAAATAGTTAATAGTTTCATGAGTGTATTCCATGAGGAACCGATTTCACCTAAGACTTTTAGAGACATCTAATGAAAGGATATGTATACTCATTCCGATCAATGCTGGATTTGAACTCCGGTCCCAAAAGTGAGAAATAATCTTCTTAAATTCACAGAACTTCTAAGGATATTAGTTTAGGAATCTCCCAGAGTGATAAATAAGCATTAACAGCTCAATCTGGGGAAAACAGAATTGGCCTGTATTTTGTTAAACTCTGAAAAAATGCTAGGTTTACTTTACACGGTTCTTTAGAAGAGATTTGTGTGTTTACATGGCACAAATTAACAGTATCTGAAAAATAAAGATCAAGATGTCACCTTGTGAATTCAAAATTTGCCAAAGTAGGTTGAATTAACACAACTGAAAAAGTCACTGTAGACATTTCTGTGTCACATGATTCTTATACTGTTCAACATTAAACATATTATTCAAGATTATCATATTATTAAACATTTAGAATGTCAGTAACATGCATTAAATATTCTCTGTGACGAAAGAATCACCAGTCCAATTACAACATGTACAATCCTTATAAAAGCAACTAATTTTGTACAGGAATGTGTAATGCCATTAAAAGTGTGAAATATGTGATAATTATATTGAAGAACACAAATACATTCACATTCGGAGGATCTGCAGAGAACCATGTAGTAGAAAAAGGTATAGGGGTTATTCCGAAAAGCCAGGGTGTCAGGAGACTACCCAAAGTCAGCTTGACCTAGGAAGAAGGATTTTTTGGGGTCCCATGCAGTACTAGGCTAAATTTATTGAAAAATCAGTTCTATAGTAACTAGAAAAGCTTACTAAAGAGACTTGCTGGCTGGCTACTTGGGTCTGCCCAACAAAACCTGAGAACTTACTGTGTTTTGCCCAAAATCTTCTAGTTTGGAAGCTATGCTAACTGCTGCCCCTCCTTCAACTTAAAACCTATTAAACTGGGCAGAAGGGGTGTGTTTACTCTGTTGGTTCTTTGTCTGTAGCAAAGCGATTGTCAACATTTTCACAATTTGTCCTTTTGGCCATTAAACAGACTGATCTTGATGCAAAAAGATGGTCACAATAGTTCATTATTAAAGGAACGTGTCCAATAATAATAATAATGTGGATTAAAGTACTGTGTACAGCAATAAGCATTTCAGACGCTGACATTGTCTGTTTGGTCTAATGCATTTTTATTCTATTATTTTAATTCCCAATGTTCCTGACAATATATTTCCAGGTGTGCTTTACAATATTGTATATATTATTATTCAAACACACAGATACTAGGTAGGCTGCATCATCCAGGTTTATCAAATCAATGTGCTTTAATGATGCTTCTGTAGAAGTGTCCTTGGAATATGTATGTAATTGCCAGCTTTATACCTGTAGCATAGAGCATTATCTTCGGCGTAGGCGTTTGTTGATCATTGTCTACTTCCCTCACTCAATAATGAGGTGAATTATGTGATGGTTATGATAGTCTTCCCATGTGTGCTAGTTTAGGGTCACACATAATATCACTGTAGGGATTATTTTACAAGGTGCAGTAACATCTCATAACAATCAAACCTTATATTAAAGACAGGACTGGCTCATAAATATCTGCTATCTTGCGCTTTATAAAAACGAGCCTGTGATCTAGCTCAGAGGGCGCTGACCTTGGCATTACAGATGTTTGAGGACTACATATTCCATGATGCATCGTCAGCGTCAAAGCTGAACGAGCATCATGGGATATGTAGTTCCAACGGCCCAAGATAGATTCCCTGCCACAGGCCTACTCAGCCAACAGTGAACCATAAAGCCTTGACTGCTAGCCATCCCTGATCTAGTATGTCTATACGTGTAACTATTGAGGCAACTGGTTTGCCAAAACATGAGTCAAAGAGAAAGCAGAAACCTTTGCCATTAATATTCTCGATTGCTTGTGAGACTCAACATTGTCACCTCACCGTATTTTAGGGGAGTTTGCCTAATCTAGTTGGGAAGGTCAAGTCGTCAGCAAAGAGTTATTCTTTACATCATATTTTTTTCTGAAATATTCCACCCTCAGCGGAAAGTGGGATACAGATTCTTCATGTAGCCCATCTATCGAGTCATTAAGAACACATAGTGATAAAAGAAAGACCCAGTATAAGATTCCACTTGGGTTTATTTTTGTGAAAAATATATATTTAGACTATTTACTAAATGTTTTTCAGGCTTGTACCTGTATCCTTCACTGTTCCGTTAAAATGTGCTTAAGTTAAAACTCTTTTGACTGCCTTAAAGTCTCATATAAAGAAAGTCTGATAAATTTGGCGAGCTCTGGGATTCCTATTACAAAATACTTGACAAGTACAATCAGAATACTCTATTTGTTTAGATTTTCAGCAGAGAAAAAAAAAATAATAAAGAAATAATCCAGCAATAGAAATTATATTTTATAGAAATGCTTTGGTTTACGGCTGTGTGTCCTCCTGACTTTAATCTGATACGTTTTATTTTGTTTGTAAAACTTATACCAAGCAAGGGATGGCATGATACAGAATGCAAGACATTAATCACCAAAAATGAGAACATATGTGTATCTAGCCAGTATGAACTAGTTAACACAGATTTTTTTTTTTTTTTTCTCTTACCAATTTTATAGTCGGAAAAGTCTAAAACAGTAGTGCTTAATTATCTGGACTCCTCTGAGTTGGGCTCTCTTTTGATTGTATTAATGAAGCAGCTGCTCCATTGTTTCTTTTTAATTCCTCTATTGTCTTAAGAATATGTCACAGTTCTTTATTCTTTTATCAGGTGCTGTGCAGGAGGGTCCACACAATACCTCATATTGCTACTGTATTTGCCAGTGCACAAAGAAACCTCGGAAGCATTTTTCAAAGAAGGGGCAAACATAATTTATAAGTTCTGTTCCATCCACTACTGCACTGTCAAGAATTTCAACAGTATTGAATTTGAATCCATTCTATTTTTCTTTATCAAACAATGTGGCTACGTATAGATATATGCAGTGCGTTGACGCCTAATGAGAGATCTGTGGTTTCTGCCGCTGTGAAAAGGGGTCTTTAATTACCTAAAAATGTTTTTTTGTTTTTTTTTACACACAAAATGAAGAATAACACATTTCTTTTTTTTTTTTTAGAAGTTTTATATTTTATGTTGTAAATCTAGATATGTGGTTGAATAGAATTTTCGGTTAGTGTTTGCCAGCCATGTCTGTTTCCATGTGGATTAGTAAATGTCAGACTTTTGGGCATCACCAGGAGACAGGGGTGTAAGATGGTTAAAAGTTTTGCTGTTTTTCTTAAAAATAAAGGCATTTTGTGCAATAGTTATGTAGTATTTAATTTCAACACTCCTGCATGTGTCACCTAACTAGGACCCATTAGGCATATTCTGAAGAATTTACCTAATTGGTACTAAACTTGAAACATTGACATTTTTGATGCGCAAGGAAGAATACATGTTTTTTTTTTATATTTATTTCTTCTATTAAGTGTTGTGCTTGAAGAATTCATTGAGGTTTCTCTCGTTTTCAGAAATGTCCGGAATCCAAAATGATTTCAACCTTTAAAACAGTAAATTCATATTATTTGTGATGAGAAGTTGAATATATTTAATCACATTTTTACAATTTGTGCCATGAAAATAAGTCATACCAGTATGAAAAGTGATGGTGAACTTTTTGCCCTGCAGATGTTTGGGAGCTTTAAGACAGACTGGGCATCATGGGATATGTAGTTTACGAACATCTGTAATGCCAAGGTTAGCTATTACTTGGCATTACATCCATCTACTTAAGCTGCACATGTACAAACCTTTGTTTACCCAGGGTAGATGTGCTGCTGTGGGTCTGTGCAAACAAAAATGGGACATGAAAAATGTATATATTAAATTAAATATTAATTAAGTGCATGTCTGTGGAAAGGAAAGGTATTTAATTTTTGTACCATATCTGGGTTCCTTAATTAAGCTGTGTATCATCAGAAACATGCAGGTCTATTTCACTATAAGGCACTTCTACTCCGTAGACACAGAGATATAGCTCTAATAAACACAGAATAATTCTGAATGCTTAACTGTTCAGTCAACAAAAACAACACAGGTGTTCCTCATAACTATTAAAAAAAACAGGACTGTATGCAGGACTATATACAGTGCTGCTACCTATTCAGATGCAGCCATGTCTGTTCTCTGCAAGGAGTAGAATGCCGTTTCCAACCACTAAAGTTTTTAAGGAGAAATATAATAACCATAGTAATAGCTGAAAAGTTAAATAGGGAAAAGGTCAGCAACAAAAAAAATGGTCTGAAAGAAATGAGGGAAATGAAATGGGGAAAAAAAAAAGGAAAGTGCGATAATGAGAAAATCAGAATAAATGAAAACATGGTGCTGTTTGAGAAACTTCAGACAGTTAAGCCTAATTAAAACATGTGTATTGCATACTGGCACTGTGTTGTTCTTCTGTTACATGCTGTCCTGCTGGGAGATAATCACTTTGTTTCCGTACGGTAAAAATAGATCTATTAGTTATATTTGCATCAGTTTCATTTTATACTGTTGAAGATGCAGCTTTGTGTGACTTTGTGCAATTTGCAGGAATGGAAACCCCACTAAAACTGACCTTTGGCAAAATAAACCTTGATTTCTTGCTTTCCAGCTTGGGGGGGGGTTCGAAAGTTCACATTTTAATTTGTTTCGGTCTGAATCGCGCGTTTGGCTGCTGGATCTTCAGTTCCTAATTCCTGACGTGAATGGCTGGATCTGTTTAAATTGTGTGTGTTGTCGTGTGAACATGTGCTTGTCTGTCGGGCGCAATTTCTTTCATTTCTTATTGTGTCAGTAATTATATACATTATCCCCAAGCTTTGTGTGTGAGTCTGATATTAATTGTGACATTAGATATGTATCTGTGCATATTTCATCAGACCTGACCAAAAAATATATCATTTTTTTTGGAACTTCACCCCTAAACTTTTGAATTTGTATGTTTGTGTGTTACTGACAACAGTCAAATTAATCATTGTAATGATAATTTGTTGATGGTCAGTTTCTCAAAATACATAGAGCAGGTTGAGGCTATGTATTATACATAGAGCAAGTTGAGGCTATGTGTTATACATAGAGCAGGTTGAGGCTGTGTATTATACATAGAGCAGGTTGAGGCTATGTGTTATACATAGAGCAGGTTGAGGCTGTGTATTATACATAGAGCAGGTTGAGGCTATGTATTATACATAGAGCAGGTTGAGGCTGTGTATTATACATAGAGCAGGTTGAGGCTGTGTATTATACATAGAGCAGGTTGAAGCTATGTATTATACATAGAGCAGGTTGAGGCTATGTGTTATACATAGAGCAGGTTGAGGCTATGTATTATACATAGAGCAGGTTGAGGCTGTGTATTATACATAGAGCAGGTTGAGGCTATGTATTATACATAGAGCAGGTTGAGGCTGTGTATTATACATAGAGCAGGTTGAGGCTGTGTATTATACATAGAGCAGGTTGAAGCTATGTATTATACATAGAGCAGGTTGAGGCTATGTATTATACATAGAGTAGGTTGAGGCTGTGTATTATACATAGAGCAGGTTGAGGCTGTGTATTATACATAGAGCAGGTTGAGGCTGTGTGTTATACATAGAGCAGGTTGAGGCTATGTATTTTACATAGAGCAAGTTGAGGCTATGTATTATACATAGAGCAGGTTGAGGCTATGTATTATACATAGAGCAGGTTGAGGCTGTGTGTTATACATAGAGCAGGTTGAGGCTATGTATTATACATAGAGCAGGTTGAGGCTGTGTATTATACATAGAGCAGGTTGAGGCTGTGTGTTATACATAGAGCAGGTTGAGGCTATGTATTATACATAGAGCAGGTTGAGGCTGTGTATTATACATAGAGCAGGTTGAGGCTGTTTATTTACATAGAGCAGGTTGAGGGTGTGTATTATACATAGAGAGGGTTGAGGATAATATACATAGAGCAGGTTGAGGCTATGTATTATACATAGAGCAGGTTGAGGCTGTGTATTATACATAGAGCAGGTTGAGGCTATGTATTATACATAGAGAAGGTTGAGGCTATGTATTATACATAGAGAGGGTTGAGGCTGTGTATTATACATAGAGCAGGTTGAGGCTATGTATTACACATAGAGCAGGTTGAGGCTGTGTATTATATATAGAGCAGGTTGAGGGTGTGTATTATACATAGAGCAGGTTGAGGCTGTGTATTATATATAGAGCAGGTTGAGGCTATGTATTACACATAGAGCAGGTTGAGGCTGTGTATTATATATAGAGCAGGTTGAGGGTGTGTATTATACATAGAGAGGGTTGAGGCTGTGTATTATACATAGAGAAGGTTGAGGCTGTGTATTACACATAGAGAGGGTTGAGGCTGTGTATTATACATAGAGCAGGTTGAGGCTGTGTATTATATATAGAGCAGGTTGAGGCTGTGTATTATATATAGAGCAGGTTGAGGCTGTGTATTATATATAGAGCAGGTTGAGGCTATGTATTATATATAGAGCAGGGTGAGGCTGTGTATTATACATAGAGCAGGTTGAGGCTGTGTATTATACATAGAGCAGGTTGAGGCTATGTATTATACATAGAGCAGGTTGAGGATAATATACATAGAGCAGGTTAAGGGCTATGTATTATACATAGAGCAGGTTGAGGCTGTGTATTATACATAGAGCCGGTTGAGGCTGTGTATTTACATAGAGCAGGTTGAGGCTATTTATTATACATAGAGAGGGTTGAGGCTGTGTATTATACATAGAGAGGGTTGAGGCTGTGTATTATACATAGAGAGGGTTGAGGATAATATACATAGAGCAGGTTGAGGCTATGTATTATACATAGAGCAGGTTGAGGCTATGTATTATATATAGAGCAGGTTGAGGCTGTGTATTATACATAGAGCAGGTTGAGGCTGTGTATTATACACAGAGAGGGTTGAGGCTTTGTATTATACATAGAGAGGGTTGAGGATAATATACATAGAGCAGTTTGAGGCTATGTATTATACATAGAGCAGGTTGAGGATAATATACATAGAGCAGGTTGAGGCTATGTATTATACATAGAGCAGGTTTAGGCTGTGTATTATACATAGAGCCGGTTGAGGCTGTGTATTTACATAGAGCAGGTTGAGGCTATGTATTATACATAGAGAGGGTTGAGGCTGTGTATTATACATAGAGAGGGTTGAGGCTGTGTATTATACATAGAGAGGGTTGAGGATAATATACATAGAGCAGGTTGAGGCTATGTATTATACATAGAGCAGGTTGAGGCTATGTATTATACATAGAGCAGGTTGAGGCTATGTATTATATATAGAGCAGGTTGAGGCTGTGTATTATACACAGAGAGGGTTGAGGCTGTGTATTATACATAGAGAGGGTTGAGGATAACATACATAGAGCAGGTTGAGGCTATGTATTATACATAGAGCAGGTGGAGGATAATATACATAGAGCAGGTTGAGGCTATGTATTATACATAGAGCAGGTTGAGGCTATGTTTTATACATAGAGCAGGTTGAGGCTGTGTATTATACATAGAGAGGGTTGAGGCTGTGTATTATACATAGAGCAGGTTGAGGCTGTGTATTATACACAGAGAGGGTTGAGGCTGTGTATTATACATAGAGAGGGTTGAGGATAATATACATAGAGCAGGTTGAGGCTATGTATTATACATAGAGCAGGTTGAGGATAATATACATAGAGCAGGTTGAGGCTATGTATTATACATAGAGCAGGTTGAGGCTGTGTATTATACATAGAGCAGGTTGAGGCTATGTATTATACATAGAGCAGGTTGAGGCTGTGTATTATACATAGAGAGGGTTGAGGCTATGTATTATACATAGAGCAGGTTGAGGCTATGTATTATACATAGAGCAGGTTGAGGCTGTGTATTATACATAGAGCAGGTTGAGGCTATGTATTATACATAGAGCAGGTTGAGGCTGTGTATTATACATAGAGCAGGTTGAGGCTATGTATTATACATAGAGCAGGTTGAGGCTGTGTATTATACATAGAGCAGGTTGAGGCTATGTATTATACATAGAGCAGGTTGAGGCTATGTATTATACATAGAGCAGGTTGAGGCTGTGTATTATACATAGAGAGGGTTGAGGCTGTGTATTATACATAGAGAAGGTTGAGGCTGTGTATTACACATAGAGAGGGTTGAGGCTGTGTATTATACATAGAGCAGGTTGAGGCTATGTATTATACATAGAGCAGGTTGAGGCTGTGTATTATACATAGAGCGGGTTGAGGCTATGTATTATACATAGAGCAGGTTGAGGCTATGTATTATACATAGAGCGGGTTGAGGCTGTGTATTATACATAGAGCAGGTTGATGCTGTGTATTATACATAGAGCAGGTTGAGGCTGTGTATTATACATAGAGCAGGTTGAGGCTGTGTATTAATCATAGAGCAGGTTGAGGCTATGTATTATACATAGAGCAGGTTGAGGCTATGTGTTATACATAGAGCAGGTTGAGGCTGTGTATTATACATAGAGCAGGTTGAGGCTGTGTATTATACATAGAGCAGGTTGAGGCTATGTGTTATACATAGAGCAGGTTGAGGCTATGTATTATACATAGAGCAGGTTGAGGCTATGTGTTATACATAGAGCAGGTTGAGGCTGTGTATTATACATAGAGCAGGTTGAGGCTATGTATTATACATAGAGCAGGTTGAGGCTATGTGTTATACATAGAGCAGGTTGAGGCTGTGTCTTATACATAGAGCAGGTTGAGGCTGTGTATTATACATAGAGCAGGTTGAGGCTATGTGTTATACATAGAGCAGGTTGAGGCTATGTATTATACATAGAGCAGGTTGAGGCTATGTGTTATACATAGAGCAGGTTGAGGCTGTGTATTATACATAGAGCAGGTTGAGGCTATGTATTATGAGCAATTCTTAGGTAACGTTCTAAAAGTGGAACAATCACCATGGAAACCAATGGAACATCCCCGCCAATTGCTTCACTTTTGTGTTGTTGCCTCATAATTTCTATTATTATTTTTATTATTATAGATAACTTCTATTTAATCACCTTTCCCATCAAATTATAGATTTTCATAGTTTGTCAAATATCATGCAAACTGTGATTTAACACATTTTGATTCAATATTAAAGATATTTTATAATATTTTGAAAACCAATTTCTAATTGTAAAGAATGTAACAAAAAAAATGTACACTTATTCCATTTTATACAGGTTCGTTGTTTTACTGTAACATAATTGAAGGTTTTGTCAGCTCTGTAACCTAGCAACAGATAGTCATGTTGCTTGTACTAGACAAGCTGGGAGTTTTTTTTTTTTTTATCATGTTTGCTAATGATGGGATTCTTTCCAAAAGGCTTGTCTTAATCTTAATTAGAGTTTATCACCAAAGGGCTCTGTGACATTGTACAGACACTGATTTATTTAAAATAATGAAAAGTACAAGTAAAAAATTTTGGCGGCGCACAGAGATACTTAAGACCCCTGATTCGTGTAAGAACAGCATACGTTTCCAAAATGTAATCAGGTTTGAACTGTGATTTCATTCTTTATTATCAAAATTTGCAGCATACTTCATTTTACTTTTGACAGCAATTACGAGTAAAACTTATAAGCTTCCTGTTAAAAAACAGATCTTTTTTTTTTTCCCCTTTGAATCTTGATTATAAACACAGTAGGGAACATACAAAGATTTAAAGAAAGAAACACAAAGATTTTTTTTTTTATTGTTTGAATAAAATACTCCTTGAATTCTAAAACGACATATATATTTTTAGGTTTTGTAAAATATTGGTTGTTTATATCTTGGCATCAAATACATTTTTTGGATAGAACGTCCAATACATTTGTTTAGAAATTAAGAATTAAATTGATAATACATTTTTTGGATAGAACGTCCAATACATTTGTTTAGAAATTAAGAATGAAATTGATTATATATTGATTATATATATATATTTCAAACATGTTCTAAACTTTGTCATTAGCTACACCATGCATTTAAAATATTGCCTTTGTTTTATGTAACATTAGATTATGGTTCTGTTGCTGTCATTGTTATAAGTTATATTGTGTGATAGTAATAATTTATTATGCTATTTTAATACACATTTGTCTGTATTGTTACATGTGGACATGGCCATCTTGTTTCCTTCTAAGCCCTGGGTTATTGTGTTAGCTAGCTGCATGCTCTCTGATAATCCAGAACATACTGTATTTTTAATTAGACCGGCAGTACCGTTAGGTTTGTGCTCTCAGATGGCGTGTCATATGGATGGCAGCAACACAACATGGTCACTTATTCGAGTAACCAGCAGTGAATTATTTTTAGAGATAGCTGCCCATCGGAGCGAGCAGACAAATTAATACACTGTGTGGAAATGCTTAATAAAACCTTCTGTATATTGTTTCGTAATACCTGTACAGTGTCATAATAAGTCGTATTACATAGTGTGATTAACTCTAACTTGCTCCAGATCACCAATAAGTACTATTTTGTGCTAAATGTTGTGCGTTAACCCTGTAAGTGCTGTGGGCATTTGGTTTATACTTAACAATATTTTAAATATATTTGGTCAAGTTGGCTGGTCATATAAGAACACTTTACAATAATAAATAGAGGATACACAATTGTGTATATAATAGGATCACTTTTTTATGTAATACTATTTATTATTGAGTTTTAGAGAAAATAACTTACATGGTGCCATTTTTGTGAATTAATACATGTCTTCCTTTTTATATATGTTTAACTGTTTAGAGGTTTATTTAATTAGATAGCTTCAAATATAGACTTTTAACTTAAAGATGAAAGAACATTGAATGCGAAAGAACCCCAGACATCTAACCACCACCTCAATTCTACCCCGATGCTACAACTAACATTAAAAAGATGTTAAAAGATGCTAAACATGCAGTTAATCAGGATACGTCACACAGGTGCATGCTGGGTAATGGGTGCTAAGCACAAGAGACGAATAATGCAAGGGACAAAAATTATAAAAGTTATAATATATCCTTTAAAGTGAAGTTCTCAGGTAGCACAACTGTCAGCGTTTTTGTTATATTTAAATTCATTATTTTTCCAACCTTGTTTGCCAAAGGAGATATTTTAGCAAACAAGGTTGGAAACGTAATGAATCCAACTATAAAAAATAACTGTGACAATTAGAATCAACAAAATTCATGCATACTCAGTAATTAAGCATGCAACTATAATTTTCAACTTTGGCAGAAATACTGTGGTTTCACTCTTCCTTCCAAAAATATGCTTTTATTACCATTTTATTTTGTCTCTCATCTTTGTAAACAATCAGAAGTGCCTAATTAATTAAAAAATATATATTCATTTTTTTTTTTTTTTAAACAATGTAACAATTTAGCAATCTTGCTACAGAATATCATCTGGTCTTATCTCTTCCAGCAGATTCCTGTAATAAGTTGTTTTAAAACTATAATCTCTTTGAGGAGAAAAATGAAGTGAAGTTGAAAAGGCAGTTATCATGTATGATAAACACAGTAATATTACTTATCAAAATGGATACACTTTTCTCTTGTGGAGTGAATGCACCATCTATGTACTACATAAACAAAACTAGAAACTATGAAGTGTGCTATATTAATCCAGGCATAAGAGATATGGATTTATACATAGGCCTGGAAATATAGATAACAACATGTAAGTGTTTCTTTTCCCATTCCATCTATACAAACTTAAACAAATTAATTTCCTCATTCAGCTCATTAATTTATCAGACACAATCGATTTTTAATGGAATACGGGTTTCGCAACTGAATTCCAATTCAAGCTCAACTATTTCGCTTTTTTTTAGACATTGTCTACTGTACAAATTTTTTTTTTTTATTTTTTTTTTACAAATGAAAAAAAGTTATGGAAAAACATCCAAAAATTAGTACTATATGTTTGGTTAGCAAAGTTGGTTGCAAAGTAGGCTGAACTGATTATAAATAGGCAGGATTTCCTTCAAAGTGAGCAGAAGATTGCAATTGGTGAGTGGGGGTCAATTAGAGTGAATATAAACATTACCCCCTCTAAAAAAAAAAGGCAGGAATATTCGAATGGATTTTCACTTACATTGGGAGATCCCTTGCTCATAACTAATTCAAATTGGTTTCGCCACCTTGCTCCTCCCAAAAGTCATTACGGGTTTGACGTGTTAAATGTAATATCTGTTATTGTAAATGTCTTTTTGATACTATTTAATATGATAATGTGTCTTTGACTTTTTATTTGAAATGAAATGTGTATGAAAATAATACATTTACAAAAAAAAATACACCTTGGCCACCGGTTGCAATCTTCTCAAATTTGCAAATAATTTCATAAAAACATTTCTGCTGGGAGCAGCCATTTTGCTTTCTAAACTCGCATAATCGTTGGTACCTTGAGCGCTTGGCCATTTACTTGCATGCAGCAGTAACAGTAACATCCTTGCTTCTAGTTGGGCTTCAGAAATGTGTATTCTGCCTGGAGATGTATGTAAGGTGTCATCCAACTGACATCTATGTAATATCTCTCTTTAACCATAGAAATACAATTTACGTTAGCGCCTTTATTTTTACTTACAGGTGGACAACTGTGGTGCACGACTACCAAATCTATCGCTGAGGGGGAAGAGTTAATTGCCTATGTTGTGGATTTTGACTCCAGGCTACAAGCTGCCACTCAGATGACTCTTACAGAGGGAATGTATCCTGCTCGTTTGTTGGACTCTATACAACTGCTTCCTCAACAAGCTGCTATGGCTTCTATTTTGCCTACAGCCATTGTCAACAGTAAGTTTCATGTAATATTCCAAATCTCTTTGAATTTGGAAATGTTCCTTAGGGAAAAAAACATGCAAAATATGGAGTGTGTTTTGAAAAAGGAAAATCAGAGTAAAAAATTTAAATAAATTTGGGGTTTAAAAGCTTGTTATAAAATATTTACCTCTTTTACACACATTCACACACACTTATATGTATTTTTTTTTTTGTTAGATAAAAAGAGATCAAGCATTATTTGAAAGACTGCTTTATTTTTACCTATGTTACTTTATAATAAAATACATATAACCTAACAGCTGTTAACAGTGAACAATGTTACATTACGGTAAAGTAATGCCAACATATAGCTGACATGACATCACTAGTATTGTTATACCACTAAAGCTGTAGTGGCAGTGTATGAAATTATATTTGTAAATCCATGTACATATGTATTTATGGACATTTCCTAACCTTTATTACTAAGTGGCGTATGAGATTTGTGTTTTTTAACTACAGGACGTGTTGATTGACAACTACCATGAACAATTACTATGGCAATGAACAATTTATTTAGGGTGTTTTTTTTTATTATATGTTATATATTATTATTTATGTTGTAATATTTATTTATTTTGTTTTACATTTCTAATTTTGTGTATTGTACTTTAAATTTATTTTAATTTAATTACATTTTGTTTTAATTTATTCTATTTAAATTTATTTTATTTCAGGGCCATTTTGGGAGGACTTCGGTCTATGGAGAGTATAGAGGCTAGCGTTTTGGTTGGCCGAACTCCTCCCCGGAGATCAGCTGCTGGAATGTCAGCACAAATACAATGACCAGTTTTCATGCTGATTTGGAATCACTTTGATGATCCCTGAGTAGCCCGGATTAAGGGGCCATTTGGATCATTAAAGCGATTTGACTGGTTTTCTCCAAGAAAATCGGAGCTTTCTGACTAGACATGTATGTATTATCTGCTACTTGATAAAGTATACTTTTCTAGCTAAATGTTAGGTTGAAATGTCTTAAATAATTTGGCAACGCATTTCTGTTAATTAGATTTTTGTTGGTTGCTGTACATAACTGGTGCAAGACATGTTGAGCATGCAGGTATTACATACATAAACAATAATAATAATGAGTTAATGGGCATGCAGGTATCACAGGGTCTAGGACACTTCCGCGCCGCATCTTCATCGCTGACAGTTCAGCGTGGCAGATAGAACGCTGAACTGTCAGCAATGAAGAATAACGGCCGCGGCTATGTAAGAGCTGACAGTTCAGCGCTGAACTGTCAGCTCTTACAAATGTACAAGTAAAAAGAAAATAACCCCCCCTAATAAATGATTCCCAAATCCCAATACTAACACTAAACACTAAACCCAAATACTAACACTAAAATTAACCCCAATACTAAAATTAACCCCCTAAACCCTAATACTAACCCTAATACTAACTCCCGACCCCTAATACTAACCCCCTAGCCCTAGTACTAAAATTATCCCCTAAACCCTAATACTAACACTAACCCTAATACTAACCCCCGAGCCCTAATACTAAAATTAACCCCCTAAACCCTAATTCTAACTAAACTAAAATAGCTAAAATACTTACCTTTAGCGATGAAATGTCCCGCGATGAAAAGTGCATGTTTTGAGAGTGTTCTCTTTAATTGGGTTTTTAACGGTTTGCCTTTTTTTTATTTTACAGAAGATATATTTCCCTGCAAATCTTGTGGGATCTGGTATCGGAGTGAGCGTAATTTGCAAGCCCACCTCATGTATTACTGTAGTGGGCGGCAGAGAGAAAACGCCCAGCTCCCTGAGGAAAATGAAGATAACTCCCAGCAGATATCCAGCATATGTCCCTATCCGCAATGCACTAAAAGTTTTTCTAATGCAAGAGCCCTAGAAATGCACTTAAATTCTCACAGTGGTAAGTAACTCGTTGACAGAACAGTGACTTTTAAAGTAAAACGTCAATAAGAGATGGATATTTGGACAGTTACAAGGGTTTATCAGGGTACATCGGAGACCAGAGACCCATCATTACCATTTGTCAGTAGCGTGCCTAACTTTGCAGTTACCTTTTGCATCCCAAAATACAACAGTTCAAGGGCAAATCAAGCTAGGTATCAAACTGACGTGATAAAAAAACATGTTAAAAAAAACCATGTCACCCTGCGTCCGTTTCTCAGCTACAACCATCATAACTTTTTGCCATTCTGAAAGGTTTTCAAATGGCATATGTAGTTAGGGTTGCCACCTTTTCTAAAAAAAATATAAATACTGGCCATGCTTCTGCCTCCATAGACTTAACATTGGCCTCAAGCCAATTCTTTTACCGGCCTGCTTGTAAAATACCGGCCAGGTGGCAACCCTAGTTGTAGTCCATCAGTAACATGATGGCTCTGAATTCTCATAAACAGGGCATGCATTACAACCAAGCTATAGATATTTAGCAACATGTGTATTACAAATAATTGGCACTTCACTGAGAAGGGAAAACCACTTCCAAAATCTTACATTCTTGTTTATATGTATATTACTGTGAAAAGTATTACTACGGCCAATCTGAAAGAACTGGACTGGGGGCCTAATTGGTACTAAGCATTTAATTTTAGGTTCTAATTAGTTAACAACTGAATACAGTGGTGTATCTTGGTTTTGTGCTGCCCTAGGCAGACAAAATTTGGCACCCCCCCTACCCACGATGCACACCCATAACATGACCCATAACCCACGTTGCACACCAAGGACATGCCCCATCACCCCATTTACATGCCTCCATCACCCCATTACATACACATTGCCAATATTATTTGCCATTAATATTCCCCAGCCAATTTGCCCAATAATATGCCAGTATCATTTTCCATTAATATGCCCCACCCAATTTGCCCAATAATATGCCAGTATTATTTGCCATTAATAAGTCACAGCCAATTTGCCCAATAATATGCCAGTATTTGCCATTTAATCTACCCCTGCCAATTTGTCCAATATTTTGCCAGTATTATTTTGCCATTAATATGCCCCAGCCAATTTGCCCAATAATATGCCAGTGTTTGCCATTTAAAATGCCCCTGCCAATTTGCCAAATATTATGCCAGTATTATTTGCCGAATAAAATGCCAGTATTGTTTGCCATTAATATTCCCCAGCCAATTTGCCCAATAATATGCCAGTGTTATTCTGCCATTTAATATTCCCCATCCAATTTTCCCAATAATATGCCAGTATCATTTGCCATATAATCTGCCCCTGACAATTTGACCAATAATATGCCAGTATTTGCCATTTAATATGCCCCTGACAATTTGCCCAATAAAATGCCAGTATTATTTGCCATTAATATTCCCCAGCCAATTTGCCCAATAATATGCCAGTTTTATTTGCCATTAATAACCCCCAGCCAATTTGCTCACTAATAGTCCAGTGTTATTTGCCATTTAATATGCCCCAGCCAATTTGCCCTATAATATGCCAGTGTTATTTGCCATTTAGTATGCCCCAGCCAATTTGCCCAATAATATGCCAGTGTTAATTGCCATTAATATGCCCCAGCCAATTTTCCCAACCCCCCCCCCCCCCCCCCCCCCATCTCCCCAGCACTTACCTTTTTCCCTGGTGGCTAGTGGCAGGCAGCATGGTGTCCTCCATGCTGCCTGTTCGGCTCCCCGGCGGTTGTGCCGACAGGTCACGTGACCTGTCAGCACTTCCCTGTCACACTGAACGGGAAGCCGAACAGGCAGCACAGAGGTTTCTCTGTGCTGCTTGTTCGGCTCCCCATGCAGCCTACAGGCAGAGCGATGGTGAGGGGGGATCTTCTTGTTTTTAAAAGGGGCAGGGTTTTTTCTCAGTGCTGGGGGGCCCCAAAATTTGCCGCCCTAGCCATCCGCCTAGGATGCCTCGCGGTAAATATAGCACTGACTGAAGATTTATTTTTTAAGCGATATCATGACTCTTTGTCTTACTATCCAATATGCTTTTTCAGGATAGATTTAAAGTAAATTTTATATAAACGTCTTTCATTCTTACTGACATTTCTAACTTTTTACTTTCACGACAATGAGCGGGGGTTTATGGGGGGTTTATGGGTAAAGAGCAATTCTGGAGGTAGAGTTCTGTAAGTGGAGCACTATTTTTGTGAATTTTTAGTTTAATCACTTCTTCCCTTTAATTATACTGTTCAATGGAATAGTCAATTATTAGTCAGATCTGCCCCACATTTGCATATCCCCTAACATTACCCACTGGCAATGTGGGATTTCAGGGGGCGTGGCATGGAAGGGAGAACTTCAGTGCACTCCAGAGGATGAGGGTGGGAATGCAGCATAGAGATCCCAACCTGGGACATTCACAGTTGTGAAGAGGGTACGCATTTGATAAAAACTGTGACTGATTGCAATTCCTATTGGTGCGAATCAGCTGGAACTACTTAAGGATGACTTGACTCCTACTACCTCTCTCAGGTTTCAGCTGATATAACCTAAACACCTGGAAGACTATTAGTAGTTGTAATGTAAAACAAATTGCACACAGTAAAAGTTGTCACAGCTACAGCTATGAGCAGGGGCAAAATGTCACCTAATAAACACTCAAACGGAGTCATACGATTAAAAAAAATCGTAGCGGAGAGTGCTGAAGTTGTCTATTACCGATTAGGACTCAGGAATACAATTTAGATCTGTTTAGCATGGTTGAGTACAAGTAAAAGGCGACATCATTTGAATATTGAAAAACTAAGGAAGTAATTTGCAAAAAATATTTCTTTATTGAAAAGGCAGAAGGTACTTAGAGTACTTTTCCAGCAGAAACGTTCTGAAAAAAACAGTTATAGAAATCGCCAATAAGTGTATATACTTTACAGAACACATGTGGGTGTACTCAATAAAGAGAGAATTACAGGGTTGAGTTGGAAAAATTCTCCCCTTCAGCTGCATTGGATAATTTTTCCTGCTCACTTACATTGGCCTAAAGTTTGAAATCCCCATCTCAACTCCCTGCAAATCACCCAAACTCGCGGAAGTCTGCATTAACTACGCAGAATACATTTAGGTTGTGGCGGTATTCGATGCGTGGATGTGGCTTATCTATAAAAAATCAGACACTCAATATGTATTGCGGAAATAAATTAAATGACTCTTATTTTGGATAATATATATGGATAACAAATAATAATTTGATATGGGCACTCTGGCGTCCTTATAGAAAAGTAATATATTAAGGGTTTAATTCACTAACCATTTAACTTTTCTGAACTGACAAAAATGGATGGCAGTACTAAAATTATAGAAACACCTCAACTATTTTGGCCTACATTATGCATCTCAATTGACATAAACTTTGCAAAATACAAAGAGGTTTGCATGGACAATTACATTTTTAAAACGTCTCTCCGAAAAAAGCAAGACAACGGTAGCGCCCCACGGGATTGCCTCCCAAAATTGGGACAGATGAGAGGCATGTTAAAACATGACTTATTTTGAAACCGAGGCGTTCGCTAATATAAATCACATATTATGATTGCCTGTTCACCTTGTCCTGACCATTCCTCATTTTATAATCTTCTCGCACCTTTGTTTCTACTTCCTGGTTCATTCATTCTATTTCCTTTTTCCAACCTATATAATGTTTTATTACTTAGGGATTTAATCATTCCCTTACAAATGTGTCAGTAGATATGTTTAGAATAGTTATATTTGTCGCCAAACCAGATTTTCTTTTTCTTCAGAGACTACAGTTGTTATGAATAGTTAAGAACGTTATCTAGCTTTAAGTGCTTTATTCATTCACTCCTACGGTACATTTACTGAATCCAGTGCCCCCCCCCCCCCCCCCTTGCTGAATTTGGGAGACTCGCAGTATGCCGATATCTTTTTCCGATTAGATATCAAAACTATTTTGAATGCTAAATTAGTCTTAAATAGTAATAAATGGAATCAAATGAAAATCCGTACTGTGTTTTTAAGTGGATACAGTGCAAGCAACATGTACCACGCAAAAGTTGGAGTAGATAAAACAAGTCATTTATGTCAGATAAATAGGGGTTTGATAAACAGTATGTCATCTTGGTATTCAGAGTTTGGAAATATATATACACACTTCCTTTACTCTTGCATTGGTTTTAAGACAAAGGGCTTAGCCCCTGAAATATTTCTAAACTGGATTACAAGTTTACTAAGTTGATTATGGACGAGTTTAGAAGCAGTATGTACCAGATTTACCTTCAGCTAAGATGACGAGGGATGCATGGTCTAGGAAAATCTCTCAAACCTTTCACTGCAATATGATACCCATGACATTGGACTTGCCTGACAGAAACTCTGTTTCTGACATAGGATGTGCCTGGCACTTCCTGTGGCGGAATGAGCGGTGTTAGCGATCTATCTTCACTCGATGTCGAGGCATTAATTTAGAAATTTGCTGCCGCACTCATCCATGATCGCTCTACGATGCAAACAAGACACCATATTGGAGAGCAGCATGCCACTCCACTATGGCACTTCAATGTTGTGGGCAAGAGCTTCAGATCAGTGATCAATTTGTCACTCTGTTGCAACATTGCACCACAAAAAAGGCTAGGTTAGGGTTAGAAATGGGGTCAAAAGGTCACTATAAGAGAAAATGGTTAGGAAACAAACAAAATGCTACTTTTGGTTATTGCCCATTAAGTAGCAAAAAAACAACAGAAAAACATGTTAACATGGACTATTTCTTAACTCAAGACAAATATTTGCACTTATTTAGCATGTTTTTTATTTGCATTTGTAGAGGAATAAAAGATATTTCACATAAAAATCAAAAGTGTTTTTTTTTTGTCACCTTTTATCATTTCTTATAGTAAATGATATGATATGATGAACATAATTGAATCTAAAGAAAACTCTTCTTATGCCACTGAAAACAGTATATTATTTTTGTGGGTGCAGTAAATCATAAAACATAAAATTACAGCTAAACACAAACACCGCACAAATGTTAAAACAGCCCATGTCACCAATGGTAATACACGGCCAAAAAGTCATGTCATTAAGGGGTTTATCTCTTAATATATCCCTTTTTTTATTTTGCCGGATTCAGTAATTTTAAATGGACCATGCTGTTCCAAAATTACATTTTTGTGCAGCTCATATAGCTTATCTATATGGCTGGCAAGTGTATAGGTGAGGACAAAACTTGGTTTCCCATTTGGCAAACCTGGCACCTACCCAAGGTAAGGTGCCTCCTTTAAATTGTAGGGATAGCTGAAACATCAGTTCTCCACTCACTAAAAAGTTAAGAACATTGTATCAATATTTAAAACTACATGGACTGCCCCAGTTTGCTTGCATTCATCCCATCAGACTTTGGAAACTGTTCCTCAATAGTAGCACATTCTACAGATACAAAATACAATCATGTAGAATAGAATGCATCAGAAAGCATTGGTTTTGTGTATATTTTGTGAATAAGATTGTGTTGTGTGTTTTTAAATTAATATATATTTATGTGTGTTTTCCAGGTGTTAAAGTTGAAGAGTTCTTGCCTCCTGGGGCCAGTCTGAAATGCACAGTTTGTAACTATACTGCAGAATCTGTGATTAACTTCCACAAGCACCTGTTCTCCCATCTCACTCAAGCTGCCTTTAGATGCAATCAGTGCCATTTTGGCTTTCAAACTCAGAGGGAACTCCTGCAGCACCAGGAGCTTCACGTCCCTGGAAGTAAGCTACAACGGGAAGCTGACAATGAACACTCTCCCAGTAGTAATGAAGCAAATGCGCAACAGACGCCAGATCTGTTGAATAAAAATGAAGTTCTGCAAAGCCAAAAGACTGTATACAACAAAGACGCAAGCTCTGACAGTGAGCTGGAGAAGTGTGAAAAGAAACCTCATCTTTTCCTTTCCAGCCAGAAGCCTGAGACAACCAACAAAAATATGTTTTCCTTTACTAAAATAAAGTCTGAGCCATCTAGCCCTAGGTTAGCTTCATCGCCTGTGCAGGCCGGCGTAGGACCATCCTTCCCAATGGGACCTTTTCTATCTCAGTTTGCTTTTCCACATGACATTTCAGTCGTTCCTCAAGCCTCAGAGATCCTTGCTAAGATGTCTGAACTGGTGCATCGTAGGTTAAGACATGGCAGCAATAGCTATCCCCCTGTCATTTACAGTCCCTTGATGCCGAAAGGGGCCACTTGCTTTGAGTGCAATATCACTTTCAACAACCTGGACAATTACTTGGTTCATAAAAAGCATTATTGCAGCAGCCGGTGGCAGCACATAAGCAAGTCATCCGATTTCTCCAACGTTCCAGAGAAGGCACCTGAAGCTGTGAGTCCCACCAATGCTCAGAATCCTGTTAATATCCTTAACAATTCCCTTCATTCCACTGAAAGTGATACCCAGCTTCTTCAGACGTCCTGCATTAACACCAGCACTGTTTTGGACTTGTTAGGCGCCAATGTTAAATCACGGGAAAAGGAATTTTCACCAGAGGTTAAAAAAATGGCGGCGGCCGGTGGCAATGACGACAAGATCAACGGAAAACCCACTGAAGCAAAGAATCCCACCCCACCCCAACTAGACGGAGAAAGTAGTGATCCAAACAAAACAACATGCGAGGCCTGTAACATTACTTTTAGCAGGCATGAAACATTCATGGTTCATAAACAGTATTACTGCGCGACCCGCCATGACCCTCCATTGAAGAGATCTGCTTCAAATAAAGTGCCTGCCATGCAGAGAACTATGCGCACTCGAAAACGAAGAAAGATGTACGAGATGTGTCTCCCCGAGCCTGATCAGAGGCCACAACTCGTTCAGCAGCATTTCCTTCAAGTATCTAACCTTGGCAATCCGTGCACATCTGCACAAGAGTCAGCGGAGGGAATTGGGGATTGTTATCACCCCAGGTGCGATATCTTTCCAGGAGTTGTTCCAAAGCATTTGGAAACATCACTTTCAATTACTAAATGTGTTCCAGTTGTAAAATGTGACACTCCACATTCTACTATCTCCTCTCTGGAGATGGATGTACCCATTGACCTTAGCAAAAAGTGTTTAACTCAGTCGGATAGAACATCCGCGTCTCCAAAACGACTTCTGGACTATCACGAATGCACGGTGTGTAAAATAGGGTTCAATAAAGTTGAAAACTACCTTGCCCACAAGCAGAATTTCTGCCCCGTAACAGCCAACCAGCGCAATGACATGGGCAATCTGGAGAACAAAGTGTTTCAGAATCCAGAGAGTGAAAGAAGCAGCCCCGAAGTTAATTTTGAAAGAAATGTCATAAAATGTGAAAAGACCCAAAATTCTAAACAGCCCTCACCCAACGGGAACTTGTTTTCAACGCATCTAGCGACTCTTCAAGGTCTTAAAGTCTTTAGCGAGGCAGCCCAGCTTATTGCTACGAAAGAAGAAAACAAAAATGCATTTTTTTCGCAATGCCTTTACCCAGGAGCAATAAAAAAAGCTAAAGGAGCAGATCAGCTTTCTCCGTATTATGGAATAAAGCCAAGTGATTACATTTCTGGGTCTCTTGTTATTCACAATACGGATTTAGATCAAAGCACAACTGTAGGAAGTGAATCTCCCAAAAGTCAGATACCTTCAAACGGATGTTCTTTGCTGAAGAAAGAGTCTCTCCCATTGTTGCCGAAAAACCGAGGCATGGTAATAGTTAACGGTGGACTGAAACAAGAGGAGCGGCCAACAGTAAACTCACAACAAGAGAATATTTCCCAGAATCCTCAGCAAGAAGATGGATGCAAATCCCCATCCTGGGTTTCTGACACACCTCTGGCAGCCAATGAAAATGTTTCGCCAGCAGCACCGGCTGCTGAGGATCAGCTGTCAAGCATAGCAAAGAATGTAAACGGCTCTAGCACAGCTGCTACTAGCGGGAAGTACTGCCGTCTGTGTGACATCCAGTTTAACAATCTCTCAAACTTTATTACTCACAAAAAATTTTACTGCTCCTCACATGCGGCAGAACATGTCAAATGAAGCATCATGCGAAAAAATTTTGATTATAATATGAAAGGGTATTGTTTCACACAGTCAGCGGAGAAGAAAAAAAATATGCTGCTTATGTTACATCTGGACAATCAGGAAGTGTATTAATTCTAAATGACTTGAAAATTTAAGGTGTTACTCCATAACGGTCATACGTAAAGTGTTTTACTGGTGCCATTTTTTCCGAATATTTATTTTATTAGCAGTGTTCATACATTTGTGCCCAGCACTGATTTCCGCAGGGGAGCAAAATAAAAAAAAAACAGAAAAAGATAAGAAAGATAAACTAAAAAAAAACAAAACAAATGTGTCTGCCAACACTGTGCTCAATGCTGGACCCAACTGTAGCTGTGATTATGTTATTTTTTATTTAAAGAACTTTATATTAAAGTCATTCGTAATGTTATTGGATAGTTATTGTGTAGCACATATGGTTTGCACTTGTATAGTAGATTTGAAAATAATATAGACACAACATTACAGAACAGAAACATATTAGGAGAAGCTTCAGAAGCACTTGTGTATACTGATTTTTTCCTTTTTTTTTTTCTTCCTATGCTGTTGCAAAAAGAGTAGATGTATATGCTGAAATATAAGGTGCATATCAGTATTTAAAATACTTGCCAAGATTGCCTGTAGACTTCTTAGGACCAGGAAAAAAAAAAAAAAAAGTATGGCTCTATGCAACTATATTTTAGCAGATACAATATAATAGTCATTAAGCTTTGCATTTGTGCGTAGCGGTTGTACCTGTTCATTCTCAATCTGAAAACTGTATGTTTATTGAAGGATGGAAACTTTTTTTTTTTTTCTTGTAGAGTAACTGTATTTTCATTTCGCTGATGCATCTCTGTCTGGATTTTTAACTCGTTGCTGTTAAATGCAATACTTTATATTGAATGATCAAAATTACCGGAAGCAGTATTGTAAGTTATGAAATGAAGTTATCCACTTTTATCTTTCAAGGATACCCAGTTAAAAAAAAAAAAAGAGAGAGAGAGAGAAAAGAAAATCTTAACCCTAAACCATGATGCTGCAAGTATGAATCAAATTCATATGTAATATATATTTACAATAAATATAAGCATAGCAATACTGCGACTGGTGATCACAAGAGATAATGTTCTACTTCTGATAGAAATGATTTCTCAACAAATGTTGTTACTATGCATGTATATGGATGGAATAAAATTCCCGCTCATTGGATATGTTTCCTGGTATTTCTTAATGGATAGTGATATTTCCAAAATGGAAAAAAAAAAAAGCAATTGTATTGGTCGACCAATTTCAATATACCTAGTTTAACAAACCCAAGTACAGGTATTGAAAAGACAGTTGGGTTCTTGTGTGATCTTCAACTCAATCTACTACATAAGAGATTAATATTACATAGCTTTTCACAGGTTGGACATCTTTGGTGTTTCTTGGAACTAAACAGCATTACAAGTATAACTAATCAAACACGATTAAACACATAAAAGCGTAATTTGTAACACATTGGGAGCTATTCACTGAAAGTGAGGTACTGGGTAGTTGGAGGTGAGCTGAATAATTCTTCAATTTATAAAAAAAGTAACAGTGCACATTGGGCCAATTGAGCTTGTCTTGCAGAAGAAACTTGCCAGGTTTGTCCCTGCACAATGTATAGTTACGTCAATGGGGTCTATTCACTATCTCACCATTTTAACTATACAAACTCACCAGGATTGCCTCTCTACATTGTATAGCTAATTTGGTGAGATTAAATATTCATTTTGCATCAACTCAACTTTTAATAAATAGCCCCCAGTGACTTGAAATGTTCATCTCATCTCAACTCACCTGCATCTCACATTTAGTAAATAGGCTCCTTGATTTTATAGGGCTGTATGTGTTGGGTGTTACTCGATCATACTGTAGAACAAACTGGTTCAATCATAAAATGATGGGACATGGTGACAAATGTGGTGATAAATGGTAACGTTGCAGAAGGTAGATAATCGCTGATTAATACAGGACACTCCTGGAGACCCACATGTCATACATCCCCATGTCCCTTTCCCCGTCCATGCTGGAAAACCCCTAAATACTGAAAATAATGGAAATGGGATTCCTACAATAATGACAGACATGTCCTTATAGTAATGTGGTTTACACTTTCGGCATATGTCAACAATGTTAGTTTCTAGGTACAGTAAATTCTAAAGATACTAGGTATGAATAAAGGGACTGTGCTATATAACCCACAATTATATACAAGTCTGTCTCCAACTCACCAATAACAAGGTGCTCAGTAGTATAATACTAAAAATGATAGAAAAGGTACTCCAATAAACGGCAATGTTTAGCAGCAAAAAATATACTTAGCGCAAAACCTTGCTATTAAAAGCATATAGAAAAAACCCACCATTAAATATAAAATATACAAAGTATCAGGTAAAAAGACCTGGACCAGGTAAGCATTATAGTGAAATTAACTGAACGGTACACTGTACAGGGATAATCCCACGGTGTAAAGTCTACCTTTATTGAAGAACCTTTCCTTTCCTGTTTATACTTATATTCTAAAGCTGGAGTTAATGGGCCAAAATATGTTCAGTCTATAACAGCGTAAACAACTAGAAAGGTGGCGCCGAGGGATGTTTTTCCACACATATGATCAAAGGCAATACTGGAGAACTATGAATCTCTTGACCTAGTATCAATATAATAAAGGGGGTTAAGCATGTGTCGCTCTTATGATCACTGACCGGTTCTAGCTTTGGTTTGATATGGATCAAGTTTGAGATTTGTAAATGTACAAAACACATTCAAATGGAGTAACTTTGCAATGCTTTCTGGAGGTTACATTGAATGGGAGGTGCTGGAGCAAGCAAGATTGCACTCTTGCACCACCACAAATCAGCCAACATATGCCCGCCGTTGAACACCATACAAATATTTTCCAAAGGGGTTAATATAAAAACAAACAGCTATTCTTCCTGCCGCATTGTGCCACCAGACTTTGAAAAAGCCTAGCTGTTGAGCTAAATCACAAATCAAGCATGTTCGCTCATAATATCAGCTGGAGCTTTGTCATAAGACTCACCAATGCCAGCTTTAATAACTTTTCCGTGGTGCGCCTGGTATGAAGGACTGCTCAAACCCAAACATAAGGTCCCAGGTAACAAATTTCTGTCCTAGAGGCTCGAAGATATGGTGCTTCTGTCGTATACAAACAAACTCAGTGCAATCACAGAAAAGAAGGATCCCGGTTGATAATAAAACTGTTTTATTCAAAATAGGTGCAAAATCGGCAGGTGAAAGTACTATCATCTAACATTTTGCGCGTGGAAGTGCTTAATCTTAGTTCCTTTGTCTATGAAATAGTGCTATCTAGCGCTAAATGTTAGGGAATAGGGCTTTCACCCCCCCCCCCCCCCCGACATCTGCTGATTTTGCAACTATTCGTAATAAAAGTATAACATGTTAGTAAATGTTGCATGACACCTTAAACATGACATCTTATACAATGTAAATAATAATTAGTACTCCTTAACTACTGTGTTCCTGAGTTACGCCATCTTTGCCTGATAAGTAATCTTCAGTGACTTGGATGCTGATCTTTTTATACTGGCCTATGAAGCTATGGATATTATTGAAATAAGATATGGTTACCTCTCTAAAAGAAGCAACCTCATGTATTATGCAGCACTTGGTAACCATTCATCTAGTTCAGGGGTTAGGTATCATTATGCGTTTCTGTTCTTTCCTATCCCCTTTCCTCCGTCTCTTGTTTGTTTGTGAGTCTATTACTGGAACTACTATTACTGGTATCCAGACACTAATACCACGCCCTGGACACATTGTATGCTACCCCAAGGGGGCATGTAACACAGGTTGGGAAAGCACTAGTTTATACCATTTAGTGTTAAGACAAGGCTGACTAAGTATATCTGAATGAGAAGGACAGACACACACCAGGAAGTTTCTGTGAACAAATAGATACCTTCCTCTAGCCTTATTTACACAATGTCCCATGGTGGATATTACAGCTTCTGTCATCTGACCCAAGGTTCAAAATAACATGTCTGTCTCCCACCCATTTATAGAGCTGTACAGAGAAAAGAGGGCTCAACAAGGTACTTTATTTGATTACTTTCATTAAAGCATTTCTATTTAAAATGTCTACACTTGATGCAATCTTTCAATTACACACAAGGATCTTTTTTTTTTGCATAGTTTTCCTTTAAGGAACTAGTGGGCCCTGATAGCTTTCACTATGGACTGCCTCGTGAATCCCTCTTGCATCTATAGAAATTGTAGAGCACCTCATCAAGGCTTCTTTATTACTTATATCCCCATCTGTTTTGGAGGGTAACACTAGTATAGGAAATTTCTGGAAAAAAAGGTTCATATATATATATATATGGAAAATAGTTTTATACCTCAGGTGCTAGAGAAAAAAAAAAAGAAAAACTAATGACATAGTGTGTGTCAGTCTATAAAATACAGTGTGCTAAAAACACACTCAAGCCAGTGTTACATACACACCACAGGTAATTAATGGTACCTTGACAATTCAATAAGAAGATGGAAATGTACGTAAATTTACCTCAAATTCAGAACTGCAGAAAAATCCGTAATTCAGCCATTTAGTATAGCGCATTTCAATTTTTATACCCTCATTCGCACTGTCAAATTTATAAATGTTTTTTGTAACAATGCAAAAACTACACCAAACCACAAGGTATTATTAGATAGTTATATTCAATTACCAAACAACCAAATATCCACACACAATATGCCGTGACCCCTATAATAAATGGGGCTGAGAACTGGGCAACAGTCCTGCCCCCCTAACAGTACCTAATAACAAAAAAAAAGAATCCCTATCTACCCCCCCCCCCCCCCTCTACCTTGCCCAGTTAATGAGGGTTGATTCACCTGTAAAAAAAAAAATCACAATTTGGGTGACCTGTAAATAAAAGTACCTAAATCCCGGTTTCAGCAGCGATCCGTGTCACCCTCATCTTATAGCCCAGAGAAAAGGACCACCTGAAAAAATAATCCACCTATTCTACGAAAAAATATCCAACCGCCATAAAAATAAAAACACACACAAGTCCCTCTCTAAAGTATCCATCCCTGGCGGGAGACAGATGCATAATAAAATCCCTGCTCTGAGAGAAATCTAGCCTATGGAGAGGCTGGGATTGAAGGCATCTGATTGGCTGACACAGTGATTTTTACTGCCCACCACCATGGTACCAAAAGGGTGATTATTTTATAGGTAAATCCCCCCCCCCCCCCCCTCTATCTGGGCAAGTTAGAGGGGGGTAGTAAGGGATTCATTTTATTTTAAATATTTTTGTATCAGGGTCTGAGGTAGGGTTGCCACCTGGACGGTATTTTACCGGCAGGCCGGTAAAAAATTGGCTTCAGGCCAATGTTAAGTCTATGGAGACAGTACCAAGGCCTGTATTTTTCTGAAGAAAAGGGGGCAACCCTAGTCTGAGGCCATCAGGCAGCCCCAGAGCCCAGGGGGGTATTTTATTTTACTTTATTATGGGGCCATCGGGCAGCCCCAGACCCCACGGAGGGAGGTATTTTATTGTACTTTACTATGGGGCCATCGGGCAGCCCCAGACCCCGCAGAGGGAAGTATTTAAATTTAGATTGGAGTCTGTCTAAAATCATGTTTTAGTATTGGAGCCCTATTCACTGATCTATTTTAGGGGGGTTAGGAGTAATTTTGGCTCCCAGCCCCAGTACTGTTAGGGATGAGATTGGCTACTAGCCCTGGCTGCCAATGTATTTTTGGGGGGCTGGGATCACTTGCCCAGTTCCCAACCTTGTTTTTAATAGGGGGGGTCTATCTGCCCTGACCCCTCATATGTGTTGGGGGGAGGAGGGGCGCAAGGAGTCATTGTTACGGCTCCTAATCCCATTTTAATAGCAGTGGTTCTCTGCTACTTGCATTGGCCCACTTTGAGCGCTGGGTTGTCACGTGACAACCGGCACTATGGTGGTAAAAAGAAAATGCACTGTGAGGGCTCGCTCTGCGGAGAGGAGAGCCGGCAAGGGGGAGGGAGGCACAGTAGTTACGTCACTGCAAATACACATATATAGATAGATGCATGTATCTATTTATCTATCTTTAATATATATAATAAACACTTTTTTCAAATACACATACACACAGTGTCTCACTTATACACACAGACACACTTAACAGACTCTTACACACACTGACACACTTACACACACAGACACTTATATGTGAGCAAATTCCCATGATTTCAGCTACGGAGCATACAAGATTTTGTGTAGGTTGCATAGACCATTTACCAGACTTTGAGAAAAAGGTATAATATCCCTTGCTCCTTTAACATGACTTTCTGACAAATAAATGTGTCATCACACACAGACACGCTTACACACACAAACACAGACAGGCTTACACACACACACACACAAACACAGAGACACTCTTACAAACACACACAAGAACACCTTTACATACAGACACCCTTACACACACACCACACACACACACCCTTACACACATAGACACCCTTACACACACCATTACACACACAGATACACACCCTTACACACATAGTCACCCTTACAGACGCACAGACACCGTTACACACACAGACACCCTTACACACACAGACACCCTTACACACACAGACACCCTTACACACACAGACACCCTTACACACACATAGACACCCATACACACACATAGACACCCATACACAGACAGATTTATTTTCTTTTTTTTTTAACCAACGGAGGTGTGGTTACCGGAGCCAATCAGATACTGGCTGCACCTCCATGTTTGGCAGCATGATTGGTATGTTACTTATGTCCTCCTCCGTTACAATGGAGGAGGATCACGAGGCGGGAACAAGGCGCCCGGCATGAGAGCGCGTACTGCTGTCAATTATATTGATAGCAGCACCTGCTCTGCATGCCAGCCCCAGACAAGGCGCCCCCATATTTTTAAGTTAAACGGCGCCTGGGAGCGGTGCACCCCGCGCACCCGCCCAGGATCGGCCCTGCAAATAAGGCAATTGCATTTAGCTTTTATTTTACCTCTGTGTGAACCAGAATTTTTTTTTACTGATTTAGTATCACTTACTAGGTAATGTAAAAAATGATAAACCGCAGGTGCACTTAAAATATTGGCCTAGATTTAATGCCAACCATAAACACGGTTAATAAGTGCCGTAAAATCATCACCACACCTGTTTAAAAAAATGCTATACCAGCACTGAACTGTGCAGGAATTTCACCACAAACAGTGATTTGATGACTAATGCTAAGCATTGAAGGGGCAAAAAAAGATATCTATTTCACTGTGAACTTAATGCCTAAAAAAATCTAAAATGTGCATAACGCACATTGCTCCCTACAGCAATGAAAGGATTAACCCTACATTTATTATTAAAAAGCTGTGTGAGCCACAGGGGCTGCTGAAATGGCCCCCGGCTCCCTAATGTTGCAAGGGACCAGGAGCTGTAAATAATCCCTCCAAACTCCTAATAGTCTATAGGTCATGGGTTGGGCAAGATGTTCCTGGCGCCTTAATAATAACTGGAGCCAGGGACTGATAATGTTGCCCCTTTTTATATATAAGTCAAGGAGCTGACCCAAGCACCCCTTTAATATAAGGGGCTTCCCCATGTGCCCCTTTCCATCCTTATAAAACCATTAGGGCCAGGGGCTGCTAACCCATTAATCCATGAGGCCAAGGTGTGCCCCAAGGGCCCACTAATAGCAATGGGACCGAGGGCTACCCCAAAATTACTGTCCGTTTAAATAAAATGTTATGACATCTTACCTGTAAAAAAAACACACACCTATTGAGTGTCATTAGGGTGGGCAGTGAAAATCACTCCCTGCTCACATACGGCGCATCTGTGAATTTGTTTTTACCTAAATAAATTTCCAGAGACAATCAACAGTGCCCTGAAATCAGGGCCAGCCTTTGGGGTGTGAGACACAGGTTACTACACAGGGAATTCATAAAACCTGACAATTTTATAACATTTTATTTTAACACTAATACTGATCTGCCTCTTTCCCTCACAAAAAAAGTAAATGAGGAGAATAAGGCAGATCCAAATTTGTCAGATCAATATTCACAAATATTGAGCTGACCAGGCGAATCGTGATGCTCATCTGATCAATCACCAAAACGCCTTTGCCACTAATACGCTGTTATTGATTGTATTATACATGCGCTCAGACGGCTTTAAAAAAATAAAAAATATTTTTACTTCACACGTAACCCCCTAGTGGGTGTAAAAAAAATATAAAATGATTAAAAAATTTGCAGACAGATAAAAATTGCTTTGGATCAATATCATTGCGTAAGCTGTGATCTATGGCAAGGAAGGGGTTAATAGCTCTTAGAAGAGCCTTTGTAGTACTGTAATAAATTACAGTACAAAAAAATGAACCCCTAAAAAAATGCACGGATGTGCAAGATCACTGCTTACGCATGATCAATGGCAGGGAAGGGGTTAAACGCAGGGAATGGCTTTTATAAAAGCCATTGGGTCACAATTTTTTTTATTATTATTTTACTGTATTTTTATAATTTTATTTTACGTTCACTAACTTTTACTACTTTGATCTGTCTCTCTCTCACTAAAACAAATGTAAGGAGAGGGAGGCAGATTCAAAGTGGTCAGATTAATATTGATCTGACCAGGCAGTGGGGATGCTCATCTGAGCATTCCCACTGCCTGTCATTCTGCCTGTCAGTCACAGATTGCCTCTGTGATGAGGCAATCGTGTGACAGCCTTTGGAGCACAGAAAGCAGCAACTTCTTGCTTCCTGTGCTTTGGCCCTTAGAAGGGCAGCGCCATCTTGGTCACACAGTGACCACGATCGTGTATTTTTTTAATGTTGCTGACTGCCTTGACTTCAGTGATCGTTTTGGTGTAGACGGAGGACCAGTCCTCGCTTTTTTTTTTTTAAACTTTATTGAAATCGCACGACTTCAATAAAGTAAAAAAAAACTACCAGAGTTTCCTTCCTCCGTGCAGGAGGTTAGACTGCATGGAGGAAACGACCGGAGAGCAGAAAGGAGGTAAGTATTGAACTACATTCGCTTCATAAGATGCACAGACATTTCCCCTCACTTTTGCATCTTATGGAGCAAAAAATACGGTATATATATTTTGGTTTATTCCATGCAGCTGTTATCTCTGATTAGGGCTGGCCCAAGATATTGTGCTGCCTGGGTCCAAGGAGGAAATTCAAGCTTCCCTCCCCAACTAAAACCATACCCACCAACCCCACGCCCACCAAAACATACCCATTTCCATTATGATATAACATGATAATTAAAACAAAATGAAACTTATCAGGAACAGCACACTGTCAATGTGCAAAATTATATGAAATGCCATTAAGATGCCAATGAGCAGTAAAGACAAAAACTTTGGATATAATGTCAATGAGAAGTAAATATTGTATATGTTGCCACTGAGCAGTAAACACATACATTTTATATATCATGCCAATGAGCTTCAAATGTATACACCTTGTATATAATGCCAATTAGTTTTAAATGCACACATGTTATATATCATGCCAATTAGTTTTAAATGCATACACTTTGAAAATCATACCAATGAGTAGTAAACTTGTCTGAGACTGGGAGAGCTCCTCACCCTGCTGCTGCCTCTAAAAGAGCGCCGGGATGTTGGGAGACAGACTCGGTGCTCAGATTCAGTAGTGCCGCTGGCACAGACTTACCTAGTGCTTCAATCCTTAAGGCGGCAATAAAAAAAAGTGGTGCAAGGCATGCCGATCCCCTTAAAGTGCCATCTGAGTCAGTTTACCCACCTGGCCCAGGGGCAGCTCTGTCTGTGACCTATGTATTTTCATGCGTGTTTTGAATTTTGTTGAAGATTAAGTAGTTCTCATGAGCAGACTGCCTATTAGTTACTTCTGCAGCTATTCATTACTGCTAATTTGCCAAAATCATGTAATTTCTCTCACTGACATAACCCATCTAATAATCAAAACCTGACAAATAAAGCTAATAATTACAAAACCCTTTAACAGCACACTGATTCTACCAATTCATATACCTGTGTTCATCTGAAAGGCTATTGTGGGAATTAAAATAACACTTGTTTTCCAAATTATGGAATTATTATACAATTACAGTTTTTATAACATTAACGAGTTATGTGCTTATTACTGGAATATGTAATATGAACATGTTGCTCTATTGTGAATTAGTCAATACCTGGTAATGAATGGGATTTGAATCTTAGTAGAATGGATTAATAATTAACTAGTGAGAAATGACATCACAAGTATAAGTATTGTATTAAAGATAATTGGAGGATAATTCAGGAAGGTATGTGACTTGAAAATTGTAACCATTGTCTTTAATACCAACATAGGCAGTGAAATTGGTTGTGAAACACCCACTGTATGTTGGGCAAAAGTACCATCCCCAAGATGTACTTAGAAACCAGAGAATATCTTAATGTACCTTTCCTGGTTAAACACTTTGTTATTATTATAATAGCAGGCAACAGAGGGTTGTCGTCAATGGGGTATATTCAATGCAAGGTCTTGTTACTAGTGGGGTACCTCAGGGATCTGTACTTGGACCCAGTTCTCTTTCTATAAACCGAACTAAAGTCCCAATTCATAAGAATTTCTTATGAATGGGGACTCTAGTTCGGTTTATAGAAAGCCAATAGTATTACATATATTCCATAAGCCGAAAGTCTATAAACCGAACGACATTCGGTTTATAGACTTTCGGTTTATAGAATAGCCAATAGCATTACATGTATTCTATAAACCGAAAGTCTATAAACCGAACGTTGTTTGGTTTATAGACTTTCAGCTTATAGAATACATGTAATGCTATTGGCTATCTATAAACCGAACTAGAGTCCCCATTCATAAGAAATTCTTATGAATGGGGACTTTAGTTCGGTTTATAGAAAGCCAATAGCATTACATCTATTCTATAAGCCGAAAGTCTATAAACCGAACAACGTTTCGGTTTATAGACTTTTGGTTTATAGAATAGCCAATAGCATTACATGTATTCTATAAACTGAAAGTCTATAAACCGAATGTCGTTCGGTTTATAGACTTTCGGCTTATGGAATACATGTAATACTATTGGCTTTCCATAAACCGAACTAGAGTAGGCAGAAGGGTAATTGCACCACTGCTCCAGGCCTGCTCGCTAGTCACACAATAACACTTCCCTATCTTTCTATCCAATTATCTTGTCTGCCAGTCAGTCTCAGTACCTTATCTGTCATCAAATCTGTCTTGCTCGCTATGTGTGTCTATGTCTGATGATAGTGGGTGAGTTGATGAAGTAGCAGCAAGGTCAACTAAATAGTTTTTGCCCCCCAAGTCAGAAGCTCCTATGTACATAGAGTTATGGAATTGGAACAGTCCCCCTGCCCAAGGTACATGTGTTTAACTGGGGGCCTATTAGGCAGTTGCCAGTATTGGATATTCCTGGTTAAATCGGTGTAGTTTGCAGGTACATTGATGTCACTTTTATTGTGGACCAATTTCAGAACATGGACACTATGCTTTTCAATGAATGCTATCCTGTAGTTTGTATTTTTTTTTTATTATCTGCAACAAAAAAGTTTAATAAACATGCCCACTTTCAAATGCATAACTCTATTCTGACGTAGCAGTAATTGTATAAAACACTGGGGCTAATAATTTTCTAAAGTGCAGACAATAATGTTGTTGTATCTACTATATTTTTAGAACAGTAACACTTTTATACATTGTTCCTATTTATTTATATATTTTTCCTTTTTTCCCCCGAATTGCTGTAAATATTTTTTGTTGCTTTTTATCACACAGGGATCCTGGGACGACCAGACATATTTTACATTCATTTTTCATGTAACGCATTTTTCTGAAGATTATTAAATTTCCACCCTTCTTTCCAGCTAAATTTTTGGGATCATTAAATGCAATCACAATAATCAAACACAAAAAAATGAACTATTTTTCAAAGGCAATGTAATTCCAGCAGTTCTTTGGGAGTATTATGTCTCATGAAATCTTGATTTTTATATGCTGATACTGTAACCAAAGAATAATTAACATGTATACACCATTCCAGAAGGTGTGCTAGCAATATACAAATCAGATCCCATTCACACTTGCCATTATATATCTCACCTCTGTCTCCTTCAGTGATTTGTTGTGTAATTTGAAAGTCTATCTTATCAACAACTTTCATGCTACACAATAGAAGATTGTAAAATAAAAGTTAACATGAATCATGATGGCATATTGAGTGGTGTAATTAGGAGCATCATTAGTAATGGTTCTAGTTGAACTACACTGCCACCCAGTGGACAACAATGTATTACTGTCTCAATATCCATCGCAATTTTCCATTATAATTCAGTATTATACCATATAAGCAATCCTTTAATCATTTAAAAAATCAGATGGGAAGCTGATATTATACTCATTAATGCTGGTTTGTTACTGAAGATGCTCAACCCATAGATAACTAAGTCCATAAAATATATTACAAGGCTTTATTGCAGTATCTCAAACTTTCCCAGATTTTAAAGCATATGAAACTAAACAAAATATAAATATACAGTGCTGTATTTGTGAATATAAATGGAGAAATTTGTATGTCTTTTTTTGTGCTTTTGTGGAAGATCGAGTCCTGCTCTAGGATGCCTTATAAAAACTATATTACTATATAGTTTATTATATTAAATAAAATGCTGCTGGAATTGTAAAAAAAATAACATGAGTTTCCTAGAACTGTATATCTCATATTATAACGAATTTCCAATCCAGGTATTCATTTTTAAAAAGGAATAATAATTTGTATTATTGTTGATTTTAAATGTAGATTTACAATTTTAATCATTTGTTGATATTATCAATATTAATGCTGTTATTAGTAATATAGAGTTACAGTACATAACAATTGATATTTTAATAGTATGTATTATATAAAATTGACAGTAATTTAGGTTAAATACAGCTAGCATTTAATTAATTTCAATTTAATGTACTAATTTAATATAAAAGTTTTTTTTTAGTAAGGGTAAAAACATTTTTAGTAAGTAGTAGTATTTATTGTAATAAATACGTTGCTAGAATTAGCATTAATAATCCTAAAACAAATATTTTGTATCACTTTAGCATGAACTCATTTATATTTCTTTCTGAATGAAAGTGTATATGGCCAAGTTATTTATTTAAGTTTATATTTATTCAATTATTCTAATTATAAAAAATTAAATATATAGTAAAGTGGTTGCACATTTATATGTCAGCCGTTTAACAGCTAAATCCCTTGATACATTAATTATAAATATAATAAAACACATCCACTGTGATGTGAAATGATGGGTGCACTGATTTCAGGATGCTTTAATAGCTATTAATCATATCTTGACACTGTAAAATTGTAGCTATGCTCCAGATCTGCCTATGGAAGCTGAAATGGAGAAAAAGGCCATGTACTTACTGTACATAACTAATTTCCATACAGATGCAGAACTGGAAAACATGAAACAAAATTGTTTCATTTTAACATCTAGGGCAATATAGTCACACATGGTAGATGTTAAGAAATGGATTTCGAAGTATTCTAATCACATAGCGCCCAGACGCGCAGCTTTAACTATCGCTTCCACCATATTTATACTTCAGAAAAGGTTTATTTTTTTAAAAATCATTGATAAAAATTGATTTGATGGTATATGTAATAAGCTGTTAGGGTGAGGGGCGTGGGGTAACCTTATGCCCTTAGACGCGGCAATTCTGCCTGAGAAAATGATAATTTGTTTGTATCGATTAATTCTGGGGCAAGGCTGTAAAAGAGCGGCAAATCCCCATAGAAACCAATGGCATCTTCTTACTGATTCCTCCATGTTTTGAACTTTGCGTCACATCTGCCACCAATGTATTTTTATCAGTGTTATTGCTGTTTTGTTATTTATTCATTGAAATTATTACTCCAACAGCTGGAGGGCCGCAGTTTGGCACCACTGCCTTGGGGGGAAATGAGACAGAGTAGGACTAATGAGAGATACAGTAAGCAACACAAGACTATTATGGGGAAATAGGTAGTACAAAGGTCGGAAAAATTAGGACAAAAGATGCAAAGCAGGGAGTTATCATGAAGAGAAATTAGGGGGTAGTGTTCTAAAAAGGAACAATCAGCAGAAATAGTTCATTGGTTGTCATGGTAATCGGTCCACATTAAAGAGTTTCCCAATGGTGTTTAGAAATAAATAGGCTTTATCTGTAGATGGGAGTCTGACAGTGGTTATATGAAAGCCCCCCTGATTGTTAATTTGTAATATTTTGCTTCTGTACATTTTTAATCTCTAGCTGTCCCTTTTTTCCCCCACCTTCTATCTGAAGTAAGTTGTGTTACACCAAAAAAAAAAAAAAAACCCAGTGAAAATAACAAGGCTAATGAACATAAAAATCAGTGCTTATAAAAACGTCTCTTGTATAAGGATCTGGGGCTAGCAATTATACAAGAAGAACAATAATGTGTTAGTAATTGTTTCGTTTATGAGGTAAAACATTTTAGCAATACAGGATTGTGCAGAAATCAATAAGGAAATGATTGGAGATGGCAACTATTAAAATCTAATGAATCTATTTGGATACAGGAGAGAGAGAGAAGTAGAGAAGGTTTATATCCTCAGAGCCGACATAATCAGTGTTCCTGGAGCTTAGCTTTCAACCTTTGACCTCCGATGATAGATACAAAATGTTGTGTGTAGGACGAAGCTCATGTAATCAGGAAGGGTCGTTGATGCATTTGTAGATTAGCCTTGAGTATTGGTGTCTCATCTATCAGGTGCGGATAGCCTGTTAAACAGCACATAGTGATGAAGATGGCAATAACAAGCCAGTAAGAATCAAGAGATCTTATCTGCCGTTTATGTGTGTTTATTATTTCCTGAAAGGTCTATCTCATTATTTCAAAGTCAACTTTTTTTTTAAATTAAAGAACCGCTCCGAATGGAAAATGACCACCCTTTTTAACAGTTAGTAATGTTTAATAACGTTAATTTTTTTTTTTTTAAGTGTGTGTTAAAAAATGTAAATAATGGTATTTGAACATTAGGTTTCCAGATTGTACTGGAACTACAGCACAGTGCTTAGTATTTGGCTTGAGCACAAGAAGTAAAAATGCATCATTTTAAAATGTTTAATAAATGCAACTAACAAAGTATCCCAATTGATAACTATAGGGTTCACTCAGTGTGCCCCAAAAGGCCAGAAGAAATTTGGACCAGCATTCGTCCACATTTCAGAGGGGGGTTGGACAGGGAAATCCTATGGATTTAAGAAATTGCTGAATTTCGGGTAGTTCAATTCTCCAGATTTTAGCCGGGCAACTGAATAGAAAAGTGTAGACGAATGCAAGCAAACATATTTTAAACATAAAAATATTTATATAGAATTCAATTATATGAATGGTATATATAATAATATAAATTTACATTAATATAAACATTTTTAAATGTTCATTTAAAAAATTATTTTATATTACTTTATGTTTATTTACTGTATTTTTATGTATTTAATTAATGTATCATTTTTTAATATTTCTTTTTACTGATTTTAATTTTATTTAATTTAGGGTAATTTTGGGAGGGCTTCTATTTCAGTATGCATCAATCTAGATTTAGTATACAATTCTATAGTGTATATTTAACCAATCTCACAACCTACATTTTTCAATTATAATCTCACCATGCCATCTGTGTGCGAACATCTTGCACAGACCCTTTGTCTCCTGTCTAGTTTGCAATTCACTTCTTGAACCCATTGAATGTGAAATTACAGATTAGACAACTAAAATACCATTTAATTTGTAACACTGGTTCTCCACATTGTACAGTATTTTGGAACAGGTTGGTGTGTAACGTGTATTAAAGATAATGAAAAATAATTGCCGTATGTTTTCCAAAGACTCAATGGTTAGGTCTAGTCTGTAGGTCACTGAAGCAGATCTTTCCATCTTTCCATTTCATGCCATTATATCATTATATTTCATACTTTAGATCATTGGAGAAGTGTGTTAAAGCATTAATGCAGTCTGTGTGATTTTAAAGAAACAAATGTCAACTAAATTCAGCATTTTGCCATTCTACTTTGAATTTAAACAGTAAAAGAACTAGCATCATTTTCATAATAGCGTAATACTTAGGACCAGCCTATATCCATACTTAAAAAGAGACTAAGCCCCCCCAAAATGTTTTCATATATTAAAGGCCATGTCTCAGTTATGTATTCAGGGCTGGATTAAGGCATGGACTTTAGGGGCTGCAGCCCAGGGGCCTCGGCAAAATAAAGGCCTTGAGGACTGCAGCTCAAGGCCCATGCCTTAATCCTGCTGATAGAAAGAAAGAAAAAAGCTGGCCAGCACCTTGTCAGCAAGCAGGCAGCATGGAGTCTGTGCGTTGCCCAGGCACACAGACAAGTCTCCATGCTGCCTGTCTCCCGCTTCCTGACGCGCTCAAAGCGATAGATCACGTGATCGACGTGGGTCATATGACCTGCCAGCTATCACGTGACCTTCCGCGATGCGAGTAGCAGGGAGCGCAGGAGACGACAGGAGACAGAGCAGCAGGAAGGTGAGTACTGGGGAGGGGGGCATTTTTTTGGTAGACTAATAGTGGCATATTAATTGTGGTATATTAGTGGACATACGAATAGTGGCATATTTGGGCATATTAATTGGGGATATTAATAGGGATCTGAATGAGAGCTGAGGTGAATCTCAATACTAACTGAGGTGACTATTAATGGGAATGGTGGCGTGAATCTGAATGAGAATGGAGACCAATGGTGAAGTGAATGTGACAGGGATCTGAATGAGAGCTGAGGTGAATCTCAATAGTAACTGAGGTGACTATTAATGGGAATGGTGGCGTGAATCTGAATGAGAATGGAGACCAATGGTGAGGTGAATGTGATAGGGATCTGAATGAGAGCTGAGGTGAATCTCAATAGTAACTGAGGTGACTATTAATGGGAATGGTGGCGTGAATCTGAATGAGAATGGAGACCAATGGTGAAGTGAATGTGACAGGGATCTGAATGAGAGCTGAGGTGAATCTCAATAGTAACTGAGGTGACTATTAATGGGAATGGTGGCGTGAATCTGAATGAGAATGGAGACCAATGGTGAGGTGAATGTGATAGGGATCTGAATGAGAGCTGAGGTGAATCTCAATAGTAACTGAGGTGACTATTAATGGGAATGGTGGCGTGAATCTGAATGAGAATGGAGACCAATGGTGAAGTAAATGTGACAGGGATCTGAATGAGAGCTGAGGTGAATCTCAATGGTACAGTGAAGTCAAACTGAATGGAACAGTGATATGAATCTCACATGTAGTGAATATAACTCATATAATTTACTTATTTTAACAGTTATGAGACACCATATTGTCTGTTTTAAAGCTTTATGCCAATGCACATTTATTTCAGTTTCCTGCTGCTTAATATCAATCACTGTGATGGGATTATTAAGTGATCACATACACATAAAGAAATATCTATTTTAGTGTCTTACCTTCTGTCACAGTGGGTCATGAATAGCTAATTATTCTTGTAGATGTCACCCATCCAACAGATTGCAGTACTTTCAGGTTCAAATAAACAGTCTGCTTTATCCAGCATAGCCTCCAGAGACACAAGATTAGATTGTGTTCAAAATGGCTGAAGCTCATATAACATTAGCGCTTCCCCTGCTGCTCGCTGATCTAACACTGCTTCTTCCTCAGTATTTCACAAAGTAACCCATTTAACCATCATTTAGTTTTATCTCTCTTCTTTCTGTTGTTGTTGTTGTTGTTGTCATCATGTGTTTTTGAGGATGAAATAAATAAAAAGGTTGTGTGGGGGGAAAAAAAAGATACACTAAGCAATTATGCTAGCAGCTCTGAGGTGTTGCTCCTTGGTATGGTGGCATTACCCAATGCTTCTTGGTTTTGGGGTCATTTCTGGTCATGTGCATTTTGATGTCACTTCTGGTAGATTAACTTCCAGCTCACTGTCTGATTCCTCATTGCCCATTCCTTTCATTATTCTGAGTTCTTTTCAATCTCCTGGTCAATTGCACTATTTCTGCTTGTACTAGGATACTGTTGTTGTTTTTAAAAAAAAAATATTTATTGCTTTTGTCCAAAGGCTGTGTCCAGATACTGACATTTTGTGCTTTACATTCAATATCATTACATACCTTTTGACCTTATTAGGGGGTGGGGGGTGGGGTTAGTTAGTTTTAATACATATTCTGGGGGGCATTGTACAAGAGAAAAAAGAAGAACAGGAGACACTCAGCTAGTATTCCAAATCCTTGGGTGGTTTATTAAACATTAGAAGTACTAGTGTTGCTGCACTACTTCTGATATTTAATAAACAACAAGAAGATTTGGATTATTATCTGGAGTGCCTCCTGTTATTTTTTTGCCTTTGGATGAAGGGAGTGTACCAGCACGGAAAGGGTGTCCGCGTTGGATTATTGTATCTGCCCAGCCATCGCTTCAGCATGGTAAATTCCATTTTGTGCTTCCCATTACTGGCACTGTTTTAATTATAGGGGGGGCAGGGCTACTTGCCCTGGCTCTCTAAATGTGTAAGATGTCCTGGGGGCCATTTGAGGAGCCCTCGAGACAAGTTTCTGGCAAGGTGAACTTAATTTAATTTTTTATTTGACTTAACTTTTTAAGTTTGACTTAGTCTGGGACATCAAGTTTGACCTTCCCTTGCCTCATCTACAGTTTGCAAGGTTGGAATGAGGCATCTGAAGGGTTGGCAAGTGTCACAAGCGAGGTCTAGGTGGCATCGGACCCTGAGCTTCAGGAGCTATGTGCAGGATATAGAGAAACAGGGCCCGGTGCCCAGAAACTGCACTCCCCTGCAAGCTTTATGCTTTTTGCACTCCAGGGCCCTGTGCAAGCAGCTGCATCTAGCACTAGCCCTGCCTATTATAATTAAATAACTGAATCTCTAAGACTGACACTACAGAAACACGTAACATACCTTTAGACTACACAGACTGGAAGCTTGAATAAACAGAAAAAAATGGATGTGGCAGATTATATAGCAGCAAGAAAACAAGGCAGAAGCAACATAAAAACCCGGAATGGAACAGCACAGTAAACAGCAGGAAAACCAGAATTGGAACAAGAGAGCAAAGGGAAAAAGGAGCAAAGAACAGGGAAAGCCTTAAACAGGAATGTGGAATGGCTCTTAATGCAGGGCAAAACTATAACAGGACAGAACTATAACAGGGCATTCCCCCAATGGCTCTCTAAGACAGGGTATCCCTTTTGCAGGGACTCTGGTCATTCCTTTTAACAGGGTTCCAGGCATCCCCGTTATAGGGACTCAGGACAGGACAGGTGCTGGACTAGGCTAGACGTGGGCAGGTGCCAGTCTATGGCTAGGCTTGGGCAGGTGCCACTCTGTGACCAAACTGGGCATGTACCACTCTGGACAGGTGCCACTCTGTGACAAGATTAGCTGAACTAGGGAAGGCACAAGGTACAGGGATACATGAATGATAAAAAACAGACAGGAACCAACATGAACAATAAACAAGTGAGCAAAGGAAGAAGGATACAGAAATGCCTGGATACAGCCTGGATGAGCCTGCATATGGGGTGACTCCTGACAGTGAGTGCTAATCTTGACCTACAATCTCATATTTTAGTGAATAGACTGATCCCTGTCAATTGACAGCAATGTACCCTTCCTTTTTTATTTCAGTGGAATGAAGAAACTACCCATTTAACAGCCATCATAGATTCCGAGGGCAAGTGGTTGTTTTTAGGATAACAATATGGCGTATTCAAACACAAAGACCAACACTTAAAGATCTGTGTGGTGCATGGTAGCTTCCTAACATCTAGTCCTGTGACAAAGGAAACAATTCCTCTCTTTGTATATATGTATACAGGTCATTTGGAGACCCTCTGCTTCGATCTAGTGCATTCCCCCTTTTTCCTATTATTCTTGATCTTCCATGGATCCGCTGACACAATCCCATCATGGATTGGTCCTCCGATACTCTTTCCTTCTCCTCGACATTTTGCAACGGATCTTGTCTACCAGTTTCTTCCCTCTGTAGTGCTATTGATTACAGTTTGTTACCTGTAGCTGACATTCCTGTCCCATAAGCTGATTTCCATGATGTAGTGGATAACAATTCTGCCAACAAGTTACCACCACATTGGCCGTATAATTGGCCAATCGACTTTCTCCCGGTCGCACCAATTCCGTTTGGTCACATATATTTTCTATCTGAACCAAAGTCTCACATCCTAAAAAAATACATTCAGGACAAACTGTCAAAATGGCTTCATTCGTCCATCCAAATCCCCTTGGGCAAGTATTTTCTTCATTGGCAAAAAAGATGATGGCCTTCGTCCCTGTATAGACTATTGGGAACTTTAATAAAATAATGATTAATAATAGACACCAACTGTCTACTACTGATTTCTGAACTGCTGTGCCGGGTACGAGGAACCAAAATAATCACCAAATTGGACCTACGCAGAGCCAATAATCTTGTCTGTTGTTTTCTATTCATCCCTACTACGCACACAGTCAGATCCAGTTACGGTCACTTTGAGTACACCGCCATGCCGTTCGGTCTTTGTAACGCACCGCTACGTTCCAACATTTTTAAGTGACGTGTTTCTTGACCTACTCAACACCTGTGTGGTTGTATACTTGTACAAAATTCTATTCTTCATCCCTGACAGAACACCTACAACATATGCGTACCATGTGAAATTGGAGAAGTGTATCTTTTAATGCATTGAGCTTCTGGGATTTCTTCTGTCTCCAGGTCATGTGTAAATGGATTACTGAAAGATAACTGTGATCCTTGATTGGTCAGCACCCCAGAAAAGGCTGTGCTTTGAGTGGAATGAGCTAGCTCAAAAGGAGTTCATGAATTTAACCCCTTCATGACAACTGATGTGCTACACACGTCATGCAAATGCATACAATTTGTCATGTGCTTTGATAATGTTGCGGCATCATACCACACCACATTTTGACCCCAAGGGCACCGCGACCACATCATGCAGTGATTGAGGATGGCATATTGGAGAGCAGCATGCTCATCAAATATGTTGCTGTCTCGTATCCAGCAACAGCGATGTAAGAAATCAGAAATCCCTTATGTAGCTCTGTTACTTGACTGCCCCTAGAGGCAGGGTTGGGGTAAGAGTTCCACTTACAGATGAGTTAGGGTTAGAATTAGGGTTAGTGCCAAAAGGTCACTGTATAAGAAAATGGTTAAGAAGCCAAAACACTACCTATTGCCCTATAACTTGCAAAACAGAAGAAGATAAAGACATGTAAACATAAACACAGGACACAAAACTAGTAGTTGGATAATTACAATAATTATAATCATTTTTTATGATTTTTTTATAGTATAGATTTTTTGTAGGAAATTATCAGATGTTGAAAATAATGGAATCTAAAGAAAGCACTTTTTATGTCTACACAACAGCACCGTATTTTCCGGCGTATAAGACGACTTTTTAACCCCTGAAAATCTTCTCAAAAGTTGGGGGGTCGTCTTATACGACTTCAATAAAGTCTGTTTAAACTCACAACGCTTCCCTCACAGCCATGGACCGGCTTAACAGCGGGAGACAGAGCAGAAAATAGGTAAGTACTGGGGATTGGGGAAAGGGGAGGAGGGTGGCAAACTCTATATTTTAACCTAAAAGGTTAAAATATAGATGCGATTTTTCCGGCTTATAAGATGACTTAGTTGGGGGGTCGTCTTATACGCCCAGTTGTCTTATACGCTGGAAAATACGGTATATAATATGTTTCGGTGTATTAAATGAGAAAAAGGAAAATTACAGCTAAACAAAAAAACTGCAGAAATGGTAAAATAGCCAGTGATGGACTCTGATATCTCCGCTGGGTATCTTCGTTAAAACTTTGCTTCCCAAGAATGGAACTTAAAATAGATCAGGAGTGCTCAACAATTTACCCCAAGCACCAGGCAACCACAGTATAGGAGTAAAACAGGAATAACCTTTATTTGCAAAACACACAGCTATTTATGCTAGAGTACATCAGATGACCATAGGTAATTACATTAACACAAACAATGGATCAAAAACTAAATTCAGTTCCCCAGCAGGTGCACTGATTTACCTGGTCCAGTCGTACAGTGGATATAATTAGATTAACATCACACCTTCAAGGTGCACACATCCTGAAATTACAAAAAGACAATGGATGACTCACATAATGACAGGAGGACACTTAACACGTGAAAATGCAACCAGGGAACATTCAAACAGTAACATACAAAAACATTTCTTCACACCTCCAGAATAAGCATTGCATACAACATCTTAGAATAACTTGGCCCTCACAGGGGTTTCCGTCTGGACTACCTAAGAGCTTGGGGTGGTTAGGGAGAGCTTGGGAATATCAGGGGGTAGTAACCAGCTCTTTTAGGAAGGGCCTACAAACCTTGAAAAAAATGAAATAGAGCTCCACTACAATCCCACTTCTGTGACATTGTGCAACATGACCAAAAAATGTCCCAAACGGCTGCTCTATTTACTAAAATTAGAGAATAGCTTGAGGAGGTCAAATATGGAGGTTGTCTTTCATTTTGAGACTAAGTCAAATTTGGCACCAGAGAATCTTCCCCATTGAAAGTGATGGGAGGTAAATGATCAAGGCTGTTTTTTAGACTAATGGGTCTATTCTAATTATTAAGGCAAGTCTTGTATTTATTTACAGTCTGGGGGCAAGTAATTTATGTATTTATAGTGTCGGGGCAAGTACTGTATTTATTTATAGTCTGGGGCAATGTCCTGTATTCATTTATAGTCTGGGGGCAAGTCCTGTATGTATCTACAGTCTGGGGGCACGTCATCTATGTATTTACAGTGTGGGGTCAAGTCCTGTATGGATCTACAATCTGGGGGCAAATCCTGTATGTATCTACAGTCTGGGGGCAAGTCCTGTGTTTGCAATCTGGGTCCTGGGGCAAATCCTGGATGCAAGTCATGTACATGTTTGGAATGCATTGCAGTTCCAGACAAAAATCAAAACTTGTGAGGATTTATCTGCACGCTACCCAAAAAGTTCAAAGTGCAGCCAGCAGTATGTAGGATGGATATACACACAGACACAATCCAATTAATTAATCATAGTAGGTCTTATGAGATCTCCACCCTGATTAATTAATTGGATTCTGTCTCTGTGTATATCCATCCTACATACTGCTGGGCTGTACTTTGCATGCTCTTTCTGCAGCATGTGGAATGCATTTTCTCAATCATAGGTTTTATTAAATATGGATATAAAACAGTTAACATGTGAATTATTATTTACTAGAAAAACAGTTGTTTTTTAAATGTAAGGTCATCTTATATTTACTGGGGCCTCACATTACTTGTAACCCGGGGGCCTTGTCCGGCCCTGCATGAGGGAAGGCTATCGAGGGAAGCAAAGAAAAGGGCAGCACAGTCACTGACCTGTCAATCACGCTTCCTCACCTATGCAAATAGGGTGAGGGGTGTTTCAGACTCTGATTGAGGCAAGTCTGAAACACACAGAAAAGGGTCTGTCTTACCTGCAATAGCTGAGACAGGCAGTGTGGAATCCATTTTCATCCTCCCCCAAATTTGGGGGTAGAGATAGGGAAAGTTGGTCCTGGTTGCCTTAACAGTTAGGCAGACCAGGATCAACCATTATTTTTTGTATTTATTAATGTGATCACTGTGGAAATCAATCACATTGATCACATGCAATAAATGCAAAAAATACATGAAATGACAATCAGTGCTGTATGAACACCATAGTTTCCAACATCAGCCATGTTTCCAGGGACACATATTTGTTCCACATGCTGCAGAAAGAGCATGCAAAGTGCAGAACGGCAGTATGTAGGATGGATATACGCACAGACCCAATCCAATTAATTAATCAGGGTGGAGATCTCATAGAACCTACCATGATTAATGAATTGGATTGCGTCTGAACGTATATCCATACTGCTGGGCTGCACTTTGCATTCTCTGTCTGCAGCATGTGGAACAAATATGTGTCCATGGAAACATGGCCGATGTTGGCAACTATGGCACTGATTGTCAAAATCTTCCCCCTCTGTCACTGACACATTTTTATCTTGTGCCAGAGAGAGAGAGGAGAGAAATATAACATGTCCCAGAAAAAAATGTAATAACCCCCCACCACCACCACTTTTTTAAACCATTTTTTCACTCTATATTAAAATGAAAGCTCTATCTGTCCTTAAAAAAACAATATATTATATGTGGGGATTCATTAAAAAACAAACTTGCACTTTAATTTAAACACACACATAGCTAAAGTAGGAAAACAGTTATTGTCCAGAACGGACATCATAACAAAGTAAACCATTGTCCTGAAGGGGTTAATATCACCATGTGGCCTAATATGCAAATTAACCAGTTTTAATGGGAAATTGAGTCACTTTAACTTAATTGTTCACTTACGAGCATTTATTTATTTATTTAGAAAGTGTTTTACCAGGAAAAATACATTGAGATTTCTCTCGTTTTCAAGTATGTCCTGGGGACCCAGTCCAGAATGGAGTTACACAGAGTTACACATTTAACAGTAGATTCAAAAATACATACATACATACATACATATATTAAACAAGTTGGAAGGGGAACATACAGGGTAAATCATTATTGATACAAAAAGGAACAACATGTACAGTATACAAAAGAGTTTGTAAACTAATAACAGGTACAATCTGTTTTGAGGATTTGGGAGATACTTATTTTCAGGGATCTTATAGTAGATGATGATTTAGCAGAAACAGGAAGGCTATTCCACATATGAGGAGCTCTGAAAGAGAACGCACCTCTACCTGCTTCCTTTTTGAAGTGGGGAATCGCTAGTGAAGGGTTTGTGCAGGATCTGAGATCGTGGGATGTGCATGGAGTAAGAGCGAGCATGATGCTCAGGTAGGGGGGGAGCGTTCCAGAGAAGTGGTTATGCACTAAGCAAGCTAGGTGGAGAGCACGCCTGGAGGCAAGCATCAGCCAATTTAACTCTTTTAACATTTTACAGTGATGCGTGTTATAATCACACTGTAGCGCAAAACGACACAATGTATTGTACATAGTGTCGAGTTTACCGAGATGGGTCTGCGGGGCAGAATCATACACAACATCTCCATAATCTAAGATCGGCATCAACATTTGCTGCACAATACGTTTCCTTACCATGGAATCTAGGTTAGATTTGTTTCTATACAGAAAGCCGATCCTAGGATATAGCTTTGACACAAGCTTATCAATATGGAGACCAAAAGATAAGTTTGGATCTAGCCACATGCCAAGATACTTATATGAATTTACCTGGGTCAGGTTATAACTGGTTTTGGTCTTGATGGTTAATTGAGGATTGTTTAATTTAAGTAGTTTGGCATTTGTCCCAAACAACATGGACACAGTTTTTTCAGCATTGAGGAATAGTTTGTTGTTGGCTATCCAATTTTCAATTTTAGAAAACTGATCCTGTAGCACGGACTCCACTTGCGATAGTTGAGTACCGCAAGTATAAATGACCGTATCATCAGCATACATATGCACACAAGCCAGGTCACATACCGAGGGTAGATCATTTATAAATAGTGAGAATAGCAGAGGCCCAAGAACAGATCCTTGAGGCACTCCACACTTAATTGGCAACGGGAGGGAGGCAGTATCAGCAATGGACACATATTGAGATCTATCAGACAAGTATGAACGAAACCAGCAGAGCGACCTCTCATTTACACCGGAACAACTTAGTTTGTTTAGCAGCAGCTCATGATCAACCGTGTCAAAGGCCTTTGCAAAGTCAAGGAAAACTGCACCTGTGAGTTCACCCCTCTCCATGCCACTCTGAATGTCATTGGTCACCTTTAAGAGGGCAGTTATCGTGGAGTGATTTGACCTAAACCCAGATTGAAGCGAGGTTAGATAGTTGGAGCGTTGATAATACTCGCACAGTTGATTATGGGCACATTTTTCCACGATTTTAGAAAGTATGGGTAGCAGTGAAATAGGCCTGTAGTTTGACACCAAGTTTACATCTCCATTTTTGTGGATGGGGATAACTCTGGCTTTTTTCCAGGCTTTGGGGACATAACCAGAGGACAGGGATGCAGCATGGGTTGGTCTCACTTTTAAGTTAGACAATAAAAATGTATTAGCACCAGTTAAGCAGTCTAGTTAAGCAGTCTAAACTGCCAAATTATTTTGTCACGAAAAAGGGGAAAGTCTTGGGTTTTCTTGCATATGTTAAATGGTAAGATGTCCCATATAATAATAATGATTCATCTGTACTAAAATATTTTATTTATTCATGTAATTTTACAATCTGGCCCCTAGATGGCAGCCTCGACCAAGTATTAGAAAAAAGTGAAGGTAAAGTTAAAAAAAAAAAAAAGAACAGGTGTCTATTTATATTCTACATAACAATGGACTTGTGCTGCACAGATTTGTGTAGACCTCACACACAGCAAGAAAGTAAAAAAGAAAAAAAAAGAGTGGTGTGCAAAAAATAAATCTAAAAATAGACTAAAAATAAATCTAAAATACTATAGAAATATGTGAAGACTAGAAATAAAAATAATGACACAGAGAAGATATGAATCAATCGTGATAATAAAGATAATAAAAGATAGTACATAAACAGATACTTATCAAATATAGTGGACTGAGAATCCCCAAACATACATATATTAAAGGAGAATAAAACGCAATGTGTGACACTGGAAAATTATAAATACACAAATATTGATCCCTTAGTTATGGCACTCACATGTGTTAGAGCCTAATACACTGGCTTTAGTATCTTACGATCTGTGGGACTATAATCCCCACCATCCAGGTAGCAGTGTAATCTCTTGTTTCAAAAGGGACAGATGGACACTGTTAGGGAGCTCAATTCAGAGGAGAAACCGTAGTCAATGAAGTAAGGCAGCAGTGTAGATTCAGCTCTCTCCGTCTCAGCTCTAATCAGCGATACGTAGTAAAAAATTGTCCCATTGGTATTATTACAATAGGAAATTCAATTAAAGGACTGTACTTTTCGTTAGGGTTCATCTAAACCTGGCAGAGGTTGCCATCATAAAGATCATCATGCTAAATTTACTTTTTAGCTTCTAGGTACAATGGGGTAGGCATTTGCAGTAAATAAGGCCAACAATGATGCCTTTATATCCATTATATACATGTAAAAAGCAAGTGGTTTGACTTATGTGGTGTTTGCAGATTTGTGTTTACTAGTGGCTCTGCTATCCAATGTGAAAAAAAAGAAAATGTTGGGACATTAAGCTTATTACTGGTTTTACTATACATATATGATGTCTACCAATCTGGTGTGAGCATGTTTCCAATATAGTGTAATTTTGCAATACAGTGTATTCAAAAAATCTGTCTGTGCTCCTCACACTTATAATTAAGAATATGCCTTGACATGGCAGGTGAGCTTAATTATGGTTTGAAGACTGGGTGGATAGCTTGGTCACATCTTCACCGTTCCTCAGTGACTGCAAGTGTGTCCCTGAATAGAATGAGCACAATTACAAGCCCCTCTTAGAGTCACCCCTTCCAGCCCCCCAAGCTAAACTAGTTATTGTGGGAAACACAAACAAACACATCCTTTGTTTGACAGTAACCCTTCCACTGCTGGTAACCGCCATTTTAAAGAAAGGGAATCCCTGAATATAAAAGTGAATTATAGGGTAATAAAGCACAAAATATCATATCACAACAGCTGCCTTTGTAGTAGAGGTTAGGGTTTACTGATGTGAATGATCACCCTTTTGACACTCAAGCTGTCGTGGACTACATGAAGCAGCATAATCCAGTGGTTTGATTATTAGGGTAACTGGGGAAATAAGTTTGGACATCGTAATCAGTACTGGGCGCCAAAAATGTTTGGGATTCACAATAATAATAATAATTATAATAAAAAAAAACGAAATTGTAGTACAACTATTATTTTCAAATGTGCTACATCGATCTGCCCCTAGATGGCAAGCCAGGCCTATTGTTAATTTTATTGTAAGAAATGAAATGAGAGATACTTAACTTCACCTTCGAAGATTTTCTTTATGTAAAACTACTTTCCTAAGTCTGTAGATCTTGTAGAGATCTCATTTCATCCCCGTTTGGGTAATGACACCTACCTCGCTCTTTCAAAAAAAAAAGTACAATATTTGCCTCGATAATAGATTCCTCAGCTAATATCAACAGGATATTTAATCTTGATTATATCAGGACAACATGCAGATATACAATGTAAAGGCCTGTGTGCAGTGGTGTATCTTGATTTTGTGCTGCCCTAGGCAGACAAAATCCGGGCACCCCCCTACCCAAGATGCACACCCACGTTACACACCTAAGACATGCCCCATCATTCAGACTCACATCAAGCTCATACTCCCATCACACACACACTCCCATCACACTCAGTCACACACTCCGACTCACATCACACTCACTCCGACTCCCATCACACTCAGTCACACACACTGTCTCCCATCACACTCAGTCACACACACTGTCTCCCATCACACACACTCTGACTCCCATCACACTCAGTCACACACACTGTCTCCCATCACACACACTCTGACTCCCATCACACTCAGTCACACACACTCTCCCATCACACACACTCTGACTCCCATCACACTCAGTCACACACACACACACACACACACACACACACACACACACACACAGTCTCCCATCAGCACTTACCTTTCCCTGGCAGGCAGGCAGCATGGTCCCCCCCCGGCTTCCCGGCGATTGTGCCGACAGGTCACGTGACTGGGCGCGCGTATGACGTCTGCGCGCCCGTCACGTGACTGTCGGCACTTCCGTGTCACACTGCACGGGGAGCCGAACAGGCAGCACGGAGGTTTCTCTGTGCTGCCTGTTCGGCTCCCCGTGCAGCCTGGCAGGCAGAGCGATGGTGAGGGGGGATCTTCCGATCCCCTCTCACCTCCGTCTCTGCCTGCAAGCGCGGTCTTTTTTTTTTTTTTAAAGGGCCGCGTTTTTTATTTTTTCTTCAGTGCTGGGGGGTGCTGCCGTTCCCCAAAATTTGCCGCCCTAGGCATCCGCCTAGGATGCCTCGCGGTAAATACAGCACTGCCTGTGTGTCTTTAAAGACTTTCTTGAATTTGATATAACCAAACAAGGATCACAGGCTGAACTAAAAGCACTGTCACTTTCACTAATTGTGAGATTACTGCACTGTGCACAGTCTGTCATACGATGGCTAGGCTCCAACCTGCTTAATGTCTCAAGCTATATAGAGACCATTGAATCACGAACCTGCTCCACAATACACTCCTACTGCCTAGTCATTAAATCCGGCAACACTGCTGCAGAATTCAATATCACCTGGGATGTTCGAAAGGCTATATGAGAAACATATAGAAAACATGGAACAAGCTTTCGTTATGGACAGTGTAGATGGGTTAACTGATTGTTGCATGTTGTGGATGGCCATTCGCAGGATTTATTGTGAGCTGGGCAAAGTATCATCACTCTCCCATCCCAATACTTCATTACCTCCTCCCCATTTTCTTAAAATTTTTGGCTCAGGAGAGGAGTTTCCTGGTGGGAGGTAAATGTTAGTTATCCAAGAAAATAATCATAAAGACAAAAGACAACGATCCGGCTCCACCCCACACGATCCAGCACACAACGGGTGGGTGCTTCCACAGCGCTGATTAAACGCAATATGTAGACACAAAACTAAAGGAAGGTGTGCACTCCAAGCTCGCGAAACGCGTCAGGTGGTCCTTACCCCCTTTTTTTTTTTACTCACTAGTCCGTGGATGTTACTCACTTCGTTTGTATCTACACTTTTTACGAAAATAAAGCACCTTATTTTCACCATCCCGGAGCATGGAGTGCACACCTTCCTTTTGTTTTGTGTCAAAATAATCATAAAGTCTACTCAGTAAAGAGGGATCGGACCTGAAATGGGTTTGGGTCGGGCAAAGTAGTAAATTTTCTGAATTTTCCGGAATTCAACTATACAATAAAGTCGGCTTTGTCCCAAACTCAGTTTTAGCTGATTTCCGGTCATATTTGATTCAGGGATTTTGGCCTACTCAATAAAACAGACGAATTTCGGGCATTTCAGTTCTTCCATTAGAAACAGGAGACTTGATATAAAAATAATAAATCATAAAAAATGAATAAAAAGATGTATTTCGCAATAGCCGAAGTCCTCCAGACATGAGTCTACCACTTCAGTTAGGTACATTTGGGGCATTTTTCGCCTGCTTTTGCTTTCGGCAGGTGTGGGATCGGCTATGATGCCTTAATTGCAATGAATGAATTGAAATTCAGGTTCCGATGTGCCACCGATGTGATCCGAATATGTGATCCTCAATTCAGAGGCACAAATTTGGTGGCAAAAATCTGCGCATATTGAGTAGATCCGACCATGGTAGTAGAATCTAACAGACCAGCTCCTGTACCTGCTCAACATGAGAACTTTACAATAGCGGGGATGTTAAAGATTCGCTACACCCACCCCAGTCTACAATTCCACGGGGTTCAGCTGCAGTCCATGCATCCAGTCCATGCATCCAATCCATGCATCCAGTCCATGCATCCAGTCCATGCATCCAATCTGCTTAATTTCTAAGTAAAAAAAAATTATGAATACCGTATTTGCTCGATTATAAGACGACCCTGATTATAAGACGACCGTCCAAACTTGTATATTCCTTTAGGAAAAAAAACTAAAAGCCTGAATATAAGACTACCCTATAGGAAAAAAAGTTTAACTTGTATATATTCACATGTAAATTGCTTTTTAATATTTAATACAAAAATTGATATTATACAAATGCATTTCTTGTTTGTATTTCCTTTTATGTGCCAATGCTGCCTCTCTCCCCCTCCCCTTGTCTGTCTATTTCCCCCCTCCCACCCTTGTCTGTCCATTTTCCCAACTCCCCCCCTTGTCTGTCTATTTCCCCCTCCCTCCCTCCCCTTGTCTGTCTATTTCCCCCTCCCTCCCTCCCCTTGTCTGTCTATTTCCCCCTCCCTCCCTCCCCTTGTCTGTCTATTTCCCCCCTCCCTCCCCTTGTCTGTCTATTTCCCTCCTCCCTCCCCTTGTCTGTCTATTTCCCCCCTCCCTCCCTCCCCTTGTCTGTCTATTTCCCCCCTCCCTCCCCTTGTCTGTCTATTTCCCCCCTCCCTCCCCTTGTCTGTCTATTTCCCCCCTACCTCCCCTTGTCTGTCTATTCCCCAGCCGGTCCGTCATAATAGACGGAATTGTCGGGCAGCATGGAGGATGTCTGCGCGATCGCCCGGCTGCCCGATTCTCCCTGGTGGCTAGCAGGGCAGCAGAGGATGTCTGCACGATACGCGCAGACCTCCCCTGCTGCCACCGGCACGACCGCCAGGACTTTTATGACGAAGACGGAAGTACCCGGCTTCATCATAGAAGTCCCGGCGGTCGTGCCGAGTGGCAGCAGGGGGAGTCATTCCCCTGCTGTTAGAGAGGGGGATCGAGGTCCCCTGCAGCTCTGCTGGGGACCTGGATCCATGTCTTATAGTCTGACCTCGATTTGAGGTCAGATTATAAGAAGACCTCGAATATAAGAGGAGGGGTATTTTTCAGAGCATTTACTCTGAAAAAAACATTGTCTTATATTCGAGCAAATACGGTACTTTCATCAGACTTACCTATTATCTATGATTTTCTAATGCCTATCCCATGCATGCTTAAAATCCTCTGAGGAGACAACATTTACCTTTTACATGTGTTGCAAAACCTAAAAAAATAAACACCTGAAACAAATAAAGGCGTATATTCTTTTAAAGTGTCAGCATTATTATGTATATATTTATCTAGTTTGTTTCATATTGAGTTATGATTATTATGGTTATCTGTTTATTTTATTTGACTCACTAATTAAATCACAATGCAAACACCTACTGTATGAGTCTGTGACTATAACACTTTGATTACACTGGTGATGCATCAATTTATTTTCTTGTTTCTAAGTTCCAATCCTTTCTTTTGTTCTTTGTTTCTTTCTTTGCCTCTCCAACCAATTCCAAGTGTCTGCTGAGTATTTTCATTCTTAATCCATGCACATACTGATGACCTATGAGCACAGATTCACCACAGTGCTCCTTCTGGTCTCTGACATGCTGTGACTCTGTATCATACAAGTGTATCTGTAATTCTCTTTTTAAACACCTCCCTATGGCCACATGCCGCACAGCAACTGTTAGGCGGATGTGCATTTTATTTTGTGGAGTGTCTTTCAGTGTTTAAGTGGACATCACATTACAATCCAGTCTGCATATTGGTTCTTGGTCGCAGAATACACGGGTATTGTTTATTGGATTTGTGCAGTGGTTGTTTAACTTACACAGCAGAATCCGCATTGCCACAAAGCTTTTTTGTGATGTTTTTTACCCCTATTGTTAAATGATTGAACAGACAGTTATAGCACCCCTTTGTGTTCATCCCTGGAATTACAGTTGGTGCGGCACCACAGGGGGCTATTCAATTTAGCTGTACATTGTGCAGGCCTTGTTTGCTTAGCAGGGGGAAACTCACCATGTTTGTCCCCGCACAATGTATAGATAAATTGCTCAACTCACCTCATCTCACCTGCAACTCACATTTTAGTGAATAGCCCCAATAGAGTGAACAAGACATTATAGGGTTGAATCAGGTATCACTGAATTTCCATGATAAATTTGGGCATCAAAATTGCACTTCAATTCGTTTAATTTGGGTGATCTGAATTGCTCTTTAAAGTGTGCAATTATTTTTTATGGAACCGTTAGTTAAAACTCGCTCTGCTAGCTAGCCAAAAGTCTCCCATTAGCCTGGCTGAGCATCATTGGGAAAAAAATAGACAAGGAGCAATAAATTAATTTCCTTCATGCTCACCATGTCAATGACTCACAGAATTATGGCCAAATATATATCTTTATTTAAAATAAATATTTGTGATGGCCCTTTACATTATAATAACGTATGTGATGGCCCTTTACAGTATAATAACATTTGTGATGGTCCTTTACATCATAATAAAGTTTGTGATGGCCCTTTACATTATAATACAGTTTGTGATGGCCCTTAACATTATAATACAGTTTGTGATGGCCCTTTAAATTATAATACAGTTTGTGATGGCCCTTTACATCATAATAAAGTTTGTGATGGCCCTTTACATTATAATAAAGTTTGTGATGGCCCTTTACATTATAATACAGTTTGTGATGGCCCTTTACATCATAATAAAGTTTGTGATGGGCCTTTACATTATAATAAAGTTTGTGATGGCCCTTTACATTATAATACAGTTTGTGATGGCCCTTTACATTATAATACAGTTTGTGATGGCCCTTTACATTATATTACAGTTTGTGATGGCCCTTTACATCATAATAAAGTTTGTGATGGCCCTTTACATCATAATAAAGTTTGTGATGGCCCTTTACATTATAATAAAGTTTGTGATGGCCCTTTACATTATAATACAGTTTGTGATGGTCCTTTACATCATAATAAAGTTTGTGATGGGCCTTTACATTATAATAAAGTTTGTGATGGCGCTTTACATTATAATACAGTTTGTGATGGCCCTTTACATTATAATACAGTTTGTGATGGCCCTTTACATTATATTACAGTTTGTGATGGCCCTTTACATCATAATAAAGTTTGTGATGGGCCTTTACATTATAATAAAGGTTGTGATGGCCCTTTACATTATAATAAAGTTTGTGATGGCCCTTTACATCATAATAAAGTTTGTGATGGGCCTTTACATTATAATAAAGTTTGTGATGGCCCTTTACATTATAATAAAGTTTGTGATGGCCCTTTACATTATATTACAGTTTGTGATGGCCCTTTACATTATAATAAAGTTTGTGATGGCCCTTTACATTATAATAAAGTTTGTGATGGCCCTTTACATTATAATACAGTTTGTGATGGCCCTTTACATTATAATAAAGTTTGTGATGGCCCTTTACATTATATTACAGTTTGTGATGGCCCTTTACATTATAATACAGTTTGTGATGGCCCTTTACATTATAATACAGTTTGTGATGGCCCTTTACATTATATTACAGTTTGTGATGGCCCTTTACATTATAATACAGTTTGTGATGGCCCTTTACATCATAATAAAGTTTGTGATGGGCCTTTACATTATAATAAAGGTTGTGATGGCCCTTTACATTATAATAAAGTTTGTGATGGGCCTTTACATTATAATAAAGTTTGTGATGGCCCTTTACATTATATTACAGTTTGTGATGGCCCTTTACATTATAATAAAGTTTGTGATGGCCCTTTACATTATAATACAGTTTGTGATGGCCCTTTACATCATAATAAAGTTTGTGATGGCCCTTTACATTATAATACAGTTTGTGATGGCCCTTTACATTATAATAAAGTTTGTGATGGCCCTTTACATTATATTACAGTTTGTGATGGCCCTTTACATTATAATAAAGTTTGTGATGGCCCTTTATATTATAATACAGTTTGTGATGGCCCTTTACATTATATTACAGTTTGTGATGGCCCTTTACATTATAATAAAGTTTGTGATGGCCCTTTACATTATATTACAGTTTGTGATGGCCCTTTACATTATAATAAAGTGTGTAATGGCCCTTTACATTATATTACAGTTTGTGATGGCCCTTTACATTATAATAAAAGGTTGTGCTACCCTCTCTAAAAATGAAATTGAACAGACATTTGTAAAGGGGAGGTTAGTAATATAGCCCACCGGGGATTAGCAACTTAGTGAGTAGTGAACTAATTTGTAGGTATTTCGGTGCTTCAAGAATTGCTCAATTGTAAAGAGCAAATCAGGCCACCGAAATGATTCCAATTAAAGTGAAATTCTGATACCCGAATTTCTCATCCTTGTGTGTGTCTATATGAGAAAAGCATGTTCTTTAATTGCATCAAAGCAATTGGGATGCTTCTGCAGAATGGCACGTTAAAAACCTAAAAGTTCATTTATAAACCTCAAAAACATTCTCCTTGCAAACTCAATCACGTTCACTTGCAAGACACAGTCAAATGTCATACGGCTTGTCTTGACTTTAATAAGGAAAAATGCTGCTAAACTGAAGAGGTAAACATGTTACTTATCAATGTTCCCTCTGTCGCTGACAGATCCTTCAGTACAAGTTTATGATTCATTTTAGTTATTGTGTAATTTCTGTTTCCTTGGGCATCCAGCTCATCACCGGGAAGTGTGATATATAGATAGCCTTGCCTGCAAGCTGACAAATTAGTTTTTTAAAGCCTAAAGTTAGTTGGAAAAGCAACCTATTTCCTCTTGGTTTGCAACTTTAAATTAATATTTGTAAAAACAAGAATGCTTTGAAAGTTTCATTTCTCCCAGCATGCTTAATAAGATCATTTCAGGGAAAGGTTTAAACCTTATTTTTTTTTACTTCATTTAAATTATTTTTTTCCCTTCAGTTTCAGGTGACTGCATGTGTCGGCAGATAAGCAACTTTTGGACCATCTATTTTGCCCAGTTTTCTAAATACGTTTATTAATCTCTGGCCTTATCTTATATCTAGGATAGGATTGTGCCTATCCCACGCATTCTTGAACTCCTTCACAGTGCTAACCTCTACCAATGCCACAGGAAAACTATTCCATGCATCCACTACCCTCTCAGAAAATAAATACTTTCTGATATTACTTTGAAACCTTTGCCCCTATGATTTATGGAGTTATGTATTAAAACTTGTGCATACAGCATTTGTGTACACATATCCCTACTGTTTAGGAGAAGAACACTCTCTGAATACTGTTTGTTGGTGGTTCTAGAATACATGGGAAATTTGGGGACAGCAAATGGGGCAGGTTATCCATTTGCACGTTTTTTTAAAATAAAAAAACATATTTTTTTAATCAAGAGCAGAACGTGAAGTTTAAATTAAGCTCCCCAACAACAACATGTGTCCATTGCTATCATCACCATGAATTTGTGGTGTAAGAAGGACTTTGACATTTGCATGCCTTTAAAGTTTTGATCTTAGACATTTTAAACAATGTGATATTTATATATATGCGTGTGTGTATATTTAGTCACAGTGTCATTTAGAAATAAATGATGTGGCCTCTTTGTGCTCCAACCTCATGTTGTGTCTTGATTCGGGTGGGTAAATTATCCCATCCACCCCTTCCCTGTGTAGAGGGTGCCAGAGTCAAGCTTGACTTCATTCTATGTCTTGATTATAAACAGAGGCGTAACTAGAAACCACAGGGGCCCGGTGCGAAAAGTATCCTGGGGCCTCGCCATTTGTATAACACATACACATACATACACAGACACACATGCTAATACACAGACACACAGAATGACACACATTCACATACACTGAATGACACTTCTACAGATACAAACACTGACACACAAACAGATACACAGACACACACTGATACACATGCGGATACCCATACACACATACAGACAGACACTCATACAGTTACAGTGACACACATTCAGGTACATAGGGGCACTCACTGACACATGCAGACAAAAGGATACACATGCAGACACACAGATACACATGCAGACACACAGATACATATGCGGACACACAGACACACATGCAGACACACAGACACACATGCACTCACAGATACACATACAGACACATAGACATACAGACACACATGCAGACAAACAGCTACACATACAGACACATAGACATACAGACAGACATGTAGACAAACAGATACACATACAGACACATAGACCTACAGACACGCATGCAGACAGATACACATACAGACACATAGACCTACAGACACACATGCAGACAAACAGATAAACATACAGACACATAGACATACAGACACACATGCAGACAAACAGATACACATACAGACACATACAGATACAACTACAGACATGCATACAAATACATAGACACACTTAATGACAAACATTCAGATACACATACAAACAGATACCCATGCAGACAAAGAGATACACATACAGACACACACAGATAAACAGATAAAGACATTCTCTCACACACATACAAACTGTTAAAAAAAATGTAGTCACCCTCCTGTTTCCTACCTTTTAGGTGCAGGAGGGTGACTTCCCACTCTGACTCCCTCCTCTCCTCCCCGGAAGTCTTTTCTCTCCCGGCGCTCTTTTAGCTGGGAGGAAGAGGAAGTGACGGCTTCCTCCCAGCACTGACAACATCACTGGGGCTCGGTTGCACTCTTACAACACCGCACTGACCGGGCCTCAGGACAACCATGGCCACCGGGTGGCCCAAAGAACATGGGCCACCCCATCTGCCCCTTTAATGCGGTGGGGCTGCACCAAAATGCCGGCGGGCACCCCGTTGCAGGGGTCGCAGGGTGGCCGGGCCCAGCTGCGACCCCTTCAACAACGATAGTTCCGCCACTATGATAAGCCATGTATCAACTAAGAATAGGAATTTAGTTGAATAGACCCATGCTTCCTATTGTTCCACTAGCTAAGTAATCATAAAATATGTGTTTAAAATAAATCCAAAATGCAACCACATTTTTAAAAGCCATAGTTTAGTAAAATCTAAAATCTATATTAACTTTAAAAACATGTTACAACACTTTAGACATGATGGTAACAAGAAATGTGAGAATGACAATATAGGAGGAATGAACCTGTCAGAAATACGTAATCGTAGAACGAGTATCTTGTAAAACATTACAGAATACACTGGGGGGGAGGCAACACGCACAGAGTATTAGAATCATGTTTTATTGGAGTACTATTTTATTCTTTAGATGTCTTATGCTTATAATTAAACTAATCACACATTTTATTTAGTGTGGGTGAACTAGCTAGCATCCCGTATAATGGGATTCATTTTAAGATAAATATTTTTTTTTTCTGGAGAACTTATATTGGTGATAAGGTGTGCGTGGGAAGAGAGTGACTAAGTGTTTTTCATATGTGTGCATTCATTATTACAGTCTTGTTCGTTTTATCTGTTGTCATGATGTGCTTGTTAAAAATGAAAGACAGACTATATCATTTGTGAAGAACTGCCAATTGGTTATGATTCTGAATAATTGCTTGAGGTTCCTGTATTTTCTCATTCACTGCCTGGTGTAGAGCGGTCACATCTCAATGGGGGTCTTTAAGGGTCCTGATTTGGTTTGTGCAGCCTGACAACGAGCCCTAACCAAGCAATCCCTCCATTTAAAGGAGTACAGTCGGTACTCCTTAAGTTATGCTTAATTAAAAGATTGCATCAAGTGTAGTCATTGTAAATAGAAAGGATGTAATTAACGAAAGTAAATAAAGATACACATATATATATAAAGTGCATATGTATGATGGACAGGGGATTTTTAAGCGATGCCTCGTTATCTCTGGGATCGGCTCATTGAATGAGCATCTTCCTCAATATATTGATCTATAGTTACAACTATTAGACATAACATACAAAACATGAACTTAATACTCTAGAGACCATTGAGTGGTCTAATGACCTGTTTGGGTGACCGTGGATGTAATTTCTTTGTACTCCTCCTTCATACCTCATGTCTTGGACACTATTCAATACCACCTAATGAAATGTATACCGGTTTTGGGCCTGATAGAGTTACCATTATTTTGTTTGCCATTAGGTACCTATTGACTTTTCATTTTGTTATATTTTGCCTTTTTACCTCCAAAGGTGCGGGATGGCAATAGATGGTTTTTTATACACAGTGCACTTTAAATATATAGTAGCGACCCATGTATTTAATAGTTAACTGAGTATATTTACTTAGTAACACAGAGTGTGAGATAATATATAATCACTGATTTTGTTGGTCTATTGGTAGCCTCTTATTAAGTGGGATTATCATACACATGTTCCCTTGGAAGCATTCAAGTTTGAGGTTTAATATCTGACCCATCTTACCCAACATTCTAAACAACATACACTATTTTCCCCCTGAAAGAGCTATGTGAGCAAAAATAGCAGTAAGCAGGGGCGGGCTGGGCCAGGGGGCAGGGTGGCAATTGCCCCCCAGGCCGCCCTAAGGTTTTCAAAACACGGCCGCTAGGCCAGTGTTATTAAAAAAAAAAAAAAAAACGCGCTTGCAGGCAGAGACAGAGGTGAGAAGGGATCGGAAGATCCCCTCTCACCTCTGCTCTGCCTGCAAAGCTGCACGGGGAGCCGAACAGGCAGCACAGAGAAACCTCCGTGCTGCCTGTTCGGCTCCCCGTGCAGTGTGCCGACACGGAAGTGCCGACAGTCACGTGATCGGCGCTCTGACGTCAGACGCGCGCTGATCACGTGACCTGTCGGCACAACCGCCGGGAGGCCGAACAGGCAGCGTGGAGGGACCATGCTGCCTGCCGCTAGCCACCAGGGAAGTCCTCCTGCCACTAGCCACCAGGGAAGTCCTGCCACTTGCCACCAGGGAAAAAGGTAAGGGGGGGGGGGGGCAAAAAAAAACTGGCATATTATTGGGCAAATTGGCTGGGGAATATAACATGGCAAATAGGAATGGCATATTATTGGGCAAATTGGCTGGGGCATATTACATGGCAAATAACACTGGCATATTATTGGGCAAATTGGCTGGGGAATATTACATGGCAAATAAGACTGGCATATTATTGGGCAAATTGGCTGGGGCATAATACATGGCAAATAACACTGGCATATTATTGGGCAAATTGGCTGGGGAATATTACATGGCAAATAAGACTGGCATATTATTGGGCAAAATGGCTGGGGAATATTAAATGGCAATTAACTCTGGCATATTGGGCAAATTAGCAGGGGCATATTAAATTGCAGATAACCTTGGAATATTATTTTGCAAATTTACTGAGTCATATTAAATTGCAGAATAACACTGGCATATTATGGGACAAATTGGCTGGGGTATATTAATGGCAAATAATATTGGAAATGTGTATGTAATGGGGCGATGGAGGCATGTAAATGTGGTGATGGGGCATGTCCTGGGGTGCAACGTGGGTTATGGGTCATGTCGTAGGTGTGCAACGTGGGTAGGGGGGGGTGCTCAAATTTTGGGATATTGGGTGTCTAAATCCTGGCATGTTGAGGGGCATAATCCTGGCATATTGAGGGGAAAATCCTGGCATATTGAGGGGGCATCATCTTGGCATATTGAGGGGAAAATCCTGGCATATTGGGTGTCTAAATCCTGGCATATTGAGGGGCATAATCCTGGCATATTGAGGGGCATAATCCTGGCATATTGAGGGGCATAATCCTGGCATATTTAGGGGAAAATCCTGGCATATTGAGGGGGCATCATCTTGGCATATTGAGGAGAAAATCCTGGCATATTGGGTGTCTAAATCCTGGCATATTGAGGGGCATAATCCTGGCATACTGAGGGGCATAATCCTGGCATTTTGTAAGGGAAAATTCTAGCATATTAAATGGCAAATCCTGGCATATTGTGGGGGAAAATCCTGGCAATATTCGTTATAAAACAAGGAAAAGATGGCCGTGGATGGGGAGGCGATTCGATGGTGCAATGGGCCACTTGACTGGATTTGCCCCCCAGGCCTAAGGCTGCCAGCCCTCCCCTGGCAGTAAGGTACTTGTTTTGTTGGTTTTAATATAGTATCTACACACACACAATACATATATGTAAAGCCTCCCCTTCCCACAGTGCCATATGGCTTCCATGTTCCATAATTCACATATGATCCCAATTTTTACAGTGCTTCTTCTTTCCACAGTGCCATATATGACCCCAAATATTCAATATAATTTGAGCTCTTTAATCTTTAATCATAGCAATAGGGCAGCATATATGTCTCTAGTTTAAGTCTATTAATAAACAAAGGCCAGAAACATTAGGGCCAAATGAAAAAAAAAATATTCAAGTTTCTAAATTTAAAAATAAAAATAAAATGTAATCGTTGGATTTCCAAAAGGCTATATGTCCCAGTAACTTGGTATTTTTCTTCTGGCTGTTGGCAAAATAATGCCACGTTTTTTTTGTGCTGCTTTTTCTTTTTTTTCTTTCCAATATTCTGCAAAATTGCTTAAGGACAAGACTAACAAGACATTCAGCTAGCTTTCTAATGTTTTTCCGTATTCTCTGAGCTAACCTTCCTATAAAAATCAGTCATGCTACAATAATATCAAGAAACTTCACTGCAGCAGAAAGAACACTAATTAAAATGACAAGTTGTCATGTATTGGATGGAAAGAATCAATTGTTTTATCAAATTAAGAAGTTCTGCTTCACTGAGCTCTGTGCCAAGGCCATATTAGATGTCTGGGATCTGTTGTTAAATGCACATGTTTTACATCTAAATGAATAAAATATAATACTTATTCATTTGTAATCTGAAAATGTATAATTATTTCATTTCGGGACTTCGAGTGCCTGACAGTTCACCACTCAATCGAAAAAAGGTTTGTTTTAGGGGGTGCAGGTTAGTTTTAGGGCTTGTTTAAGGTGTTAGGGTTAGTATTCAGTTATTAGGGTTAGGGGTTTGTTTTAGGGTTAGTTTTAAGGGTTAGGTGTTAGTATTAGGGATAGGGGTTAGTATTAGGGTTAGTTTGAGACTTAGGGTTTGGGTTTAGGGGGTACTTTTAGGGTAAGACGTGTTAATTTAGTATTTGGCACTGACAGTTCACCGAAACAGCCGTGTTGAACCGGCCGAGAGCAGCTGTCCTAGACGCATGGTGGGAGTGCTTTACATACATGTATATAAACCGTATATTACGGATGGCAAGGAACTCAGTGTACAATAAATATTTCAAAAATACGCTACTTTTTAAATTAAAAGGTTGCAGTACAATTGTAGCATTCATACAAATATTCATCAAATTGAAAGTGAAAAGAGTTTATACATCTTTCAAATTGAAACAACAAAAAGCCACAATACTATAAAATCCCATTCTTATTATTCAATATGCATATACCATGTCTTCCTTATTACTTCCGCTATTATGTTGGGAACATTTCAAATCAACCTGATGAGTTTCGCCTGGAAAAGACTTCCTCAGAAGTAAACATAACACTTTCCAAACAGCACAGTTCCTGTCAAAACTATAATCAAATTATGTCTCATTCCCTAGCAGAACAAAGATGTCTTTTTAAGAGACAAAAACATATTTGAACCTTATTTCTTTTGAATGGGTTCATTCCACGCATGCAATTATAGTTAAGGGAACAAAGGCTATAGCTTCTTAGCTCGTAAACTTTGCAAGAAGCAACTAGCCACCAAGATCCCCTTTTTAGTTACAGAAACAGGAGAGCAGATTAGAAATCCCAAACACATTGTTAACCAATTGGCCAAATACTATTCTCACCTCCTTCCCAAACATACATTCACCAAATCTTTTGGAATATAACCTTTCCTACACTCCCTCCAGAAGCTAAAACACATCTTTCCAGCCCAATAACGGTCCTTAAAACAACCCGTGCCATCAGATCACCCTGACGGTTTCTCGAATGCTTACTAACTAGCTTTCCAAGACATACTAACATCACATCTTACCGATCTCTTTATTCCAATCTGGTAAGCCAACCGAGGAAATGTTAGAAGCCTCAATAATTACAGTCCCCAAACCTGGCAAACACACAGCAGCTTGCTCCAATTGTCACCCTGTTAAAAACTGATATCAAGCTAAAAGCCAAAATACTTGCAAACTGATTAAACTTTTACCTCCCTGCTTTCATGCATCCAGTACAGGTAAGATTCATCCCGAATAAACAATAAACAAGCCCCCAATAACACAATTGTCACTACCCAACAACTATTACACCAAAAATGTAATTAGTGATTGATACATAACTATATTATTACTGTGAAGCTCTGCATGCTATAATGGTTTTTACCATTTTGAGGGCGTTGGTAATCTGTTGTAGTGCCTTTTTTCACTTGGTGTTGCATTTTTATATATTTCTTTCACATAGTTTTATTTATACTTACATTATGGTGATTTTTGACTGTAGGTAAAACATTGAGATATATGTGGACACTGTATTTAAAGTTTTAAATTAATCAGATTTAAAAGATAAACACAGGAATGATAATTTCAATATTTAATTTAAAGTTCTTGAAGGGTTATAGAGACAATAATCCTAGGTAAAATGAGAAATGATCTCAATGGAAAGATATCTAAGGCAAGGTATAACACCTAGGGGATCAGGGATTTTCCAATCACCAACTTTCATTCAGGAACATGAAGAGTTTATGATTACATGGGATACAATTCTGGAGCTCTGTACAGGGGAATTATTTGGGTTAATCAGCAGTTGCAGACTTTACTTTAAATGAGGAGACTGAGCCTATGCAGAGCAAATTAGAACCCTCCAGGAACTAGAAATTCCGTCTGAATAGAAATTAGATATTTTAGAAAAAATACCTCAGCAACAAAGGAGACTATGGGAGTTCAAAAAACGGAAAAGTCCTGGGAAGTGGGAAAAAAGACACAATCACTGTGTGTTAACAGTAACATCCTTCACTTCATCCTTCTGATGTAGATAAAGTGAGGACCTTTAAATTGGGCAACAATTACATCACCTCGACATTGGACAATTATAACTACGTCAGGACATCTTAGAAATCAAGAGATTTACTGTTGCAGGTTAAATACTATTTTTTATTATTACAATTATAAAGAGCTGACTTAAGGTGTGCTTGGATCAAGCATGACAGATAAAGTCTTTTATATTTTCTTCACTGGAATGTTGTTTATTAAAGAGTTGTGATTTTTTTGTTTTACTATAAGAAACAAAATGGCGGCAACTTGTGTTTTTAATAGAAGGCACATGATCAGAGTTTATTCAGAACGAAATACATACCTCCCAATGTTAACCCCTGACATTGAAGGATGCTGGGATGGCTTGGGAATAGGCGTGTCAGTTAGTGGGGTAGCAGTTCTAAATTGGGACTCCCCCGCATAAAGTAGGACAGTTGGCGCATGTACAAACACAACTTAAAATGTGAATCTTGTACAGGTCATTACACGTGACAGAATAAAAACATATAAGCTCCCTTCAGCAGTGAACGTGTTAATAATAAAAAAAAAGAACAGATCACACATAGTTGGAAGTTTATTACCTTTATTGCTCCGTTGGGTCCGTGAAATCCCTGCCGCATGTGGTACCACACATGATATTACGCCCAGGAGTCGGATCTGATGAAATTCTCAGAAAAGTCTGAAGCCTGTTCCATACTTCATTTCGTGTGGCGAGAAGTAAGAAATCAAAGCTGATAAACTAATCCTACAACAGGGTTTAATTTTGCAGAGATATGAGCAACTCCAAATCCAATTTACTCTAAGCCTAAAGGCCAGGCTCTCAAAATATATTTATTTTTAGGAATATCTGAAACCCAAATGTCATTCACTCTGAACTGCGGGAATGAAAAGAAAGAGCTTCTTTAACTGAATGCAAAGCAGGTTGGTTGACAAGTACTATCCGGGAATAGCTAGTTGTTTAAAGTTAAATTTGCAAGGCTACGAGACGTAATCTTACCCAGTTAATGCCTTTAATTCATGTTTACCAGGCTTCTTAATTGAAACATGCTGATGTAAGTAATATGTCCCTTTAGACTATTTAAACAAACACAAGATAAAACATTTTGCTGCGAAAGTTGGTGATTTACTGCTCTATTTCCAAACTTCTGATGCATTATTTGTAAAGACAAAATATAAACACCTGCTTCGTACAGTTGATTCATACGTATGCTGCAAGCTTTTTACTAGAGTCTTATAGTTTGCATCTTATGGCAACATAGAACAATGGGTAAGTGAGTAACCATACGTCTAACACTGGGGACTCTTTGAGAGCCTATATTTTTATCAAAAGAAAATGGGATTTGTTGTGAAGTGAGCACACTAGTTATGTTTTAAATATGAAAAGTAACGATTGAGCTATGTGTCCTCTTAACCATACTTCCAATCTGTCATGCTTTGGAGGCTCTGTCACACTGTCCCTCTGAACTCTACCACTGTCCTCCTTTTCAGGATTGTCTGTGACACTGGAGAATTCTTACAGCGCTGTCAGGTTGTGACACGTGCACACGCGCTAGGCTGTAAGGCTGAGTGACGCTTCCGTGCATAAGCAGATGACCTAACAGCTACTGTAGAAAAGTTGTGGATGTCAGATTAACATATCTGTAATGGAACAAAAAATATTTTATTGATACATATAACTAAACTATAATGAAAAGTACTCAATAAAAGAAAAAAAAAACTAAATCAGAGAAAAAAAGAGAAAACACGGAGTAAGAAATAAGAAATAAGAGGTATAATACAATATAGAAAAAAGAATTACTGCAGTAGGATGCCTGAGGCTGGGAGTACATAAGTGACAGTAAGACCCACACTAAAATATGCTACACAAATAAATGTGTGTGGATGGTTTGATGTGCATGTGTTTTAGTTCCATCAAGAAATAATGTATTAAGCACTCCAATATCTGTGACATTCCCCTTATTAATAAGCATTAAAAATGCAAAATGTATCAAGTGTGAGTGCCGAATTCATTATTTCTTGGTGGAACTTTCTATGGCTGGGGTCAGTGGGAGACTTCTGAGCATTTGAATTCAGTGGCGTACTCACCAGTAATGTTCCTGTTTATAGTTTACAAAGGGACTAGAGCCCGCACCTTCTATTTCCAGAGAGTACATCCCCATGTGTTTTAGTGCCCAAAGAATATCTCTATTCTGCTTAAACACCATTTGTGCATATTATGATACTGGTGCTCTCTGTAGCAGTCTTCATACTGAACTAACTTTTTTTTTATTGTTCCAATAAAGTAAAATTCTTTGACATTCTCCGAATGTGTTGGAGATCAGACAAACATTAATTTCAAGACCTAGATTCTGACATCAGCATTTTCAAGTTTTCCAATTAAGCAGAACATTGTTACTTATTGGGAGCTGTAGACAGAGGGCAGAAAGCCCTGTAATTGGATTTGCTGATTTTAATTCTATCCGGCAATGTTTTCATCTTGGCCATTTTCTAAAGTATTTTTCTCTTTTACAGGGGAAAATCAAAAGAAAGTCTAGAATACAAGTTTTCCAAAAGTTGCAAGTCATCAAAGAGTCCTATTAAAAAGTAATCCCTGTGCAGCGATGCCTGGTATAACTAGCTTATGAGAGGTGGAGTTTGATTTAGCTTTTATATCTATATCAGAGCTGTATTGTGTAGCATCCATTTGGTGGATATGACTATTTTAATTATTAAAAAGTTATTGCTGTAAATTTAATATAATGATGTTCACTGTCTTCGAAGTACATTTTCATTATGAAACTCATGATTGGGCCCAATTCAATGAAGCAAAATATCACTTGTTACTGTTTTTTACCTTTGAATTTACCAGGCCATTGAATAGACCCCATTTTGTTGGGTTGCATGTTTACCTTTAGTCCCTTCTGAAATTGAAGGGTTAATCCTGGCATGGCAGAATGTTTGCTGTGAGAGTGGCCCATTCTAGACATGTGCATTCGTTTTCGGACGAATGCATTTTCGTCCGAAAATAGAATTTTCATCCATTCGTCCGAAGAACGAAAATGCTAAGCTAACGAAAGCCGAATGAACGAATGGTTAATAAACGAAAATCATTCGTTCATTCGTCTATTCGTAGTACTATTGCATTCTATAAGCCGAAATAGAGTCGGTTTATAGAATACAATAGCATTTCACTACACGGAGACAAAGTCTCCATTCATAAATTTATGAATGGAGACTCTGTCTCCGTGTAGTGAAATGCTGACAGCCTATAAACCGAACGTTCGGTTAATAGGCTGTCGGCTTATGGAATACATGTATTCCTATTGCTATTCTATAAACCGAACGTTCGGTTTATAGAATAGCAATAGGAATACATGTATTCCATAAGCCGACAGCCTATAAACCGAAGGTTCGGTTTATAGGCTGTCGGCATTTATGGAGGCTGTCGGCATATCATAATGAATGGAGACTCTGTCTCCATATAGTTAAATGCCCACAGCCCATAAACCGAACGTTCGGTTTATAGACTGTCGGCATTTTACTACACAGAGAAAAAGTCTCCATTCATAATTTTATGAATGGAGACTCTGTCTCTGTATAGTTAAATGCCGACAGCCTATAAACCGAACGTTCGGTTTATAGGCTGTCGGCTTATGTAATACATGTAATCCTATGGCTATTCTATAAACCGAACGTTCGGTTTATAGAATAGAAATAGGATTACATGTAAGACCTCTCAGGTTTCAGGACATAGCAAAACATCTGGAGAATAACTGAGAATGCTTTTTTTCAAAGGAGAGACGGTGATAGACTCGTATACCTTTGACTAAGCACATCAAGAGGGAAACATATTGATAGCTAGCCATAGTCTTGTCTCCTTCAATCTACTGCCAATCTTTAATTCTAGGTAATACATGTTATTTTTTATCTCAATATTCTGCTCCGTGTGTCACAGTTTTGCTGGCATGAGGATAGCACATGATGCATGGGAGTTTTGTGCAATGAGCAACTAACTACTGCAGCTCCCATTGGAATATTGGAAAATGTGGGCCAGAAGTGGAGCGATCAAAGGGAGCATCCCACTGGCTACAATACTGATTACATCACTATTACAACTTCACAATTGCTCTTCACAACTAACCCGCTGTTTGTGTATTGTGCATCACAAGAAACATGTCTTAGGCAACTCCACATGACCTCCTCTAATACGGTATATTTCATTTGCTAGTATCTTTGTAAGTTATACACAGGAAGCAGCTGAAGGCCTCTGAGAACCGGAAAGCTAAAGTAAAACAAAGTTTAAAATGATGTGATGTGAAATATCACATTTACAATAAGTACTTAGTGCCCTACAGGTTTACCCTATAATGAGCGGACTAACTGCGGTGATCCTCTAATGTTACAATCTTCACGGAGAAATCCCCAGGTGTGCGGCAGAACATTCAAACAATTACAAAACAACTCTATTAATGTAACTTTCCATGATGATAATACAAAAAAGTATTAAATGATCACTACCTCCAAAAGTTTGTGAGCATGACTGCTGTAAGATTTTCACTTGAAATATGATCAATTTGTGAGAGCCTAGGTTGAAAATGTCAATTGGATTTCCAATCGTCATCTTATTTTTTAAATGTTAAATTAAATCCTCTATGGATGGAAATATCCATTTTATTGATTTTAAGATTGCTTCGTGAGGTAATAGAGCAAATATGAACAATTTTTAAAATGTAACTTTTGTGTCGTGTATTTCGTAAAAAAAAAAAAAAAGCTTAAACTCATCTTGTATCTCTAGACCTTGGCAAGTAACTCTTGTACTCTGGAAAATAAATGCTTTAAAGATTCCCCCAGCTCCCCCATCAATTTATCTTGTCTTTGGAAAGAAGAACACACTAATGAGAACACAGGAGGAAAAGTGGTTTCTAAATAAATGGAAAGTGAAGAAATAAATTGAAGGATCTTGGTTTTTGGAAACCACCAAGGAGAAAACAACTTTAGAAAGATATTTACTGTCATTTCCGTCTAATGTGGGTGTAGTGTAATGACCAAAAATGACCATATTTCACTTATAATGAAGCATGTGGGCGTCTTAAAAAATATAACCTCGCGTTTGGAACAATGGAAATGAGGAGCAGGTGGAGAAGAATTGCCCCATGGAAATTACTTACCATCTATTGGATGCTACGTCTTAGTCATACACTTTAAGGAAGTGCTAATGGTTTACAGCAAAGCTACCAATGTGTTGATTTATAGTGTTAATTTGTACAAAGTGGATGCAATGTATGCCACTGCAATGCAGAAAATCTCCATGATTATTAGTGGATGATACCATATTAATGATCATATTTCATTGGTGCTCACAATTTCCTGTATCCTGAAATGACCAATGTATTTAGGACCCAACTTCTTGGTGGGACAAGGGAGTCACAAATGGGTTGTATACTGTGCTGTCATGGACTGATGTTTGTCTCCTTGTTGTTTGTATGCTTTTTGTGCACATAGTAGGGACTGTGGTAGTTGATGGTGAAGTGAGGGTAGGTTTTGAATACGACACAATATGTTTGGTACAGGAGACAGAACAGGTTTATGCCCGTAGAAAGGTGAATCAAATTGTTATACGTTGACACCACTGTTGGTAGATTGGTTTATCATTCCAAATACTTTATTAATTTTCAGAAATATAAAATACAAAGCATACAGGAAAAAATGGTTTATCAATCATAATGCATATGGGTTGTGTAACAGCACAAATATTGTTCCAGCATCTGATTTGTCCCTTCAGTTTGGCCACCCATTTGTAGATGGTAGACAGAGGATAAATTATGGGTAATGTCGAGGTCTTAACAAAATACTTTCCAGAAACGTGAGGTGAATTGTGTTTTAGGGATGATGTGGTGCCAGAATTTCAGTGGTTTGCACTGCTGTGGGTAAACTGTTGGTATGAAATGTGATATATTCATATACCTGTCCGCCACAATCACTTTCCTCTAGAAATAAGGGTTTGGTAGGATCTGGTTGGACAAGGATGGGGGATTATGGAAACGCTTCTTTAAGTCAGTGAAAGGATGTTGTGCCTTCCCAGTAGGAATGGTACACTTTTATGGGTCACTTTGGTTTGAGTGATCACGCTACAGAAGTTCTGGCTAAACAGACGGTAGAAATTGGTAAAGCCGCTAAAGCAATGTATGGCTTTTTATTGGTAGTAGTTGGCCAATCACCAACAGCATTTGTTTTATGGGAATCCATCTGAATGCGCCCGGAGAGAGGTTAAAACCCTCAAAATCAATGGTATTGGATTTCAACACTCATTTCTCTAATTTTGCGTATATTTGCTGATCTGTGGGGCACGCCCCCTGCTGGGGATTGGTTGCTACTAATCCTACCTTTCATCTGATTGGCTGCCAGGTACCGTCCTTTTGTGTAGGTGTGAAGAAGTTCTTTTGTTCAACTTTTGTTATCAAGATGTTTTCCTGTATATATGTCCTATGTTTTGTGTCAATAAACAGTTCTTCTTGTTTTCCCAACACGACCAGTCTCGTCTGCTATGTTGGGGGAATTGCTTGCAGGGAAGCCTTGATCATAGCCCCGTTTGGCTATTGGATATTTACCGGACCTGAGGAGTGATTTTGTGGAACTGATTCCGGTAGGAGCTACCCATCTAGTAGCACTCCCGTGACACAGTGCATGTACCTTAAAAAAAATGCTTCCCCCCTACACTGAGTCTTGGTTAGTGACAGAGGCATCGCTAGGTTTCCAAAATATCTGGGGCTATAGACCATAAGACTTTTTTTTTTAAATGAGTGTGTGTGCATGTCAGTGTGAGTGAGTGTGTGCATGTCATTGTGAGGGTGTGCATGTCAGTGTGAGTGAGTGTGTGTATGTCAGTGCGAGTGTGTGCATGTCAGTGTGAGTGAGTGTGTGTATGTCAGTGCGAGTGTGTGTGCATGTCATTGTGAGTGTGTGCTTGTCAGTGTGAGCGTGTGCATGTCAGTGTGAGTGTGTGCATGTCAGTGTGAGTGAGTGTGTGCATGTCAGTGTGAGTGAGTGTGTGCATGTCAGTGCGAGTGTGTGTACATGTCAGTGTGAGTGTGTGCATGTCATTGTGAGTGTGTGCATGTCATTATGAGTGTGTGCATGTCAGTGTGAGCGTGTGCATGTCAGTGTGAGCGAGAGTGTGTGTATGTCAGTGTGAGTGTGTGCATGTCAGTGGGAGCAAGTCAGTGTGAGCGAGTGTGTTCATGTCAGTGGGAGTGAGAGTGTGTGTATGTCAGTGAGAGAGAGAGTGTGTGAGTGCCGATGAAAGATGAATGTCCCCCTCCACTACTGAGGTAAAGCAGAAGGGAAGGGGGCCAATTTAAAATATTTATGGTCTCTTAAAAATAAAAAAAACTGCTGACTGGCATGTAACTGGCTGTGTGTGTGTGTGTGTGTGTGTGTAAGTATGTAACTGGCTATGTGTGCTTGTGTATATATGTAACTGGCTGTGTAAGTGTTGTGTGTGTGTATGTATGTAACTGGCTGTGTAAGTGTTGTGTGTGTGTGTGTGTGTGTGTATGTATGTATGTAACTGGCTGTGTAAGTGTTAAACTGGCTGTGTAAAAAAACAACCAAACTTGCTGACTGGTGTGTGTGTGTAACTGACTGGACGTCTGTGAGGTGTGTGTATGTGACTTTCTGTGTATGTGTGTGATTCTGTATGTGAGGTGTGTGTATGTGACTTTCTGTGTATGTATGTGATTCTGTATGTGAGGTGTGTGTATGTGAATGTCTCTGTGTATGTATGCTTTCGTGATGTGACATTGACCTGGCTCCTACTTTATTTTGCTGGCTCCTAAAACTAAATTAAATCTTTCAAGCCCTGATATAAACATAAATCCTTCCTATGCTGCTTAGCAGTCCTGTAATAAAACATGTCACACATACACATAACACACATATGTGTGACATTATTTATTACAGGACTGCCAATCAGGATAGGAATGATTTATGATATATATCTTGACAAATAGAATTTAGTTTTAGGAGCCAGCAAAACAAATTTAGGAGCCAGACAATGTCACATCACAAAAGCATACATACACAGAGACATTCACATACACAAAACTCACATACAGAATCACATACATAGACAGAAAGTTACATACACACACCTCACAGACATCCAGTCAGTCAATATATATATACACATGTAACATAAATCATTCCTATGCTGTTTGGCAGTCCTGTAATAAGGAACCTCAACCCAACAATATGTAGCTTAAATACACAAAGGTGGATGTAAATCAGTGACCCCCAACCCTCCCCTCTCTCCACCATATCCAGAGCTTACCTGAGTGGGAATAGACCTGCTCTGCATCTCCCACAAGGTGACAGCCTGCAAGGATTTCTTCAGAGCTGCTTCACTGTCCCACGTGGAGCTTCCCTCACATCCCTGCAGTCACACACAGTGACCATGCTGTGTGAAAGCCCTGCACTGATTGGCTGACACATCACTCAGCATCCTATCAGTGCATGGCTTTCACACACAGTGATGATGCTGTGTAAAAGCCCTGCACTGATTGGCTGACACATTACCCAGCATCCTATCAGTGTAGGGCTTTCACACACTGTCTGTGTGATGTCAGGGGGCGGTGCTATCACGGAGCTGCAGAGACTCGGGGCTTTGCTCAGTATATTCGGGGCTTCAACCCCCTTAGCCCACCCCTAGCGACGCCTCTGGCTAGTGACTGGGTGAATGGTGCTATAATCATTGCTGCTGCTGTACTCTATTGTTAGTTCTGTCTAATGATTGGAGAAACCCTCCATAATCAACTCTATTCATCTGTGGATTCTGCTGTTACTGGCTGGAAGAGTTCCTGAGGGTTAGTCCCAGGCTAAGGGGGCATAATTGGTGGTAGTACCTGTCACCAGGGCCGGCCTTAAGTGTTCCGGCGCCCTGTGCGGGCTTCCGCCGTGGCGCCCCCCCCCCCGTCTCTTTCGCCCCCCTATGTTTGTGTCTCTCTCCCTTCCCATGTTTGTCCCTTTCCTCTTCCTTGCCATGTCTGTCTCTCTCTCTCCCTCTGTTCTGTCTCTTTCCCCCCGTCCCCTATTCTGTCTCTCTCCCCCCGTCCCCTGTTCTGTCTCTCTCCCCCGTCCCCTGTTCTGTCTCTCTCTCTCCCCCAGTTCTGTCTCTACCCCCTGTCCCTTTTCTGTCTGTCTCTCTCCCACCCCTCCCCTGTTCTGTCTCTCCCCCCTCCCCCTGTTCTCTCTCTCCCCCCTCTCCCTGTTCTCTCTCTCCCCCCTCCCCCTGTTCTCTCTCTCTCTCCCTCCCCCTGTTCTCTCTCTCTCTCTCCCCCTGCCCCTGTTCTGTCTCTCTCCCCCTGCCCCTGTTCTGTCTCTCCCCCCTGCCCCTGTTCTGTCTCTCCCCCCTGCCCCTGTTCTGTCTCTCTCCCACCCCTCCCCTGTTCTGTTCTCCCCCTCTCCCTGTTCTCTCTCTCCCCCCTCCCCCTGTTCTCTCTCTCTCCCCCTGCCCCTGTTCTGTCTCTCCCCCCTGCCCCTGTTCTGTCTCTCTCCCACCCCTCCCCCTGTTCTCTCTCTCCCCCTCCCCCTGTTCTCTCTCTCCCCCTCCCCCTGTTCTCTCTCTCTCTCCCCCTGTTCTCTCTCTCTCTCCCTCCCACTGTTCTCTCTCTCTCCCCCTGCCCCTGTTCTGTCTCTCCCCCCTGCCCCTGTTCTGTCTCTCCCCCCTGCCCCTGTTCTGTCTGTCTCTCTCCCCCCTAACCCCTGTTCTGTCTCTCTCTTCCCCCCCCCCCTTACCTTTGCCTGAAAAGTTGGATCCAGGGAGGGGGCGGAGCTAACCGGCACAGCGGTGTAGCTCCGTCCCCACCCCGGGAAGCAGAGCACAGTCTGCATTACGGGGAGCCATGGGCAGCAAGAGAAGGTGCTGCTCGGGCTCCCCATGCTTAATGCAGGCATGGGGAGCCGAGCAGCACTATCTCATGATGCCCGGGGCTCCCCGTGAAGCAGACTCTGCTCTGCTTCCCGGGGTGGGGGCGGAGCTACACCGCTGTGCCGGTTAGCTCCACCCCCTCCCCCGGACCAAGCAGAGAATGCCGAGCAGAGGGCTGGTTAGGGGGGATCTTTTGATCTCCCCCAGCCAGTGCCACTACCGGCTTTTTTTTTTTTTTCCTATCTACCGGCCGGGCGGGCGCCCCCTGGGGTGTTGCGCCCTGTGCGCTCGCACAGGTCGCACACCCCTAAGGCCGGCCCTGCCTGTCACAATAGGCTAGTTTAAAGAATCTATCGCAACAGGACCAACTCAAATCAATTCCTACTCACTCGGAATAGATGAAGCAGAGGCACAAATAAACGTTTTATATGACCTGTAGCAAAAAGGGGATATATTTGGTTTAAATAAACATACAACATGTCCACAATAAAAAAAATTCAACAACAAAAAAAGTGTCAAATGAGTTGGATGTATACATATATTTGAATTTTCTGTAAAATACACCCACTGTTAAATAATATACATATAGAATTTAATTATTTATTTGGATGTTGTATTGTCTTGCTTTAAATGACATCTACATTTTCCCACAGATATATTACAGTTAAAGGGATTATATCTTCCAAACATAGCTTATATGTGTCGGTGGGGTCTCCTCCTTAGGACATCACAGGTGACTTGATATGCGAATTACATATTTCCCTTTGAAAACCAGTTCATTTGCATATCAGGCCACAGGCGAATTCATAAGCAGAAGATGCAACAGACATATATAAAACACATTTTTCTAGTAATTTAGGAATTTGCTTGCAATTTAACACAATGTATAGATAATTTTTATTCTGTGCATGCACAATAAAAACAATGTTTAGGTGATATAGTCCCTTTAATGCAAACTGTTTGAGAAGGTACAGTGTTTATGCTATGCAACATTCCTGTTATTTTTGGCCAGAGTTGTACATCTCATATATCTCCACTGGTTGTTGAAATTCAGCTCACATTATCGTTAGCCTGGGATAGGACGCATATCATTTTAAATAACGTAGTTCTCCAACCTATCTTTCCAAATCCGCTATTAAGGCTTGATTTTTGCAGCTCCATTGTCAGTTCCCTAGACTTTTTAATGAATAGGCCCCATGTGTGGTATATTTCCTAATTGAGATACTTCCTGCTTTCCATTATATCGTCAACAGAACAATCACAACTATACATAAACAAAATGAATATACAATTTTTGAGCATTCCGGATCAACAAATATGGGAGATGTTCATGGACTACGTGTATTCTTTCAACATCATTAAAGATGATCTAATCTCTTCTGCTGAGCAGGTCCTTCCAGGCTGTTGAGATATAAAACAGAGCAGTGATGACTGCTTTATCTTTATTTATTTGTTTAATAACATAGAAATGGTGAGAAAACAAATTAAAAGATATGGAATCCTCAATTAGCGCCACGTTCCATCTCTGGGATCCGCCATTTATTCCTCTATCTCATTCATCTTCTAGCTTACTCACTGTGGATCATGTTTATAAAGCGTCAGGGACAGGCTGAATAGATTAATAAATGACAATATATTTGTTGCAACTGTGTATAAAATGAAAATATTTCATAAAAAGATAAGACAATACACAGTTTAGCTTTACGAACAAAATCTAAGGCCCAGAGAAAAGTTCCCCAACCTAATTTCTTATTTAGGTCACTTCTCTAATAGGAAAACAAGAATTTCCGGTAAATATATCATCCCCCTAATGAGGCTACAACAACATAATAACACAGCAGTCTGGATATTGCTTTCTTTTTCTTGTTTTTGTTTTTTTAAAGAAAGTGTGCGTGCCATGTCTACAATAAATGAAATGGAAAAACAATGCAAAGGTCATCATTCAGAACTTGATGTCAAGCTTAAAACGAAAACAGAGTTAAGATATTCACTGGCTGAGCGAAGAGAAAAAAAAAGACCTGTTTCCTTGGATACAATCCCAAGAGGACGGAGGAACTTTTCTTAAAAAAAATGCATTTGACATTGATTGCAAAGTTTTTAAAGTTCACGTTCATTGAACTGGCAGGAGAGAAACATGTTCTGGACTCCTGCTTCAGTGACTGAACAGATCTTCTCGGTACCCACATCTGTACGTACGCGCATCGGTTAGTACAGACAGGGAAAGGAGAGAGGACGTCAAGAGACACAAAGCCAAGGGACAAAAATAGAAAGAAAAAAAACCTGTCAGCATAATATATATGCAGAAACATGCATCTTTTCAACCTGTGGTATAAACTGCAGTAATAAACACAGTATCGATGTATGTTTTTAAAATAAAAACAAAGACTGCATAGTTGGCATTATGACTACATTCATCTTTTAAAAATAAAGAAAATATGCTGGGACATTTTTGATAGTAGTTTTACTATTTAGCTATCTAACTATTCATAGATATGCATGTGCCTGTATACATGGATACATCTATTCATCTGTTTTCTATTTATCATTTTTCAATCTATGTATATATATATATATATATATATAAAGACTTATACAAGCATCTAAGTTGACAAGGGATTTTCAGTTATGAAACAAACAACACATTTGCTCAAGTTAATCTGGTGATTGAATAAAGATGCATGTAAATAAAAATTAATGCAGTGCACTCACAGATCTTAATGTTTAGCCTTGCCGATAAACAGTTTGTCAGCCACAAGTCTACAAACAACGCTAAAATCCACAGGAACTACAAGATTGAAGTCTTCAAGTGAACAAAAGGTTGTATAGAATTATATAGTTCATTTATACAATCCACAGGATACACTGATGGATGTTACCAACAAACTATATGATTTTATATGACTTTTAGAGACTTGAAGACTTCAGTTTTGCTGCTCTTGTGTCTTTCAGTTAAGCCCTCAAGTTGGGCTAAATCTGGAATTCTTCTCCCCTCCTCCTCAAATGTTCCAGGATTTCAACAGATCATGTGAGATGACTGGTCCTATCAAAATTCATAGATTCCCTTCTGAAGGGAAAACGTCATCAGTCCACTCTAATTTCCCAGATGCTTCATGGGCATATACTTCCCTCTGTTTTTTGTCAGGAAGGCTTCAGAAGGTGGAGACCAGTCCTTGATCTCCCCAGACTCCACAGGTATGTACATGACTGAAGATCAAGATGGCGTCTCTTCAGTCTATCATTCGTCATGCTTGACCAAATGACTTGATGATTTCTATTGATTTAAAAGGTGGTTCGCTGTGGGGTCAAGACATTTTCAATATCTCAGCAAAGCACCCAGGACCTTTTCTAACATTTTGGTTTGGTTTGCATTGTAGAACAGCAATTTTTTTTTATAGGAATCTACCATTATCTGGATGACATCCTAAATGGGGTGTCGGCTCCAAAGATTCTCTCTTCTCAGAGGGACATGGCCCTGTTTCTTCTGGATCAACAGGAAAGAAAATCAACCTGATGGTGATTCCTTTTCTTAAAGCAGTCATGAAGATCATGCCTCCATCTCGCTTCTTCTGTACTCCCTGGAATCTTCCTTTGGTTTTGAATTCCTTACCTGAGCCCCCCAATAGATCTTTGGAAGAAATCTTAAGTTGACTGCTAAAACTGAAGACCCTTCTTTTGTTGGCATTAACGTCTGCCAAAAGGTCTTCAGAATTCAAACGTTCTCTGCAGAATCTCTGTATACTTTGTGCCTTCATTATTGGGTCATTCTTCACCACGTTCCAGAAGTTACTTCCCCAAATAGTTTGCTCATTACACCTCAGCCAGATGGTTTCCCTTCCAGAATGCTTCACTGATTACGCATCTCCTGAGGAACACCGATGCTATCACTTAGATGTGCTCCATTGTCTTCGAACATAAAATAGTCAGGACTTTGGACTGGAGAAAGTCTTGACGGCTTTTTGTTTTACTATTTGGTGCTTGACAAAGGGAGTCTGTTTCAGTGTTAACATCTCCTGATGTTACAAAACCTGCAGAGTACCAGTTCTTAGTAGTTAACGGGCACACTTTACTAGAGAACTTTATACTTCTTGGACGTTTTGAGATTGGTGCTCTGTTGGAGACAGTATGTAAGGTTCGTGCTTGGTCCTCAAAGAGAACCTTCATCCAACACTACACAGCAAAGGAATCCCAATCTTCTTGCTCTCTACTTCTTCTTTATGTGTTTGTTTTTTCTGTCCTAACTACTCAGAGGGTTGAGCTAACCATTCATCACTGCTAGATAATAACCAGGAAAGGAAAATGACTTAAGTATGAGACAATTTTTATTTTTTTTGCTGACAGTTTTAAGTGCATTTTGACATATGTCAACATGATTAGGCGCATTGTACTATTTCAACATGAACATAATTACAGAGCGATAGATATTCTTATGAAGGCTTCTGATTTCATGCTTTATTCTTATGAGAGTTAATTTCTCCTTCCATTTAACTATATTTACGTCAAAGAAAAAAAAATGGAAAAAAGAAAAATGTTAACAGTTCTGTTTTTAAACTCTTCCAAGTAGTAACGTAATGTTCTCCGTTACATGACTAATCTCTCTAAATGTCAAGGATTTATTTCTAAAAGCTACTAAATATGTTAAGTGATTTTGATAGTCATGGGGGAGTCTTTATTTTAACAAAAGTAGTTAACACTCAAAACTAAAATAAAATAAAAAAACGTTTTATATATTTATACACAATCACAAAGTACCTGGTGTGGTTTGCTCAGAAAAAAATATTTAAGGCCCAGTTTATATGGAATCAACGACTAGAGAAAACGGGTAGAAGAAGTATACCTTTGGCTTCAACGGCTTCTGGATTGTTGATGTTCATTCCCATTAACTGCTGGGCTCTTTCAACTCTGGGTGATCCCCACCCATATACACAAGGTAAGAAATGAATTTGTGGAATTTACAGACAGAGCCACCAGATGCAGTATAGATTTGCCAAAAAGAAAAAAAAAATGTTGTTTTAGTAAAAGTGGCACATACAGGAAAATATAGTGATGAACACCTTACGCGGTTTGTGCCTTATTGGCACTTAGTCATAGATAAAACAACATCATTACTGAATGGTACAGTGATATGAGTATATACATATTATATGTATATTTTTACATGGTGCGTCCCCTTCTTCTTCCTTGTGCTTCCTTCTCCGTCTGGCCAGCCACCTGAGGAATGCTCGGTCCTCTTTATAAATCCTTCTTGACATCTGGGGGCAGGGTTAATGTGAGAGGGTTATTTGAACACTCATACTTCCATCAGACCTCTGATAGTGCCTTAAACACTAGTGCCATCAAGCCATGGTTCTTCATTCTGTTGTGACCCGTGACAATCTGACTACTCTCATCACTGCCAGACTTAACCCATCAGAGCCAATCAGAGTTTGAAATGCAAACTGGAAAGGGTCAGGCCAGGTTCTGGTCAAGGAAAAGCTACACTTATATGAACAATTAGCAACATAATGAACAACAACAAATGTGGAAACTATGTCCGTACAACCAATTCGTTCCTGTTTAGGAAATTGTTATGATTGTAACAGTCCATAGTCCAACCCAGAAATGCAAATTTTACAAGCAACCAGATAGCATAACATTAAAAAAAAATGCATTAGAGCATCAACAATGTATTGATTTTAAATGTTTAGTTAAATATATTAGATCACTTAATATCACATGACCTAAACACATTCTGACTACCATCAGCCTAACAGTTTTAATTGAATAGCTAACATCAATTCTTTAATTAGTGCAACCCTAGATTAAATATAATGTCATTTTTTTGGGTCATGCAATTAAAAATATATAAAAAGATAGAAACGGATTGTACATTCCTTTGTTATATATTTGTTCATAAACATGTGAGTGCAAAGCTAAAATGAATACAACAGCATGCTGCTGAATTCATCAAAGAAAATCAACTACAAATGTATTTTTTCATTTCACTGAATAGAATATTGGTGACAATGACATTTTACTGCAGGAGAAATAAACAGCCCCTGTCATTCTCTTAAGTCCAGCTTTTGGGGCTTTTGAGTGTTTTTCCTTCAGTGGAATGCTTCTAATGATATGTTGCCAAAAAGGAACATCAATCGTACATGTAGCCAGAATGTTGTTAAGAATCAAACTGTTTTTTTGTTTGTTTGTTTTTTTAACCTATCCTGTTGATCAATTCTTCCTCCCCTCCTGGCCCCCCCCTCCCTTCCCCCTTCCCTTGCACTCTTGCTCCCATCCCCCTCTCCCTCCCGTCTCTCTCCCCCCACACCCTAACTTTATTAGAGAGATACAGCGTGCCCTTCGGGGACTTTGAAAACAAGACATACAAACATATACACATATGGATTGTGCCCTCACTATCCCAACTCCGAGCAGATTACCGTTCGGGTCTCTGGGAGTGGGTGGTATTAGTTCGGAGACGAACCGACGTATAAATTCCCTATCTTGTCTTACCCATCCAAATGTCATTCATTCAGGAAATTAACCCAATCGTCCCATTGTTTGTAAATTTTACTATTCCAATTATATTGTGACACAATTCCTCTCTCCATTAAACATTGATTTGTCAAGTGTGTCTTAATTTTTGTCCATATCATGTGCTCTGCGGACCTCCAGTTCCTTGCTAACTCCAGTTTTATTGTTGAGAGCAGGTGGATAACAAATTGGAGTACCTTCCCTGATTTCTTTGGGAAATGTAGATGGAGTAGCACTCTCTCAGCACTAGAGTCCACTCTTCCCCTATACCCCGGGATAGTTTATCTGACATGTTTTGCTAGAAAGATCTTATTGTGGGGCATCCCCACCATATATACAGTCCATCCCCCTTTCCATTACCACATCTCCAGCAGTTGGGGATGTTTGTTTTCGACAGAAGGGAGAATCCCAATTGAAAACAGACACCAGACCCCATTAGACCCCTTGACACATTAGAAGAAGAGAACATGGCACTTAGGGAAAGACACGGGTAATGTTGCAATATTGTAACAATAATTTAAAACACAAGTTGTCAGTAATATATTTTTATACGACACGATGATGATTAACTCGGGCAAGATGTAATGTCCCACCACTGCTGAGAGTCAAAAAACAAAAAAAAAGGAATCAAACTGAATAATACAAGTTGCTAAATTATTTCTAAAACCCAAAATAGACTAGTATTTCTTCCTAGTTGATTAGCACATGCGCTTCCACATTCATCCACCGGAGGACTTGGTTCAGAAGTAACAGGATACGTATTCAATAAAATGAGAAGGGAGGTAAGCATTGAGAATTATTGGAGAATCTGTCATTCAGACAAGAACATTCAAGAAAACTTCAAATTAATGTAAAAAAGCAGCACAAATTAGGAAGCCAAAATTAAGCAAAAAAAAAATAAAAATGAGAGAAATTGAAAAATAAAATGGCATAAAAATGAGAAATTAAAAAGAATGAAGCAGTAGAAAGTTATCAAATGCAAACAAAAGAAAAATAATATCGAACAACATTTGGAAAATGTATATACAAATGTGGTTAACTGAGGACACCTTAGTCACGGAGTGTTGGAAACATATAAACATGCATTAGAAAGTTATGTTAGGACCTTACAGGATTCTTCAGTAATGGAGAGCCATTGGAGAAAAGCGGTAATTACCATGAGGTGCCAGGTGCAGAAAAGCGTCACGTATGCCTGAGTAGCATGATTCTGTATACTCCGGCAGGTCAGCTATGCGGCTCTTCCCTCATGCGATGTGAGTCACTCGATGATGCACACAGTCACAGTGCACGCACCACCGGAACTGCTTCTACGCCACTGCACGATGGAACATTTATATTTGGGAGGCTAGCCTAGGCTGGGTAAACTTGCTCCGAAATTGTGTAAAAAAAGAAAACCTGCTTTTGCATTGCTGGTATTTAACTCATACCAACACCAGCTCAGGGGGGCCAATTACCGGCAACCCTAGTTCAAGGATACACACAAAACCCAACATATATTTATTTGGTGCAAATCAAAGATTAAATTGAAGGTCAGGGATTCTTTTTTAGAGATAGCAAACAAAGCACAAATTATATATATATATATATATATATATACACACATGCGTTTGCTGCTAAATATATATTCATTATTACAGTGCCTTGCAGCATACTGTCTAGAAAATATATATTTCCAAAGAAAGAGTACCTCTGTGGAGGATTACGGTTCTATCCAGATTGACTGTCAGTTTGTAATCCTACTGCTGGAGATATTCCCTAGACACTTCCACTGTGCATCATTGAGGATATTTTTTACTGTTGTTCCCAAGCAACTGTCTTTGGTAATAAAAGTTTGTTCAACCCCTACAAATTATTGATTCTCTCACAAATTGACAGACCAACTATTCCTGCCTGAATATGAGGACAATATACGCATAGTAGGACATATTAAAAGCCATTGAATTTATTACATTAAGTGAAATGTGTTATCCAATAGATGAGCTGTTTGCATTACAACCAGAGATATTATTTTTCAGATCATAGGAAATAGATGTTTTCAGGCACCAACAAGCAAATATAAACCCATTCAAAGGACAGAAAGCTGCTACACATGATGTTGATCCTCTAAGATCAACACTTCTTAGATAGAAACAAAGACAAAAATATAGGACAGAACAGATTAAATAACAAACACAATACACCACATATAGATAACTTTAAGACAATACTTATATTCAGATTGTCTTCAGTTGTTGAAATGGAAGTCTTCTATATCAGATATTTCCTCGAAGAAAAAAAGGAGGACAAAGGAAAGCTTCATAGTATAAACACTTTTTAATAGGTATAAAAAATACTATTAAAACTCTTACATGTTTTCCAGGTGACTACTCTAACAAAGAGTGTCACTAGCTTGCTTTGAAATAGTAACAACGGTGAAGTCTCTTGAAAGTAGAACAATCAGCTGAGGTCAGACACGTTTCGCCCCCGCCCAGGGCTTCCTCAGTGACTTCTGATTGGTGTCTCCCCTACTTTATTCTCCAGCCGTAGCTCTGATTGGTTTATACGAGCACACCTTCTCATTAGGCTGGGTTAGCTACATCTCTCTCCATCCCAAAAAAACCGAAACATTTTTTAAGCCAGTTGATGTGAATAGCGGACACTATCATGCATGGCTTAGGAATGTACCAAAAAAACAAATGTGTAGAAAAAAAAGATCTAGTGATGTAAATTGTAGTGATGACAAAATATGCCAAGTGCAAATGCAAAAAACTGGTGAAAGACTTCAAAGAAAAAAACTATCCAGAAATATTACCAGAAGAGGCCTTTATGGAGACTAATAAGACATAGAGGAATTTGCTATTACAAAAGAAAATCAGACCATAAACTCAAAAGATTTGCATTTACTTCTAAAAGATGATGATCTTGTAAACATTCTCACAGAGAGACATTTAATCACATATAGAGGGGCGGCTAATCTAAAAAAAATTCATTGACAAAAGGTTATGAAAAGACCAAAAAAGATAGGAACCGAAATGGTGTTTGGATTGTAAGAAGGTTTCTACAGATGTTCGTCATGCTTAGACTAAATGACTAAAATGACAGATCATTTCTCTTCTAACATCACTAAGGAGAGTTTTAAAATCAAGGAACAGATTACATATAGGACAACAAATGTCAATCAGGCCCTTACACAAAAGAATAGAGGATCATATCTATAATATTTAAAATAAATGTATGAAACTGCCCATTTTGCTGAAAAACATGAGGGCAAGACTGAACTCCTTAGATATATAGCCATCAAAAAGGTACAGAAAGAGTAGTGAGGAGGCAATTATATATAAAAAAAAATGGTAAATCAGAAATTAAGTGGCTTTTTAAATTGAAAACATTGATACCTCAGGGTTTAAAGAAATATTTTGATTTGTATAATTTTTTGTAACTTTGACTAATCCTGTGTTTTTCTCCCTTTTCCATATTTTTTCTTATTTTTATATTGTATAATTTATGTTATTTTTTTTCTCCAACTTTTTATTGAGTTTTATATTTTCCAAATATAACATACAGAGGTCAGAGGTATTCAAGAGTATATGTCAGATGTGATTACATGGAATCATGTGATCAACACAAGTTAGTTTTAGGATGAGGGCAGGATTATAATTTATGTTAATATTTAATACATTTGTCCCATTTGGTTTTTATAATGTATATAGTATTTGTGGTTCTATTGAAATATGCAATATTATGGAATATGCTGTTATTTAGGTATGCCTGTTACTGTATACTTTGTGCAGCCCTGCAAAAAAAGTATTGTGACACTTTATATGATGGAACCATAACTTATGTGGCATAGGGATTTAATAATAATAAGAATAAAAATATTTATTCATTTTTCATTTTTTTCAATTTTTTTTACTACATTAATAGGATTCCATCATTCACATATACAATATATATTAAAAAAAAATGTTTTTTTTATAATAAGCATAACTTTATGGATAAATATATTGTATATAGGAATCAATATCCTAATACACTAGTGATAAACCAAAAGTAAATTACACTTAAATAAATTAGTTTTTAAGGTATACACACTGGCACATAGAAATATTTTATATAAATTTATGAACATATATATCCAAACAGTGCAATATGTTTTTAAAAAGCGCAACACATATGTTTACAGACATACAAATATTGTGTTAGAAATAGGTATAAATATTAATGTAATTTGCATAAGGATAAAAGTGATTTATTTGTTTATCCTTGAAGTTTCTGTTTTTATCATGTAAATGTGTAAAATTCACAATTTTTAAATGTATACAGTGTATTTATTGATTGCTATTATGCTTGTAAACAATGATTTCCAGTCCGTGCTGCTTGCAGATAGGATCTTATATTATACTGATCTGTTTGCCATTGCGCTGTGATGTGAGATGCATCCGAGCGATGGATAGGTGTAGCTAACCCAGCCTAATGAGAAGGTGTGCTCGGATGAACCAATCAGAGCCACCGCTGGAGAATAAAGTAGGGGAGACATGTTAACCAATCAGAAGTCACTGAGGAAGCCCTGGGTGGGGCCGAAACGCATCTGACCTCAGCTGATAGTTCTACTTTTAAGAGACTTCACCGTTGTTACTATTTCAAAGTAAGCAAGTGACACTCTTTTTTAGAGTAGTCACCTGGAAAACATGTAAGAGTTTTAATAGTATTTTTTATACCTATTAAAAAAGTGTTTATACTATAATACTTTCACCTTCCCACATTGCATGTTTATAAGAGAGTGATTTGGCTTCTGGAAACACACACCTGCTATCCAAGCAGACACCACACACTGGTATTTTGCAGATCATAGACTGAAGGAAAATGACAGTTCCCTGCCCAACAGAGCATAGAATCAACATGTAGCAGGAAGCATTATCCATTAGGGAATACCGTTTCCATGAAAAGGGAGTACATGGTCTGTAACAATGCTTACGTAGGTGGTAGGTGTCAAAGTAACATCCACATGATCGGCAGGGCCCAAGGTGTCCCAGCAGAACATTACCCAATGCATCACACTGCCTCCGACGGCTTGCCACCTGTCAGTGATTATAATGTTATGGCTGATCAGTGTATATTGTTGAGGAGCCTGTACAGAGAACATATAGACTAATACCAGGTGAATGACGACTATACTTGCAATATGTGCATACATATATTACCCAGGAGCCTGTATAGAGCAGACAGATAATAATACCAGGTGAATGATAACTATACTTGCAATGTGTGCATACATATATTACACAGGAGCCTGTACATAGCAGAAAAATAATCCAAGGTGAATGATAACTATACTTGCAATGTGTGAATACATTTATTACACAGGAGCCTGCACATGGCAGACAGATAATAATACCAGGTAAATGATAGCTATACTTGCAATGTGTGAATACATATATTACACAGGAGCCTGCACATGGCAGACATATAATAATACACAGTAAAAGTGATTTATTAGTTCTATACAATATTTGCATTGCTAGTACAGTATTTCATGAGTGCTGAGAGGCTTTAATATATCTTATTGAAAGAAATGATCCGTTATCCCAAAAACACGTTATCATAAATACTTTTTGTTAAATTTTAGATAAAGGATTATCAACCTGTATATTTTTTTTCTGGATACCATCCTATACAAACGCCAACTAAAAACATGCTAAATAGATTTTAATATTTGTCCTGAGTTTGGGAGTACCCCATGTTTTTAAGTGTTGTTTTTTACTCTATTTTGCAGGTTTAAGGAAATAAGTAAAAAGAGAGCATGTTTTTTTTATCATAACCATTTGTTTTCATCGAGCCACAAGCTGATGTCGCCAACAGGAGGCACAAAAGATACATTTAAAACACATTTCTCTTAATTGATACCTTTGCTTGAAATTCTGCTAACACAATGTATAAATCATTTTTTGATTATATTTTTTTATTTTCTACATTCACAGGATAAGCAATGTTTAGGTGTTAAGTCCCTTAAATACCATCTAGGACACTGAATACCAGCAGTAATGTCATAAAGAGTCAGATTATGATGTCATAAAGGCAGCTGCTAATGATAACTGTGTGAACATTATTTTTCCTCTCAGACACATCCGGAGCTCTGACGGAGCTTCAGCGTGCGTCCCTGGTTCCTTGGTATAGGGATCTATGCCTGACTTGGATGTGTCTGAAGACTTGTAGCTTGACTACCCTAAATCTGACCTTGAGCTTTGGAGGTTCTAGCAGGGGATTTATTTGACCAGCGCAGCTACTCGTGTACCTTCATCAAAGATCGGTCTGTAATTGGGTGGGAGAGAGTGGCAGGGCCGGACTGGGAACAAAAACAAGCCCTGGAAAAAAATTGTATGCCAGCCCCATAGCATAATATATATTTTTTGTTCATAAAAGGGAAAACCAGGCATTTTGAAGAACATCTGAAGGGTATGTACACAAAGTTATATGATTTGCCCTGTGCAGAGGTATATATCAGGCCAGTGTGTGAGACATAAACTTGTGTACATAATGGGTGGATATATTGACATACCCCAGTCCCCAGATTGCACTCAAAGGGCTTGACCCAGCACTCAGAACTTACCGCAGCACTTAGATTGCCCTCACAGGACTTGACCTATTACCGATATTGCTCTCACAATACTTGACCCAACACGCATATTGCACTTACAAGATTTTACCCAGTCCCCAGGACTTAACCCAGCTCTGAGATTGCACCACAGAAGTGGGTTTATAGTATTTTTTCGGGAGGGGAACTGCCTATTTTGGTCTATATTTTTCTCATATATGTAGTCTCTCCCTCTCATTTCTGTAGTGTCTCTCATTTCTGAAGTGTATGTCTCTCTCATTTCTGTAGTGTCTCTCTCTCTCATTTCTGTAGTGTGTGTGTGTCTCTTTCTCATTTTTGAAGTGTGTGTCTATCTCATTTCTGTAGTGTGTGTCTTTCTCTCTCTCTCATTTCTGTTCTCTCTTTCTCATTTCTGTATTGTGTCTCTCTCTCATTTCTGTAGCGTTTCTCGCTCATTTTTGTAGTGTGTCTCTATCTCATTTCTGTAGTCTCTCTCTCTCATTTCTGTAGCATTTGTCTCTCATTTTTGTACCATTTGTCTCTCATTTTTGTTGTGTTTCTCTCTCATTTCTGTAGTCTGTCTGTAACTCATTTCCAAAGTGTCTCTCTCTTTCTCTCTCTCGCACTTTTCTGTAGCATCTCTCTCATTTCGGTAGCATCTCTCTCTCTCATTTCTGAAGTGTCTATCTCTATCATTTCTGGCGTGTCTCTCATTTCTGAAGTGTCTCTCTCTCTTTTCTGAAGTGCCTCTGTCATTTCTGAAGTGTCTCTCTCATTTCTGACGTGTCTCTCTTGCTCATTTCACAAATGCCTCTCTCTCTCATTTCTGAAACACCATTTTCACTCATTTCTGAAGTGTTTCTCATTACTGTAGGGTCCCTTTTGGTCTCCTATCTGTAGTGTCCCTCCTGCTCTCCTTTCTGCAGTGTCTTTTTCTGTCCCCGAGTGTCTCTGTCTATCCTGCCCAGTGTCTCTCTCTCTCCCTCCTGTAGAGTCTCTCTCCCCCTTCATGTCTCTCTCTCTTCCCCTCCATGTTTCTTGATACCCCCAGCCCTCCCTCCTCTGTATCTTTCTCTTCCCCAGCCCTCCCTCACTCCTCATTGTATCCCTCTCTTCCACCCAGACCTCCCTCCCTCCTCCATGTCTGTCTCTCTTCCCCACTTTCTCTTTCCCATGCCCTCCCTCCCTCCTCCTATGTCTCTCTCTTCCCCCAGCCCTCCCTCCTCCATGTCTTTTTCTCTTGCCCCAGCCCTCCCTCCTTTCTACATGTCTCTCTCTCCTCCCCCTCCCTCCCTCCTTTCTCCATGTCTCTCTCTCATCCCCCAGCCCTCCCTCCCTCATCCATGTCTCTCTCTCTCTTCCCCCAGCCCTTCCTCCCTCCTCTGTGTCTCTCTCTTCCCCCAGCCCTTCCTCCCTCCTCCGTGTCTTTCTCTCTTGCCCCAGCCTTCCCTGCCTCCTCCGTGTCTCTCTCTCTTCCCCCAGCCCTCCCTCCTTTCTCCATGTGGGGGAAGGGAGAGAGCCATGGAGGAGGGAGAGATGGCTGGGGGAAGAGAGAGATACATGGAGGAGAGAGGGAGTACTGGGGAAAGAGAGAGAGACATAGAGGAGGGAAGGTTGGGGGAAGAGAGAAAGACACGGAGGAGGGAGGGAGGGCTGGGGAAAAGAGAGACACAGAGGAGGGAAGGTGGGCTGGGGGAAGAGAGAGAGACATGGAAGAGGGAGGGAGGGCTGGGGAAAAGAGAAAGACATGGAGGAGGGAAGGAGGGCTGGGGAAAGCGAGAGACACAAAGAGGAGGGATGGCTGGGGGAAGAAAGAAAGAAACTCTGTCTTCCACCCAGAACTCCCTCCCTCCTCTGTGTCTCTCTCTCTTCCCGATTCCGCCCTCACTATTCTCTGACTTTCTCTCTTTCTCCAGCACTCCCTCCTGCCTCCTTGTCTTTCTTCCCCAAGCTCTCCCTCCCTCCCTCCTTATTGTCTCTCTCTCTCTCTCTTCCCCCAGCCCTCCCTCCCTTCTCCATGTCTCTCTCTCTCTTCTCCAGCCCTCCCTCCTCCATGTCCATCTCTCTTCCCCCAGCCCTCCCTCCTCGTTGTCTCTCTCTTCCTCCTGCCCTTCCTCCCTCCTCCATGTCTTTCTCGCTTGCCCCAGCCCTCCCTCCCTCCTCCGTGTCTCTCTCTCTTCCCACAGCCCTCCCTCCTTTCTCCATGACTCTCTCTCTTCCCCCGCCCTCCCCTCTCCTTTCTCCATGTCTCTCTCTCTTCCCCCAGCCATCCCACCTCTGTGCCTCTCTTTCTTCCCCATCCCTTCCTCCTCTGTGTCTTTCTCTCTTTCCCAGCCCACCCTCCCTCCTCCATGTCTCTCTCTCTTCCCCCATTCCTCCCTCCCTCTTCTGTGTCTCTCTCTTTTCCTAGCCCTCCCTCCCTCCTCTGTGTCTCTCTCTTTCCTCCCCCAGCACTCCCTCTCTCCTCCATGTCTCCCTGTCTTCCCCCAGCCCTCCCTCCTCTGTGTCTTTCTCTCTTCAACCAGCCCTCCCTCCTCTGTGTTTCTCTCTCTTCATCCAGTCCTCCCTCCTTTCTCCGTGTCTTTCTCTCTTCCCCCAGCCCTCCCTCCCTCCTCGTTGTATCACTTTCTTCCTTAGCCCTCCCTCCTCCATACCTCTCTCTTTCCCCAGCCCTCCCTCTTTCCTCTGTGTCTCTCTCTTTTCCCCAGCACTCCTTCCCTCCTCCATGTCTGGGGGATGAGAGAGAGACACAAAGGAGGGAGGGCTGGGGGAAGAGAGAGAGACATGGAAGAGGGAGGGATGGGGGAAGAAAGAGAGACATGGAGGAGGGAGGGCTGGGGGAAGGGAGAGAGACATGGAGGAGGGAGAGAGGGCTGGGGGAAGAGAGAGAGACATGGAGGAGAGAGGGAGTAATGGGGAAAGAGAGAGACATAGAGGAGGGAAGGCTGGGGGAAGAGAGAAAGACACGGAGGAGGGAGGGAGGGCTGGGGATAAGAGAGAGACACGGAGGAGGGAAGGAGGGCTGTGAGAAGCCCTCTCTATGTCTCTCTCTCTTTCTCCAGCCCTCCCTCCCTTCTCCGTGACTTTCTCTCTTCTGCCAGCCCACCCTCCTCCATGTCTCTCTCTCTTCCCCCAGCACTCCCTCCCTCCTCCATGTCTCTCTCTCTTCCCGCAGCGCTCCCTCCCCCATATCTCTCTCTGCCCCCAGCCCTCCCTCCTGCCTCTGTGTCTTTCTCTCTTTCCCAAGCTCTCCCTCCCTCCTCATTGTCTCTCTCTCTCTTCCCCTACCCCTCCCTCCCTCCTCCTTGTCTCTCTCTCTCTTCTACAAGCACTCCCTCCCTCCTCCATTTCTCTCTCTCTTCTCCAGGCATGACACGGAGGAGGGAGGGTGGGCTGTGGGCAGAGAGAGAGACATGGAGGAGGGAGGGAGGGCTGGGGGAAGAGATAGACACAGAGGAGGGAGGGCTGGGGGGAGAGATATGGACATGGAGGAGGGAGGGCTGGACAAGAGAGAGACATGAAGGAGGGATAGAGGGCTTTGTAAGAGAGAGACACGGAGGAGGGAAGAAGGGCTGGGGGAAAAGAGAGACACAGAGGAGGGAGGAAGGGCTGGGGAAGAGATTGAGACATGGAGGAGGGAGGGAGGGAGGGCTGGGGGTACAGAAACAGCCACCAAGGAGGGAGGAAGGGCTGGGTGAAGAGAGAGAGACAGGGAGGAGGGAGTGGATGTTTGGGGGTTTCTCTTACGGTCTGCCCTCCCCGTGCGCCAGAACTGCTGCCACTGCCGCAACATCCGGTGGCAGTGGTCGAGTATCTTAAAGCAGCAGTGGCTGCCGAATTTCTTAAATCAGTGGCTTCGATCGAACGGTTTGAAGTAGCCACAGCAGCCCAAGGCAAGGCTGCCAAACGGGCAGTCCAGTGGACAGTCCTGTCCTGAGGACGGTTTGCCCTAGTATTTATTGGCGTTTGCTATGTTGGGAGTGCCACATCTGGGGGGCAAGGGAGGGAGAAAATGTGCACCCTGCGAGCAATGTCAATTTATATCAGAGCTTTCCAACTGCAGTCCTTTTAGCTGGATTGTAGATAGAGGGCCACAGTTGGATACCCTGGTCTATATAATGTTTACATTAATTACTGTGTTAACCTGTAGTATAATTATAGTCTCTGCATTTGCCGATTAATGCCCAGAGGGAAGGGCAGTCTTTCCAGCCATGGATCCCCAGAGGTTTCCCCCACAGGGGGTTTTTCCTCTCCTGAGTGCTGACGGATGACTCTTTGTGAGTCCAGAGGTAGCCCATAGCTTGACCAGCTTTCTGGTTTATGTCATAATAACCAGGCCAGAGACTACAGAGTGACTAATTATGTCAAATTCCTAAAATAAATATACAATTAATATATATATATATTTCCTGCCTCATGTTGTTTTTATTTCTATAAGTGTATCCTCTCAACACGAAATATACATTTGGATGTTGAGTCTGAATGGGATGGTCAGGAAATGTAGGGGAATTTATTTGTTAATTAGGGATGGTGTAAGTGGATGTTTTGGGTTGCAAACTAAAAAAGAAGGTGGGATTGAGTGGGTGGTAAATTGTGTAGGGGCACAGGAGTATCAGCTAATAAAACTGTGAAAAGCTAGTCGAACACGGGATACTGAAGACATTTTGGGATAAGTTAGGGAAAAAAAAATAATTGTAACTAATATTACAGTATTAAAAGAGGGAGAGGATTTTAGTATTAAGAAAGGAAGAATAAATAATGATTTGTTGAGAGTCCTCACAATCCCCACAAAGTGTTAGGACAAATACAAGTACAATAGGAAGAGACACAAGAGTAATGAAATCAGCCTCCTGCTTACTCAGGAAACAAACAGGGTGTGTCAGCAGTAATCATCCGGTAGGTAAATAAAATAAATCCAAATTGAGTTGCATGAAAGAAGAATCTTCTTTTATTGTGATCCAGAATATATAAAATAAATTTAATTTGATAAAGCACCGTCTGGTGCGAAACGCGTTAAGCGTTTGTCTTTTTGCCTGTCCTCTATCCCTCTGCCTGATGCCTTTTATATATTCTGGATCACAATAAAAGAAGATTCTTCTTTCATGCAACTCAATTTGGATTTATTTTATTTACCTACCGGATGATTACTGCTGACACACCCTGTTTGTTTCCTGCTTAATCCTGGGCCTTGAGTAGACCCTATTGTGTTCCAGCACCTGGAGGTAATATACTACTACACTCACTACCTATCCTATTTTGGGCTTTTTGAGCCGGTCAAAACTGTTTGGATTTGCTCCTGCTTACTCAACCAAAGGTACAGAGACTGAACTAGAGACGATATCTCCAACTTCCGAGGACTCATTAGAACAAAAGGAGTCAAAGAAGAAGTGAAGAGACAGCATTCCCTGGCACTGCTTCCCAGGCAACCTGTCTACACCCAGGTTACCATGTTCTGATCTTTCCCCCATCAATCCAGGAGAGTGTACAAAGGTATACATATATATAGGATAAAATAGCACACACTCACGGGACTTGTGGGTAAAGGATTGCTTTAGTTGATATTATGTAACCAAAAAGTAGGTATGTTCTACATTTAGTCGACGTTTCGGTCTGCACCACGGACCTTGATAAAAGTGAGGTTCACTTAATAAACAAGCTGAGAAGGATTGTGATTATCTGGGTTTGCGCCACCCTGACTGTTACAGTGCACTCTACATGTACACCATTATATTTTATGGGACGATTAAAGGGACGGTATCACCTGAACATTGTTTTTACTGTGCATGTAGAGAATTAAAAAATGATTGATAATGATCTATACATTGTGTCAGTAAAACTGCAAGCAAATGTCTCAATTAGGAGAAAAATGTGTTTTTAAATGTGCCTGTGGAGCCTCCTGCTTATGACTTAAGCTGTGACATAGCCTTTCCATGAAATGGATTTGAATTTATTTTATAATAATGTGATTTTTGAAGGATTCAAAACAAGGTTTAGAATGGAAATGTAAAGAATAAAAATGGATCAAACAGACTGCATTCACAGATTTACAAGCACATGTATAGATTCAGAGAGAAAGTGTTTTGCATATGATGACACAAAAGGGTTTTAGTCGATAAAAAGTTACGAACAAATAACAAACATCCTGCAACTCAGCTGTATATTTTATCTTTAAGTCCAAGCTAATGTCCTAACGAGGAGACTACAAACATAACTCTTTCTCCAAGCTGCACATTTTCACGCAACTCTGCTACACAATGGGGGTGAGTCATCCAAACAGTGAATTGGGGTAAATCGAGTGTCAAATCTTAGCCCCAAATGACCAAGTTACCTGCCTCCCAACACATACCGCCAGCAATATGGGACACTGTGGGTGTGGTCTGGGACCGCCGTGCTAACACTGGAGAATGTTAACATGACTTAACGCTGGACTGTTGGGGGGTAAAATAGACAAGTGGGGTATTTTTTCCAATGCAGGTAATGCTGTCTTCTGTCTGTTGAATTGTTTCTTAGTGAATAATGTCCCAATATATATAACACGTTTTATTCTCTTTCGATATATATATATATGTATAAAAACATGGACTTACTTTAACTCTTTGGCTGCCAGAACACCAGACCAATGAGCAAATTATGAGAAGTTAATAGGAGAGCTAATAAAAGACTTTGGAAGGTGACAGCCGTCATAAGGTGCATGTCAAGTATGCAGGTAATTGACTAGAATGGATAATGGTCGAAGTGATGAGAACATTGAACATGTTGACAATCTTTAAAGCATCAGGAAAATACAAAGGGTCTGCTCATTAGTCGGAGCTGGATAAGTGGATAGAGAGTCGCAGTGGATAGTATCTTATAAATAGCCAGAAGAGGGCAAAGTTCATCTATTATTGCTGCATTTTAATGGGCAAAGGAAGATGTGTACGGAAAGAAACAAACATTATAGCAAAAGATTAATATAATACAAAACATTATAAAAAAACAATAGCTTTTCTTTGAAGCTACATGGAAGGTTAGAATGTCAATAACAAGATTATGCTGAACTTTAATACACACAGAATAATATATACAGCCTGGTCTAAGAAGAGAAAGACATTTATTTAAGAACTATCTAGCCCTGCAGAATGTTAGGATCGGCTTTCCATTCTAGAAAGATACGGGGATTGGGCATTCCTCTGGTGGGTTGAGATAACCTGTTTAGGGGGATGGATGTGATTGGATGCTGTATTTTTGTTTTATTTTCAATTTTCAGGAACAGTGGGGTAACAAAATGGTAGTGCTTAAGGGAAAGTGGAAGTGTGGAACAACAGTCGTACCAATATGTCAACAACTGACAGGTAGCTATGTGGAATAGCGTAATTAAAAATGGTTGCAATATTTTATGGGTTGTCATGGATAAGGGTCGGGGGTCTGGGTCAGGTGAAGAAGCATAGCTTCAGAAACTTTAACAAATTGAATTTATATATTTGATGGAAAAATGGCCAGCAACTATACAGATTAAAAGTCAAACTTAATTGAAGATTTCTTCTGCCTCCAGGAAAATTCACTTGCCTCATCAGGCCCCAAATGTCAATGTTAACAACTGTAACAGTCAATGGTAAGAACAGATCCATTTTGCTGGCCATATATGCAGTGGCGTCCCGAAGGGGGTGCTGCTGTACTTTTTTTTTTTTTTTCTCTGGCAGTCACATCCTCTGGATTCGGAAAAAAAAAGTTAAAAAAATTAAAAATTCCTGTGACCGGATGTGACGTTACATCACATCCGGTGTCTGTGTTTCCCTCCTCCGTGCAGGAGGAAGCGTCCCGGGACCGGGGGGCATCTGAATGGCACAATATTCCTGGCATCTTAATGGCACAATAATACTGGCATCTTAATGGCACAACATTACTGGCATCTTAATGGTCAAATTGGCTGGGGCATCTGAATGGCACAATATTACTGGCATCTGAATGGCACAATAATTATGGCATCTTAATGGTGCAATAATACTGGCATCTGAATGGTGCAATAATACTGGCATCTTAATGGCACAATATTACTGGCATCTTAATGGCACAATATTACTGGCATCTTGATGGGCTAATTGGCTGGGGCATCTTAATGGCACAATATTACTGGCATCTTAATAGCACAATATTACTGGCATCTTAATAGCACAATATTACTGGCATCTGAATGGCACAATATTACTGGCATATTAGGCAAATTGTCTGGCTAATTAACGGCAAAATAATACTGGCATATTATTATTGTGTGTGACATAATTTGTGGGGCTCCTGTATGTGGCATATTGAATGGACCATCTGACTGGCATTACTAAGGAATCTGTTTGGCATGGTATTGGAGGAAATCCAGGGGGGTGACACCATGAGTTACCGCACTGGGTGACACCAACCCTAGTGACGCCTCTGCATGTATATAGTCTTTAGATATGTTCATCTTGCCAGATAGGTACTCACTACCATAATGCTAAACAAAATGTATTTCTTTCTTGACATTTCTGTAACACAATGTATAGAACAAAATTGTATTATCCATAGAATAACACCATGTCAAATTTGTACGACAAGTACACTTTAACTTAAAGCCTAAGATACACCTATTCTCATTACAGAGATGTGTCATTATACAATCACACGTTTGCCGACCCATTACTGCTCAGCTGCCAACTGAGGGCAAAATAGAGATCTTACTGACAATGTTGGAAGTTTCCCTCTCCAGACAGTTTTCAAGACTGTGCCTCTGCTGCTTATTAGTTCCACTGGATGCGACGACCGAAATTTTTTTTTTAAAAAAACTGACGCCGGATGTGATCACTCCCTGCATGGAGGAGACATCCGGCCGGGGACACGGAGCAGAAGCATTCGGTAAGTACTGGGACAATAATCCTGGGCTCTGACTGGCACAATATTACTAGGCTCTGACTGGAACAATATTACTGGGCTCTGACTGGCACAATATTACTGGGCTCTGACTGGCACAATATTACTAGGCTCTGACTGGAACAATATTACTGGGCTCTGACTGGCACAATATTACTGGGCTCTGACTGGCACAATATTCTGGGCTCTGAATGTCACAATATTACAGGCATCTGACTGGCACAATATTCCTGGGCTCTGACTGGCACAATATTACAGGGCTCTGACTGGCACAATATTACAGGGCTCTGAATGGCACAATATTACTGGTCTCTGAGTTGCACAATATTACTGGGCTCAGACTTGCACAATATTACTGGGTTCTGACTGGCACAATATTACTGGGCTCTGACTGGCACAATATTCCTGGTATCTGACTGGCACAATGTTCCTGGTATCTGACTGGCACAATATTACTGGGCTCTGACTAGCACAATATTACTGGGCTCTGACTAGCACAATATTACTGGGCTCTGACTGGCACAATATTCCTGGTATCTGACTGGCACAATATTACTGGTATCTGACTGGCACAATATTACTGGTATCTGACTGGCACAATATTCCTGGGCTCTGAATGTCACAATATTACAGGCATCTGACTGGCACAATATTACTGGGCTCTGACTGGCACAATATTACTGGGCTCTGAATGGCACACTATTCCTGGGCTCTGACTGGCACACTATTCCTGGGCTCTGACTGGCACACTATTCCTGGGCTCTGAATGGCACAATATTCCTGGGCTCTGAATGGCACCCTAGTGGTAGTTTAGTAGCATTGCAATGGGAAATATTTAAAATAAATATTTAATTAATTAAAAACAGGTTATTTAGCTATATTAGCCTATAGGGTTAAAATTAAATATTTATAATATAATAAGGATTAGAGTTGGGGTTAAATTTAGTGTTAGGGTTAAATTTTGGGTTCGGGTTGGGGTCAAAAAGATCAATATAGGAAAAAACCAAAAAAACGCTATTTTTGGTTTTTGCCCCATAACTCGCAAAAAAATACCGAAAAATATGGAAACATGCATATTTTTGAACTCGGGAGAACATTTAGAAACTTTTTAGATGGGGTCTTTTTTAATGATTTTATTTGTGTAAATTATATTTTAGGTCAAAGTTAGAAAAAATGTGTTTTTTTTCATTTTTCATCATATTTTATGATTTTTTTTGTAGTAAATTATAAGATATGATGAACATAATGGTATCTAATGAAAGCCCTTCTTATGACGATAAAAACAACATATAATTTGTGTGGGTACTGTATGTGAGAAAGAAAAAAATTACAGCTAAACACAAACACCCTAGAAATGTCAAAACAGCCATTGTCACCAAGGGAAAGTCAAGGTGAAAATGTCTTGTCACTAAGGGGTTAATGGTACAATAATACTGGTATCCTAATGGGCAAATTGGCTGGGGCATCTTAATAGAACAATATTACTGGTATCTGAATGGCACAATAATGTTGCCATTTTTATGGGAAAAATGTCTGCGTCATATTAATGACAAAATAATACTGAATATTAATGGCAAAATAATACTGGCATATTGATGGGCAGATTGACTGTGGCATATTTAATGGACAAACGGTGTCATATTTTAACAGGCAAACTGTCTGTTGCATATGCAATGACAAAGTGACTGTGGCATGTTCTCTGGGGAACAATAACATGTACTATGGGGAAAAGTGACAATGTGGCTTTTTTCTGCATGAGCAGTTCAGTGGAACAAAGTGAAACTGTGGTATGTTCTGTGGGGCAAATTTACACTGTAGCATGCAAAATTGTGTGGGTTCAATATGAGTGCAAGCCATGTGCTGTTGGTGCAATATAGGTGCATGACAAGTGCTGTGGGTGCAATATAGGTGCAAGACAAGTGCTGTGGGTGCAATATAGGTGCATGACAAGTGCTGTGGCTACTCTATGGGGCTGTGTTAAGTCCTTTAGGTGCAATGTGGGTGCAGAAAAAGGGAATAAAAACAAGAAATGCAACTCTTCAATAACATTTTTATTACATATGAAAATAGTTGAATATAATATTAAGAAGTCCATATAAGTATATATGCAACTAGTGAGAGAGAGTCAGAGGTGTATAGATTTGTATAAATATATATGAACATATGTAAGTGCTCTCTAATATCTGTGTATGTTTTTGTCATTTGGGCAATGAGTAGTTGTAATGCAGTGTTGCATAGTAAGATGGTATACATATTGCAGCCAAATATACACATTTTGAATCCAAATATACAGTTTATACACTGCAATTATACACGTAATATACACATATTATTCAATGCAATAAAAATACTCACTGCAAGAAAAGTCCAATTGTGGGTGTGCTTATTTTCATGTTTTTTTTTGTGTGTGTGGGGGGGGGGGGGGGGAGGGGAGTAACATTGCAATGGATGGAGTGATCTCATGGAGCGGAGGGGGCAGGGTCCAGGGGGCCCAAGCAAATGCTTGCCCAGGGTCCACTCACTATTAAAGACGGCCCTGATCTAACCACTCTACTACCACTCTGCTGTCACTCTGCGCACTCTCTCGGTAGCTGTCGCTGATGATACCCTCCTGCACCTGAGCCCTGCAAAGTGTCCCCATGGTTACTATCAAAGGCAAGGTAAAACAGATTATCTGTGCTTATATAGTGCATTTTGTGTGTTGGGGGTGTGCCTGTGAATCCTGATTGGCTGAGAGCAATGCCGGGGCAGTTAATTGGCTTGAATTTTCTTTGTTTTAGTTTCTGCAGCTCATTGCATTCATTTTAACGGCTCCGTTATTTGGTGCACTTTTTTGTACTTATGTTTATTGGGTTAACGCACGTTTTTTAACATGAGCGGTTCCATGATGACTTGTTAGCGAACACTAATTTGCAATTGGAATTAACTAAATGAGACGGAAGCAGTAAATAAATACTGTCTGCAGACAGTTTTCAGGACTGTGCCTCTGCTGCTTATTAGTTTTCACTCCATGTGTTTTATCTGCTAGAGCAGGGGGCGTCCAATGTGCAGCCTTGTGGACCAAATGTGGCCACCTGAGCGCAAGGTGCAGCCCAGTGATTCCTACATTAATATAACAGTGTAACCAGCGCTAATATCTTAGCTCTTAGCAGCACTTAGGTAGTGTGTCCCTAAACCACACAGCAACAAAGTGAGAACATAAAAAACATAAAAATGCGCTTGAGAGCAAACTGTGACATAATCATTAGCTCTTGTAAATGTCTCATTTAGTTGGAATAAAGATGATTTTGTTATACTGCAAAATATCCTTTTTTTCTATGCTTGACAAGTTATTCTTCACTACTGCTGTAAATAAATACGTTTTAATGCAGCCCAGTACACATTCAAATTTCTGATCATGCAGCCAACTCCAGAAAAATAGAGTGGTTGATAATAAGAGATGGAAACCAGCAGACATGTCCCTTGTCTTTGCAGCAGCAGCTCTATGTCACTGACAGCCCTGCTTGTATTAATACTCAGATAGAGTGATGGAAAAATACTGCTAAGATGACATAACTGTTACATGTTAGCCCTGTGTTATATAGATAATATTGCTCTCCCTGGATAATGTTAGGGATTATGTATAAATACCTATTAGTATGCAGTGTTTATAACATATAACATGTAAGGTGATTGGCTCTCCTTTCAAGCTTGTCAGTAGCTGCACCAATATAGGATGCATCTTGGAACAAAGTGTAGACCTTGCATCCATTGCGTTACTACTGGGACCCGATTGAGGACTATTGGTGAGTTTATAAATACACGGAGGCGGGTATTGTGCATCAACTCTTTCTTTATTCCCTCAGCAGCAAAGAAGAATATTAACATAAAACAGCCCTGATTTCTGGGCTCAGAACCCTCCAATCACTCCGTCTTTGTAAGTTGTTTGGAGGGGGGGGCCCTACTACCTCCCCCAAATCTGTTTTATTTGTACTCTGGGGTTAGTGGCCCCTTTTTACCTCCCAAACCCAGTCACAATATCTCCCCTGCCACCTTTATTTCCACTTGCTCTATCTATTTCGGTGGTTTTCGGTGTTCTGCTGCGTCTCAGACAATAACAGTGACTTGACGTCGGCTTTTTTCCCCCACGTCGACTTCCGATTTTGGTATTTTTGGATGTTCCCTTAAGCGCGACATTGTTTTGTCTATTTCAGCTATATAGCCGAATTTGACCATCGCACTTGCGTGGTTCAAACGAGGTGGCCATTTTTCCAGAGTCCTTTAGCTTAGTATAGACAAACTCGGCCTGGATGCCATTTTTGTGTCTTAGGGGTTTTTCCCGCATTTTGGATCGCGGGTGCCATTTTAACATGCACTTAGTGTTATAAAACCTTTGGTATGAATCCTTTTTCGATTCTCTGTAGTTTTTCTGGTCAATTGTTCTGTATTTTTTCTACATTTGCCATTTCATCATGCAGGCAGCTAGAGAGTCAGGTATAGGGACCCCCCAGCAGAGCCAAAATTATCCTGTTTTGATAGTCAGGTCCCAGAACTAATGGGTTCACAGGAATTTCAAAACCTTCTTGACGCCACTATGGCCAAGTTGGTCACCCAGGCAGTCCAATCTGCCATGGGTACGGTATCGGATAATCTAGCCTCATCCATGTAGACTGCATCACGTGCCGTCCAGGCACCTCTGGTCCTAACCCCTAATGTTGAAGTGCCACAGGGTCATAGTGTCAGCCGCACGGCCCTTGCTAAAACAGAGCATGCCCACAAAAACCTATCCACGGACATGATACGACATGTCTCAGATGGCACGTTACTGTGCAAGAGAGCCCAGCAAGTTGCTGAGACGGTAGTAGGTTTCCTTTGCAGGAAGAGTGTAGGCTTGATAATGTACCTAGACGACATTCTCGTTATGTCTCCGGGCAAAAATTCACTGTGCCTACACATGTCATGGACGATCGAGCTCCTACAATCTCTAGGTTCCCTGGTCAATTGGGAAAAATCGGTTCTGAAGCCTTCACGGGTAATGACATTTCTCGGATTCTCTATCCATGGGTCACTTCTTCTTCCAAAGGAAAAGATCAAACTCATAAGGAAGGAGATCAGATGGACGGATTTCCATCCGACATCTGTCCCGGGTGATAGGGCTACTTTCTGCATCCATCCAAAGCAATATTTCTTGGACCGCTCCATTATCGGGCTTTTCAACGCCTCAAGACAAGGGCACTACACCAGAGTCGTTCATACGTCAAATGATCCCTCTAGACTATGAAGCTATAGAAGAGTTGACATGGTGGCTCCAAGACATTGAAGCTTGCAACTGCAGGGCAATCTTCAGTACCTCCCCGGACGTAGTGATCGCATCAGATGCCAGCCTGCACGGCTGGGGAGAAATATGCAAAGAGTCATTTACCGGAGGATGCTGGTCTACTCTAGAACAAATCTTAAAATCCATATCAACTGCCTGGAATTGTTAACAGGTGCTTTCGCAGTCAGGAGTTTCAGTAATTAAATCTCCAGTTATAGAAAGCAGAGCACCTTTGTTTATAAAGTCAGCCATAATGTGTGTGGAATTAATTTATGTCTAAGGGACTACATATCGATGAGCGTCCTTTCTTCGTTTCACTCTGTAGTTTGGGTGAATAGAGTAGTGGAGGAGTATTATATTTGTATGATTTAAGAGTATGCATGTATTGTTTCAAAAATAACTAAAAGCGCTATGCGCAGTGATCTTATGCGGAAATGTTGCATCCTTAACCCCAGGTTTGCTACATAGTCCCATCACAATAATCCATTGTTATAGACACGCATCTTATTTATGCTAGTTTGTTGTTCTTATACACAGATATCACGTAAATAGCAATATGTGTGTGTGTATTTATATATATATATATATGTGTGTGTGTATTGGGATGGTGAAGATTAGTAAATGCTCTATCTAAATTAATACCAGATATGGTATCTATTGGTGTCTGTTTAACACTTTACAGTTTGGTTCCCACGGTTACACATAAAAATTAGAAGCCAAATGAGCGTTACCTCAAAAACAAATTTATAAATGGAAATAATATAACAATACAACGATTATATTATTCCATAAGGTATTATTAGAGAGTTCTATTCAATAACTAAATAACAGAATATCCACACACTTGAATAGGTTAAAGCATAACAAAGTTTAATGATAACTCTACAACAATATCTACTATAGGTTATACAAATAAACAATGCTAAAATACTCAATCTATTAATAGAAACAAGAATAGTTAACTCTATTCAAGTAAAAGAAAGTAAAATAAAATATAAATGCTGATACTTAGATGTTATGTTGCCAGGAGAACTCAGGTGGAAAGACTGGCCTCAGCACTCCTTATGTGATGTCCATTGTTGGAGCTTCAGGAAAGTTCTGAAATCTCTTTAACATGCATCTCTTTTAACATGAAGCATTTGTTGGTACAGCTTTCCCATAGTAACCCTGGTCAGGTGACCAGACTGTCAAACTGTCAGACTCCATGTTGTTTACAGTCCAGTCTTGAACAATAGCCAGTATGTTTACCTGGAAACACTGCTGCTTAGACCACCAGCCACCTGCATATACCCCACACATATAAACCAATATATATATTTAAGTGATATCTGTGTATAAGATCAACAAACTAGCATAAATAAATGCGTGTCTACAACAATATATATATAGGTTTATATGTGTGTGGTATATGCAGGTGGCAGGTGGTCAAAGCAACAGGTAAACATGATGGCTATTGTTCAAGGCTGGGCTGTAAACAACATGGAGTCTGACAGTTTGACAGTCTGGTCACCTGACCAGTGTTACTTTGGAAAAGCTGTACCAACAACGGCTTGCATCTAAAGAGAGACACAGGAAAGAGATTTCCGAACTCTCCTGAAGCTTCAACAATGGATACCATTAAAGAAGCCAGTCTTTCCACCTGAGTTCTCCTGGAACAGTAACATCCAAGTATCAGCTTTCATATATTTTACTTTATCTTCTTCTACTTGAATAGAGTTAACTATTCTTGTTTCTATTAATAGATTGCGTATTTTAGCATTGTTTATTTGTATAACTTATAGTAGATATTGTTGTAGAGTTATCTTTAAACGCTGTTGAGCTTTAACTTATTCAGGTGTGTGGATATTCTGTTGTTGGTTATTGAATTTAACTCTCTAATAATAACTTATGGAAAAATGTAATCATTGTATTTTACATTATTACCATTTATAAATTTGCTGTTGAGATAATGTTCATTTGGCTCCTACCGTTATGTGTAATCGTGGGAACCAAACTCTAAAGTGTTAAACAGACACCAATTGATACCATAGCTGGTATTAATTTAGATATTGAGCATTTAATTATCTTCACCTTCCAATTCAGCCACCATGGCTTAAACTCCCACATTCAGACTGGATTCCAATAAATTTCCAATACAGAATAATTAAGCCAATGGGCATTTATAGTGGAAGGTTACACTGGATGCCCCGCTGTAAATTTCCATGATAAATATCCATCCACTTGTGTAAGCCTATGAGGAGTGGAGTGCTGCTCTCTACCTTATTGACTATTACTGAGTATTCATGAATTGTTCTGGTGATTTTTCCACATTTGGTGCATTGCCCCCATAATTTCTCTTTATTCATAGACCAACATTACACCAGTTCATTCTTACTAATATTTCTTGTGTATTTTGATTTCAAAGTGGTGCAGGTCAGACTCAATTCATCATAATAATGATAGGTGTCAGAAGGTTTGACGCTTTCATTTTTTGCATTTTCTCTTTGCAGGCTATCCCATCAGACTAACCCTGTTTTCTTTACTTGACGTATTTGTAGAACAGCGACGGCCAAACTATGACACTAACGATACTTGGGAACTACTTATGACTGACTGTTATAGGGTAAGTGGTTCCCACAAATCTGCTGTGTTAAGTTACCAATCACTGTTCCTGATGTTTCCATGTATGAGAAAAACATCCGCTAGGAAAGTACATATATTTTACTACTTTAGCATTCTTATGTGTAGTATTTTAGTTATACTGGTTAAGTACCCCTTATCCGAAATGCTTGGGACCAGCGGAATTTCAGATAACGGATACATTCAGTTAACTGACAATTTTTGCAGCACCAGCCCTATATATGTTCTACATAACCTAAATCCAATGTGAGCGTAATAATCTGCTCCACGGTGCTTCGAAAATTATCCGCTTCGACCGTGATAGTCCCTCCCTCCCTCCACTCGCAGAGATGCAGGAACTACATTTCCCATGAGCACTCATTTCAAACGTACAGAGCCCCCAGCTACGAAAAAAGCACACAATGAGGCTTATCGAAAATAATTGATTTGGGGTATTTTCGGATAATGGATCTCCGGATTAGGGATTCTCAACCTGAAAATTAAAAAAAAAAAAAAATACTGATTTATTTTTTCCAATAAACAGAAAAAGCACAAATTTAAAAACAAACTAAGCAGCCACCTTTTGACTTGTAGGTTTTAAGTGAACATAAAAGCTCATGCACAACGATAACATTATGTATCCAAATGTAATGTGTCAAATCTTCACCATCATTTTTAAATCTCAGTAGGAGCAATTTCCAAGGAAGATTGAAGAAATGTGTATAGATGGCAGAAAATTATAATATAACAGTCAATCACTGCAAGCCAGTATGCTTCTACTCAAAAACAATCAAGCACAAATCAGGACCTTCTGAGTGCAGGGAGCAAATTGAGCACACACATTACACAGCAACGTCTATAAATTGCATGCAGCTTGAAAAGGGCGACTACAAAACGCACTTAGAAGAAATCAAACGGTGAAAGCCAACACAGGAAAGCTTTGTGAGGGAAATGAACCATGACGTTGATATACCTTTCATAATAATTCCAAACATCCTGAAATGTCTGCAATTTACACGTAGAAATAGGATAATGATACCTCGAACTTTAATGCTTTAAGGGTAATCTCATGTTGAATGACCAGATCTCCCACCAGCAGGTAATACCGCTAATGCTCTGAAAAAGACCCCTCATCTTATATTCGAGGTCGTCTTATAATCTGACCTCAAATCGAGGTCGTCTTATAAATCTGGGATCCAGGTCCCCCACAGAGCTGCAGGGGACCTGGATCCACCTCTAAAGCAGCCGGGGGATGCATGCAGGCATCCTTCCCTGCTGCCCGGCACGACCGCCGGGACTTCCGGCTTCATCAGAAAAGTCCCGGCGGAAGTGTCGGGCACCAGCGGAGGATGTCTGCGCGTATCATGCAGACATCCTCCATGCTGCCCGACACTGCCGTCTATTATGACGGACCAGCTCGTGCAGACATCCCCCAGCTGCCCCCTCTAGCCCCCAGGGATCAAGAAAAAAGGTGACGAGTGGCAGAGAGAGACAATGGGAGGGAGGGGGGAAGAGAAAGACAAGGGGAGGGAGGGAGGGAGGGGGAAGATAAAGACAAGGGGAGGGAGGGGGGAAGAGACAGACAAGGGGAGGGAGGGGGGAGAGAAAGACAAGGGGAGGGGGGAAGAGAAAGATAAGGGGGGTGGCGGAAGAGAAAGACAAGGGGGGAGAGAGAGAAAAGTTTGGGGGGAGGGAGAGAGACAACGTGGGAGGGGGAGAGAGATAACACTGGGGGAGAGAGAGAGACAACGCAGGGGTGGAGAGAGAGGCAGCATTGGCACATAAAAAAAACAAAACAAGAAATGCATTTGTTTAATATCATCATTTTTATTAAATATTAAAAAGCAATTTACATGTGAATATATACAAGTTATACTTTTTTTTCCTATAGGGTAGTCTTATATTCAGGCTTTTAGTTTTTTTCCCTAAAGGAATATCCAAAGTTTGGTGGGTCGTCTTATAATCAGGGTCGTCTTATATTCAAACAAATACGGTACAACAATCCAAAAGGGTAGAAGGAAATAGATTGATTCGTCCGTGATGGCTTTTTATTCAACTCTATTGGATTGTATAAATAGAGTAATATAGAGTATTCTATTGTTACATAAGGCTTGTATGTTAGTACAGGGGAATGTTCCCTATTTCAGTCTACAAAACCCCATACCCCCCCCCCCCCCCCCCATTAACAAAAGTCATCAGTTATGTATGGAGTTTAAATAGGCCACAGCTTTTATTTATACACAACAAATGTAACTGTATAAGCCAAAATTACCTCTGTTTCTTTTATACTTTAGCATCATAACTTAACATGTACATATAACTTAAATAACATTCAAAATACACAAATACAGTTACTGCTAGTCCTTGCCAATCTTTACATAACCTCAACAAATAACCATTTAAATTAGGGTCCATAGGATGGCCCCCTCGTCCATACTACCCCATCACCTGCATTTTAAAACCTGATGCTGAGAAAAACGTTAGTACCATAAACGTCAAAACATATCATAAGACATAAAAAGGGGGGGGGGGGCGGCATTCCCCTGCCAGTCACCCACATTCACACCTCGTCACACATACATTGTCCCCTGCTGCCTAGGCTGTGCCTGTCTCCTGCGGAACTATACTGAGGCAAATTATCCAAATTTTGCTCTGGGCACAGGGAACAGGATATCTCCTCTACTCTTTTCTTGGGTGGCAAGAATGGGCAATAGATAGAGAGCTGGCCAGCAGAATGGGTGTGCTCGCCTCAGAAACATGCAGTCCTGTTGAATAAAGACTTTGGTCCCATCCAAAACGTTGGTTTGAGTTACCCTCAAATGTAGACAGAGACAGGTGGTAAATGAGAGTTAAACCAAGATGCCCAGCAAGCAGCTGTCAAACTAAATTCAACTGAGGCAGGACAATGTTAAGGTCATTAGGAGTGGGGATTTTTATGGGAAGGTTGGAGTGAATTTAATGTAGGGTGGTGTTTGAGAATGAGGGAATTATTGTGTGATTGAGATCAAATTGAAGCAATGAGAAAGTTGGCATGTAGAGTGCGATGGGGACCACAAGCAGGGACTTCATTATTATCCTGTTAACACTAACTTGAAAATGTCCTCAAAGGGGAGGTCCTTAAAGCTTGGTATGCCTACATCTAATTATCCCATCATGTTCTCTACATACTGCTCCCATATATTCACTGCATTATGTTACATGCTGATCTATAAGATATCCTTTACACAGTGATCTTTACTAGTACAATATTAATGTGCATTACATACTGTTTCCAGGAAATTGTATACCAGCTCCGAGGCTCAAGTGAGACACAAAATCAAGAGTTATCGATACAAATATTTGAGTTAAAGTTTTAAGAGGACGTCTGACTGTATTGATTTGTTAATTGTATTGTATTGTGTTAAGAATAAAATTAAATTTTCTAATGGGGAAAAACAGAACTCTCATTGCAAAATATAATATATTACACAAGTTTAAAATTGCCGAAAAGAGATTATGATGTTCCACAGCCTATAAATAAATGTAAATGTAAATGTATTGTTATTAATTTATTACTATCCATGTTGTAGAAAATAAAGTGAATAACTGTAATGATACTGATGTTAGCAGGACTTGGAATCCAGCAGCCAGATCAGCAAAGTCTTCTGCCAGAAGAAGCCACTCGTCACCCTTGTGGTTGAGCCCCTGAGCTTTGAGTGACAGCTTGGCCTTTAGCAGAGCTGAGAGCCTGGAACATAGAGTAGAAGCGTAGGCAGGCAAGACAAGGTCAGCAGGTAGGAAAAGGCAGAGTAGTCAGACAATACAAAATCAGCAGCAGGCGGGACTATAACACAGGCAAGAACCACAGTAATCTGGGAAAGGTAGAGTGAGAGGAAATGGCTTTTACTGGTGGAGAGTCAGCACATGACCAGACAAAGCTGAGGAGAGTTGACAATGATAACAAGGTTTTGCAGATTAATGGTTACTAAAACAGAGTTTAAATAGTTAAAAACAGGCTGGTGAACTGATAAAGAAAAGAGCTAGGAACATGGAAGGCTGTGGTTCAAATCCAGGAACAGTCAGTTCCCAGCAATGAAAACATAATAGAGAAGTTTCTGTTCTTAATAAAAAAGGACACTTAACATGTAGAATGTGGGGACAATAACGCTTCACATATGTGTATTATCAAAATTAAATTTTTTAAAATAAATATATCTTATATACACCGATCAGCCATAACCTTAAGACTACCTGCTAATATCGTGTAGGTCTCCTTTTGATGGCAAAACAGCCCTGACCCATCAAGGCATGGACTCCACCAGACCTCAGAAGGTGTGCTGTGGTATCTGGCACTAAAACGTTAACAGCAGATCATCTACTAGTCCTGTAAGTTGCGAGGTGGGGCCTCCATGGATCGGACTTATTTCTCCAGCACATCTCACAGACACTTGATTGGATTGAGATATAAGGACTTTGGAGGCCAAGTCAACACTATGAACTCGCTATTGTCTTCCTCAAACCATTCCTGAACCATTTTTGCTTTGTGGCAGTGTGCATTGTCCTGCTTAAAGAGGCCAGTGCTTTGAAGGAATACCATTTCCATGAAATTCAACAATGCTTAGGTAGATTCTATGTGTCAAGGTAGCATCCACATGAATGCTTTCCTAGCAGATAAATGACTGTATAGCAAATACATTGGAATATATACTAGAAGAGAAGAGGCATGAAAAGCACAGACACTGGAACACTGTGAATGTTCCAGATGATGCCGGTAAAAGTTGCTTTCGGTGCAGGTGTATCTCTCTACGGAAGCAGAATAGTGGCAAAATAGGACCAAAAACCACTGCATACACACCACTACTTTAGGCCACAGCTGCTGGCCTGCTCATTGATTTCGGAACTTGCTGCTCTGCCACGAGAGAAAGACCCCCAGCCATGTGAGGTAAAGGACAGAGAGGCAGGACAATTAAAAAGTGTTTTAGGTGTCATGTGACATATGTTCAGACACTAGAGATAAATGTTCAAAAAGAGTCTGCTCTGGTCCAAACATGGCAATTCATATCTCGATCCAGAGTAGCTTTATCCAAAGTAGATGATACTCACTATGCTTTATAGACCTAGAGCTGAACTTTTGGTTCTTTTGTGTCCTTTCCCTCCAAAATTAAAATATTATTCTTTGTAAAAAAAATTCTACAAATATGAAATAATTGCTGTAGCATGGTGTATAAATGTTTTAAGTGGAAAATATGACCTTGTTGTTTTATGACCGCTAATGAAGGGATGATATTAGAAGTCTTCAGAAACCTATCCATACCTTGGAATACTGTGGGACAATGTACACCAGATGAATGAGCAGGATTTCCTACAAAGGTGGCCAGAGTCGTATGGGGCACAGTTGATCAGGGCCGGCCTTTGGGGTGAGCACACAGGGCACAACACCACAGGGAGCGCCATTTTAAACAAAACGTTTGCCGGTAGAGGAACTGGCTGTGGAGATCAGAAGATCTCCCCTCACCAGCCCTCTGCACAGCCGCATTTAAGGATCTAGGGAGGGGGCGGACGTCACCAGGTGCGAGGTCTGCCTCCACACTGCGAAGCAGGGGGAGAGAACAGAAATGGGGGAGGAGGGGGAGAGAGAACAGAGATGGGGAGGGTGAGAGTGGTAAGAGTAAAGAGACAGGCATGTAGCATGACCTTTGAAAGTGTAAACAGAGTCCCAGTCAACATAAAAGGCAGCAATCCCACCAGAATTCAATCTGACACATTTTGCGTTATCAAGTACACCATGCTTTGCTACACATATGTTTTAATTTGAATAGCCAATATGTTTGTTTTTTACTTGTGTATTACTTTCATTTCAGGATATAGCATACAGTAGGCATCATAAAAAAAAGTTATGCTTAAGACTGATTATCAATCTGTTTCCTAAAAAAGCAGTAGCTCAGGCTTAATCCTTTTATTTTACCGTGCATTGCTGTTCTTTCAATTCATGTCTTTAGATTGGATACAGCAGTAACCCTCATTATCATATTAATTAGTCAGCTAAAGACCAAAAGAAAGGTAGATTAAATGTCAAATGCTTTGCTCTAAACCAAGAAATTAACATACATCACCTCTACAATAACAAACCCTTTCTCTCTAGTACTTGGCTCCGAAGGTCACTAACATACATATTTTAATGACAATGAACTAATGAACGTGCTCCCATTTCTGTAAAACTGTTCAGGAACCGATGCTTTCAACTGAACAAAATACCATTCTGACAAAGAACTAGATTGAATAGAACATTATCACTGTAGAGGGCACAACAGAGAGGGGAAAATTACTAAATGCAAAACTCAAAAGTAAAGAACGAAAATATTTGGATTATTAGAATGTATATACATAAGGTATTTTATTGAAATATCTGGGGAACTATATTAATTTGGGTGATCGTAACATCCTAGCGATGGTGGGAAATAGTAATCTCCCCAGGATGAGGAGAAGCGGTGAGAGCTGAACCTGTATGTGTGTGTGTGTGTGTTTGTGATTATAAGTGTGTGTATAAGTATAAGTGTGTGTGTGTATGAGTATATGTGTGTGTGTGTGTGTGTGCGTGTGTGTGTGTATGAGTCTATGTGTGTGTGTAAGTATAAGTGTGTGTGTATGAGTATATGTGTGTGTGTGTGTGTGTATGAGTATATGTGTGTGCGTGAGTATGTGTGTGTGTGTGTGCTTGTGTGTGTATGACTATAAGTGTGAGTGTATTAATATTTGTGTGTGCATATGAGTATATGTGTGTGCATGTTTGTGTGTGTGTATGGATATAAGTATGTATGAGTATAAGGGTGTGTATGAGTATAAGTGTGTGTGTATGAGTATAAGTGTGTGTGCATGTGTGTGTGTAGGAATATAAGTGTGTATGAGTATGAGTGTGCATTTGTATGAGTGTATGTGTGTGAGTATAAGCATGGCAACTTGGGCCCAATAACGTTTGCCATCACTGCTATAGAAGAGTGTACAATGTGTATATTAAACTGAATTAAGCTGTCACCAGGCAACCAAGGACACCATTTGTTTATGTCTTAAGCCTGCCTCTGGCACTCTATGCTATCCATCCTATACTATCAGAGCAGCCCTGAGGCAACACACTAGAAAATATCCACTGAGCCAAGTATCTAGTATCTAGTATCTGTTTACCTTTTTGCACTATTGAATGCGATGTTAAAAGCAGAACATATAAGAGTCTCTATGCAGTAATTTTGATTTTAAAAACAAAACAACTAAACAAAAACAGGAATTATGTGGAAAACATATCTGTGCAAGAAGTTTTCGTTGACAAATATTGATATACTTGTAAGAAAATTCCAAGTAATACTTTATTATGAATTCATATGGACACATTTGGAGTATATAAACATAAGAAAAGGAAATGAAAAATGTTGGTGCGCTAAGCTAGTCACAGGCTCAAATAATATAAATGTATAAAGTGTAGCCTACCAAACAGGTGGGAGCATGCTGCAAATACAGTGTAAATGGCTGTACAATGTATACAAAAAAAACAATAATGTTGGCAACAAATATATAAACCTAATAGAAATGAGAGATTTTGGTTATATGAATTGGTCAAAGCATAATTAAGCTCACGCGCCACGGCAAGGCACACTCTCAATAGGGTGAGAACCTACTCTCCCCTCCTATATAGTGGGCACACAAAGCAGTTTATACTGCTACCAAATGCTTTCATTTTATACATTTACTGTATATTATTTGAGCTTGTATCTAGCTTAGCGCACAGACATTTTTCTTTTCCCTGCTTGCACATAGTTGAGGTTGTTGGTCCCTCGTTGTCTGGTTGCAGCATGCTGCCCAGGGGTTGATTTGGAGGAAGTTTATTTGCACCTCCCCAAACACATTAAAAAGGTCAAGTCTCTTTCAGCTGCCACTTCCACCTACGCCACTCACAACCCTACTCACCTTAGATTATCGGAACCCATTGATCTCCAAAGCCAACCAAAAATTAATACACAGAATATGTGCAGCAACTACACAGGGTCTGGCTAAACTTTGGAAAGGTCTGCCATCAGGCCCTCCCTCAGGGAGGTACAGGGGAAGAAAGACCCCACACATGGGAGGGGGGAAACAGACCACAAGAATGGGGGTGAATAGACCACAGGAATGGGGGTAAACAGACCACAGACATGGGAGGAGGACTAACACATATGGGTGCAGAGAGGAGAGAGAGACAAGCATGGAAAGGGAGAGGAGAGAGACCGACATGGGAAGGGAGAGAAGAGGGACAGCCATGAGGAGGGAGAGGAGAGGGACAGGCGGCATGAGGAGGGAGAGGAGACAGACAGGAGGATACATTAAGATACATTTACACAATTAAAAAATTAGATGCCCAGATCCATAATTCCATTAATAAGTTTGAAGAAATATGTGAACCCTGGGTCAAAGGACATACAACAAATCCATCAGCGGTGAATCACTTCCTCTTGTGACGTCTGCTCATAAGTATCACTTTTTCTCCCCTATTTTTTTGGGCTACTCTTGACTTTTCCCATATTGTTAGTATATGTGTATTTTATTTGTATATTCATAGGGTTTTTTTTTTTTTACCTGTTCTCGAGGAACATGATTTCCTCTCCTTACCCCATGATATTGATTAAATGCAATATTTACATAAGATTAATGATATAAGATAAAAAAATGTAGATAACATTCCACAGAGTTCCTTAATAAAGTATAATATAATAGTAGACTAAGTTTACTATATATCACAAATGTAGTAATAATAGTGGTACTGTAGTGGTAATGTTGTAACTGCCTCCAATCATCTGAATGGACCCATATATTGGGAAATGTCTGCGTAATTTGAAGAGATTTAGACTTAGTGGGGTCAAAAGTTTCTACAGGGTCCTCCTACCAGAAGACCACGTAAAGTCACAGAGCGTGGTCATAGAGTGTTGAATGGTGCGTAAAAGTCGCCAACGCTCTGCTGATTCTGCTTTCCATCAGACAAGCTGTAATAGTGACAGAACAGATGGTGAACGCCGGTTTCCTCCCTGTCTATATCATTGGGCATAGATGACAGTATGATTATTGTGCAAAAATGGTTTTCAGTTTGTAGATAATCCTTTGTTGTTTATGTACTAATATTAATGCAATATAATGATTGAGCATTCGGTGGGATCTATTCAATAAACAGTGGTGAACTAAAACCAGAAAGAAAAATAAACAGTAACAGAAGTGAACTGGAGATCCAGTGGTGGAACAAGAACTTTAAGAGTCCTGGTGAAAAACAACATTTCTGGGCTCATTTATTTAAAAAAATAATAATAATTAAATGCTGCAATCAGAAAATAATAACTTGTGGAAGGGAAATACTTGGCTGGATAAGTAGAATTGTAAATTCAATCCACAATAGGCTGAAGTAGAATGGTAAAATGTGACCTATAATACTGGACAGAGTAGCTATCATGCACCCCCTTTAATGGAAGAGCCCATTATGCTTGCTGGACCTCTTCTTCATCTGACCATGACCAGACATTTTAGTTGTTAAATACCGACTTTTTACTGTTTGGATGTCCTTTCACCACAGTTTACTGTGTACTGAACAGACCCCAGATTATTGCGCCATATTATAGGTGAATTTGGTACATCTACTACATCCCTGAAACTGAAGGGTTAACCCGACTCGGTCCCTTTCAGAATCAGCCAGTATCGCATTTCTTCGGTTCACATGCCTCTGTCCGACTCGAACCTCGCATTCGCATTGGATTGTTGACCAAGTGATACTTGCCGCTCGTTCGCATGCAGGCCAATCCCTCTCTTGTTGCCCCTATCAGATTTGCATCCCTGCTTGTCCCACCCCTTTGCAGGAGGAGTTGCTCTGGGACCTAATTTATATGCTCCATTTTTCCTGCTCTAGTTCTGGCTCTAGCTTCAATGACTATCCCATTCCTGATTCTGACCCAGCTATCCTGACTATTCTTTTGTGCTATGCCTATGTACGACTTCTCTCAGGAGTCCATTTATTTTGTTGGTTACCTAAGACCTGTGTGTTCTTGGCTATACTTACTTCGGGCTCAACCTTGGGGCACAGGAAAGGGAACTGTTTCCTTGGCCCCATTTGGTCCCCTGATGTTGGTGATCATGACAACAACCTTTCAAGAGCTTCTAGAATGCTCTAAACCAGTTCTTGAGACACAACTGTTTTCCAATTTGCATTGTGGCGAAGAAGAAAAAAAAAAAAAGTAATTATAAATGGTAATTATCAAGGTCATAATATAATTTGATCCTCTCACGGCGGATGTCACTGCAATAGATTGAGCGCGCATCATTAATGTACTGTAAGGTGATATTTGCTTTCTTGGCTCTTGCCATGTAAAAGTAAATACAATCCCTCCCTGGCTAAGCATAAATCAATGGTGAAATGCAGTAAGGCCACAAAAGACTAATTTATTTCAATATTAGAAACCATATTTAGAAAGGTAGAGGAATCCTGCCAATAATAACAGACTGGAGCTGAATTGATGTCTAAATAGATGATTTCTTGATCAGACAATTTTCAGCATTTATTAAATAGTAAATAATACTATGATTCACATTCTGTTTGCACAGGTGTTTGTTTGGGTATCCGACTGACTTCTCCCTTGGTTAAGCGTCTGTTGTCGTTGCTCAGCATACCTCGGGTGTGGGTCCCTATATTTGGGGTAGGCTATCGGATGTGTAGTAATATAATAAAAATGAGTGCTATAAACTCTTTAGTCTTCATTGGCATATTTGCTAGTTGGAGGCACTTTAAGCAGACTGCAGTTGTATAGCAGTCATTAAGTTCTATTGTGGTTTCTGAATTATTTTGTTCTGTTTTGTTTTATTTGGTGTCTTTTTATTGTTTATATCTAAAGGTGTCTTTATAAGGATATATAAATACATTATTAATTATCTGAGCATACATAAATTCACTCATTTTGATTTGGTTTATCACAATCTCCCAGACTCTGTACCACCCCTGTTTAAAAACTGTAATTGTGTATGTTTGTATTGTTATGGCATAACTATGCTTTATTTGTTTTCTTTTATCTGTATTTTTTTTTCTAATAAAATAAATTAAAAAATATTATAAAAATATGAACTTTTGTGGCTGCTGAGGCAGAAAGTCTTGGTTTCCTAGTCGTCAGGGTAGTCAGTACAGCAGTATATCCACGGGTTATAAGGAATTATAGGGTATTACGGCCTTCCTTCCCCCAAGTGTCTACAAGATGCAACTAGAACCTAAACAAATTTTAGGTTCTAAGAACAGATTGTAGAACTAGGCTAGTTTATTAGACATTTTATAGGATACCTTTGGCTGGGAAGTAACAGCAGAAGAAAGAGGGTATTTACTAACACAACACAAAAGACATAAACCAAGTAGCTCCTTCAGGAAGAGGGCAATACACCTTCCCCATAGTTGTCATCAGTCCCAAATTTCCTGGCACAGTCCCGTTTTTTGGGGGACCTGTCCCAAATTCAGATCTGTCTCAGCATAAATTCTTATTATGCAAAGGACACAGGCAGAACTGCATTTAAACTGGCAGATATTGACAGTCTAAATGTAGGTTAATTAGCTCCAGACATCCAGTCTCTGTACTGGGTAGCCTGGTGCCCAATGCTGTGGGATCTTACAGTGCCACATGACATCACGTGGCTTTGCGTGACTTGTCCCTTTTAGACCCTGCTCCATTTTGTCCCAGGACCATAGAAGACAAAGTTTTCAAGATGGCTACATGCTCCCCCTGAAATCACACAAAGAGATTTTCAAATAGTTTTATATTTGTAAATTATGGTTAGCATAAGGGATAGGGTTAAAATTTAATTAAAATTAGAATATATTAAGGATTAGCATGAGGGTTAGAGCTGGGGTTAAATTTAGGGGGTAAAGTTGGGATCAAAAGGTCACTGTAGGAAAAAAAACACTATTTTTGTTTTTTGCCCTATACCTTGCAAAAAACTGCAGAAAAAAAATTATGGAAACAAGCATATTTCTGAACTCGGGACAACATTTAGAAACTATTGAGATGGGGTCTTTTTTAATGATTATATTTGTGTAAATTGTGTTTTAGGTCAAAGTTAGAAAAAGTTTTGTAGTAAATTATAAGATATGATGAACATAATGGTATCTAATGAGCCCTTCTTATGATGATAAAAAAGAAAATTACAGCTAAACACAGACACCCCAGAAATGTCAAAACAGCCCTTGTCACCAAGGGAAAGACAAGGTCAAAAGGTCTTGTCACTAAGGGGTTAAACATTAGCTTCAGGCCAACTTTTTCCCAGCCTGCCAGTAAAATTCTGGGAAGGCCACACAAGGCCCCAAAAATATTTAAATGACAGTTCTCCTGTTGTTTTATATTGGAAATAATTTCACAAGGGGCCTCTATATCCAGTGACATCCTGTAAGGAGGGCTTGGGGAGAGATAGGCAGGATTGTTGCGATAGTTATTCCATTGCACTTTATTTGCAGTTTTTAAAAGAAAGGACGTTTTGAGGACAAAATTGAAAAGCCAGACCAGTTTCTTTTTACAGGACGCAGTATTTAAAAATATCTCAAAATATTTTTCCGGCCTTCAGTTTGCATATGTGCATGCAGAAACATAAGGAAGCAGTTACTTAGTATCTTTTAATTCCGAATACCACTGTTGTCTTGCTTGCGTTTGTAGCTCTGCAGATATATATATCTACAAGATCTAATTCTGTTTAGAGACTTAAAATATGTTTTTACTATTTATATAAAATTGGTATTATTTCATGTTATATCTAATATGACATTCTGAAAAGTCCGTGCCACACTTCTAAACGTCTCCAATTCCCTCACATGGAAACCACCTAAGATTGCCAAGTGGATTAAAAAAGAGAAGTGGTTGTTTCACATTATTAGTCACTATTGCAGAATTTCCTTTATTATTTGATTATTTTTGATCTTTAAGCTTTATGTATCCTATTGTGTAACTATTTCCCATGCAATCAATATTGATGGGTTTTTGCTGGTTTTTGAAATGTCTTAGTAAATCATTTTCAGAACATATCCTTACACCCAAATAAACTACACAAACCATGTATATGAACAGCACACACCCTTACTAAATGATGGAAGAGAAGCAGCTCAAATTTGTTGGTGAGCTAGAAAAATAAAAGGCAGCATCTGGTACTCTGGCTGATGTGGAGTACAACTCCCATCATGCATATAATGGCTGGCTGGGCATGATAGGAGTTGGAATTCACAGCTGTCGGAGTTCCAGAGGAGAATTCATCTCTAGGAATCTTCCTACATATAATGTATTCAAGCAAGGAAGTGACATAGACAGGATGCCTTGTACAAGATGCATACAGCTGCATTTCACCTGGTGGCACTTACATTATAACTGCATGATGTGTAGATTCTATAATAGCACAATTATATCTCTATCAGTTCCAGCAGTGAGACAGTTAAACAAAAAAAAACAAAAAAACAGGCAGGATTGAATCAGGTCACTCAGCAGGGTACTGTGAGAATCAGACAGGTTACTGTTTCTTTAAGCTCCAGCTGTTCCTTTTACAGGTGCTATTTTTAGAAACACTCCATGGTAGAATCCAGATTACCCCTCCTTGCTGGAATGGTCTTGGTAGTTCCCAGACTGAGAAGGTCAGAAAACTGAGCATGTCTAGATGTGCTTAGTGGAGCCAGGATGCACTTGCTGGTACAATACATTCAATGCTAAAGTCCTTGAGCAGGCAGTGTGTGTGTTTGTATGTGTTCATTTGCTGGACAGACTGGGACACTGCAACACTACCATCTCCTTATCAGTAAGTTATCCTTGTGTTTCCCTTATTTGCTCATGCGTTGGGGATGATGCAGATACACGATTTCTACAGTATCTGCATGGGACAGGAAAGGCAAATGCAGAAATCTATGACAGTGAGCTGACTGTGTCTAATCATTCTGTATGTTATTATATGACAGCAAACTGAATGTCTATCAATTAAACAGCCTCAAAGGACTTAGGATATTATGTTTTATTATTATTATTATTATTCTTATTGTATGGTACCACCACATTCAGCAGCACTGTACGTCTTATCCATGCATATAGTTTACCAGTAATATATTTCCCTGACTTGTGCAAGGGTTTAACTGTGTAACTGCCAAGAACTGGCTGTAGGAAGCTACTTTGTTTGTGACAATACATTCCTCTTTTATTATTATTTGCTATGGTTGTCTATGTTTAGCTGGAAATGGTCATTCTATCTGCAGGCTATAGATTAACCACAAATGTATAATATTATTTATTAACAATATATGCTGTAGGATTGATGAACTGAAGGCTTTAGCTGGATATGTTTTAATAAGTGTTTTTCAACCGTCCCTAATATATAATTTTATTTTAATGTGTAGAATGAGTGTAGAATGGCTGGTCCTCTCTGTATAAACAGGGCTATCTCCTCTCCAAGAAGGATGCTGTGTGGGGCTCCGAGCCAGTGCAGTGGAGAATGCACAGTGTTGTGAAGAGGATCAGTTGCCTTGTTTGATATTCTAGTGGATAAGAGTCTCACTTTTGCTCTGTATACTTATTATTATTCAGATCAGGCTACTGAAATATGTATATCTGTTGAGATGACTGCACAGCCTCTATTGTTCTCCAGGCATTATTTGGCAGTAATTTGACTAGATTGTAGCTGAAGTCTCTACTGTATAAACTTGCAGGGGAAAAAGTATCTGCAGAGTAGAGTTTGTGTGTTTTGTGTATATTTGCTGGCTTTTTGTGTGTGTGTGTGTGTGTGTGTGTGTATACTGGTTTGTGCAAAAGTCGCGGTCACTTAAAAATAAAATTCAAACTACATGTATTAAATGTAGTATATAAAAGCGGAAAAAAAGCTAATACTTTTTCTTAACAGATGTTAATTGGATACTGTGGGGTTATGTATAAAAAACAGTCTTGCCGCTAATTTCTTAAAGTGGTCCAATCAGATGACACATCCCAATCGGTTTCCATAGCGATTTTATGACTTTTAGCACTTTTTCCCAGAGTTTTCACATATGAGTAACCAGCAATGCTGTCTGATTTAAAAAAATATATATAAATACAATGAATATATATATATATATATATATATATATATATATATATAGGATTTTAGACGTAAGGATGAGTATCTCTGATGTAGTACATCAGAGATTAAATTGTGCATTTTTCTAGTTTTGTAGGGCAGAAGAAGATATTGTGTTCCATCACTTTCCCCCGTGCAACATTGATCTATTTCATTTATTTAATATAACCTTAAGCATTATTTTTATTTTGTACATATTTTCCTTTCAATCAATAATTGGTGAATTACGTGACCTTTCTGGTGCTGTTTGAAATGCCTTAAATGAAATCTTCTTTATTATGTGTCCTCGTATCCTAATTGTCTACATAAAAATACTATAATTTCCATTCCCAATCTTTTTCTGTGACACCAAATACAGGACTGGGTAAATGAAGCATATGTATCCAATGAATGGCCCAGAATTACTATCGCAGAGGAAATGAATTAATAATATAATAAGTAATTAAAAAAGGCTTATCAAATTAACTCTAACGTAAACCAAGCTAGAACAGAGTAAGATATCACATAATTTATACTGATCATTATATAGTATGTTATTAACTCTTTGATCACCAGAAGATCAACTTCCTGGCTTCTATGCTATGTCGTCATAATAATAATACATTAAATTAGTGCCTTAGCAATTTCCTAGTGGATTGTGCATGCAATATGATAGTGAAATTGGTGCATCCTTTCTCAATGTACATGTGCCTGCTATTAAGAAAAGGGATATTGTTTTTGACCCTCTTCCATATACTATCCATGCACACCTAGGATATATAACGCAAGGGAATAGAAAGCAACTCAATTATTCGCTGGTCTTCAGTAAAGGTGTCAGTACATATCACGCCGATTCTAGAAACTGATGGGCAGTGAAGTGTTTTATTGTTACATAATGCAGCCTAATAGTTTACTGGCGTTTATTCTAATTGGGTTTGTCAGCCTTTGCAGAAAAAAAAATCAGTATGAACTCACCAGCACTGACAAATTGTATGACAGCTAAAAGTCATTTTAACATCCAATTTTATTTTCATTTAAACCATTTTGATTTAAATATGATATCATTCTGTAATTGTTGTTGTTGTTTTTTAGCCTGTAATGTGTACTGTTTTGGAATATGTTTATATTATTCAGAAAATATGGAAAAGAATGATAACGAATGGACTATAACCAAGCTCATTGGCGTTTTGCAGGTTTTTTTTTATTTCAGTCATTTAAGATAACACGGTGAGATTATGTTTATTACTTTTTGTAATCTCTAATTTTGTGGCTTCTGTTCTAGGGGACAATTGATATTCCGCTTCCACAGATAAGTTTTGGGTGTAAGTCTTGCTTTTAAAGAAAAAAATAGGGCAAAAACTCAAAAATGTTACGTTTCGGGGGCAATGGAATAGAATTTTTCACCATTCAGTACTTTATAAGTCAGTTACAAGTTCAAAATATGTAAGTTTTGAATAGTGGATCCCCTCTCTGCTCAATCTCACTTTTACTTACCAAAATATCAATGCATCATTAAAGTAACTGTTAATAGAACCCAAACTGTAACCCCACCTCAGGTTCCTTGTTTTTCCCCATTTTCCTAAATGGGCAGTTGTTTTTTTAAGAATTCTACCTTTTATCAGTGTTGGGAAAAGATGGCCTCATTTAAAGGAATACTGTAGTCGTCTTTCTACATTAAATAAAATAAAAGCTTTTACCTTAATTTGGTAGTGTGGAGACATCCACTTACTTACCGCTCGCAGCATGGGGAGGTACCATCCATTTCCTCCACCTCTTCAATGGATCTGCCCGCTGAGCCTCAGCTGTGATGCTGTGCGCAGCACCCATCAAACGCCATCTGCTGTGCGTGTTATCAATAAGGGCGCTATTCACAGTAGGAAGCTGCCGGGATACCTCTCCCTTAGGTCGTATGGGACCGAAGAGGTGGAGCTAATGGATGATCCCTCTCTATAGTGCCGTCGCTGCTGGAAGGGAAATATGGTAAGACACTGTATATCTTAATTTAAAAAAAAAAAAAGCACACATTTAGGTAAATACATGTTTTTATTTTGAAGTTGTCCTTTAAGATCTGTGCCCTACTCTCCACAGGCCTTTCCTGCTCTTACTTCACAAAACATTTTTTTAGTCCAGTTAGCTCTCACCTTGGGCAAATGCACAAATTACCCATGGGGTTAGGTGCCCTGGTCGTTTGGTGCCCCGCTATTATTTTTTATCCACGATGTACAAGAATACAATCATGATACACATTTACAGTATAGTCATAGTTACGGTTGCCACCTGGCAAGTATTTTACCAGCAGGCCTGTAAAACATTGGCTTGAGACCCATGTTAAATCAATGGAGGAAGTAGCATGGCTGGTATATATGTATTTATTTTTTGGAGAAAAGGTGGAAACCCGAGTCAAAGTCTATAGTCTTTTCATAGTTCCACTGTTAGCCATTTGTTAGTTACGGTCCTGTCCACAGTCGAGTCATAGTTCCTATTTACAATATATATATATTACTGTGTGGCTGCTGCAGATCATGGTCATTAGTGGACACTGTATAAAAATAACAATAATGAAATAATAAATTACATTTATTTATATTGCACTAACAATTTACGCAGCAATTGGTACAGAGCGCCGGATTAGACAAACAGAGACAGATACAGGGTTTCGACAGTCCTACAAGATATAAACAGTGATAGTGCAGTGCCTCAGCCAAGCAGATTGAATAATATTGCTCCCATTTTCTTGAGTTTTACTCATCCAGTCACAGAGTTCATGGACCCCTGGTGAACTGAGTGATAGTTTGCTTTTAGCAAACCAAGCAAGAACTTGATTGGAGTCCATCTATGTCATTCAGTGCTGCAACCTCTTCCTTATCTGCTCTGTAACACTTGACTGTTCTTTAATTGGAAACCACTTATTGCCTAGTATTCATTGTATATTGTACATGAGGCACTTGGAAAAGGAAATATTCTAGCCCTAGTAGCCCATAACGGCTGTTAAATAGTTGCCAACAGTCCTGAATTTGACAGGACAGTGCCGTTTTATTGTTCTGTCCTGGTATTACTTCCGCATGTGCTCAGTGGATTGCACTGTGCATGAGTGGATTCCCGGTTGAACTATATGTGTACTATGTAAAGCTTAAACATGCTTGGATCTAGCTCCAGAAGTCTACCTATCTCAGCTTGAACTCTATATCATGGGGCACCTCATGCAATATCACATGACCGCGCCCCCTTTTGGGCTCCAGAATGTTGGCAAGTATGCTATTACATGAACCTTGCTTGTGATAGAAGGACTTTTGAAGTTGAGCATGTGTTGTGGACAAAAAATAGACAACACCATCATTATTTTCCTCCCTAGGAGTTTTATCTATTAAAACTATGTAAATAAAACCCCATTATTGAAAGCCTTTAGTGTATAGAACAGGGCTTGACAAATGTAATTTGATTTTAGGAGCCAGAATTTTTTTTTAGGAGCCAGACAATCACGCAAACATAAACACAATTCATAAACACACACGCCTACTTCACATATATACAAACACACCTACTTTACATATACACATATATCCAAACACCTCACACACACCTACTTTACATATACACATATATACAAACACCTCACACACACCTACTTTACATATACACATATATACAAACACCTCACACACACCTACTTTACATATACACATATATACAAACACCTCACACACACCTACTTTACATATACACATATATACAAACACCTCACACACACCTACTTTACATATACACATATATACACACACACACACACACACACACACACACACCTACTTTACATATACACATATATACAAACACCTCACACACACCTACTTTACATATACCCATATATACAAACACCTCACACACACCTACTTTACATATACACATATATACAAACACCTCACACACACCTACTTTACATACTTACATATATACACACACACACACACACCTACTTTACATATACACATATATACAAACACCTCACACACACCTACTTTACATATACCCATATATACACACACACACACACACACACCTACTTTACATATACACATATATACAAACACCTCACACACACCTACTTTACATACTTACATATATACACACACACACACACACACACACACCTACTTTACATATACACATATATACACACACACACACACCTACTTTACATATACACAAATATCCAAACACCTCACACACACCTACTTCACAATACATACAAACACACACCCACCTCACACAGTCTTTTCTTGGGGGGTTTCTTCTGGATGTGTCCCCCTCCCTGCTGCTTTACCTCACTGCAGGGGAGTGGGACATTCATGCTGCTGCTGATCTCCGTTGGTCGGCGTGCTGAGTGCCAGGATGTCACGTGACGACACCCGGCACTCAGACACGCGTTGCGCGAGGGGGCGGAGCTTGCAGTCTGTGCCATCGGCCTTCGGCACAGACTTTACCCCCTCGCGCTGTGGAAAAATCAGATGGCAGCGGCAAGGGGACCATGAGGCTGACAGCACCCAAGCGCCAGGTCTAATTTCCTGGTCGCCATGGCGACCTGGGGTTTGTCGAGCCCTGGTATAGAAAATACAAAAAAAAAAAAAAAAAACAATACAAAAAGAGCGCTGTAAGGTATACTGTAATACAAATGTAACACACCTTTTGGTGAATATGATGTAGTGATAAAAGTGAAGATTGAGGCAGGGGAGACTTGTGCGCTCCCCCCGAAGGTATGCACTCACAACATTTTTCGTTTTAGGTAAGCCTTCACACAGAAATCTGTGTACAGTCGCAGATGTCTTGTGTTTTCCAATCCTCTTCCCATACAGCTCAAATGCTGGAAGAAAATGCTCACAAATACAATTAGTGTGAAAAATATACAGATTTTAATAAACAATAATAACTGCTTACATTGAGGTTCTCAGGTATCCATGACACAGTGGGCGCCACACAGTCAATGGCTGTCTGGTTGAAGCCTGATTAAAGGCGAAACATGTATAGCTTGGAGGAAAGACGTAACAGGGGGGATATGATAGAAACATTTAAAGAGAGTATATTTAAAAGAAGAAAAACTACCACAACTAGAGGACATAGTCTTAAATTAGAGGGTCAACGATTTAAAAGTAATATCAGGAAGTATTACTTTACTGAGAGGGTAGTGGATGTATGGAATAGCCTTCCAGCAGAAGTGGTAGAGGTAAACGCAGTCAAGGATTTTAACCATGCGTGGGATAGACACAAGGCTATCCTAGCTATAAGACCGGGAACGGGTGGACTAAAAAAATTACTCAAAAAAAAAAAAAATTGGGCAGACTAGATGGACCGAATGGTTCTTATCTGCCGACACATTCTATATTTCTATGTTTCTATGAAACGCGTAGCGTCCCTGGACATACCTGCATTTCCACTTTCGCTTTTATTCGACGGCATAATATTGTTTTTAGTTCTGTTTTAACTACCATATGGACTCTTCTACCTCATTGACTGTGTGGCGCCCACTGTGTCATGGATACAGTATACCTGACAGTGCACTTTTTGTATTGTTTTTTTTTGGTTTGTATTTGTATAATTTAGGGACACACTGCTTGAAGTGCTGCTTAGGTTGCAACTTAAGCGCTGATATCACAGTTTTTTTCAGTGTATAGAAGATATTTTAATTTGGAAATTGTGCAATGTGCCATTATATATTATTCATACAAATACAGATATATTTACACACAGTGTACGAATATACGCGTTATAATATGGGATATAGATAATAATAATAACTGTACTAACAATAACATTTTCCTTGTGGGACTATAATTATTTCCCAATTACATTTCAGAGTAGGAATTACATTATATATAATAAAAATATAATATGCATATAGTAAACCATGAAGATGTTTTTATAGTTATCAGATGGGCCTTATGTATATTTAAATATTTGCATTAAATATTTTTCATGGAAAGACGTTCCCTACAGTGGAACATGAATGGCTTAAAGCTTGCTCGTGGTACAGTGTTGCATTACGTCTTGGTAGAATAAATTGCTGTGAAGATGGCAAGAGAATAGTATGGAGAAGCAAACTTACAAATGGACTGCACAACTCTAGGTTTATAGGCTGGTGATACTGCTCCTTTAATAACAGAGTTGGAAAGATAGGCAAGTGTGTTAGAAAGCACACCTACTATGTAGGGAATGAGGGAGGAAGACATTTTACAACTGATTTTTTGCAAAGGTGGCATCCTATCACAGTGCCACACTTGTATGCAGACCTGTGGCGATTGAAAACACCAGGAATTAAATAAGTAAGTGGTTTCCCATTACTTTTGTCCATGTCGTGTAGAATAGCAGCTCATGGTTGCCATTGGTTTATTCTCATGTTGGATTCTTGGGTCAGTGACCATGGTATGATTCATGCACCCACGCAAAAATAAACACAAAAGAAAATAAATGAAGCAAGTATTTGCTCGGGCTTGGCCAGACATGGCAATCGGGACTCAAATCCAGCATGGGTTTGGTATTTCCCAGTTACCTGTTTGGTTCGCTCATCCCGCAGTTAGGTAGGTAGGTTCTTTGATATTGACACTAAGCAGTATGTCTACCGATGGCCTAATCTGCATCTTTGGTTCAGATAACAATGGACACATGGAACTGTGCCATTGTTTAGTCTTGAAGCATATCTAAAAGTTGGTAGGATTCTTCAACGTGAGAAAATTGAACAATCAAACATCTTCAACAGCAAACAACAAGTTCAGAGGTTTTGCTAGGAGGTTTTTAAACTAAAAGAGGGGGGCAAAATGGCGATAAAACATCAATCCAATTGCCCCCCAAAAAAGGTACAGAAGTTACCTGTAGTCAGCGTGCTAAAAAAGGATAAGCTTAGGGTCATGTCTACAAATGCTCGCAGTTTAGGGAATAAGATCCATGAACTTGTGACAATATTGGCAACTGAGAATGTAGATTTAGTGGCTGTTACTGAGACATGGTATAATGAAAAACATGACTGGGACATTTCAATACCAGGGTACTCTTTATATAGAAAAGACAGAGAAGGTAAAAAAGGGGGAGGGGTGGCCCTGTATGTGAGGGATAGCTTAAAATGTAACGTAATACAAGTTAGTGAGGCGAACATAGAGTCAGTTTGGGTTACATTAGAATTTGGTAATCATATGGTAACTCGGGTAGGTGTGATTTATAGGCCCCCTGGACAAATAGAGGAGTTAGATAATCTACTAGTTGAGGAAATAGCTAAAATGACAATGAAGGGAGAAGTGATCATCATGGGTGACTTCAATCTTCCTGATGTGAACTGGAAATACAAAACAGCTACTTGTGCCAGGAGTACGCATATCCTAAACTCCCTACTGGGATTATCTCTAAAACAAGTAGTGGAGGAGCCAACTCGAAAGCAGGCCATACTAGACTTAGTGTTCACAAATGGAGATCTGTTATCAGATATTACTGTAGGTGAAAGTTTAGGATCTAGTGATCACCAGACAGTGTGGTTTAATATAAGAACAGTGACGCAGTCACACCACACAAAAACAAAAGTTTTAGATTTTAGAAAAACAGACTTTTCTAAAATTAGATTAGATGTGAAGGAGTCATTATCAGACTGGAGCAATTTAAATGGAGTCCAGGAGAAATGGGATTATCTAAAAGTTGCACTACTGAAGGCAACAGAAAATTGCATAAGGCTTGTCAGTAAGAGCAAAAAATTGAAGAAACCACTGTGGTACTCTGCAGAGGTGGCTAAAATAGTAAAAAATAAAAAGCTAGCATTTAGTAATTATAAAAATACTCAGAGTGAGGAAGATAGAAAGATCTATAAGAGTAGGCAGAAAGAGGCAAAGCAAGCTATAAGAGCTTCCAAAGCACACACAGAAGAGACTATAGCCCAGTCAGTGAAAAAGGGGGATAAAACATTTTTTTAGATACATACATGAGAAAAGGAAAGTAAAACAAGGATTAGTTAGATTAAAAACAAAAGAAGGATGCTATGTAGAAGAGGATAAAGGCTTAGCAGACTGCTTTAATGAATATTTTTGTTCAATTTTTACAAATGAAAATGAGGGTAAGGGACCTCATTTAGGGAAAAAGACTAATGAGTCTTTTGATGCATGTAAGTTTACAGAGGAAGAGGTTTTACTTCAGCTGTCTAAAGTAAAGACAAATAAGTCGATGGGACCTGATGGGATACATCCAAAGTTATTAAAAGAACTTAGTGGTGTACTAGCAAAACCGTTAACAGATTTATTTAACCAATCATTGTTAACGGGAGTAGTTCCAGAAGATTGGAAATTAGCTAATGTTGTGCCCATTCACAAGAAAGGTAGTAAGGAGGAGGCGGGCAACTATAGACCAGTAAGTCTTACTTCAGTAGTGGGGAAAATAATGGAAACCTTGTTAAAGAATAGGATTGTTGAACATCTAAAGTCGCTTGGATTTCAAGATCAGAGACAGCATGGGTTTACTTCAGGGAGATCATGCCAAACTAATCTTATTGATTTTTTTGATTGGGTAACTAAAATAATAGATCAGGGTGGTGCAGTAGACATTGCTTACCTAGATTTCAGTAAGGCTTTTGACACTGTCGCACATAGAAGGCTTATCAATAAACTGAAATCTTTGAGTTTGGATTTCAATATTGTTGAATGGATTAGACAATGGCTGAGTGACAGGCAACAGAGGGTTGTAGTCAATGGGGTATATTCGATGCAAGGTCTTGTTACTAGTGGGGTACCTCAGGGATCTGTTCTTGGACCCATTCTCTTTAATATTTTTATTAGCGATATTGCAGAAGGTCTTGTTGGTAAAGTAAGTCTTTTTGCTGATGATACAAAGATTTGCAGCAGGGTTGATATTCATGGAGGGATAAGCCAAATGGCAAATGATTTAGCTAAACTAGAAAAATGGTCAGAGCAGTGGCAACTGGCATTTAATGTGGACAAGTGCAAGATTATGCACCTTGGGCGTAAAAACCCAAAAGCAGAATATAGACTATTTGGTACAGTCCTAACCTCAACATCTGAGGAAAGGGATTTAGGAGTAATAATTTCAGAGGACTTGAAGGTAGGTAGGCAATGCAATAGAGCAGCAGGAAATGCTAGCAGAATGCTTGGTTGCATAGGGAGAGGTATTAGCAGTAGGAAGAGGGAAGTGCTCATGCCATTGTACAGAGCACTGGTGAGACCTCACTTGGAGTATTGTACGCAGTACTGGAGACCTTATCTCCAGAAGGATATTGATACTTTGGAGAGAGTTCAGAGAAGGGCTACTAAACTGGTTCATGGGTTGAAGGATAAAACTTACCAGGAAAGGTTAAAGCATCTTAACATGTATAGCTTGGAGGAAAGACGTAACAGGGGGGATATGATAGAAACATTTAAATACATAAAGGGAATCAACACAGTAAAGGAAGAGAGTATATTTAAAAGAAGAAAAACTACCACAACTAGAGGACATAGTCTTAAATTAGAGGGGCAACGATTTAAAAGTAATATCAGGAAGTATTACTTTACTGAGAGGGTAGTGGATGTATGGAATAGCCTGCCAGCAGAAGTGGTAGAGGTAAACACAGTCAAGGATTTTAAGCATGCGTGGGATAGACACAAGGCTATCCTAGCTATAAGACCGGGAACGGGGGACTAATAATAGTACTCAAAAAAAAAAAAAAAAAAATTGGGCAGACTAGATGGACCGAATGGTTCTTATCTGCCGACACATTCTATGTTTCTATGTTTCTATGTTTCTATGTTTCTAAGTTTTAATTTTGATCTGTTACAGCAGAGGAAACTGGTACCCAAACCTTCCTAGTGGTCTGTTAGGCATATAGTTTCTTGAGGGGTCTCGATAACTACCAATAAATGGACTTGATAGGACGGCTGGCTGTCATGTTACGTGTGAGAGAGTGCCTTTAAGATATGCAACCCATAGTATAAGATACGGCAGCAAAATGCGTACAATGGAATATGAAAGGATGGAAATGATTTTCTTGATCAGATCAACATTGTACTTAACAAGCGGCATAATGGCAAACGAGCACAATGACATAGGACAAATACTCACAGCTGGGACAACAGCATAAGGACAGTTTTTAGTATAGAGAAAAAAAATATCATGAAATGCACAATAAAGCTGATTTCTTACAAGGATGTACAATGCCTGCGGTTTAATGTCCCTTGCTAAGTAATGTACTTTGGAAATCGCTTTTTATACAGAACTATTACACGCTGAACAAGATTTTTTTTTTTTTTTACACATAACCCGATGGAAATTGATACGGTGAATCCTGAGAAAATAATTCTGAGTCATGATGTAGAAGATAGGAATGCGTATTTTTGTTTTGATAATTCATGTTTAATACAATGCGGTTTGACTCTAAAATTAGATCTCTTTCCTGTCTCCGGGGGATAGTATACTCTACTATAGTCCTCGGGCGGGGAAGTACCAGCGCTACCACACATGTGAGGTAGCACTGTCACTCAGCCCGCCAGTGCTACTGCGCATGCGTAGAACTCCTCTTGCGCAAGTACCAGGCAAATTAAAATCAGGACAATGGGATAACAGTCCTGAATTAAAGTAGGAGAGTTGGGGGGCATGGAGCCATGTTCACAAGGGGTCACAAATTGGCGTTAGAAAACTAAAAACATAAGGGGAAATTGAGAGAAAATATTATTTTAAAGAAAACATAAAAGCCAATTGTACGGATGATGGCACCAAATCTAGGCTCCCAGCTGATGACAACTTATTTTTAATTGGCAGATGCAGGTTACGATTGGGACTTACGGTAAATAGGAATCATCTGAGAGAACAGTGGAAACAGTTAATTAAATTGGTGCAACTATCTTCTCTGATCCAGTATAATTTACTAGTCTGCCACCCTTGAAAACCAATATGGATTGTCTTTTATTTCCCAGCGTATGCCGTTTCTGTTCAGCTACATTTTTCAAGCTAAATGGCTTTTAGGAAAAAAATGTAATGCGGCCTCTCTACAGCCCAGAGATGGGATAATAAGAATAACATGTCAGGCATTTAAAAAAAAATATAACTCCAACTGCTTTATAAGGGGAAGCCAAACGTTGGGAGGTATGCGGTATTATTCACTAAGCAGGGAGCTGTGATGAAATGACAAGAGAAATGGAAATTGGGCCTAAAACACCCCAATTTGGAACAAATAGAAGAATAGTTCCTTATGGGTGCAACCATACTTTTCTGTTAAATATGTAACACAAGACAAGGTATCATTGGCTGCCACCACAAGATCACCAGTGAGCAATATGGTGCACTGGAATGGGATGTGGGGGCAAATGGTGCAGTGGAAAGGGATGTGGGAGCAATCTGACACTTTTTTAAGGCATATGGGGGCAATCTGTTATAGTGAAAAAATTATGCAGGAAGAGCCCCAACTTGGACCTGGACAGGAAGGGTTGGTACAAATGAGGGTTGGGGGTGTTTGAGTTTTAGTCAGGCCTAGCACAAAACATAGTCTTAAATTAGAGGGGCAACGATTTAAAAAATATCAGGAAGTATTACTTTACTGAGAGGGTAGTGGATGAATGGAATAGCCTTCCAGGTAAACACAGTCAAGGATTTTAAGCATGCGTGGGATAGACACAAGGCTTTCCTAGCTATAAGACCGGGAACGGGGGGACTAATAAAAGTACTCAAAAAAAATTGGGCAGACTAGATGGACCGAATGGTTCTTATCTGTCGACACATTCTATGTTTCTATGTTTCTAAATTCATCAATAAAACACAGATATCCTTCTCATGATACACTTCTATTGTGGTCTACTTACTAGGGACCTAAACAAACTTGTGAATATATGTAACATTTTGCGCATTTTTATTTCCTGTTTTGCTTCTCTTTTGTTTATTTTTATTTAAAGGTCTACGCAATAAAGAGAGAACTGCAGCGCATTGATATAGGAATTTAAAATGTTAGGCCAAAGTATTTTGAGTTGAAAAAATTGAATGAGAGAAATTTTCCAACTCATCTTTTATTGTCCCGGATGTACCGTTTTCTACATTAAAAAGTATGATTAATGATACAGTAATTTTTTCTAATATTCTATCTAGGGTTGCCTCCACATGCTCCATAGCCCAGCCTGCTGTTCTATGAGGCAACCTTAACCATATCATTGTGGGAAAAAAGGGGGACTATTCTTTTAGGACCGAATACATTTAGTAAAAGAAAAATTGAGGTTTAATATTGGTCGACAGAATTGGAGGAATAGGGTGAGAAAGGACAATATATATTATATTATGTGACAAAGGAAAAGACAATCTCATACCTCCAACAGGCCCACTTCGCGTGGGACTGTCCGATGTGAGGGTGGTCTGTCCCGCCAAGCGCTACCCATGTCCCGCTTTTCCGTCTTGAGCACATTCTCCGATGTCTGGGACACCGAAGGATCATCTAGAGCTGTCATGACGACTGAAAAAATGTTTCGAGATATGCAATCTTTAGGCTACGTATTAACATGAATAATACTGATAGGATTTGTTTTTTGGTTTGCTGCTGTAAACACGGGCTGTTTTCATCTTTTTCTGCCTGATTCAGAAACCTTCAGAGTGAATATGTCTCTGTCCTACTCTTATTGAAAGACATATTTCATTACAAGGCCTCCTGGCTGGAGTTGTTTAATATGGGGACTCACACACGTCAGATGTACCCTTGAAATTATCAATTAGATTAAAAAAACAACAACAAAAAACTCTTAACATTGTAGTGTAATATAGTGTACCATGTCACCTCAGGAATTAATATAAGTTTAGTTTTGTAAAACTACTGTATTGTATCAGGTCTGGGTACATTAACATTTTTTTATATAGCATTATGGTAGTGCTTGCCTCTGCAGGCCACCCTCACAGCAAGACAGGGCATGGAAGTTGCAAAGTAAAGACATTTTTATTTCACATTACAGCACAACAAAGACAGCCATTGAACTCCAGAGGCTCACAGCTGTTTAAACGAAAAAAACAAAAAAAAAAAAAAAACATAAATTAAAATAAAAAAATAGTAGGGTGTACAACTCACTACATTGAAACATAGAATGTGTCGGCAGATAAGAACCATTGGGCCCATCTAGTCTGCCCAATTTTCTAAATACTTTTATTAGTCCCCAGTTACCTATCTTATATCTAGGATAGCCTTGTGCCTATCCCACACATGCTTAGACTCCTTCACTGTGCTTACCTCTGCCACTGGAAGGCTGTTCCATACATCCACTACTCTCTCAGTAAAGTAATACGTCCTGATAATACTTTTACATCTTTTCCCGTCTAATTTAAGACTATGTCTAGTTGTGGTTCTAGTTTTTCTTCTTAAATATTCTCTCCTCTTTAACAGTTATTACAAAAGAGACAGCACAATAAAAAAAACTACAATGACAAATATGTATAGTATAAAACAGGGCTCGACAAACCCCGGGCGCCAGGAAATCAGACCTGGCGCCTGGGTATCGTGAGCCCCGCGATGCGCCCTCGGCAATGGGATCGGGTTTTTTTTCTTTATTCCTGCAGCGGTGCGCGAGGGAGCAGAGTGAGTGCACCGGCTGCACACACTTCCTGCTCCGCCCCCTCGCGCACCGCGCTCTAGCGCTGATCACTGGGGAGCATAGCATGGAAGCTGCTCTGTGCCACCGGGCTGCAACGGATACCGCCCCCCTCTCTCTGCATTGAGGTGTAATCGCAGGGAGGGGGGACACTGATAGGTGAACTTTTTTTTTTTCTTTAAACCCTGCTGTCTTGTGTATGTCTGCGTGGATGTGTTTGTGTGTATATATGTGTGTGCTTGGATGTGTTTGTGTGTATATATGTGTGTGCCTGGATGTGTTTGTGTGTATATATGTGTGTGCCTGGATGTGTTTGTGTGTATATATGTGTGTGCCTGGATGTGTTTGTGTGTACATATGTGTTTGTGTGTATATATGTGTTTGTGTGTATATATGTGTGTGCCTGGATGTGTTTGTGTGTGTGTATAGATGTGTGTGCCTAGATGTGTTTGTGTGTGTATATGTGTGTGCCTGGATGTGTGTGTGTGTATATATGTGTTTGTGTGTGTATAGATGTGTGTGCCTGGATGTGTTTGTGTGTGTATAGATGTGTGTGCCTGGATGTGTTTGTGTGTGTATAGATGTGTGTGCCTGGATGTGTTTGTGTGTGTATAGATGTGTGTGCCTGGATGTGTTTGTGTGTGTATATGTGTGTGCCTGGATGTGTTTGTGTGTGTATATGTGTGTGCCTGGATGTGTTTGTGTGTATATATGTGTCTGACTGGATGCGTTTTGTGTGTATATATGTGTTTGTGTGTATATATGTGTGTGCCTGGATGTGTTTGTGTGTGTGTATAGATGTGTGTGCCTAGATGTGTTTGTGTGTGTATATGTGTGTGCCTGGATGTGTTTGTGTGTATATATGTGTGTGCCTGGATGTGTGTGTGTGTATATATGTGTTTGTGTGTGTATATATGTGTGTGCCTGGATGTGTGTGTGTGTATATATGTGTTTGTGTGTGTATAGATGTGTGTGCCTGGATGTGTGTGTGTGTATATATGTGTTTGTGTGTGTATAGATGTGTGTGCCTGGATGTGTTTGTGTGTGTATAGATGTGTGTGCCTGGATGTGTTTGTGTGTGTATAGATGTGTGTGCCTGGATATGTGTGTGTATGTATATATGTGTGGCCGGATGTGTTTGTGTGTATGTATGTGTGGGACTGGCTGGATGTGTTTGTGTGTATATATGTGTGTGCCTGGATGTGCTTGTGTGTATATATGTGTCTGACTGGATGCGTTTTGTGTGTATATATGTGTCTGGATGCGTTTTGTGTGTATATATGTGTCTGACTGACTGGATGCGTTTTGTGTGTATATATGTGTCTGACTGGATGTGTTTGTGTGTATGTATGTGTCTAACTGGATGTGTTTGTGTGTATATATGTGTCTGACTGGATGTGTTTGTGTGTATGTATGTGTCTAATAGGGTGTGTGTGTGTGTGTGTGTGTATGTATGTGACTGACTGGATGTGTGTGTGTATGTATGTATGTATGTATGTATGTATGTATGTATGTGACTGACTGGATGTGTTTGTGTGTATATATGTGTGACTGGATGTGTGTGTGGGGGGGTGTTTTGTATGTATATGTAGAAAAACAAGGTGTAACAGGTTTCGCGTTCAGAAGTGGAGGGTGCACGGAGAGGACTTTCACCCTAGTCCTCCAAATCAGAATAAAGGATCCTTTATTCTGTATGTATATGTGACAGACTATGTGTCTGTGTGTGACTGCGTGTGTTTGTGTTTATGTGCCGTTGTCTGGCTCCTAGATTTTTTAGCTGGCTCCTAAAACTCAGATCAATTTGTCAAGCCCTGGTATAAAAGTATATATATATATATATATTTATTATATCTCACAAAGAAAATTATTAATCAAAGTATATAAATAACAACATACACAAACATTTTCAGTGCCACTATAATATCTTATAAATTAGCTGGTCACTATGATCTCATATAATAAAAAAAGAGACATATAAAACATCAAATATAGAATAAAATATATATTACAGAGAGAATCGTAAAAAAAAATCACTAGAAAAATCCTCTTCCCCACTGGGTTTGTTCCCCTGGCCAGGTTTGAACAATCACATAAAATATATACAATCATATAAAATATATTGCACTTGTGACCACTCCAACATCCCACAGTACGCGATATGTTTGTCTTTGTCAGCTGTTGGGCGTCTTTTACTGTGTTGATTACCTTTAAATGTGTCTATACATGTCAAGATGCGTTAACCTTTCCTGGTACGTTTTATCCTTCAACCCATGAACCAGTTTAGTAGCCCTTCTCTGAACTACCATTAATGTCTTACAGGGACACTGACAACCTGAGGGTCTACTCAATAAAGAGAGCATTGCACAGGATTGAGAGGGGAGTTTCAAACTTTAGGCCAAAGTAGTCAAGTGGGAAACATTCAGCTGACTGGGAGAATTTTTCCAACTCAGTTACTTTGGCCTTAAGTTTGAAATATCTGTCTTAATACCCTGCAATGCTCTCTTCATTGTGTAGACTCACTGGAGGTTTCTTTTAAAAAACTGTAGCCCTTTTTAAAGCTGATTAATTTGTTTCCCTGATCCACCTGTGCAGAAACTTGGTGACTTGTTATGGGGAAGGGTTAATGCACCGATCACAAGCGCCAACAAGATTCTCCAGATGTTGGCAGAATATGATGCCTCTTATGTCAAAGCACATTGCCCATTAAGCCTATATAGAAGTGAAGGTTAAAGGGACTGCATAACCTATACTGCTTTTACTGTGAATGTAGAGAATAAACAAATGATCTATACATTGTGTTAGCAGAACTGCAAGGAAATGGCTAAAGTAGGAGAGAAATGGGTTTTAAATGTGTCTGTTCAATCAATTAAGATCAAGGTGTTGGACACATGAATTCATTACTCACATGCCGATACACAAATGACACAGAACCTTGGTCAACCAAGTGTCACACAGAGCTCCATGTGAAGCTCCAGCTCCATGGTATGGTGGCCACCATGTTTTACACTTGACATCTTTTGAGTGGTGTAGCCTAGAGCACCATCCCAAGGCCAATATAATAGGGCAGAAGACGTTCTCTGCTTAAAGCTCTATTTATGTTCAAGGACACTGAAGTACCATATTACATCCCATGACCTATTTGGAAGCTGTCATTCCGCCTGCATCGCTCCTCTGTATCCAGCTAGAATGAGAAGGTAGTCTTGCCTGTTGCCTAGAGCCTGGTTCAATTCTTCCTCCATTCTGTGCACTATATGACCAAGGACTAAGGCAGACATGCACTAAACAAATACCTGACAAGGCACAACAACTCAAATGGTGTTTACCCCTTATGTCTATGTTTTAAATCCAATGGGATCATTTAGCTTATTTTTGCTGACAGCTAAAGTGCCACTAGATTCAGTAAGGCAGAACAATTAATCAGTGCCTTCAGCCGTGATGCACATGAGAGCTCTGGGTATTAATACACCTTTACTTATCATCGCATAGGGAATGATACATTTTATAACATGAGCATAGACAGCTACACTGGAGAAACTACACAATGGAAACAAGTGAAATATATAGTGGCCTTTTAATAATAATTTTTCTATAGCACCTCCCTGCCCACACTCTCAGAAACTGGACCAGCGGTTTATCGTTCATATTATTAGACAACTTAATGGTACTCATTTTATTAACCTCAGTAGGCTGAAAGTCAGTTTAGGAATAAAGTTATATTATGTTCCTTTTGTTTATAACGTAAATACAAACAGAAGAAATGCAGGGGGCATTAAGGTGAACACAGAATATAATGTAACGGCACTAAAACAGTATGGAAATCCAACTTTGTGCAATATATAAGAACAGTGGCAAAAGTGTTGCTCCAAAACTTTCCAGCACAAGATGATAATTATTTCAAAAGATGAAACTGTTTCTCAAGATTATTATTATTCTCCAATTTGCCAAACTAAATCTATTATTTGCATTCAGGCAATGCAGGGGCTGGGGACTCTATGAATGAGATAATGTAAAAAGTAAGTGCCCCCCACCCCCCCCCCCCCAAAAAAAAATTAAGGTCATTAAAGTTAATTATGGAAAAAATGTAGTTGTTCTTTCACGCCTCTTTTGTTTTAACTCAGTCCAGCTAGTCAAATAATGAGAACAAGTGGACCTTGGTTAACCCTTTAAGGACCAGGGATTTTCCTGGGCCAAGGACCAGAGCGTTTTTCAATTTTTAATACGCTGTTTTTGAAACATAATTTTCCTCTCTCTCATTTAACGTACACATACAAGTTATATGTTGTTTTTTAAAGGACAGTTAGAGCTTTCTTTTGATACCCTATACATAAAAATGATTTACATTTTAGTATTAAAAAATAAATATAAAAGAGGAAATTTTTGAGGAAAAAAAAGTTTTTCCCCATTATTTTCCCAGTAATAACCTACATAACTAGTGCAACACTAACCCACTTATCCCCCCTAATTAACTAACTAATAAAAAAGAAAAATATTGGTTCCCAAACCCCCCATAACAAAAAAGACAGAAAAAAAACTCTGAAGAGTGCGATGTCAGATCAGTAAAAATCATGCAACAGGCATGCAGGGGTTAAATTTTATTAAATAAATATATTAAAATTACCTTTATTTATTAAAAAAAACTTTATAAATTGTAAAAATAAAAAAATCTGTTAAAAAAAAACTAAATGAGGGCCATAAAGTGGAAGGAAACTGATCACAGTTAAAAACTGTGATCAGCAATGAAAGGGTTAATTTTTTTTACATTTTTTTTTTAACCTCTGTATATAATTAATTTATTTTTACTTACAGGTCACTCTCTGTGCTTCACTATAAGAATGTGAAGCACAGGGAGTGAATTAGAGGCGGTGTGTGAACACACTGACTTTGCCATCTAATTTGCATGTTATCGCGGTGATGACTCAATCACCGCGATCACATGCCCGGAAATCGACCGATCGGGTCCAGGAGCTTTGCCTCGGGTGCGAGGCTCAGTCCTGGGCCCGTTGCAGACTGGCTGGCGGTGCCCACGGAGCGCACCGCCGGCTAGACTGCATGACGAGTTAACTCGTCATAAGGTCGCTAATGCGGCAGCTCTTATGACGAGTTAACTCGTCATAAGGACGGGAAGGGGTTAAGAATAATACCAAAATTGTTATGTTTTTTTTTATTATTTTTATTTTAACCCCCATATACTATAGTTTTATGTTTATTTGTGTTTATTTTATGGCTGCCTTGCTTCAATAAAAATAATAATAATGATGTATAGAGAGATCCTACCAGTGCAGCAAGCATTTTTAAGAGAGCCTTTCAATAAATGATAGAGATTAAAAAATAAAACCCCATGTTTGAGGAGTTGTAGGTGTGTGAATTCATGTGTAATTGATAATGATGTGTGTGTATCTGCTTCCAAACATTACCAGTGATATACATCGGGGAGAGACTTACAATATGTCTCAAGGATAATTCTGTTCCATTTGATGTGCTTGGGAAGTAAATGAGGCCATTCCACTGTAGAATCTGCTTACAAAGAGAAGGATTGTGTGTTTTGAAACACGCTTAGATGTGGTTAAACTTTCCAAATGTTTAACAACAAATTCCCTTGTTAGCACTTGAGTCATACGAGATTATAAAGTGAAAGAAAAGTGTTAATTCACAGTTCCAGTTATATGTTAGTGGTTCCTTGGAGGAATCTGTGTAAAACCCATAAAAAAAAAAAAAAGCATTCTGTTTTGAAGGACATACTAAACTCTACTTTAGTGCCACATCCGGCACTCAGGAGACTCTAAGGAGGCACTTGACTGCATATTGTCGCCATCATGGCCAGCGCCACCATAAGGCTGCCCAGGCAGGCGGCTTTGGGCGCCGCAGCGCGGGGGGCACCAGCGGGGAGAGTGCCAGCAGGAAAAAAAATGCCAGTAGAGGCACTGGCTAGGGAGATGACCTCTACACGGCTGGAGTGGAGGACCCTGGGAGGGGGCGGATCTCACCGGGTGGGAGGGCCACCCCCTCCCCATGAAGCACAGTGGCGTCTGCTCACGCTCCCCGCATGCAGTGATAATGCAGGGTATCGGAAACCCCATCATCACTAAGCACGGGGACAGAATGCATACTGTGCATTTGCAGTATTGTGTGCATGCGCACTAGCACGGTCTGTTGACCTCCAGTTCGCTCTGGGCAGAATTTGGGAGGTATATGACATTGGCAATGCAGGATTCTGGAACCAGCATGGATTTGGAAGGAGGAGTATCAGTGGTACTGGGGATGCATAGTACTGCTGTCTCTCAAAGTGACAGCACTTCTGCCCATTAGCAAATCTCTGCCCATGCACAGCATTCATTCTCCAGAGTCCTGAGTACCAGAGCAGCATGGCAGGATAAAAGTCACGAATCTGGACTATGCTGCTTAGTGGGACAGTTAGTAGTATGCTATAAGGGGCCATGTTTAAAGTGGTGATATTGATTAACCACATCTAATATTATTAAAGTTATGACATTAAAGTGATACTGATGATGCACTCTAAATGTTTAAAGTGCATTTACTGGAGCCACACGTCCTAGACGTGAGTTATGTAAAACCAATGAGGAGGATTTAAAAACATAGAAACAGAGATTGTGCAGATTTTTTTCTCTAAATTGTTTGCCTTGATGTAGAGCAATCTGGACATTTGGGACTGGGGCACTTTTGTCAAGTGTTAGTGCTATACATTGGTGAATGCAGAGATTATTAGGTGCTATTTGTACATGTGCAAAATTTGTACATATTCCCCCAGGGGACATTATCGATAAAGAGAGGGTTACCATATCCTGGTGACTAAAAGGAAAAAAAAGAGGACACACACCTGCATTCTTTGCCATTGCACCCACAGCATCTGATTGCATTCACAGGACATGTTCCACTCACAGGACTTTCCCCCATCACCGACTGCACTCACAGGACTTAGCCCCAGCACTGACTGCACTCACAGCACTTAGCCCCAGCACCGACTGCACTCACAGGACTTTGCCCCAGCACCGACTGCACTCACAGGACTTTGCCCCAGCACCGACTGCACTCACAGGACTTTGCCCCAGCACCGACTGCACTCACAGGACTTTGCCCCAGCACCGACTGCACTCACAGGACTTATCCCCAGCACATGTTCTATTCTTTGTCCGCCTCCTCCTCTTCCCCTAACATAGCGTTACGATTAGAGTGCATGCCTTCAGGCAGGATCTATAGAAGTCACTGCCCGGAAGTGATGGTCACGTTGCACCTGAAGAGCGGATATTGGATGCCGAAGCAGCAGATTGGCGAGTACAATAATCGGGTTTACAAGTTACGGGTTTTTTGAAAAGATTAACATGCAGCATGTTAATGATTATGTTGCATGTTACTCTTTACAAAAACTGCTACCTGCAACCCAGACATTAGTAGAAATCTAAAAAACCTGAATGGACTAAATGATCCTCAAAAAGATAAAGTGCAATTTTAGGGCATAGTTCGAAAAGTAGCTATTACATTACACATTTATTCTGGTACATTGGTTCGCAACCTTTTTTGCCCCATGCACCATTTTCACCATATGTCAGAATGTCATTCCCTGCACTCCACCGAGTCAGGTGCCAGAGCAGAGACTTCACCATGTTTAAGATATGCATTCCAAATAATAATATGCATATAATATGGAAAATGCTTTATTTTTTTCTATATTGATACATATTCATTTACTTGGATTATTTTTATAGTGGAGTTTTACAAATTTAATAGCAATAGAAAATGTTAATAGATTTTGAAACTTAAATAAAACTAGTTTTTTTTATATACTGATAACAAATTACTTAACAGACTAAACTCATGCATACTTCAATAATGGAAAAGTTCAATAGAATGCCAGGGTATTGAACTTCCGTTTATTCAGATGAAGATTGCAGACAATGAGACCTTTAATTGCTTTTTTTTCACCTATTCTTGGATACGTGGAGTGTTTGATTTTCAATCTGCTCTGCTGCTTCATTTTTACTTGCAGCATAGTTGAAAAGCCTGACAAAGATACACTAAATGGACAAAAGTATTGGGACATCATCTGTTACACAAACATGGAAGTGTATGATATTGTTACATTCAGAATGCAGAACTGGAACCCTTGACTAGGGTATAGTCAATTCTCGGGTTAATGCCCCCTATAAACCCCCCAATAATGACAGACACCAGAATTTATGGAAAATAATTATGGCCATACTTTTAAATATGGCCATATCTTTATTAAAATAACATCATCTGTCATTGCCTAGTATAACATTACCCCACCCTTTATTCACATAAACTTGGCAATGACACCCCAAAAGATATAAAATAATTTGCATACTGATAACAAAACTTGTAATAACAATATTACAACCAAACACCTAAAACACATAACACACATAAACACATATAAAGGAGGGGCATACCGAGATCCCCCTCCCACCCGGTTTGAGCTACCAACTTGCTCAGAACCACCAAACACACCAACAACCAACTGGATAACATATCCAAACATACATAAAACTCTCCCTAAAGTGCACTACCCTTGCAATCTACGCCACCAGCCATCCATTGACGCCTCAAACTGGATGCGCCCCCCCACCACGCAGCGCCAAAGCTCGCTCTAGACCTATTTGGAAACCCAGATTAAGCAAATCCAGACCCACATCATTCAGGTGAACCCCATCATACCTGTATGCCCCTGGAAGCACCTTTTCCAATTCCCAATGGCGAATTACCACCCCTCTCTGGGCCCTGATAAAGCTAGCCATCAATTTATTAATCTTACCCTTACTCTTGCTGAGCGCTACGTGATCCCTGGCATGCCTCCAACTTAATCTCGGGACTATTTCTGACCACACTATTTGCACTTCAGGAGCCACAACCTGCAGACGCAAAAGATCCCTCTGCATTTGACGTACTAATTCCCTCTGGGGGATCAAACCTAGGTCATTACCCCCAGCGTGAATCAGCACCAAATCGGGGACCCTGCCCTGCAATATTTTTTGAAACATCTCAAACCAAATGTCACTCCAGCCATATCCCCTGAAGCCGAACCACTTAATGGACAGGACGTTGTCAGGAAAGCCCAGTTGTCTACCGGCCATCCGAACTGCAGCTCTCCTTTTCGCCCAGAACACATAAGAGTGGCCGACAATCCATGCGACAAGACCTGTAACAGAAACTTCAAACAGTGACATGATACAAAACCATCACCACATCAGACCCTTAGGCCTTAAGTAAGAACGGAATCGCTGAGATTCCCACCTCCCAATTTTCTTAATGATATCCTCTTTAAAACCCAACCTGGCCGCTTCCGTGGCTGCCCCTATGCGAAAAGAATGAGTGCCAAATTGACAAGCATCATGGCCCAACCTTGCCAAACCTTTCTTGAACACCTGCTGGAACTGAAACCTCGAGAGCGAGCTGCCGTCTGCATGAATCAACAACGAACCCCCCAGACCTACCGCTGGGCGAATAGCCAAAAACCGTGAAACCCACTGGACAGGACAGCAACCATGCCCAGGTAAGGCATGCAGCGTGATCTTACAACCTTTCCCAAAAACATCCGTCTTAGATCTCCGCAACCAGATATGCACTTTACCTGACTCTACCTGGGTATCCGATCCTTGAATCCCACCAGCTGTACGTTTGTTCGCACTTACCAGCTCCCCCACTCTGAAAGCCCCAAAGAAAGCTAAAACATAAGCAGTCGAGAATAAAACCTCCTCATAAGCATCTTCACAGATAACATGCAAAGCCTCCAGCAAGCCTTCCAGAATGGCCACCGATACTGGCCTTCTTCTATCGTGAGCCCTCTTCCCCTTCTTAAACCCCCTCAATGCCAATTTGATCAGGAAATTCTTTGTGAAATCCGGCCAACCCTTAAATTTGAACAGGAACGCCAACGCTGACATGTTACGCTCCAGTACTGCTGGGGACACACCTGCCAACATTAGCCGAAATATAAACCACAATAAGGTGTCCAATCTATCAGTTGAAGAACCTTCAGCACCTACCTGGCTCAATAAATCTTCCCATTCCCCCCAAATTTTGCTATAAGCTTTCCAAGTTGACGGGGCTAAAGATGCCCTCACCCAATGTGCAAGCACGATGTTCCTAGCTTCCACATCTCCTCCGGGCATCTCACCCCCACCTCCTCTGCCTCCGGAGCCACCAGCCGAAATCGGGAAAACTGAAACCGAGAGAGAGAATCAGCTATGACATTCAAATATCCCGGTACATGTCTTGCCCTAAAGGCTATATTGAGGGACATGCACAAAAGCACCAGCCGCCTAAGGAGCCGTATCACCGGCATAGAAGAAGCTGAAAGCCCATTAATTGCCTCTACCACCGCCTGGTTGTCAGAATAAAAGACCACCCTTCTGTCTTTTAACCTGTCTCCCCATAGAGCCAGCGCAACCACTACCGGGAACATCTCCAGGAACGCCAAATTCCTAATCAAAGGGCATGATTTCCATTCCTCAGGCCATTTCTCAGCACACCATTTACCCCCAAAATATGCCCCAAAGCCCACGCTGCCAGAAGCGTCAGTGAAAAGGTTTAAATCCTGCAAAGACACCATCGCCTTCCGAAAGAAAACCTTCCCATTGAAGTGCAACAAAAAGGTATCCCAAATTTCCAAATCTTCCCTCAATGGTCTAGTAATTCTGATCAAGTGATGTGGAGCCGACACGCCCGCCGTAGCCCGAGAAAGGCTCCTACTAAAGACTCTCCCCATGGGGATCACCCTACTAGCAAAATTAAGCCTCCCCAGCAAAGACTGCATCTGCCGCAGTGTCACCTTTTTTGCCCTTTGCATCTCAGCTACGCCGTCCCTAAGGGCTGCTAACTTATCCTGAGGCAACCTGCACTCCCCAGCCAAAGAATCAATCTCAAGGCCCAGAAAGCTTAAGCAAGTGCTGGGCCCTTCCGTTTTATCAGCCGCTAAGGGAACCCCAAAACAGCCAGCTACCCATTCCAGTGTGCGCAGCAAGAAACGACAGTCGTCAGAGCCCGCCGGCCCAACGCAGAAAAAATCATCCAGATAGTGCACAATCCTGCGACTACCCGATTCCTGCCGGACCACCCACTCTAAGAAAGAACTGAATTTTTCGAAGTAAGAACAGGAAATGGAACACCCCATAGGCAAACAGAGGTCAACGTAAAACCGTCCCTCAAAACAACATCCCAATAAATGGTGACATTGAGGGTGAATAGGAAGCAGCCGGAAGGCAGCTTCTACGTCAGCCTTTGCCATGAGGGCCCCGGGCCCTGCTTTTCTCACTACATCGACCGCCTGGTCAAAGGAGGTGTATGATACCGAACAGAGATCTCTGTCGATATCATCATTCACAGAGGTACCATAAGGGAAGGACAAGTGATGTATCAGCCGATACTTCCCAGGTTCCTTCTTTGGCACCACCCCTAGAGGAGAAATCCTAAGATCTGTCATAGGAATGGATTCAAAAGGCCCTGCCATGCGCCCCAACATGACTTCCTTCCCTAACTTTTCCCTAACCACCTCTGGGTAGGAATCAACTGAAATCAAATTCCTATGGAAACGCCCCCCTTTTCTGTCAACATGGGGAATGAAAAACCCTGTGGAAAAACCCTCCCGCAACAGCGCTGCATCCTGTACATTAGAGTAAAGGCTTAGCCAAGGCAGCATCGCGTTTAGCCGCACCGGGGTGGCCCCCAATGGGAACCACATTTCCTGCTGAAGCTGCGGCGGACCCTGCCTGACCGGACTTACCCTTCTTAAAGCAGCGCAGACTACTGTGGGAGCCTCCACAGTAGGTGCATTCGTGTTTAAATTTGCACCCCGCCCCCCACTTACAGATTCCTTCATTGAACTGCCAGCAAAACCCCGGTTTGTGTGTGGCCGACGAAGCTGGCGCATTCCCCCCGCCGACCCCTCCATGAAAGGGCGCCGCTTTTTGCGCCATCATCAATTTTAGCCAAAGTGGGAGATCAATCTGATCCCAACGCATCCCCGGGGTCCCTGCCAACTTCTGCCTAAATTGCTCGTCATACCGCCACCACGCCAATCCGCCGTAGGTGCGGTATGCTTCCCAAATCCCGTCTAGGTAGCAAAACAAAGCTTCGCATACCTCAGGGGACCTTCGTACTGTAATGCCTGCCAGGATACAAAAAGCGCGCAACCAAGTCCCAAAGGTCTTGGGAATCTTCCTATACCTCCGCTTTTTCTCTTCCTCCTCCTTCTTGGAGTCCTTTTTATCTTCCTCCTTGAGGTCAAGGAACTCCTCAAGAGGGAGAAGAGAATAAATCTCCACATATTCTCCCTTCACCACTTTTTCCCTAATCTCTGACCTCAAATGCGCCCCCAAGGGGCCCGCGAATGACATGTAACCGCCCAGCCTCGCTACCTCTGAAATATCCCCTACCTGCGCAGTATTCTCACTTAACTCAACACCCAGCAAAGGCCCTGATATTTCCGCTGCCTGCGGAGTATTAGGGGGAGCCACTGTCGGGATTCCCTCCCCCGGACTACTGCTAACTACCCCCTTTTCCATCTCCCTGCCTGGTGCCCACACTTCACCCACCCCCGGTGTGGACCCGTGTTCGTTCAATGAGTCTAACAGTAGCTGTAAGCCGTCCCTTAGCTTCTGCGTATGTGAAGTGTATTCTCTGGACTCACCAGTTGGGCCCCCAGCAGTTGGCAACTTCTGGGCCGTGTTCTCTGTCCGTCCTCCCTCCGAGATCCCTGTAGAAACTGTGTTGGCTGCCTCCGCCGGTCCTGCAGCCGTAACTCGGTCCCTCGCCACAGGTGTCGACATCCTCGGGTTCCGTCCTGCAGCCCTGGAAGAAACACTAACTCCAGCCTGGGCCGGGTCGTGAGCGACTCCACTTGGTACCAGGTTCCGTACCACCTGACTCCTGCCCTTTGACTGCCTCCCTGTATGCTCCCTGTCACTTTCCATCCTCTCCTCGGTATTATAACCCCTGACATGAGCTGGGCCGTAAGGACGCCGTGGGGGGGTAGGTGTCCGACTTCGGTGACCCCCTGGGCTACCCCGATGACCTGACCGTGGGCTTGCTCCTCTTCGTCCTGCCAACTCCCCCTGTCCCTGCCGGGGAGACCTGCAGTACCGGGCCGACCGTCCCTGTGCTTCCTGACGTTGCTGCTTCCTCCAATCTTCCCAACCCCTCCTGGGTGATGCGCCCCTAGATGTGGCCCTCTCAGACCTGTCTGCGTAGTACCTGTCGGACCGGACCTCCCTCCTATACGATTCTGACCTGCCTCCGCTGGATTGGGCCCTTGATGAACCTCTGTCCTGGGACCTGCGCTCCCTTGCCCCCGATTCCCTGCGACTGCACGGCTCACTATCCCTGTTAACCGAAACCCGATTCCTCCGGTGCACTGCAAAACCTTCCTCTCTCACTGGGGACTGACTCCAAAGTAACGGTGAGGAACCCCTGGAAGGGCTCCTGGTTGTCCCTGCTCTAGGCCTCAAACCGGGTCCCAGGGCCACCCCCCGTCCAGCCTCTCTCTGTCCCGATGGGGGGGTGCCTGACTCTCCATCCTCATCCCTGTCCTCCACGAACCCCGGGGTAATTATACTGGGGCCTGCCTCAACCGGATCCCTAGGCCCTAACACGGCCGTTACCTCCGTTTCCTGGGTCTCCCACGCCATGCGGTCCGCATCTGCTCCCGGTAAGGCCGCAGCGCCGCCTCGACCTCCGCGGCCTGCTGTCACAGCTCCACCTGTCTTCCGCGCTAGGCCCGAAGGCCCGGGTCTCGCCTCCTCTGCTACCCCCGCCGCAGGCACCGTCCCCCTTGCGGCCTGACACGGTCCTTTCTTCTGTGGGCGCTTCCGGCCCACCTGTAGCTCCGCCGCCGGGCTCCGTTTTCGCCTCCGCCGCCCTCCCGCTTCTGGACTCAGGCGTTGCGGAGGCCTTGTCTGCCGCACCAGGCGCGATGCTCCGTCTCCCGCCGCTGACATCTGTAATTCGGGCCCAAGTTGCTCCCGCAGCCAATCTGCTCCTCTGGTCCTCACAGCAGCACGGATCCCCTCCAGTAAGCCATCCAGATCAGACTCCATCATCAGATTCTTGACAGGCGAAGATCAAACTGAACCTGCAAAACAAAAGACTAAAATCAAGGTAGGTGAATCTTTTTACAAAATGACTGATCCTTAAAATGGCTGCTATCCCTTATATAGGACCTAACTCCTCCCTGTTATAACACCAACCCACTTCCTTACCCTCAAGCCATTAACCCCTTCCTAACCCAGTCAATGCCCCCTCAGGTTGACTCTGCTGCCCCCCGGGGGCTCCCGGAGCGGAGATTGAACCACACAGGTATCGGGTAAAACTTCTAAGAACCGTGATGGAGTTCTTAGCCCTCCAACTACCTTTATCCGGGGGGTTGAGCTCCAGGATGTAGGTAGCCATGGGTCTTACTGATGATCCACCTGGAACCTCGAGTAATCCCACACCAGGTGGAGCAGACAGAAGAATGATACGAATGGAAGTCAAGGGTAGAGCACAGGGGAAAACAGATCAGCGCAGTTAATAGCCGGAAGTCAGAATCAACAGGAAAACACTGGATAAATTCTCTGGATCAGAACACAGACAACAATCCACTGCACTGCACGGCAAATGCTTCTGCTTCGAGGTTGAGTTGCTGCTGTTCCTAAACACTTCAACTTTCCAATAAAACCACTTACAGTTGATCGTGGTATATCCAGCAGGGATGAAATTTCATGAACTGACTTATTGCAAAGGTGGCATCTTATCACAGAACTACCCTTTTTTTTTTTTGGTTTTTTTTTTTTACAAATGGTTGTAAATACAGACTGCATGGCTAGGTTTGGCCCATTTGTACTGTAATATTTGAATTGAATGCACTTTATATTTGTCGCACCAGCTTAACTTAATTATTATTTTATTTTAGCTGTACTATCTATTTCTAATAATGTTATCCTCTTCACTTTTTATAAGCTTTTATATTTTTAGATTTTAAGTGTCCATACACCTTGGGCTTTTGGATATTATTATTGCATGGCTGGGAGCTTGATGTTATACACCTGTGGTAATGCTTCTGATTGAAAAACCTGAATTGAATAACTAAGTGGTGTTTCCCAATACTTTATATTTATAGTGTATGTTGACACTAATGGATAGTTCTTTCTGCCACTTTTTGGAATTGCACACCAAGGACCAGAATTCTGGGATTGATTTCTTATTGTCTTTAGCTCCAAAAATCAGGAAAATGTTGTCTTAATTAATTTTCCAGTGCTGTCAAATGCTTTATTTTTGTGCCATACAATGTCTATGGAGTGTTAGAGGCTACCATCTAGAACAGCCGGAATGTCCACCCAGAAATCCAGTTTAACACTACATGGGCCATTCAGATCACTGATGTGATTCCAAATTAATCGAAATTCAGGGATTCTTGAATAAAACCCTCAAATGTTCCGGGTCATGGTCACCTCCTGCCTCTTCTAAATACTGTTCGAGTCTTGATCTGATCTGTTAAATCAGGCCAAACTTGCACTGTCTCTGCCGCTCACCCACCCTGCACTCAAAGTGTTAATTATACTAAACACCAGCATGACTCATAGGTGACTAAGATACAACAGCCATGTGAAAGAAAAGACAGAATACGTCATAAATGCATTAACTAGAAACTTTACAAGGAAGATCTGGTGCCAAGTCATCTTATAACCAAAAACTAAAAGAAAATGTGTTTAAATAAATATATTACAGTATATCTAAAGATATTTAAAAATAAATAAAATATAGAATATCAGTGTTTTTACAATGAGTCACACCAAACCAAGTTCATATAGTATAACCTGCAGTGTTTGTCCATTTACTAGTCTTATGATATGTATGTATACTTGCCAACTTCTTTGAGAGATGCCCTGGGTCAGCAGTCTAAAAGGGGCGGGGTTATGTGACATCACAGGAAGTCATGCAACAAGATTGCATTCCATCCTGCCTGGTCTAGGTACTGGGCGTCTGGAACCCATTTGTTTCCCTTTAGGCTGTCTTGTAAGCCTACACAGTGTAAATGTAATGCCGTCTATGCCTAGGCAGCATATATCTGTTGCAACAAACTCAAATTTGACAGGTACCCCAAAAATGGGACTTTTCCCAGCAAATTCAGAACTGCTGCCAGCTATGTATGTATGTATGTATGAACAAAATTAAAATCATAGCATTGCTGGGACAGCCATTTTGATTTTTTTTTCAGCTTGAGTACAACCTCGGGTTATCAGGCTCTGATTGAAATACTGGGCTCAACTAAAAATACTGGACACCAAAAAACCACCTCCCACAGAAAGCAATACAAATGTCAGTGATTTACTTTAGGTGTTTAGTTGCTGAGCAGGCGCCACAGAACAACTGAGCACTGAGTCTATTCACTAAAACGTGAGTTGAGGTGAGATAAACCTTTATTGTCACCAACTTAGCTATACATTGTGCAGGAATACACCTGGTGAGTTTGCTTAGTGGGGGAAAACAGGGTTTGTATCGGGGAAGCAAAAAATAAAAAGGTGTAATCTGATGCAAGCGGGGGTGTAACTAGAAAACCACCAGTGCGAAAATTTAAGTGGGCCCTCCAACTTCACCAAGTAATATGACACCCACTTCACAGAGTGCCTGGTTTGACCTCAATCAGCATGTCAGTGCCAGATTTTGTCCCCAAACAGCTTGTCAGTGCCAATGTTGTCCCCAGTTTTTCAGTGCCAATGTTCCCCCACACAGCTTGTTAGTGCCATTGTTGTCCCAAAACAGCTTGACAATGGTATGTTTGCCCCCAAACAGTTTATCAGTACCCTATTTGCACCCACACTTCTTGTCAGTGCCAACTATGTTCCTAGACAGTTTGCCAATGATGATTTTCCCCAAATAGCTTGCTTGCTATTTGTCCCCAAACAACTTGGCAGGGCCATCTTGGTCCACAAACAGCCCTTCTGTGACATATTTGCCACCAAACAACTCGTCACTGCTTATTTGTATAAAAACAGCATGTCAGGGCCTTATGTTGCACCCAAACAATGTATCAGTGTCATATTGTCCCTCAAATAATGTGTCAGTGTCATAATTGCCCATAAACAGCGTCAGTGCCATAATTTCCCCAAAATGGCATGTCAGTGCCAACTTTGTTCCCAAACAGATCGCCAGTGCCATATTTGCTCCCAAACAGCTTGTCAGTGCCATATGTGTCCCCAAACAGCATGTCACTGTCATGTTTGCATAGGGAAGCTATCGTGGGCGCAATCTCTCAGGAGAAGATAGAATGTAAGGTGACTATATGGTAAATTTAAAAAAGGTTTAATCAGTATAAAACAACACTAGAAAATGCATCTAATTTATAAAAATATAAATTAACAAACTTAAACAGTTACTTAAACATTTCTAAAAAGATATAGTGGACCAAAACATCAGATGTGTTTTGCCACTGGAGCTTCTTCAGGGTTTTTGCTATGTGAAGCTAAGGTTGCCACCTGGCCAGCATTTTACCAGCAGGCTGTAAAATAAATTGGCTTGACCCCACCATTAAGTCTATGGAGGAAGTAGCATGTCAATGTGGGAACCCTGTGCGAGGCAGATGATTAACCGACGGCTGGCTGTTGGCTGAGTCTGATAAGCAGCCTTGCGGGTGCAGATGTGTTTAAAGCTTGAGTTCTTCAGCTATGTATTGCTATTCGTGAGACTTCCATGTCCATGTTTACTACTCTTGTTAAACTTTTTTCTATGAGGTCAGAATTTTAGATGTGTATGAGTATATGTATGTCTATATATAGTGTGTTTAAATGCACTTTATGTGTTTATATATTAATTTTTGTAAATAAAATGCAATATTCTTTTAATTATTTTGAAGGGTGTACCAAATGTACTCAATTAGCCATAAAATCCCTTAATGCCTGGCCCAAAGCCACAAAATGGTATTTTAAATGTTGAAATGTACGCTGATGTATAACAACGATTGCACCTATTTTATACATCCCACCACTTTCATCAGGTTGAGATTGCCCTTGGTTAGCGGAGGTTTTCTGTCCAATCTCTGGTGCATATGTGCACTTTTTTTTTAAAATTTTCTGCTGTCTTGTTGCTAACGCCTTACTTTTGCCAGGTCTTAGCACTAAAAATTGGCACAAATAATGGTGCTATTTCCATAATGCACCAACTTGTATATATGACCATCATAGTGAGGTTTTTAATGTGTCCCTGTTTTCCAGGGACACATATTTGTTCCACATGCTGCAGACAGAGCATGCAATGTGCAGCCCGGCAGTATGTAGGATGTATATACGCACAAACACCATCCAATTAATTAATCAGGGTGGAGATCTCATAGGATTGTGTCTGTGTGAATATACATCCAAAATACTGCACTTTGCATGCTCTTTCTGCAGCAACTATGGTAATTGAGTCTAGCAAGGTAATACTATGTATACTTTACATGCGTCTTGCTGTCACCTTCAGTTCAATCCCTACCTTCCTTCTCAAGCTGCTTTCAGTATACATTCGGTGCAAGGGTAGTCAACTGGAAATCCTAGCTGTTCTGTTTCAACTCCCATCAACCTCAGTTACTACACTAGTTAAACGTTATGGGGATCTGTGTTCCAGGAACAGCTGCTCTGTTACCAGTTGGCCTCCCCTAATTTCAGTTGTTTACTTGGTAGAGAAACAGTGTTCAGTCCCTTGTACCAGCTGGTCATTCCTGCTAGATGCATTTCATCCATTGTTCTGATATGCAAAACAGATACATTTAAATCCCTGTTGTTCTCAATCCCTTTTGTGTTTGGAACTATGACAAGTAATGTGTCGGCTCAATCCAATGCCTGAGTTTTCACATAATATACTTCATTTTTCATATACTTTTTTATAGGAATGTAGTGTTTACCCCTTCAATACTTACGTTATTTCAAATGTGTTATTCATATAGAACATATGTGTTTTATTGTGTTGTGTGACACAAGCAAATACATACGTCCTGCTAGGAAGCAAGGGTTAAAAACAACTTTAATTGTCCTTTAAAGGGACAGTAAACTTTGTTTTTCACTTGTGCTTCTAATGTAGAAACTGGTTGGTATCTCTATTGATGATCCCATGCAAACACAAGGGTCTCTCTCTGCATTAACAGAGAGAGACCCCCGCAAAATTCAGACCACGATCAGATGAGCAGGGCAGATCAGATCGGGGACCAGCAGGACATATTATTTAACACCTTCGCGACAAAGGACGTGTCAGGCACGTCCTGGGAGAAACTCCCTTAACGACAAAGGACATGCCTGGCACGTCCTGCGGTGAATCAAGCAGTTCAACGATCAACGATCGTGAAAACCACTTTAACGGTGCTGGTCTATTGACTCGATGTCGAGGCAATTGCCAGCACCGAAATTTCTATTTTGGGGCACCCACGATCGCCCCACGGAGCGATCGTGGGCGCCATATTGACGGAGCATGCTGCTCCGTCAATATGGCTAAGCCCTCTGCCGGTCTGAGCTTCGGAAGTGAAAGTAACTTCACTTCCGTCGCTCTGAATATGCTACTTGACTGCCCCTAGTGGTAGTTAAGTAGCATTGCAATAGAAAATATTTAAAATAATTATTTAATTAATTAAAAATAGGTTATATAGATAGATTAGCCTATAGGGTTAAAATTAAATAATTTTTAGCATAATGGAAAGGGTTAAAATTAAATTAAAATTTAAAAATATTAAGGGATATAATAAGGATTAGAGTTGGGGTTAAATTTAGTGTTAGGGTTAAATTTTGGGTTCTGGTTGGGGTCAAAAGGTCAATATAGTAAAAAACAAAAAACACTATTTTTGGTTTTTGCCCCATAACTCGCAAAAAAATACCAAAAAATATGGAAACATGCATATTTTTAAAATCAGGACAACATTTATAAACTATTTAGACAGGGTCTTTTTTAATGATTTGATTTGTGTAAATTATATTTTAGGTCAAAGTTAGAAAAAGTGGGTTTTTAAAAAAATTACATCATATTTTTTGATTTTTTTTGTAGTAAATTATAAGATATGATGAACATAATAGTGTCTAATGAAAGCCCTTCTTATGACGATAAAAACAACATATAATTTGTGTGGGTACTGTATGTGAGAAAGAAAAAAAAAACCAGCTAAACACAAACACCCTAGAAATGTCAAAACAGCCATTGTCACCAAGGGAAAGTCAAGGTGAAAATGTCTTGTCACTAAGGGGTTAAAGGAAGCAAGGGTTAAAAAAAGTTTAGTTTTTTTTCTTTTTCTTTATGTTTTTCTTAATATATGTTTTGTGGACATTGAAATAAAAAAGGAACACAATTAGCTTGAAATTATTTATACAGTGAATTATTCTATATGTTGTGTCAGCAGAATTTTAAGCATATGCATAAATGAAGATGTTGTAAATGTATCTGCGGGATATGTGTCATTTGCATATCAATTCACAGGATGATATCATCATTTTAGCACATTTAACTCTTGCTTGCAATTCTGTGAACACAATGTCTTGATCATGTTTGATCATTGTCTATTCCCCACATTGACATATAGACAGTGTTTAGGTGTTGGAGTCCCTTTAAATAAAGCGTAACTTACAAGTGAAATCAAAAGATGTTGTCAGTTCACTTGTAAGTTCAGTTTTAACGAATAGCACCATTAAAATCCTTAAACATATGATTGTTTGTACCATTACACAATAGTTTTTTTTTTGCACTGGCACGTCATACATGTCTTTGTGGCCTCTGATAGACAGACATACACATTATGACCACTGACAGCTAGCAAGCCAGAGGAGGCAGTGTGATGCTTTGACACGTACCACCCACCTAAGCATTGTTTTAGACCATGTACACCCTTTCATGTAAATGGTATTGGCCTCTTTCAGCAGGATTATGCGCTCTGCCATAAAGCAACAATGGTTCAGTAATGGTTTGAGGAACACAACAACGAGTTCAAAGTGTTGACTTGGCCTCCAAATTCCCCAGATCTCAATCCAATCAAACATCTGTGGGATGTGCTGGACAAACAAGTCCAATCCATAGAGGGCCCACCGCACAACCTGCAGGACTTAAAGGATCTGCTGCTAACGTCTTGGTGCCAGATATGACAGCACAGCTTCAGAGGTCTAGTGGAGTCCATGCCTCGACGGGTCAGGGCTGTTTTGGTGTCAAAAGGGGACGTACACAATATTAGGCAGGTGGTCATAATGTTATGGCTGATCAGTATGTATATATATATATATATATATATATAAATATACACACTATATACAGATATGAGTGATTATTCCAAATCACTGAACGTCCTATTTCCCAGAACGTATTGTGTACGTTAAGTGACGCATAACTGTATATTAAACGTATACTCCATAAAAAGCTTTGCTTCCTGCGGTTTTTGGAGAGACTGCCCAAATGATGATTTTTATGAAGACAGACAGATATTGCTGTAGGCTTTTCCAAATAAAGTATCTGTGGGAGACTTGCTATCCTCAGTTGAGTAATTATGTATAGGAATGAGTGTAGAAACTTCAGTTTGAATTTCTTACACATCTAATATTGGATAAATGTGATATTTATCCCTCACTGGTTCGTGCAATAATGTATTTTAAGTCATATTTTAACTGACATTAAAATATGACTGGGGGGGGGGGGGGCGGGCGAATGTTTTATCAAAACTGTGTTAGTTTGCAACTCATAGTATTAATAAGTTTTTTTATGAATATTTGAAACATTATTAATATAGTTAGGACATGTATGGCCTAAGCCCTAGGTGTCCAACTGCAGCCCCTTTAGCTGCTGCAGAACTACAAACCCCAAAATTCCCACAAGATTTCTAGAATGACAGGGAATTATGGTAGTTGTAGTACCGAAATAGCTGGAGGGCCACAGTTGGATGCCTAGGGCCTAACTTTTATTTACACAGTCAGGAGGTTAGTTTACTTCTGGACTCTGCCATACCAAACATTTCCTGTTCATTTTAATAGTTCATTGTCCGCTTTTTTTTTACCATTATCCCACCTACTTTCTTCATACCTGCTTACCCTGAGGACCAGACCTGGAGTCCTAAAGGTTAGCTGTAATAGCACAGAATTATGGGGATGGTAGTCATCAGTCGCCTGAGTGTCAAAGGTTTACTATTGGAAACAACTAGCGCCTATTAATAAGATAATCATTACATTATTGGCTCATGTACCCAACTAGGCCTAGGCTGGCACGTGACATGGGGTGGCAAAAAAAGACACCCAGCTGCCTGCTCGGATGCCTGTGGTGAACTGGCAATTGACCACACCAGGCTGTGTGTTTCGGCTATTATGCAATGCATCTCTACCAATATGGCGCCTCGTTGAGGTCACCTGCCATTGATTCATCCTATAGATAGAGCCGGCCTGTCACGCTGATAGAGCTCGGATTGGCTGTCTTGCTGTCACTTGGAAATTGAAGTCTTGGAGTGAAATGTTTGGTGTCAAGATAGAGGAAAAGAAGCACCAAGAGAACGGAAGGAACATTCCCAACACAGTTAACCATACTGTACCTTAAGCACAGGAATATATATTATATATTTTCCTTCCAGGCATATCTCGAGAACTGAGTGGCAGGGTCAGTAGATGCTGGAAACCTGATATTTGTGAGTAAATTAAACATATTTAGAATACAGATATTTACATTTTAGTCAATGCACACTGTTTTATTATTCAACATTAATATACATGTCAAATAGGTTTTATTTACCTTGTCTCATTCAAAATTATCAATGAAAATGTATAAATAATAAAAAGAATTTTTAAGTTGGAGTAGTGGTTTAAACGTCTTGTAGGCACGCAAATGGTTAAATCAAGAATAAGCTAACAGACAATAAAAAAATGATATATTCTGCTCTGGCACTGGAACGGTTAAGCAAGGAATTTGTTTCCCCAGTTGCTTGTTGTGGACATTGTATCCCTTATCAGGTCACAAATATCCATTCAGCCCATTGTGCATCACATATTACATTACCCAAACCAGATTACATTACTTGTTTCCTCTAAAGCACAGGCAAGGGGAAGGCGAAACCGGCCAGCATTTTGTGTTTGTACTCGGCCTCTTATTTGTCCTTATTAAAAATATATTTCTGCTATTCTGATATATATTTTAATGTGTTGTAATGAAAACAAAATTGCTTTGTAAATTTATAAAAACAAATTGTACCCATTCCCAATAATACAGTATAAAGAGTGATGATTACAATATACTAGGATAATGTGACAATAATGTATCAGTATGTTTAACAACTCCAGCCCTGGAATATTCCTCATGCACCATAGTATGAAGATGCTGAACATGGCGATGTCATGTTTAATAATAATAATAATAATATTAGTTAACAATTAATGTACACTTTGAAGCATTGCTTTCCAACCTGCCTGGGGTGCAGTGTAGAGGGGCTTATATTGTCTCCAGGAGGGCATGAGGCATTTGATACAACAACCCGTGTACATTCAGTATCATCTGCAGATGGATGGAATATAGACTGGGAGTTCCTGGTGGTTCCTAAGTGTTCTGCAACCACTAGATATCATCAAAGGAGGAGATCCAGAAAATACATGTGTTTTAGAACAGATTCATTGAGAATAAATGTAGCTGGAGCCTTTCACATTGAGAGAAGTATACAGTGCAGTTGGGAGGTGTATAGCGTGGGATAGAGCTTGACAGTGATAGCGTGGGATGTATTTGGGGGATTTTTTTCATGATTAATGGGACATTAGCTGAAAAAATGTCAACATGCACATCATTTCCCTGAACAAGGCATCGTAATGTATGTATTTATTCTACCCTGTAACTTCACAGCACCCGCTATCTGCTCTGCCTCCAGATGTTCTGGCCACAGAGATGCTAGTGAGAGCACTCAGTGTTATTTGTTTCCATTCGTAAACTCCCATTGCTGTGTGCAGATGCCTGCCTTCTGAAATATGTGTTTTAATGCTAAGCTAGATTCATCCCTCTGCTCCAGCATCTGAGCATAGGACATCAACACATATCAATTGCACCTACTCCTTCCTGACCTATTTATGTCTCTGCACCGGGGAAAGTGGCAGGATTGTCAACCAAGTGATCATTGTACTGTGGTTTCACAGCGCCTGTCTGTTTGCAGCTGTGCTCATTTGTTCGCTGTGCATATCTTTAGTTGGATGTTTTGCATTTGCAATTCCACTGATACACATATTTACTTATTGTATTTTGTATGCTTGCATTATAATGAGTATTTTTATTGCTAAGGTTCTTTGCTGTTTCATTCAGGATTTAGTAGGGAAGCCTGCTGAAGTATCTGGTGATGTGTTATTTTACACTGTTTTTTGCCCCCATAAAATTCACATAGCATACCTTCCAACTTCTGCTCTTGGCAGATCAGGATGGGGGGGGGGGGGGGGGGGGCTTGAGAGGAAGTGCGTCAGCACTACATATGTAGAGGTCTGCTGGACAGGGCCTCAAAATCTCAACTGTGGTGTTTAAAGTGAGACAGTCGGGAGGCATGCCATGGGTGGCCTATTTACGCATTCTTAATAGCCATTTTAGAAGAAAAAAATTCAGGACTATCCAAAGAAAACCAAAACACTTGGCAACAATGCTATTGGATTACTTTATACTTTGTAAAGTCTAAGTATATAATTTTTGTTTGAGTGGGCTAATGCGCATCTGTATAATCTGCTTAATTCTAAGTGTTGCAGGCTCAATACCTGGCAGGGTCAACTCATCAAGTGATCCTTCCAAGGTAGGTAAAATGAGTGCCATTGAGTTTGGCAATCATAACTGCCTCTGGATATTGGACAAAAGTAAGATGCCCTTTGGAACATGTGCTCAACTTTCTTCCCAATGCGTTTAATGTTAAATTGGGGTTTAATATGAAGATCAAAGTTCTAAGTTCTTTTAGTAAATACATTCTTAGTCTATCCCTCCCCTTGTCTTCTTTTCCCCCCCCCAAAAAAAGAGACATGGCTGATAGCATTGGGGGAACAAAGAGGTTGGTTCCCTTTTGTTTGGTTCACATGTTTGGCTTGCTTGTAAGGGTACGTCCAAACATTTGGGGGGGGCGACAGACATGGGCGTTGAGTCAGAACAAGAAGCATGTTCCCGACATGTCCCTTATCTTCCCATGTTACACGCATGTATATGCCTCTGTGTACACAAACCCACATATTTGTAATAATAGCTCTGTACACTGCAGGTTTTGTAATAAATGTCATGTATCTATTGCATCTATAGTGATTTATGAGACTGGTGCTTTCTTTCAATTGATTTTTATATTCCCGCAATGTATAACCACAAGGTCATTGCTCTATTTGTTTGGATCTGGAACGTGTCTCGTTGGTGTTTTTTTTTTGCATGAGTGCTGGACATATTCAAATAGATTACCTGACTAATAATATTTATTTAGTTCCTGAAAATGATTATGTTTATGGTTCATGACCTGGAATAAGTACTCATTGGTATCTGTGTGCTCAAAAACCTGCTCCTTCATGTGTCCTTGTTTCGTTTCCACTTTATTTAGTATATTGTATTTTGTTTGGTCAGTTTAGAAGACATTCACCAAATTTGTCCCTGCACAATGTATAGATAAATGGTGAGATGAAATGTTTATATCTCACCTTAACTCCTCTCACTTTACTTCAACTTACCTGCAACTCACGTTTTAGTGAATAGCCCCTGTAGTCTCTATGAGTAAGCAATAACTGGAGACGTGAAAAGTGTGAGACTTTAGTACCACTGTTTTTTTTTAGTCTCAGGACTCCGGGAGCTCCCATGGGTGAGCACCAGTTACCAAATAGACGGTTTGGAGTTATTCTCTGTCTTCTATACATCAATTAATACTTTGTGTCTGCTAATTAGTGTACTTATTTTTGGGTATCAGACAATAGACCAAATAGTAACATCATATATAAAGATATATTTACAAAATCCAAAGATCAGCGCACTCACCTCAAAGCAGGTAGGAGAAAAACTCTTAAAGCTATAGGTTTCATTAAAGCTACTTAAAAACACCTGTCTTACTAAGATAACAAAATTGGAGATTTAGTCACATATATGGCCATATTATGCTAAGCCCACCATTTGTTTTCAACAAATACAAGTTACATTTTAATAATATTTCTAATAGCTCCTCTGTACTCAGTATGTGTGCCTCAGGATTTTTCATAGCAGAAGTTTTCATGTTCATTTCCAAGAGCATAAAAGACATGGAAAGAAAATTATATATATATATATATATATGTTTCTTCTATTTGCATTCTGGATTGTAACACCTTATCTGAACAATGGATGGTTTACTTGATTCCACCACATCGGCCTAAATCCTGTAAACCGATACCATTTTCAGTAGGAATATAGACAACCGACAAAAAACGAAACCCCGCTCTCATGTGTAAGAACATTACCCAATTTGATTTAGTGATTGTGTAAAAACATTTTATTATAATCTATACACTGTTTAAAAATGACATTTCTTTCTGTGTCTGAGTTAATAGATTTGGAATCGTGTTATGATAATTGTATTGAATATGGAGTTTACTATACATCTGTATGACAAGTAATTATGTTACTGAATTGTTTCTGCTGAGCTCCCGGATAATAAGGACTATTTTTGCAACAGCACTGATTACTTTCGTCATATCATTAGTCTGCTTTATAGGAAAGGCTTTAGAATAGTTAGTGAGCGGTTAAGTCAATTAAGTCGAAACGCGTCAGACTATGAAAGCTCTATGTCTTGTTTTAAAACTACACTCTGGATGGAGCTCTGCTGTACTGGGATGGATCCGAACATTCATATTTGTTAAGATTTGCCACTGTCTGTTTTAAAGGGACTATAACACCTAAATTGTGTTTACTATGAATGTAAGAGCATTATGGGAGATGTAGTCCACAACATCTGGCTTGCTGAAGGTTGTTTACCCCCAATCTAGAGAATAAAAATGATTGCAATTTTTTGGAACAATTTCAAGCAAATCCCTAAATTAGGATAAAAATGTTTTTTAAATGTGTCTGTTGAGTCTCCAGCGTATGACATCACCTTTGGCTTGATATACACATGCTTTTCAATGGGGAATGTGTAATTTGCATATACAGCTACAGGTGATGTCATAAGCAGGAGATTCCAAAGACACATTTAAAAAAACATTTTTTCTCCTAATTTAGGCATTTGTTTGCAATTCTGCTAACCAAATGTATTTATGATTTTCATCATATAATATAATTTACTATTAAAAAAATATATAAAATAGGATGAACATATGCCATAAAAAAACTGGATGATCGCGGTGCCATCGGGGGCCAAGAAGGTGTTGCATGGTGCCTCAAGGCATCATTGCAACACCTTTAACACATAGGCAGTAGAATCAAATCACTCCCTATGTGTGGCCATCATCATCTTATTGCACAATCTGAAGAATGTTGTTTTTTGAGCTGTTCTTTGCCCATTCTGTTTCCTCCTTTTCTGGAATTGATCCCACCACTTGTAGGAGTGTCTTCCTTTCGTACTCCTCATTTGCTCAGCCTATCGGTGATATGTTTGTCATGTTTAAACCTGTCCGCTTCAAAAAACATTATCACTTGCCTGTTCTTAGAGCCAGTTTCATACTGAGCACTGAGTGTGCCGCACTGTTAGTACTTTGCTAACCAGGCTTCTTCTCATTTGCTGCCAGCTCCAACCTGTGGACCGGTTTTTGACCTCACCCTTAGAACTCTGATTTCGTACTTCTGCTCTCAGTAGCTAAGAGCCAATAGAGGTGCAACCTCAGAGTAAAAATGGTTATCTGTCCCACCCATTTTTTAAAATGTATTTCCCCTATGTCCTCTCACCACAGATCTAAACCAGATCTAAGAATATGACACCTAAGGTTGAGAGACTGGGATAAAGCAGGAGACTAGAATACACAGGTGATTTCTTCTCTAAAAAAAAACCCATAGCTTAAATGAAATGAAGACATTCTTGGCCAAGCTGTCTTGCTTCCCTTCAGGACCATGAAAGTCATCTATAATTTATTTTGATTTGACTAATTAGATAGTGATACATTTTCTTCTCACTTGTCAATTTATAATATACTCCGCCACCCAGGCAGGTTCGAAAAACATCTGTAACTTTAGGTAAGTTAATTTCCCTGTCACTCTGGGCAGAAATCAATGTAAAATCAAGGACATCAATTCTCTTGGGTACACTTATCTACCACTGATTTCAGCATAGCGGCATCAGAATCGACCGCAAGCTGGTTCAATAAACAATTCAATTCTGGCTTTCACTTCTGAAAATAATAACATGAATTCTACTTTGTAAAATGCTTTTTAACAACATCTCACTGTCCAATTTGGCCAATCCATAGGATAGTTCCACCCTGGTAGATTTTATTATAAGGCATTTAGTACAAGTAATAATTATGCAATTAAAAGGTAATCTAGACCTTACAGTTGCTTGTGGTATGTTGCAATAAGGCACACATTTGTTATTAAATATTATTCTTATTTTAGGTTACCTCGAAAAATATACACTGATCAGTCATAACATTATGACCACTGACAGGTGGCAAACCGGCGGAGGCAGTATAATGCTTTGGGCAATGTTTTTATCGGGAACTTTGGGTCCTGCCATTCATGTGGATGTTACCTTGACATGTACCACAAACCTAAGCATTGTTGCAGAACATGTACACCCTTTCATGGAAACAGTATTCCCTGATGGCATTGGCCTCTTACAGCAGGATAATTCTCCCTGCCACACAACAAAAATGGTTCAGGAATGGTTTGAGGAACACGACAATGAGTTCAAGGTGTTGACTTGGCCTCCAAATTCCCCAGATCTCAATCCTATTGCGCAACTGTGTGATGTGTTTGACAAACAAGTCCGATCCACGGTGGCAGCACCTCACAACTTACAGAACTTAAAGGATCTGCTGCTAACGACTTGGTGCCAGATACCACAGTACACCTTCAGAGGTCTAGTGGACTCCATGCCTCGAGGGGTCAGGGCTGTTATTTTTGGCCAAAGGGGACCTACACAATAATAGACAGGTGGTTATAATGTTATGGCTGATTGGTGTATACTGTAAAAGTATTCCTGTAGTTTTATTAATTCTTAAAATGACAGTCTAGTTCCCAAACTCACTTTAGTGCAAGTGGAAGACTACTGCCTTAATAGTGCACAGGCTTTTTTTTCCAGTGTGATTTGATGGAGGAATTCTTTAATATTCAACATTTTTAATATTCTACTCAAACCCTCCCCTGCATCCTATACAATAGGTACTGCCGCACTGATTGTGTGTAGTCACTGAGCATGTATCAGTTTTGTTTCATTTAGTTCCTTCCTTTGCTGCTCTGCTGGGGGAATAGAAAACATTGGGAGGAACCCAAGTTATGTTGCTTTTGTACACATAGTATCTCTAAACAGTGCCTGATGATATCACTAGAGAGACAGGTCATTCCATTCATTTGAATGGCAGTATTCTTATTAGTTCCTGCAGCAAAATAAAAAAAGGAACTGAATTCTACATTTTGGACACCAGACAGTCCCTTTAAATAATATGACATGATGTAATACGTTCTGTGCATGTGGGGTAATAAAAACGGTAACAAATAAATGAGTGGCTGCTTTAAAATGCATTGTTCAGGTTTTTTTTCCAGGCTAGAGTCAACCTTTAGTGCTGCCTATTGACCTTTTAATTAGTGCAATCGTTGAATACTTGCTTCACATTGAGTATTGAAGTACTTGAAGTAATTGATCCTTCAAGTATAAGCCTTAACACTGAAATACAATTCTTTAACCTAAACAAGGACTAGGAACCACTGGGCAAAGACCATAGTCCTAAATAAAGTAGTAGTGGTAACTAATGATATAAAAAAATATAGGGTCTTTGTTTATTGTGTTGAATTAATATTGTGGTTGTGGAGCATTTAATGTGAAGTAATGAGCTGCTGTAATGAAGTCTATTATTTGTTAGAAAGTATGCACAGTATTAAATGGACCCTTTGTAGATGTTTATTTTTTTATTTATATATGCAGTCAATTCACTTAAGATAATTGTACAGACATGGTCAAATAACAGGAATAACTGTAATTTGTCTATTCATTTATTCAGCTAGTTCAGTCACACTAATACCACATAGTTGGCCTTATGGGGCCTAGTAGAATAATCCACATAGTTGCCAACTGTCCCGTTTTTTGCCGGGACAGTCACATTTTTTGGCAACCTGTCCCTGACTGTCCCTGTGAATATCCCGGCTAATGTGGCTGAATACAGAGCTGTCACACTGCGTACCTGTATTTCCTGTCAATGCTCCTTTCTGTGTGCTGCTCTGTGTGCTCTGTTGATGCTTGATCCTTGCTGTCTGGTCAGAGTGGAGAGCGGGTTAGTGTAACTCCGGCCCCCCAGCTCTACACGAGCCATCCGCTCCAGAGAAGGCCCAGCACTGCAACAGGAGGGAGATAGTCGCCCAGCATGAAGGACCCTCTTTCCCAGAGATCACCAGGGAATAGGAAGATAATCTCTCCCTCCAGAGACCACACTATCAAGGGACTACTCACTAGCCCCCCACTGTGAGAAGAAGGGACTGCCAAGGAAAAGCACTTTCATTTATGAACATTTCTTAAAGGACTTTTTAAAGATTTTAATGTAAGATTTTATTGTATTTTTAGTGCTTTTTCATTAAAATATTTACATTTGCATTCCTGCCTTCTCTTCCCATGTGTGATATTACTGGATCTATCTGACAAGAGGAAATACCTGTTATTACCTGGGCTCCCTGATGCCATCATTCCTGAGCAGTTTATTGCTCAGACACATGTGAGTGTACATTCTATACACTTTGTGTAGTGTTGTATACATTGTCCAGATATACTTCACCATATTTTGTTTATCTATTTGTTTCCCTTTGTCTAACACTTGTAAGAGAACATCTTACTGAAAAGGGTAATTGCTTAGTGTGCCAAGTGTTGGGTCCAGCGCACATGGTCACATTATTTTGTTTGGAAACATCATGACTGAGCCTCATTGGACCTGTTTTGGGCAGAACAAGTTCAATTAAAATACAATTACACCAGTAGAGATGTGGCGTGTAACAAGTCTAAGGGGCAGACAAAATATATGGAATTGATAGGGATCAGAAACATGCGGTATTAATAAAGATTCTACACACATGCATAATATTGTGGCTGGATTCTTGTTAGTTCAAATGTAAGGGCTAAAAGGTATGAATACAAGGCACAGTGACAGTCCAAATTGTGATAATACATATAAGTTTGAAAGTATTCTGCAAGGCATGAGACCCAAGAGGAAGTATTAGTGCTTCCTACTTCTCTTTCCTCTGTTATCTTCAACTTGTGACCATGCTGCGGGACTGGAACTATTAAAGCTGTTTTTATGGACCCACAAGTTCTCAGCTGATTTGACTGACACTCACGTTTGTTTGTGAGTGCATCCACTTATTTCTGCTTTTATACTATTTACAGAGGCAATATTGCACTATTATATTGTGTGTTTTATTCAAGGTACCTACTCCTTCGCGCCCATCTGCTTTTTTATTGTCATTGTGTATTGAGCATTTCGGAGTGCTCCAGAAGGCTGCAGTGAGTGTGGTGCCGCAAGTATCTAACTTTTATTTTTGCACTAGGTTCACTTTACACAAATCACTTCTGTTTGCACATATAATCAAGCTAAAATAGTATGTATTGTTTTTGTGTATATTAATAAATGTTAAACTATAGATTGTGTTTCTAATTTTCAAATACACAAACACACCACACTTGAAAAAACTCATAAAGACATGCTTACATTGCTAACACACAATAGACAAAAACAGATTTTATGTTCACTCTGCGTCCACACGCAAATACACATACATTGTACTTGCACACTGCGCAATCACACAAATACACATACATTTTACTTGCACACTGCGCAATCGCACAAATACACATACATTTTACTTGCACACTGCGCAATCACACAAATACACATATATTTTACTTGCACACTGCGCAATCACACAAATAAACATACATTTTACTTGCACACTGGGCAATCACACAAATACACATACATTTTACTTGCACACTGCGCAATCATACAAATACACAAACATTGTACTTTCACACTGCGCAATCACACAAATACACATACATTTTACTTGCACACTGCGCAATCACACAAATACACATACATTTTACTTGCACACTGCGCAATCACACAAATACACATACATTTTACTTGCACCATGCGCAATCACACAAATACACATACATTTTACTTGCACCATGCGCAATCACACAAATACACATACATTTTACTTGCACACTGCGCAATCACACAAATACATATACATTTTACTTGCACACTGCGCAATCACACAAATACAATTTAGTCTCATACTGCAATTACACAAATACTTTTTACTCTGACACTTCAAATACACAGACACGTATACATTTTACTCTCACACTGCACATACGCACAAAAACACATACATTTTAATAGAAAATGTGAAAAAAAAATCCAAATTTGGAAATATTGATTGGGGGTAACCTGGGAAAATTAAATATATTTGAAATTAGTGATATTCCCACCAAACATTTTTTTTAAATACATTTAATTCACACACTGCATGCACACACAATACTTTCACCTGCACATTTCATGCACACACAAATATTCATACATTTTACTTGTGTAGCACCTTCAGAGAAGTAGCATGCTATAATGCTCACGTTATAGGGTCCCAGGTTCTGTGCCAATTCCTACATATTACAGGGACCATTTAAAGAGCCACAAAGCTTCTTTTTATTTTTAGCTTGTGTTTCTATAGTGTACATAGTAAGAGGATAAACCGGCATGTACTGTACTAGGTTGTTCATGCCAGTGTATCCTCTGACCGACAGCCATGATGCTTCCCCAGAAAGCATAAGGGCTCTTGCTGTTGCCGACACTCTCTCGCCTCTATTTTCAAATGCCACCAACTCTCAGCCCCAACAGACCCCAGCCAGATGGTGCGGGTTAAGCCCTCACTTTCATTGACTAAGCATATGTGGATACTGTCAGTGTGCGCCACCATCAGCTGAGTTGTGCCTCAGATTTGAGAAAGCGTTCAGAGTGAACCCCGCGTTTATATGCAAAGATACGCGTGGGGTTTATGCCAGACTTTCATTAACCCCTTAGTGACAAGACATTTTCACCTTGACTTGCCCTTGATGACAAATAGATTACATTTTCTTCTTTCTCACATATTGTACCCACACAAATAATATGTTGTTTTTATCGTCATAACAAGGGCTTTCATTAGATACCATTATGTTCATCATATCTTATAATTTACTACAAAAAAAAATCATAAAATATGAAAAAAAAAAAAACACTTTTTCTAACTTTGACCTAAAAATAATTTACACAAATACAATCATTAAAAAAGACCCCATCTAAATAGTTTATAAATGTTGTCCCGAGTTCAGAAATATGCATGTTTCCATATTTTTCAGTATTTATTTTTTTTTGAGTTATGGGGCAAAAACCAAAAATAGTGTTTTTTGTTTTTTTCCTATATTGACCTTTTGACCCCAACACGAACCCAAAATTTAACCCTAACACTAAATTTAACCCCAACTCTAACCCTTATGCTATCCCTTAATATATTTTAATTTAATTTTAACCCTATCCCTTATGCAAAAAATTATTTAATTTTAACCTTATAGGCTAATCTAACTATAGAACCAGTTTTAAGCTAATTAAATATTTTTTTTTACATTTTTTTACATTGCTATGCTGCTTGGCTGCAGTCATTGCCGCGAAGGGGTTAATGAAGCAAAAGTTAATAACAAAGTTTAGGACCACTTTAAGCACATAAAGAGATTTAACAAGCAGGAGGGTATTTTTTAAAAGCTAGGACAAGAGGACATGATCTTAAACTAGAGTGTCAGGAATTTAAAAGTAACAAAAGCATTAATGGACTACTCCAGGGCTTGGCAAATTTAATTTTGTTTTAGGAGCCAGCAAAAAAATCTAGGAGCCAGACAATGGCACATTCACACAACCAAACACACACAGAGACAGTCAGTCACAGCCATACAGAGATAGTCAGTCACAGCCATACAGAGACAGTCAGTCAGTTACATCCATACACATACAGAGACAGTCAGTCACATACACACTTAGCCACACAAATACACACACGCACTGAGACATACATATATACATACATACACAGTTAGCCAGTTAAAACAAAAATAAAAGTAATATTATCAATGACTCCCCCGTCCCTGCTGTTTTACCTCTTTGCACAGGAGGGGGGATTTCTGCTGCAGCCTGGTCCATGCCTGTAACACAGGCACAGACCATCTGCACGCTACCGTTTAGCGGTGGGATGTCAAACACCCGCCGGTCCGACACTGCAGCGATGGTAAAATACTTTTTAAAAAAAACTAATCTCAGGACGAGGAGCGCCATGTGCCGATGATCCTACCCGAGCGCCAGGTACAATTTCCTAGACGCCATGGCGACCTGGCCCCTGGGCTTTGTCGAGCCCTGGACTACTCAATAAAGAGAGAATTGCAAAGGAATTGAGATGGCAATTTCAAACTTAAGACCAAAGTAGCTGAGTTAGAACAATTCTCCCATTCAGCTGCATTCAGCTGGGTCTCACTTCCCTGCAATTCTTTATTGCGTAGACCCTTTACCAAAGACCAAAGGTACGGGGTGAGTTAGTGAATGCATGGAATTTTTAACAAAAGATAAGGCCAATGACCTCATAATGTCCAAATGAGGATTTTATAGTAGGACTGAATGTGTGGAGTAGTGGGTGCATGCAATAGCCTTTCAGCAGAAGTAGTAGTGATTAACACAGTGATGAAGTCTGAAGGACCATGCAAAGCTCCCCCATTTTTTTTATTGTGTTGACACATCACCTTTGGTGATATAAAAACTCCATGGCAGTTCCATGCATACTGATCACAGAAATATTGTAATAGGTAATAATGTCACCATAGTAACCAGGCAGAGCTAATTATGTTGGCGGGGTTTATGGCAGTGGGTGTGGTACATTTTTAAGTAGGTAATTGATAGCTCTGCTGCAAATGTGTACCTGGAATTTTTTTTTCAAATGTTAGCAACTATGCACACATCCTATAACTAAGTGGACATTACATGAATTAAGCACAAAATGTAGATTGACTGAAGAGCAATTTAAAAGGGAGTTTAAGTGTCAATCACATCCTCATGCCTTTCCTGTATAGAACCACATCATTGTGACTGACTGGTCTTGGTTCAAACCAGTCAAACACAATGCAGCCTCCACAGTCTTTAATACTGTCAACGTCACTGTTCCACAGGCCTACGATTGTATTAGCGCCTACCAAAGCTACTTCGACATCCTTGAATTTAGTCTGGTTGGAATGAACACAAATGCCACTCCACTTAGAGTATTAGTTTCTGTTCTGTTAATGGGACAGGCTGACCCTACTGTATTGACTGTCCTTCAAACAAATGGAAAGAAAAATAAAAAATTGGCACAATTTCTTGAAAATGTTCTGATGGACCAATGTAATGAAAATTTAACAACACATTGCTCTTTGAGACAAAGTATCGGGGAAGCATACAGCACTTCATTTACACATGGGAAATATGCATTCCGACAGGTTATTTAGGAAAGTTTTGCACTGTGCGTATGATTACACATTAGAATGTAAATGCACATATTTAATTCAAATATAATTATGTAAATAGAACCCTCCAAGGCACAATTTATTGAGTGCAAATATGTAAATGAGCTTTGAAGTTCGCTGAAGCCCCAGGGCATACTCTATTTTTCTTAGGAAATTTGCACTTCTCAGCATGAGGTACGAATCAGTAAAACTATAACAATATTTGTTATGAATGAACCACTTGACTTAGACCTTTTATAGGTATATATACTATAGCATATACATTGAATTTATTGTGAGGGAAACATTTTGTTCGCAATTATATAAAGCAATAACACAGATCTGTGTGTATCTGAATGAAGTATGCTGATCCATGGAAAAATGTGACAGTCTTTGGCATCAGGATTCTTTTCTTTCCCTCAGCTTTTTGTAATGGGATACTATTATCAAATTAATTAATACATTTTTATGCTGTTGATAGTATATCATCTGTAGCTTGTACAGTTTTGTTTTTGCATACAGGCTGATTTAGACCTTTTTTTTGATATAGACAAAGACAGTTGTAAACATTCTAAGTGGACCAGTGCATATGGATTGTGTCCTCTTGCACTGAGATTGGGCTTTAACAGAAACTGGTAACTGTCTCCCTTGTTTTTCAGTTGTTTTTTTTTTTTTTTTACTCCAGTGGTTAGTGCAGGGGGGCACTAGTGACATCACTAATACCTTGCACATGAGCACTATGCATCTCAAAGCATCTCTACGAGAAACCCCTACTTGGCTCCCAGGAGATGCTGGGACTCCAATTTTGTTAATAAAGAGTAGAAGATTTAGGGATGAGAGACGCAATACTAATGAGAAAGCATGTAAATGGTTAGTTTGTAAGTTGAGTTTTGTAGAAACTGAAAAGCAAAAGCTGGGTTTAGGGCCGCTTCAGACCCTAGTGGGCCCTGGACAAAGTCTTTAGCAGTGGGCAGCCCTCGACCCAATTTTTCTAAAGTCGCAATATAAAAAAACGATATGTAATTGTAAACTTTTTAATATTTAACTTTTTATGTACAACTATTTTAGTATCACAGTCAACTATTTGTATATGTAATACACATTATTGAAAATTTATATTTCTTGTTTTTAGTCCCTTTTTCTGCACCCACATTGCACCTAAAGGACTTAACACAGCCCCATACAGTATCCACAGCACTTGGCTTGTACTCATATTGCACCCACATGATTTGGCATGCCACCGAGTTAATTTGGCCCACAGAACATGCCACAGTGTCACTTTGCCCCATAGTTCATGTTATTTTGCCCCAAAATCACTTTGCCAATTAAAATGAGCCACATTCATTTACCAATTAACATGCCACAATCAGTTTTCCATTAACATATAAAACAGCCAGTTTGTCCATTACAATGTGGCACTGTTTGTCCATTAATATGCCACTGGTAGTTTCCCTATTAATATGCCACAGTCAGTATTCCCATTAATATACCACAGCCAGTGGGTGTGGCTGAGGGTAAAGTGATGGGCGGGGCAACGGGCTTTGTCATAACCCCAGATTCCCAAACGACTTCCTTCTTTTGTGGGTCATGTGATACACAAAAAATAGTGTTTCCACCAAAAAGACAATAAAAATAGTAAATACCCTAGTGTGCAAACGCTGCCACTCTTGGCACTCCTCAATGTGCCATATGTAAGTAGAAAATGGTCGGGAAAAACGAGGGCGCAGATTGTAACACAGGTAAATATATGAAACAAGTTAAAAGATAAACCGTATTTGCTCGATTATAAGACGACCCTGATTATAAGACGACCCCCCAAACTTTGGATATTCCTTTAGGAAAAAAACTAAAAGCCTGAATATAAGACTACCCTATAGGAAAAAAGTTAAACTTGTATATATTCACATGTAAATTGCTTGTTTAATAAAATATTATATAAAAAAAATACATTTCTTGTGTTTATTTCTTTTTATGTGCCAATGCTGCCTCTCTCTTTCCCTTGCCCCCAGCTTTGTCTCACTCCCCACTCCCCCCTCACCTGTCTCTTCCCCCCCCACATGTTTCTCTCTGCCCCCCTTCCTCTGTCTCTCCCCCCTTCCTGCTCTGTCCCCCCTGTCTCTCTGCCCCCCTCCCCCTGTCTCTCTGCCCCCCTCCCTCCCTCCCCCTGTCTCTCTGTCCCCCCCCCTTACCTGTACCTCAATCCCTGGTGGCCAGTGGGGGCAGCCGGGGGATGTCTGCACGATATGTGCAGACATCCTCCATGCTGCCCGACACGGCAGTCTATTATGACGGACACGTATCGTGCAGACAACCCCCAGCTGCCCGATTTACCCTGGTGGCTAGTGGGGCAGCAGAGGAAGTCTGCGCGATGAGCGCAGACCTCCCCTGCTGCCGCCCGGCACGCTCGCCGGGACTTCTGTGACGAAAGCGGAAGTACCCAGCTTCTTCACAGAAGCCCCGGCGGTCGTGCCGTTGCGCAGACATCCCCTGCTGCTAGAGAGGGGGATCCAGGTCCCCTGCAGCTCTGCTGGGGACCTGGATCCATGTCTTATAATCTGACCTCAATTTGAGGTATAAGAGACCTTGATTATAAGACACTGTGAGATTATACTGTGCAGGATAATAGATGTTTATAGATCCACTCACAAGCGTCCAGGAAAAAAAGGCTTCACAGAAGATGTGTGTTCTGTATAAACTTCTGGTTTAATCTAGGGTAGTGGGATGAATACAAAACGACATACATAGAGCAGTGAAATTAACAATACAAATGGCCTGCATGTGAAGAAACACTTACCTACAGATGCTTTTATTTATATGGATCCTGTAAGTCCACAGGGGTGATGGTGAAGAGTCCCAGTCTGGTACTTGTAATGCCAAAAAAGCTCAGCTCAACGCGTTTCTCCGGGTTGTGGGTAGTGGTCCCGGCTTCCTCAGGAGCAAAAAGTGATGTTGGATGGTGAGAAACACCATCTATTTGTAGTGTGGTGGAGGCAATACAAGGTATGTCCTGTGTTAACATGCTAGTGCCTTCCATTGACACAGTGTCTCCTGTTTGTTTAACCTTGTCTTTAACTCTCCATTAACCCATTGGCCACACATGACATACCAGTATGTATCCCTCACTGTAGTTTATCTCTCACTGTAGTTTATCACTCACTGCAGTGTATCTCTCACTGCAGTGTATCTCTCACTGTAGTTTATCACTCACTGTAGTGTATCTCTCACTGTAGTTTATCACTCACTGTAGTGTATCTCTCACTGTAGTGTATCCCTCACTGTAGTGTATCACTCACTGTAGTGTATCTCTCACTGTAGTGTATCCCTCACTGTAGTGTATCCCTCACTGTAGTGTATCACTCACTGTAGTGTATCCCTCACTGTAGTGTATCACTCACTGTAGTGTATCTCTCACTGTAGTGTATCCCTCACTGTAGTGTATCCCTCACTGTAGTGTATCTCTCACTGTAGTGTATCCCTCACTGTAGTTTATCTCTCACTGTAGTGTATCCCTCACTGTAGTATATCACTCACTGTAGTGTATCCCTCACTGTAGTGTATCTCTCACTGTAGTGTATCTCTCACTGTAGTTTATCTCTCACTGTAGTGTATCCCTCACTGTATTGTATCACTCACTGTAGTGTATCTCTCACTGTATTGTATCACTCACTGTAGTGTATCCCTCACTGTAGTTTATCTCTCACTGTAGTGTATCCCTCACTGTAGTGTATCACTCACTGTAGTGTATCTCTCACTGTAGTGTATCTCTCACTGTAGTGTATCACTCACTGTAGTGTATCCCTCACTGTAGTGTATCTCTCACTGTAGTGTATCTCTCACTGTATTGTATCTCTCACTGTAGTGTATCTCTCACTGTAGTCTATCCCTCACTGTAGTGTATCACTCACTGTAGTGTATCTCTCACTGTATTGTATCACTCACTGTAGTGTATCTCTCACTGTAGTGTATCACTCACTGTAGTGTATCTCTCACTGTAGTGTATCCCTCACTGTAGTGTATCCCTCACTGTAGTGTATCTCTCACTGTAGTGTATCACTCACTGTAGTGTATCTCTCACTGTATTGTATCACTCACTGTAGTGTATCTCTCACTGTATTGTATCACTCACGGTAGTGTATCTCTCACTGTAGTGTATCTCTCACTGTAGTGTATCCCTCACTGTAGTGTATCCCTCACTGTAGTGTATCTCTCACTGTAGTGTATCTCTCACTTTAGTGTATCTCTCACTGTAGTGTATGTCTCACTGTAGTGTATCTCTCACTGTAGTGTATCACTCACTGTAGTGTATCTCTCACTGTAGTGTATCTCTCACTGTAGTGTATCCCTCACTGTAGTGTATCTCTCACTGTAGTGTATCACTCACTGTAGTGTATCTCTCACTGTAGTGAATCACTCACTGTAGTGTATCTCTCACTGTAGTGTATCTCTCACTGTAGTGTATCCCTCACTGTAGTGTATCTCTCATTGTAGTGTATCCTTCACTGTAGTGTATCCCTCGCTGTAGTGTATCTCTCACTGTAGTGTATCACTCACTGTAGTGTATCTCTCACTGTAGTGTATCCCTCACTGTAGTGTATCTCTCACTGTAGTGTATCACTCACTGTAGTGTATCTCTCACTGTAGTGAATCACTCACTGTAGTGTATCTCTCACTGTAGTGTATCTCTCACTGTAGTGTATCCCTCACTGTAGTGTATCTCTCATTGTAGTGTATCCTTCACTGTAGTGTATCCCTCGCTGTAGTGTATCTCTCACTGTAGTGTATCACTCACTGTAGTGTATCACTCACTGTAGTGTATCTCTCACTTTAGTGTATCTCTCACTTTAGTGTATCTCTCACTGTAGTGTATGTCTCACTGTAGTGAATCACTCACTGTAGTGTATCACTCACTGTAGTGTATCTCTCACTGTAGTGTATCTCTCACTGTAGTGTATCTCTCACTGTAGTGTATCACTCACTGTAGTTTATCTCTCACTGTAGTGTATCACTCACTGTAGTGTATCTCTCACTGTAGTGTATCTCTCACTGTAGTGTATCTCTCACTGTAGTGTATCCCTCACTGTTGTATATCACTCACTGTAGTGTATCCCTCACTGTAGTGTATCTCTCACTGTAGTGTATCTCTCACTGTAGTTTATCTCTCACTGTAGTGTATCCTTCACTGTATTGTATCACTCACTGTAGTGTATCTCTCACTGTATTGTATCACTCACTGTAGTGTATCCCTCACTGTAGTTTATCTCTCACTGTAGTGTATCCCTCACTGTAGTGTATCACTCACTGTAGTGTATCTCTCACTGTAGTGTATCTCTCACTGTAGTGTATCACTCACTGTAGTGTATCTCTCACTGTAGTGTATCTCTCACTGTATTGTATCTCTCACTGTAGTGTATCTCTCACTGTAGTCTATCCCTCACTGTAGTGTATCACTCACTGTAGTGTATCTCTCACTGTATTGTATCACTCACTGTAGTGTATCTCTCACTGTAGTGTATCTCTCACTGTAGTCTATCCCTCACTGTAGTGTATCCCTCACTGTAGTGTATCTCTCACTGTAGTGTATCACTCACTGTAGTGTATCTCTCACTGTATTGTATCACTCACTGTAGTGTATCTCTCACTGTATTGTATCACTCACTGTAGTGTATCTCTCACTGTAGTGTATCTCTCACTGTAGTGTATCCCTCACTGTAGTGTATCCCTCACTGTAGTGTATCTCTCACTGTAGTGTATCTCTCACTTTAGTGTATCTCTCACTGTAGTGTATGTCTCACTGTAGTGTATCTCTCACTGTAGTGTATCACTCACTGTAGTGTATCTCTCACTGTAGTGTATCTCTCACTGTAGTGTATCTCTCACTGTAGTGTATCCCTCACTGTAGTGTATCTCTCACTGTAGTGTATCACTCACTGTAGTGTATCTCTCACTGTAGTGAATCACTCACTGTAGTGTATCTCTCACTGTAGTGTATCTCTCACTGTAGTGTATCCCTCACTGTAGTGTATCTCTCATTGTAGTGTATACTTCACTGTAGTGTATCCCTCGCTGTAGTGTATCTCTCACTGTAGTGTATCACTCACTGTAGTGTATCTCTCACTGTAGTGTATCCCTCACTGTAGTGTATCCCTCACTGTAGTGTATCTCTCACTGTAGTGTATCACTCACTGTAGTGTATCTCTCACTGTATTGTATCACTCACTGTAGTGTATCTCTCACTGTATTGTATCACTCACTGTAGTGTATCTCTCACTGTAGTGTATCACTCACTGTAGTGTATCTCTCACTGTAGTGTATCCCTCACTGTAGTGTATCCCTCACTGTAGTGTATCTCTCACTGTAGTGTATCTCTCACTTTAGTGTATCTCTCACTGTAGTGTATGTCTCACTGTAGTGTATCTCTCACTGTAGTGTATCACTCACTGTAGTGTATCTCTCACTGTAGTGTATCTCTCACTGTAGTGTATCCCTCACTGTAGTGTATCTCTCACTGTAGTGTATCACTCACTGTAGTGTATCTCTCACTGTAGTGAATCACTCACTGTAGTGTATCTCTCACTGTTGTGTATCTCTCACTGTAGTGTATCCCTCACTGTAGTGTATCTCTCATTGTAGTGTATCCTTCACTGTAGTGTATCCCTTGCTGTAGTGTATCTCTCACTGTAGTGTATCACTCACTGTAGTGTATCTCTCACTTTAGTGTATCTCTCACTTTAGTGTATCTCTCACTGTAGTGTATGTCTCACTGTAGTGAATCACTCACTGTAGTGTATCACTCACTGTAGTGTATCTCTCACTGTAGTGTATCTCTCACTGTAGTGTATCTCTCACTGTAGTGTATCACTCACTGTAGTGTATCTCTCACTGTAGTGTATCACTCACTGTAGTGTATCTCTCACTGTAGTGTATCTCTCACTGTAGTGTATCTCTCACTGTAGTGTATCTCTCACTGTAGTGTATGTCTCACTGTAGTGTATCTCTCACTGTAGTGTATCTCTCACTGTAGTGTTTTCCCTGTAGTAAGTGTAGTTTTCTTTCATACACCAAGTGGTTGTTTCATGCCACAGCCAGTATGCCCATTAAGTTTCATGGTTTTCGTTTACCATTTTTTGCGCAGGTTTATTCTTTCTTTTTATTGATATTGTTAATTTGTGCGTTAACTTTCACCTTTGCTGCATTTTGGACCAGCACCTCCCTTTTTCTGGCCGCTTCATAACTTTGTGTCGTTAGTTGAAAAGGGAACACGTTACTAGCCCAGCTAATGCAACGGGTACATAACGGGTACATAACCTTTTTATCCCTGGAGCTCAATTTAGTTGTTTTAATGCAATGTCCATAAAACATGATTTGTCCTAGAAAACAGGCACATTATTTTATTCAGGCTTCCAGGATGACTATTTGAGCAAAAAAAAGGTTCTGTCTGGTGATTTAGAAGTCTCTGGAAATGTTGAGCGATTTATCAGATGATTATATTATATTATTCGCCAGATTATTGTTTTATTGTTTCTTATTCCCTATAAAGTCGGTAGTCTCCAGCTTGTTTATGTTGCATGTGTCCATTTTACTACACTGTTGACTATAGGGTTGCTTACATGCTAGTTTAGGGTGAAAAATGATGTCCGGCCATCAAGTTCAACCCTTTTCTTATTCCTTGTTTACCGCTGTTGATCAAAAAAAACCACCTTATTTTTGGAATTTCCCAATGTTCTCAAGCTGTATCCACAAAGTACCCAGGTGACATGATTGTACATAGGATTCATTTCATCTTCAAAATGCACTTAATTATAGGTAATTTGCCTTTATTTAACAAATAAACACTTGAAGGAAAACAAAAACATTTTCGCTTGTGCTCGTATTGTAAAAGCGCAAGTGAAAAACGAATTGTCCCTGGTATGAGGACCAATGGGCAAAGTGGGTACATGCCCAGAGCCCACTAGTTAAGGGGGCACCCACTGGCCCAATGTGGCACCCCCCACCACCTGCTGCCCATTTGACTGTCGCACACGGAGACAGTCATATGGGCAGCGGGGGGGCATTTTTAAAAAACAGTTTTAAGAAAAAAATCATTGCGACCGGATATGACAGAAAGTCATATCCGGTGGCTGTACTTGCCTACTCCATGCAGGAGGGGAGACTGCACGGAGGAGACAACCAGGGACACAGAGCAGCCAGGAGGTGAGTACTGGGGAAGGCAGGAGGAGGGTGGCATTTTACTGGGCAAATTGGATGTAGCTTATTAATGGGCAAAATTATCCTGGCATAATATTGGGCAAATTGGCTGTGGCTTCTTAATGGGCAAAACAATACAGGCATATTATTGGGCAAATTAGCTGTGGCATATTAATGGCAAAATAATACTGGCATATTAATGGGCAAAATAATACTGCCATATTAATGGCACAATAATACTGGCATATTAATGGCAACATTTCTATGGCATATTAATGGCAACATTTCTATGGCATATAAATGGACAAATTGGCTGTGGCAAATTAATCGCAAAATAACACTGGCATATTAATGGGCAAGCGGTGGCATTTTTCACAGGCAACTGGACTGTTGCATATGTTAAAGACAAAGTGACTGTGACATGTTAATTGGTACCTGACAGTCGCTTATTTTAATTGTCAAAGTAATGCTGTGGCATGTTCTGTGGAGCAAAATAGAATGTACTATGGGGGAAAGTGACACTGTGGCTTGTTCTGCAAGGGCAGTTCTGTGGGGTAAAATGACACCATGGTATGTTGATATTGTTGCATGCCAAATTGTGTGGGTGCAATATGAGTGCAAGCCAAGTGTTGTGGGTGCAATATAGGTGCATAGCAAGTGCTGTGGATACTGTATGGTGCTGTGTTAAGTCCTTTTGGTGCAATGTGGGTGCAGAAAAAGGGAATAAAAACAAGAAATGCAATTTTTCAATAACAGTTTTATTACATATAAAAATAGTTGAATGTAACATAGTAACATAGTAATTTAGGTTGAATAAAGACACAAGTCCATCAAGTTCAACCCTTCTACCTATCATTACAGCTTTTGATCCAAAAGAAGGCAAAAAACCCCTAAGGAAGCTATTTCGAATTTTGCCTCCTGGGGGAAAAAATTCCTTCTTGACTCCAAGAGGCAATCAGATTTCTCCTTGGATCAATAAGCTCTTTTATTAATGCTTATTCTATTATTAATAGCCCTGTATGTTCTGCTTTGCTAAAAAAACATCCAAACCATTTTTAAATGCATCTATTGTGGTTGCTAGCACTACCTCTCTTGGCAGTGAGTTCCATAACTTTATTGTCCTAACCGTAAAGAATCCCTTCCTTTGCTGTCTATGAAATCTTTGCTCTTCCATTCTGAGGGTGTGACCTCTTGTTCTTTGTACCTTTCTGTTAATGAACAGGTCACTGGAGAGCTCTTTATATTGGCCCTGCAAATATTTATATAATGTTATCATATCCCCTCTGAGACGCCTTTTTTCTAACGTATATAAATTCAATTTTTTAAGTCTCTCTTCATAACTAAGATCCTCCAAACCCCTTATTAATTTTGTAGCTCTCCTTTGCACTTTTTCTAGTTCCTTAATATCCTTTTTAAGGACTGGTGCCCAGAACTGTACTGCATATTCAAGGTGAGGTCTTACCATTGATTTGTAAAGAGGCAAGATGATATCCTCCTCCCGTGAATCTATACCTCGTTTTATACATGCCAATATCTTATTGGCCCTTGCAGCTGCTGACTGGCATTGGGCACTGTTGCCAAGTTTGTTGTCTATAATTATTCCTAAATCCTTTTCATTAGTAGTTTTTCCCAGGGAAAAACCATTTAACGTATATGTTGCTTTGTTATTATTTTTCCCATAATGTATAACTTTACATTTGTCTATATTGAACCTCATTTGCCACTTTACTGCCCAGTCCCCCACTCTGTCCAAATCTTCCTGTAAAGAAAAAACATCAAGATTAGTCTTTATTGCCTTACCTAATTTAGTGTCGCCCGCAAACACGGATACATGGCTCTCAGCACAATGTGGCAGATCATTAATAAACAAATTAAAAAGAAGAGGGCCCAAAACAGACCCCTGAGGTACTCCGCTTAATACCCTTGTCCAATTTGAGAATTTTCCATTTACAACAACCCTTTGTGTTCTATCTTTTAGCCAATTTTCAATCCACATACACACATTTGCCCCCAAACCTATTTCTCTCAATTTGTAGAGTAACCTTTTGTGTGGAACTGTATCAAATGCTTTCGCAAAATCCAAATAGATCACATCAACTGCCACACCTAGATCTATATTTTTACTGACTTCTTCATAGAATGTCATTAATGTGATCTGAAAATAATAATGTATATATTATAATATATAATTTTTACATTTTCATATAGTTTTTTACAATGCAAAAATTGGGTCAAGGGGGGCCCACTGCTAAAGACTTTTCCCAGGGTCCAGTAGGGTCTTAAAGCGGCCCTGCTGCCATCCCTGGGAAGCAGGCATCCCAGTCAAGTTCTCTGTGTTGATCCCCTTTGAAGATGAAGGTTGGTCCACACTGAAAACAGACCTTTCAAGGAAGCAAGAGTTTAAAAAAAGTTGAATTGTTCTATAATCAAATCAATTAGCAGATGGAGCTATACACAAGCCCCATATGATAACTATATATATAAATATATAAAGACATAATGTATCTCTCTTGCTTTCTTTCTCAGAAACAAAAGTTCAGTTAAGAATGTACTTACTACATGATCTATTTTATCATCATCATTTACACTGATAGGATGTGGCGATATATGAAGATGCCTTAACAATTCATGATGGGATTGTGTCTTCAGTACATTCTGTCGAGTAGGTGTGGGGACTGCCTTTGATTTAAAGAGCGAATAAACCCTAAAAATAAAAAGAATTGCCATATAAAAGGTTTTTCCAGATACTTAATTTTTACCCTGGTCTACTATTCCGGAACACACTACACATCTTCAGCATGTTCTGTGCTCCTTCTTATACTACATAACTGACATCTTGTGTCTGTCTCACTGTCTGCTTGCTTCTTCTGCATTGTCATACTTTCTAGTTATTCATATGCACATTCATATTCTTATTCATTCCTAATCCACTGTCATCTTATCTAAACTGATCACATTAGCATTCGCACACGCATTAAAATTCTCATTTTGCATTTGACACAAAGACTTTAAATAATGTAATGGATTCAATAGGGGTTAACAGTAAAGGTCCCACACATAAAAGTGTCTAACATAAAATGTAGAAATAAGAGTTTGATGTGCAGGAATTTGCCCTCTGCCAAATAAATGGGTACAGAGGTGTGAACTTTTTTAATGGAGATGTTCATTTTCACTCGTGGTCCAGGCCTGTGTTTCTCATTTTGTAATGAGAAGCAGTATCTGGACAGATAGACAGACAGTCACACCGTTAGACTAAACAACATAATAATACTAATTCATAATAATTTTGAATAGAAAAGGAAGAATCTGGATTCACAGGCTGCTAATGTGACTTGCCTTTTAGATTATTTAGTAATGCCATGTTCTGGATGATAGGGATTTAATCAGATCCATCTTAGACAGAACTGAACTCCTAAGTCTTCTTTCTGCCATTATCCCAGCAAAGCAGCTTATATAACATCTCCAAAACTGCTCTTGCTTTTTTTTCTCTGTAGTTTTATATGGAACTTCAATTTAATAAATGATATGCTATAATGCCATTTGGGGAGAACACAATGACTATAATTCTCTGCAGGAAAAACAGGGTGCATGATTGCAATTTAGGGTGATTTTAACCATCTCATTGCTTTATATAGAATGATTTTTTTTTTACCTGATTTATTGATGACATCAATTTGAATCTGTTTAACCCTCAGTATTTGCAGGTTTAATTCCTGGCAAGGTAGACTCTCCCCTTCATACTTCTGACTAAGATAAAGAGACATTTGAAATAGTAACATTCCCTGTGCTTTTGAAAAAAAATAACTTCCCTACATACTTGAAAACCTAAAAATATCTAAATGTACCCTTTCTGATTAAACACTGTTACAATTATTATTATTTGGATTATTGTCATGATAATTTTGTAGAATGTTCTGTGTTTTATCTTGTACATTTTTTTCATATTGTGTGTTATGTATTTATTATTTTGTTTTCACTGGCAGAAACCGATACTACTTGTTCACTTACAATAAAATAAAGCATGTTTACAGGAAGAGATGAAATAATATGCAATGTTTTACATTTCTATCTCTTTTCACAAACCTGCAGTGTTAACACCAGTTATAAGCTATTATCATCTAAAGGAAAACATTCCTATTATTTATGTTTCATTTTACAATCTGTTGTTCTAACATATGTAGCTTAACAACAAAAGGGTTGCCATAGTTGTGCCTATCAATCTGTGGAAGTAAGCTTAAAAACATAAGTTAGTCATTTTTGTTTTTTGGGAAAATACATATTTCATGCCTGGAAATTAAATGCAAGTGCTGCCAGATAGCTTTTTATAATTGTTTCTACTGTTTGTTAGCATTTTATTTACTTGTGTGAATAGTTTGGTTTATTAAAGGGTTTATTTAAAGGGGCAGTAACCATTCAACATCCCTAAATCTTTTTTTTTTTTTAATATTGTGCTGGTGTTGTGTATTCAATAAATAAAGCCATGCATGTGGGTTTGAGATTGAATTCTATGGACACCCTGTAAGTTTTAGTGAAACATTTAGGTGAAGGCATGGGTCCCTGACCAGATCCCCCCCACAAGCCTTCTGCATGCACCCCTTAACTCTCCTCCTTTAGTATTCAAGACTAATTTCAGATTTTGTTCATTAACTGTATAGTTTGTATCTTGCAGGAGTAGCTGTAAAATGTGTTCTATTCACAGTCAACAGTTTGTAAATTGACAACCACACTGAAAAACCAGGCCAGGTAACAGAGTTGCAAAAATCCTCCAAACCACATTTTTTTTCCTGCTCTGCAAGTTTGGCCTTATTTTTGCAACTCTGCTGTCAGTTCACCACAGTTCACGGTTTGTTGAAAGAGAACAATTTGAATGACCTGCTGATTAATGTAAAATGTGTACAAGGGCTGTGTGTAATATTATTATATGTTATGGGGATCTAACACTGATGTGTTTATTATATTTTTGAAGGTGCGCTAAAGACATCGGCTGTGAATGTGAACGAAATCAGGAGACAAAATGTTCAGCACTAGAAGGTCAGATTACTGGATTTATTATCATTCATCAGTGTTATTAAACATGAACTTTATGGAATTCTACATAATTATATGTTTTCAAGCAAATAATGCATAATACTTATATGTCTTCTCTGCTTGTGTCTTAATTAATAAGGCAAACCAAAACCCTATTCTATATATCTCTGTACACACACAACAGTCCACAAATGATTAATGGATATTACATTTTTTTTTTCAATACAGCCACTCAAAACAAGCTAAACCTGTGATATATGTTATTCTACCCCTCTGCTATCTGGAGAACCGCCATCTAGAACAATGCTTCTGAACCCTGTCCTCAAGACCCCTCAGTGGTCCAGGGTTTAGGGATTACCCAGTCGTGTTTAAATGAAAAGGTGTGGTTCCCTAACCATGAAGGAACCATACAAGGTTGTATACGTATTCTTATTTAAACACAACTGGGTAAATCCTAAATCCTGGACTAATGGGAGGTCCTGAGGACAGGTTTGAGAAGAAATGATGTAGAATATAACTTAAAATGTTTAATTAGAAAGGCGATAATAAGACCTTTCTAATTTTTCGAAAAATACAAAGGTAAACACTGTTTTGAGATCATTTTTATATATTGTAATATTATTGTGCATTCAGTGTTCCATTTAATTACTGTATTCATAGAGGGGAATTTAGCCCCTTCTCAACACATGACGTGCCAGGCATTTCACGCAGAGACAAGCGCTTGACATGCCTGGCACATCATGCGGTAAATACCGCATAGGCAGCAATCAATGGTCACTGCCTATGCTTTGATGATGTAGCATCATGCCACACCAATCCCCCCCCCCCCCCCAAAGGGCATATCGATAACCTCACGTGGTGATCACGGTTGCCATTTTAGAGAGGAGCATGTTCCTCCAAAATGGTGCTTGCCTGTATCCAGTAAAAGCGATGGACGTTATAAGAATTAAAAAAACACTTCTATCGATTTTTGCCCTTTAACTTGCAAAACCAACCATTAGTATTTCTAAATTAAGGACAACTATTAGAAACAATATAGTATTTTTTACCATTTGTAATTGCATAAAGTATTTTTCACTTTATTTTTGAATAATATTTTGTGATTATTTTAGAGTAAATTATATGATATGATGAAAACAATGGTATCTTAAGAAAGCCCTATTTATGGCAATAAATACAGATTATTAAATGAGAAATAGTAAATTTACAGATAAACACAAACACAACAGAAATGTTAAAACAGTCAGTGTCCAGAATGACCAAAAATGTCTCAAATGTCTGGTCCATCACATGCCTGAGCATGCTACAGAAGACCACATTACCTACATTGTTACATAAAAAAGTAGAGTTTCCAGATTTGTTCCAACAGGGTTACTGCTGTACGTACCTTAACATGTTTCCTCAGTATAGGATGGGCCATCGTGGACCAATTAAGTGGCCGTTGTTGTCTAATCTTGTGATTTGTTCCTATGGGGGGGGTTTAAAGAGCATGGTCTATCCAGAATGTGGACCATTTGAAGAAAAACATGGATATTTGTGTTAGCATCACACCAGAGGTTAATAAAAAGAGAGACAGCGCTAAAATATACCCCAAAAAGAACAAGACATAATTTATAAAAATAGAAAAGATTTATTGTCACAAGATGAAAACATACATATATATAAGGTAAAAAGACTACAACTAAGTCTAATACCACAGTAATATAATAAGAAAACAAATGGAATAAAATATACACAAAAAGAAATATAAATATGCAGTAAAGTAGAATAAAATAATATATAAAATATATATAGTACAACCTTACCCGCTGCTAGAATTGTGTTGTTCACCTAAAATATACACTATAAGCACATTATACATATTTTATACATATGTTCTGTACCTGGCCAGGTGAACAACACTATTCTAGCAGTGGGTAAGGTTGTACTATATATATTTTATATATTATTTTATTCTACTTTACTGCATATTTATATTTCTTTTTGTGTATATTTTATTCCACTTGTTTTCTTATTATATTACTGTGGTATTAGACTTAGTTGTAGTCTTTTTACCTTATATACATGTATGTTTTCATCTTGTGACAATAAATTTTTTCTATTTTTATAAATTATGTCTTGTTCTTTTTGGGGTATATTTAAGGCTGTCTCTCTTTTTATTAATACTGTGCTTCTTTTTTGCAGTGGTCCAGGTTGAGAGATATCCTTTCCTCCATATTTGTTCTAATGTGAGGTTTTTCTGTGTGTGGAGTAAATACGGGTTAGTTTTTTATTCATTTTGACTATATACTTATTATCACTGCCCTTTCATCTTTCACATCTTTCCACATTGTTTCTTTTTTATATTTAAGCGCTGTGCACTCCTTTTTTTGTATCACGCCAGAGGTGCTTTAAAATGTTTCCTCTGAAACCTTGTTGGGATGTTGCATTCAAAACAAATAGTGATATCTTAAAATGTCACCATTGGGTCTTCCCGACCATTTTCCATAGTTAAAACACATTTTACTTAGTTTGTTTGCAATTCTGTATTGGTCTTTTTTGATAATTTTTTTTATTCTCTATCTTCACATAACTTAATTTTTAATGTATTCAAATTCTTACCCTTTTCATTTCAGCTTTAGTTAGTGTGAACATTTATCTTGTCCTAGAGAACATATCTGTGTAAGACCTTTGTAAAGAATCACAGTAAATAGCATGGACTTTATTACGGAATTTTGTAAACAATGTTTTTTTTATCTCGTTCTGAAGGATGGTAACACAGGCGCTGGCTCTGAGGCTTAGCTATTAAGAGATCAGTGTGACTTTTATTGTAGGTGTATTGATGGGTTTGATCCAAAGGACTAGCAGGAGCATAAATTGTCTGCTCACTTTTTCTCTTGCATGAAATGTTTTAGGGACAGTATGAGTGCTAGAGGCCAGGCAGAAGAAAATAAAGGGAAGATGTGAAATGCTGGATTGTAGATATATATTCCAAGATTCCTATTAATCAATGTAACCCTTTAGAGATGAATGACAAGCTATGGAATCATTAATATCTTGTTTTTTAAAGAACTTTTCTGGCGTGGAACGTCCTAGACAGTTTGGGAATTATTTATAAAAAAAACGACTTTGGGGCAAAGTTCTAAAAATGGTCTAAAAACAGGAACTTTCCACTGGTTTCCATGGTGATTCTAAATGACTTTTATAAATATGTTTTTAAGGATTAAATGTTGGAATGGAATTCAGATTCTAAACATGTGCATCCACTGATTTTGGAGAAAATAGGTACTTTTATTTATATTATATTTAAACTGCCTACACTTGATCCTCAATGATAAATAATTTAATTTCACATAAAAGTGAAAGTATAGTTGGGTAAGTATATCTGGGCTATTCACTTAAAGGGAAACTCACCAGGTTTGTCCCTGTACAATGTATAGTTAAATTGGTGAGATTGAGTGAATATCCCCTTATGCGTCCTATAAATAATTGAGAGGACGTAGATATTTATCAGTCAAAGGAGAAGAGGTTTTTATGCAGACTAAATCAGTGACGATCAACTGCTCCGTTAGCACAGCGCTAGCCATACTAACTAAGTCCTTAAACTCGGGTTGAACTACAATGCCCACAAAGCCAAGCCAGTATTATTGGGCTCCCTCTGAATCTTTTTGTCTACCTCGGTATTCTGGTAGTTTCAACAGCTGGCTAAATAGCAGGATAGCCCAATCCTTATTCAAACTATAAAAATATGTAAATATTAAGATTCAAGCCAAATTTGACTTATACCGTGAATGTTGAAAATGTAAAAAAAATGCTTTTATATTTCAAATAAATGCACAGGGAAAACAAGACTTAAATGTGTCACTGGTTTCTGTTTAGTACATCACCTCGTGCCTTTATGTGGAAATAGCACATTTCCCATATGTTTCCCATTTAAAGGGACTTGCACACAAGGGCTTACCGTTTAGTAAAATGAGACAATTGCATTTTGGTGGCCACACTTGAAGGCACTGAGCCATATCTACCATGGTTTGTTATAATATTGCATTACTCCTACTAAATCAGGCCAATGTCAGTTGTTCAGTGTTCTGAGAGTGCGTTTCCTCTCTACAATACATCATTAAAGGGACTCTATACTTCTTTTACTTGTGCTTCTAATGTAGAAGTATAAGTGAAAAGTCTGGTGTCCCTAGCATGAGGAATACATGGCATGTTATCCTTCAACTGGCAATTCCCATGATTGACTTTAAATGCACGAAGGCTGATTAGGTCGCTGTCACTCCCTGCTAGTACAGTGAGAGACCCTTGATTCTTCAGTAAATGGAGGGGATAGTTTTACTATAACGGGAGTGAAAGTTAAAAATATCCTTTATTCCTGTATCGTCGTCCAGATGTGAGCTGCTTCTTGTGTCTAAAATCCCATTCCTTGCTGCAAGAACCCAAACACTAAAAATATTGAAAACCCGAATGGATGGTTCTACACTGTTGGGGTCTCTGCACTAAAATGGGACTTGCAATTGAGTTGAGGTGAGACATGGTAAGTGGAGATGAGATAAACATTTCTCACCAGTTTCATTATACATTCTGCAGGGACAAACCTGCTGAGTCTTCCCCAGTAACCAAACCCTCCAGGTTTGTACCCGTATAACATGTATGACATCTGGGAACAATGGCTGAATATCTCTCCAACGGAAGAATAGAATGTTGAGTGAGAGACACAGATAGGAAGGTAAAAGAGGCGGGAAATTAGGGGGACGCTGATGTCCTGACTAAGGTAAGCGGTCGGCTGACTGAAAAATGTAAAATGGTGTCTAAAGGGGAGGGTTTCTGGACAAGTATGCCACTTTTGGTTTGTTTTGTTGTATGTGAGGGGATAGAAGAGAGAGGAGAGTAAGATGAAGGATAGTAGTGAGGAGATTAAACCTTACGTTGTAAGGTTGGAATGAGACCATCTAAGTGGAATCCACTCCTCTCCTTACAATATTAGTGGGGAAAATAGGAAAGAGAATATAAGTAATCATAACTGATGCAAATGATACGGTTAGAATTTTGTTTCTCTTCTACCCCTCTGGGTCGGATGTTATTTGTATATGTAAGTTGCATATTTTAAGTATTATCTGTGATATATTTATGATATTTTGTATGTTTGTAATTAAAAAAAAATAAAAAAGAAAATTATCTCATCTCACCTTAAGTCATCGTTTAGTGACCAACCCACCATGTCTTACTTGTGCTCCATCTTTCTTTAGACTTTATGGTCTTCATAACATATTTCTAGATTATTGATCATGAGAGGTAATGGATCTAGTGATAGCTGCAATATTCTGAATCCCCAAAATAACCATTAACATTAAGAAAGATATCTCACAATGCAACGATTTCAAAAATAAACGGCAACCTACATTCAAAGCAGGATCTGCAGTGTTGTTTTTTGTCATTTAAATTTCAGTCTTATTTATGACACTTGAGTGAAACTACAAGGGTAAAAGGTCAGTATGTTTACAAGATTGCTGGACTGTTCTATAATTCATTGTGACTTCACAGTTCTGCAACAATGCCCCTTCCATACTGGGAAGGTAGCATGGTGAACATCGATGCATGGCTTTATAGGGCAGGGAAATATTGTATTTTCTAGCAGGGAGTAGTAGATCTAAGAAGAAAAAAAACATACTTTATACTCTAGGTGTTCTCATTTAATTGGAAAAAGTTCCTACTGTTTTCCAAAAAAAGAAAATGTGCACTGTATTTACGCATTGCCAACTGTGTTCAGCCACAATGTGTAATAACTCAAATAATAATAATAATAATAACTAGGACAGTTTTCTGTTTATCTTGTTGTAGCTCTGGGATAGAATTATGGGAGTGCAAGCAGAGACATTGTTACCTTGTTACGTCATGTATTGTTGTATTGTATTGTATACAATGTTAAAAATATACTTTTTTTTTGTTTGTTATTTATGTTCTCAGAATTGTTTATTTTCATACATAGCCATATTATTGTAATTTGGACACATCACCATTGTTAGGCAATGTGTCTGCGGCAAGGACTGTGACGGTCAATAGAACATCATGAAATGTCCACCACGAGTGATGTTGGTGCCTGGCCCTGCACATCACATTTTTATAGCTGCCAAGAAAATGGACAAATGGGGGTATAAATCGAAACTGCATTTTGGGACCAGATGTTCGTAGTTGTCTGAGGAATGAATTTAAAATAAAAATTAAAAAAACAGACTAAAGGTAGTGAGAAAATAAGGCAGGTAAGTAGTACAGTGAAGTGCGCACATCAGTAACTGTGAGGTGATTATTTGAAATCCAAATTATGGCTGGTGTATGTGTCCATGCTTATGGCGACAAAAAAGTGGGGTGGACGCTACAATGCCCGAGAACAAACTGTACTGCAGTAGTCTGTCCTGTAGGATAATACCTACTCGGGAGAGCAACTCCATTTTTTGCCTGCTTACACCATTGCAGAGGAACCACTCCATTAGCATATCAGACTGATCCCACCCATAAGGGCAGTCCAGACCCGAAATGCATGGCTAGTATGTGTCCATGCTTCCCAGGTTAAGGAGAACACGGATGTCTACATCCTTGCTTCTATGCTATGATTCCCAAATTGGTGTGTGTGGTCATGTAACTAGTGTCCCATCATGGAAAATGGAGTCCAAAACAGGTGACATACAAAGGTTAGCAAATTATGGTCAATCTGGAGGGAAAAAACATAATTGTCTAATTTATAATTCTTTTATATTCCCATATAGTGCAAACAAAGGTGATTTGTGTAAAGTGAACCTAGTGCAGAATAAAAATTAGATACTTGCGGTACCACACTCACTGCAGCCTTCTGGAGCACTCCGAAATGCTCAATACACAGTAACAATAAAAAAGCAGATGGGCGCGAAGGAGTGGGAACCTTAAATAAAACACACAGTATAATAGTGCAATATTGCCTCTATACAATGGTATAACAGAAAATATAAGTGGATGCACTCACAAACGAACGTGAGTGTCAGTCAAATCAGCTGAGAACTTGTGGGTCCATAAAAACAGCTTTAATAATTCTGAAATAAATAAAGAAATATACATGTGCAGGACCAGTGGGTAACATATGCTGGCCCCTAGCACTGGAAAGACTCACAGAGTAGTAGATGTAAAAGTCGTTGTAAAAGTAATAAGACTGTTCCTGCAGTCACAAGCGGAGCTGGACTCCAAATAGGTCGTGGGAGATGCAGCGCTGGAACAATAGTAGCCTCTACGCGTTTCTCCGTGTGTGGCACGGCTTCATCAGGAGGAGATGAGAGAGAACTGTCCTTCTCCGTGTGTGGCACGGCTTCATCAGGAGGAGATGAGAGAGAACTGTCCCATATATTCCCATATAGTACTACAGCTTGAAGCTACTTGTGTTTTCAGTCAGCTGGAGTATTCTGGATATGGTTTTACTTCCACTGTGGGCTGTAGTTTGGATGTTACATTCCTAATATATTTACTTGGTTACCAGCTGGCACTGTAAGCCTCATGCATTATAAATGGGGAAAATATAAACGTAACTACAGTGAGAACTGCGTGACAGGACTTAAGGCAAGCGTTATATCAAATTGATGGCCTGTTGTGCCTTATCTCCCAGTTAGGGAAAATACCGGCCAGGTGGCAACCCTACTCCCAGTAGCATGTTCGATATAGAGTTCCTTCAAGGTCTTCATCCTTCAAATTAAACATTTGAGCTGATAGTAGACACGTACTGCCTGACTTCATTCATGACATGTCTTTCTGAATACATTATAGACTAGAACACAAATTAGGACATTTATGGTGAAGATACAAAATCTAAGGGTCAACCCAATATACACTGAAATGGATTCGGGTTAGGCACTTTAGAAAAATCACAAATAGCCGAAATGCGGCTTCTCATTATCAATGATTTCGGGTCTATATCGGCTGCTTCAGATTGGATCATTTTTCCCCATATATTTTTGGCTACCGAATATGTATCGACTACCCCAGAATTGAGATAACCTAGGCGAAATTCACCCATTTCAATTCTCCATATTTTAGCTGGAGAATTAAATAGGAAATGGTGTAGAAGAATTAAAGTAGACATATTTTCAACACTATAATATTTAGATACAATTATAATATATTAATGTTATATATAATATAATATTATATTTACACAAATATAAGCATTTTAAAATGTTAATAAAAACAAAACTACTGGAGAACTGTAAATTATGTGAAAGTAAAAATAAGTTCATGTCTCATATATTACAAACATATACAACATACAAAATATGAGTGGTGGAACTGCCATTTAATTGCACAAGATGAGTGCCATTAACAACAATCCTAAATAAACAATCAATTTCCTATACATGCAGTGACTATGGCACATAAGAGAAGGAATTCTTATCTGTACAAGAGATAAGAATAATGGAGTCGTTTTAAATGTGAAGCAATAGAGCTGCTAGAAAAACTAGGTAGCTGTAGATTGCCCCTTTTGACACAAATGTCTATTGTTTTTCTTGGTTATTTAAGATTATTAACAGACTGTCATTTTTTTCAGCAAGTCATTAGTCATCCTGGAGGTTCAATCCCTGGCATGTTTAGACTAATTAATTAGAAAGATGACAAAACTGTATATAGCTCTCCTTATTAGTGGAAACATTTCTGGTGGCAAGGATGCCAATCATTATCCTAATATCTATGGTTACAGAGATTCTAAGCCATCAATAGAAAAGGTTAAAGAAAAGGAAACAAAAGCTAGTGAAGTGACACCCATTGATGGTCACATTGCAAGATCCATTATTTCATTATAGCTAGAAGTAGGGGTCTCCACTGGAGGGGGAAAGAGACTGTAATGGATAGCTAAATTGATGAGATGAAATGTTCAACACACCTCACCTCACCTGCAACTCACCTTTTTTTTAGTGAATACCCACAGACAAGTTAAAATTGAGGTCAGCTTGGTAAGGCAGCAGACATTCAAGGGTCTAGTCAATAAACTTCTACTCAAACTTAAGGCGAGTTTTTCCAATCCAGCTGCTTTGGCGTAACATTTGAAATTCCCATCTCAGTTCCCTGCAGTCCTCTCTTTATTGGGTAGACCCTCTATTTTGCAATACAGTAAAGGGTGTTTTTCTATATTGTGTATGATTTTGCTGCAGTGAGGGCTGGGATTAAATAAGTTCAATACAAAGTGCATCAGAATATTTGTGCTCTCCTGTTCTTTTGTATGCAGCTGTATGGTTTGCAATACAATTGCCGTTTGAATATATTTTACAGATAGACATGTATATATAACTGCCTAACCCCCCAACATTGAGAGGGCTTAACCCAAAATGTCTGGGGGGGCATAACCGTGCTAAAAATGGCGATGAACCATGCCTTGAGATGCACTGTGCATAAGTGAGCACGTACCATTCCGCATTCACTCACTTTCTTTTCTCGAATGTGTCCCAAGAAGGAAGGATGCCAGAGAAAAGCCACAAATAGGTTCTGTCCCACCAGATCTGGGACAATGGGAAGGCAGATTAAGGGGTATCCTATTCAATAAATAATGAACTGGGCTGAACTGACAAGTGAATGGCCAAGCATTAATAGAGTTGGAATAATAGACGTTGTTCTAACTCTGCTATCAATGCCGGAATTTTGGAATTTCCACCACAGTTCACTGTCAGGTGAATAGACTTCTTAGTGCCTCACACAGAGATTCCAACATTAACACCACAGACTGGACCCCCACAACTGAATGGTGTACTAGGTGTGACTCATGCTGTGGTCTGCACCATGCGTCCGTCAGGTGAACTATGTCACCAGCTGCACATTTTGAAATCTGGAATGTATTATAATGTACTATAATGTGGCATGCATTAATATTTCAATTTCAAATCTCCAATACAATTGCTGCTGTTTGCAAAGCACAAGGAAGTTATGTAACGTGATTGATCGACAGAATGCGTTTACCGTGATCAAGACAAAGGACTGGATTGTATAAATCTCTAAGTAGCCATTATCAAACACGCCCACAGGACGCAAACTGACATTTCAGCTGAAATTGCTCCAGAGGAACATTTAACCCTTTTGAGTGTCTCAGTTCTTATTATCGAGAGGTGAACGTGCTGTAGAGTGGATTAACCCCTTTGTGTGCTGGAGAGAGTTAAATACAAATGATATAAATCAACATTGCAGCCAAAGTATTGAGCACATTCCATCTCACTGGAAGCTTCAAAGGGGGGCAGTAAAGTACCTTTTTTTTTTTGGTATAAGTAAGCAAATCATGACTTGCCTCATTGACAAGCCATCGTAGAAAGGAGCAGTGTATAGGGTCGCCTCCATTCCCCCCAGAATTACCAGTCATGCAGTTGTCTCCATAGAGTTATAATTAGCGTTCATTATTTACTGGCCTGCTGTAAAACACAGGCAGGGTTGCAGCCCTAGCTGTGTTTGAGTGATAAGGGAATTTTGCTATATAGAAGATTTCATTTACACTGAAGATTAAAGTGTTTAACCCATTGGTACCTTGATACAATACAGAGTGAACACCTGAACAGAGATTGTTTTATTGATTGTAAGAGTGCCAGGTTCCATTCCTCTGTCAGCTTCCATTTCTTAATGTTTTTTCCTGTTCTTTTAATGTTTTGTTCTGTTTATTAATTATGCTCGCTCCGGGTAAATCTTTATATCCTTGTGTGTTTCACTTTCCCTAGATCTGGCCACAGAGTGCTGTCCATGTTAGTGGCTATCCTGTCCAAGAACCTTGTTAAGAGCCTCTCCTGAACCCTGTTAAAGGGTTTTCCTGTCTCATACTTTCTTGTTCCTTTATTTTCTGTTCTAATCTTTTCCTGGCCGTTTGTTATTCTGTTCTTTTCCATTCCAGTTTTCACTGTTTCTCCCTACTTTATTACTTAGCTCTGTATACACGTTTTATTTATCTCAAGCTAAAAGTATTCTCTCCGTCTTGTGTGTCTGTTTCGTGTCCGTCTTTTGATTCTGTTATTCATTTGCTAGTTTATTATTCAGTTGTAGAGTTTGGGACTTGCCTAATGTTAGGTACTTTGATGCTAGTGGAAAGCGTATCATATAAATGGCCATTTGATGTACTATAACCTCACCATTTATCATCTCAGAGTTGCCCTTTTCCTTCACCTTTCATCGTGTTTTTGCATTTCTGGATGTGATCTTCAATAAATTATTTCAATTTTTTCATCATATTTGTGTCTTTGGAGTGCCAACTTCATTTCTGTTTACCTGCCTTCAACTCCGTTTTGTCAGCGGTGGTTTGTGCACCCGAACTGACATCTGTGAGCCATCCTTTCCAGCAAGATTGAGGCAGGATTCCTTGTGGTGTTGAGACATTTTTACATATTTGGTTACTTCCTGTATTTATGTTTGTAGGTTTATTTTCCCTTACCCTTTTTCCCTGAAGCACCTAAGGATTCCAGCTCCTCTGTCCTCGCTCCATGTCCCATTCCTGATTCCCCTTTTGAAGCATCTGAGGATCACAGCTCCTCATGCCTTCCCTTGTGTTCCTTATCTCCTAGCCTTGGCCTCTGTATGCTGTCCTGAGTTATATATGGGCCTGTGTATGTCTCTTAATTCTGTAGTATTGTTTTATGCCTTTACCCTGTTCATGCATTCTTTAGTTCTGCCATTGCTCATTAGTCTCTCCTGAAACCCTGCATTCTGCATTCCATTCATCTTGTTTCTGCTCTTTCTGTATTTGTTTCTGCTCTGCTTGGTTTATTCTGTTTTAGCCTGCAGGCATCCTGCTATCCTATCAAGGTTGTGTCCCATGCCAATGTCTGCAGGACATCTTTAGCTTCAGTTCTTGTCTATAATTTATACAGCAGCTGCTTCTGCAGGACCCTGCAATGTGGACGCACCAACCTGGATCCTCAGGCTTGTGGGGTATTGCGGTTACACTGCACCAGGCAATGTCTCTCTACATCCTGCCAATGATCTCCTGCACTCTAGTGCTGAGGGTCCCATTTCACGTAGACCCAATGCATGACAAAGAGTCCTATCAGCTCATATTGCTGCACCATAAGATTTTTCAGTTTTTTCTCCCTTAGATTGAACCTGCATATCTAATAAGAACCAGATTTGGCAAGTTTAAGTCTTCTTAACCTTAGATGTGCGCCACACTAACTCTTTTGTTACTGTGTTCCTGTGTATAGGCAATCGTGAGGATTATACCCTTGTATGAGCAGCACTCACAATATCTATCTAATGTGATATAACATATACACATACATCTACAAAAAACATTTTATAAGCACCTTTCTTGTTAATTCACATTGTCCAATGTAGTCCACTCAGCTCATTTTCTAGTGATAGAGAATGGGGACTGGGGCATTTATCTCCAAAAATGCTAGGAAGTTTTAATTTGATTCTGCTGTTAAACAAAAATAAGTTTGAATATTGCTTTAATGCAGGGCTCGACAAACCCCGGGCGCCAGGTCGCCATGGCGACCTGGAAATGGAGCCTGGCGCCCGGGTGCCGTTCCCCTTGCCGCTGCCATCCGTCTTTTGCAGCGCGAGGGGACAGACAGCAAGCTCCGCCCCCTCGCGCTACACGTGTGTTAGTGTTCAGCCGAAAGAGCCTTGAGGATCGGCTGCGGCACGAATGTAACCCCTCCCCAGCAATGAGGTAAGGCAGCAGGGAGGGGAAACATTCGTGCCGCAGCCGATCTTCATGGCTCTTTCGGCTAAGTGCTGGGTTGTCAACCCAGCACTCAGAAGTTAAGAAGGGAAAAAAAAAAACTTGTGTATGTTTGAGTTGTATATGTGAAGTGGGGGGGAGGGATGTATATGTGAAGGGGGGGTATATATGTGAAGTGTGGGGGGGAGGTGTATATGTGAAGGGGAGGTATATATGTGTGAAGTGTGGGGGCAGGTGTATATGTGAAGGGGGGGAGGGATGTATATGTGAAGGGGGGGTATATATGTGAAGTGTGGGGGGAGGTGTATATGTGAAGGGGGGGTATATATGTGTGAAGTGTGGGGGGAGGTGTATATGTGTGGGGGGAGGTGTATATGTGAAGGGGGGGTATATATGTGAAGTGTGGGGGGAGGTGTATATGTGAAGGGGGGTATATATGTGAGGTGTAGGGGGAGGTGTATATGTGAAGTGTGTGTGTGTATTTGTGAAGTGGGTTGGTGTGTGGGGTTTGTATATGTGACGTGGGTTGGTGTGTGTGGGCTGTATATGTGACGTGGGTTGGTGTGTGTGGGGTGTATATGTGACGTGGGTTGGTGTGTGTGGGGTGTATATGTGACGTGGGTTGGTGTGTGTGTTTATGAATTGCGTGTATGTTTGCGTGATTGTCTGGCTCCTAAAAAATTTTGCTGGCTCCTAGAATAAAATAAATTTGTCAAGCCCTGCTTTAATGCATTCAGAAAACAAGACCTAATACATGATAATGTCCGTGATACATGCACCTTTTTCTATTACTAGCAATAAGAATCATTCTTTCCATCCTAAGGTGTTTATGTTGTTGTCACTTCCTTTGTCAGATTTTCACACTGTACAGAGAGGTGACAGTAACTGGCGGGTAAGAGGTGTCACATTTTGCTGCCTGTGCTTTTCGTTTTACTATTATTGAAAATTGTACATGACCGCCGGTCGGTGACTTTGCCCATAGTGCTTTTCCGTTGTCTTTCTCATATCCGCCTATGACTCTTCCCATTAATGTTATATGAAGATGTGTCCATTATTAATGCTTTAATGCATATAGCTATACACTATGGATGTATTTGCTTGTTTTGCATTAAAATGGGAAAACACTTATGGACAATGGCAAAGGGCCTTTTGTAAAGATTGATCCCGGAAATGCAAACATTCCAAATATGACGATGTCGGGAGACTTTCACTAAGGGGACGTGCAGGTGAGTTGAGGGAAGATGAACATTCCATCAATATTTAACAATTTAACTCTGCAGTGGGCGCTATTCACTAGATGGGTGAGCTGAGATGAGGTGAACATTTCATCTCACCCATCTAGCTATACATTGTGCAGGGACAATCCTGTTGAGTTTGTATCGCAGGGGAAACGTTTGTCCCTGTGCAATGTATAGTTAAATTGGTGAGATGAAATATTCATCTCACCCAAACTCGGCTTTTAGTGACTACGCCCCAGTTAGATGAAATATTCAACTCACCTGTACCTCAGTTCTATTGAATATCTCCACTGGTTTAACAGCAAATTGTAAAATAAAAACAATACTTCTTTTTACTAGATAAAAGATATTGCCTGCACTGGTGATGGTCGTATTGTATTATGGTTTAATTGTAAATGATTTTTCTCCTATTCTTTGGCTTTTCTGTTGTTGGTATATTTGGGTATAACAGGCTTGAATGGAATTTTTTCCCCTAAATGCTTTCTATGCCAGCAATTCCCAACCTGTGGTGATGTGTTTGTTGTCCCTTGGGTTGTGGGGGGAGAGTGAGTCATACACCAGAAGTGGTAGAGAAGGTAAGGAGTCTGTGGAGCAAACCCAAGTTGGAATGGTAGGCAAGTTAGAGAATTGTTCCAACTTGAACGGAGGTGTGATCTCAAAAAGGTTGGGAATCCACAACTCGTCACAGTGTGACTACTAGTGCACTCTTATGTGCCGTAATGCCATGTTATATCTATGTGTATATAGGTGTATATCTACCTATCTATCATCTACCTACCTGCCTAATTATCTATAGATCTCCGTCCTGATGTATAGTATATACCATATCAATAAACTCTTCCTTTAGATAAGGATTAGATAAGTTTCAAGAGATAAAGCAGATGGTGACACAACAATGCAGATAGCATTTCTGGGCAGAGGAAACATTATATATACATACATATATAAGGATTGATCAAATACCTTGGATTTCTACTTCACCATGTACTGTCTATATAAATATATATAAATAAATAATAATAAATAAAAAATAATAATAAATATAGACATATATACAATTCATTCAGAAATTTCATTTTTCAATGTGACAGTAGCCATTACTCATACATCATGTCATATTGCTGCCCTGTGGTAGGCCAGAGAACACACATAAGTTAAACACAATGCAGTATTTGCATAGGATTGCCATCTTTTCTATAAAAAAAATATATATATATATACCGCTCAGGTTATTGCATTCCATAGACATTACATTGGCTGCAAACCTATTTTTTTACAAAAACAAATCCGCCAGCTCAGCTATTTTGTAATTTTCTATATATATTTATAAACTGCTGATCAGGAGGAAAAATAGACTATTTTACCCTTTACAGATGAGTTCAATAGAGAAAGATAATTGCATGGATGAATTCACAGGTTTATTGATGCACAGTGCGTAGTTAAGTCAGTGAAATTAAATGTTTTTCTCTCCTCGGCTTGCCTACAGCTCACCTGTTATTAAGTATCCCCCCGTTGCTTTGTAACTCCCCGTCCACCCTTCTGGTGGGAAAAGAGTTAAAAGCGTCCAAGTAAATAGGTCATTTATCTGAGTTATGCTTTAAACAGCATCCACCCGCGTGCCATCTGCCACTAATGCACTGTACATCTCACCTTGCCTCCCAGGATGGGAAGCTGCACTGCTGAGTCACATCTGCCACTAATGCACTGTACATCTCACCTTGCCTCCCAGGATGGGAAGCTGCACTGCTGAGTCACATCTGCCACTAATGCACTGTACATCTCACCTTGCCTCCCAGGATGGGAAGCTGCACTGCTGAGTCACATCTGCCACTAATGCACTGTACATCTCACCTTGCCTCCCAGGATGGGAAGCTGCACTGCTGAGTCACATCTGCCACTAATGCACTGTACATCTCACCTTGCCTCCCAGGATGGGAAGCTGCACTGCTGAGTCACATCTGCCACTAATGCACTGTACATCTCACCTTGCCTCCCAGGATGGGAAGCTGCACTGCTGAGTCACATCTGCCACTTTTCACTAAGCTGAGAATGGATGGCAGCAAAAAATGGAAACTTTCCAATGCTGTTACAGATAACCCAGTGCTCTCTATCTCTCTGCCTCTCAAACCCCCAAACGCATCTCTCTGATAACTTCACCCACCACTTTTAGGACCACCCTCTGTATATGTTTCACTGAACATTAATAGGAAACAAGTGATGCACATTTAGCAAACTAATGGTCAACAAATACATCAGTCTACCTCTGAACTCTTTAAGTGGGTTTAATAAAACACACTACATTTTACTGTATTCCTTGGGGCATTATTCATGCAGTAGGTTTCATGCGTTCTACCTGCTTCCCCTTACTTACCCCCATGGTGGCTGTTATTGGCTTAGAATCAATGCTGGCCTTTTTTACCCCATGTTATTCAGAAACTCAACAGACTCAACACCCCCTCTGATGCCTCATCTCGTAAAATGGTATTCACTAATGTGAGGTCAAGATGTGGCATGATGAGATATGGCGAGGAGGTCGACTTCATCATCAAACTCATCCTCCTTTCCAACAACTACTTAACCTTAAAGGGACTGTCTAGTGCCCAAAATGCATCTTCCAAATGTTAATAATAATGTGCTTTTACATTTTGCAATGCTTAAAATATAACATACTTACAGCTAGATGAAATTGTGAAATTATAGCAGTTCTCAAGAAACCAGGACTGCCCACACTAGCTGAGTAAAAGTAATTTCCTTTTTATTTATTTTTGCTGCAGGAACCGATGAGAATAATTTCATTCAAATAAATGGAACATCCTGTCTCTCTAGTGATGTCATCAGACAATGTGTTGCACTGTTAAGAGATTCTACTGTGTACAAGAGCAAGTTCACTCAGAGTCCACACCATGTATTAAATTCAAGGAGCACAGGAAGTGACTAAATGAAACAAAACTTTATATCCTCAGTATCTGGAACCGGGAACGGGGGACTAATAAAAGTACTCAAAAAAAATTGGGCAGACTAGATAGACCGAATGGTTCTTATTTGCCGACACATTCTATGTTTCTATGTTTCTATCTATATAATCAGTGCTGCCGCACCTGCATTAAACATGCAATGTAATCACTGGGGGGGGGGGGGGGGGGGGGGGGATGCAGAATGCCTGCATCAAATCACACAGGGATAAAGCCTGTGCATTATACAAGCAGTAATCTTCTAATCTTCATCTTGCACCAAAGTGAGTTTGAGGACTGGACTGTCCCTTTAATTTTCCAATTCAATTCTCAGTGTCCTGCATTCTCGCTTTCATGAACACCGGCTGCAATTGTTGGAAGGTATTACTAGAATGCAGCATTTTAGAACCTGAATCCATTATCATCTATATTAAATATAAATCAAGTGTAAATAATCCTATTATTGTAGCAAATTCTCCACCTCACCCCACCCAATGAATGGTTTTGCCATTCACAGATGAAGCAGAGAACATTGCTAAATATAACTGATTATTAATTAAAACATGAATAGTAATCTATTTCCTGATGTGAGAATTATTCACAAAGAAACATCTGGGCCAAATCTAGGCCGATTTACATATTTTGTAAACATCGACGGACAAGCTGATCTCTTACAATTTCTTTATTTTTATTTTTATTTATAACAGATTTTACAATTATGGATCTGAAACAAATAAAAACATATAACAAGAACATTTATGGTAGCCCTGTGTATTATTATTAGTTTCCAAACCTAAAAGAAATGATAAAATAAATGAAAATAAATAAATATAAAAACACAACAAAACAACAAAAGGTGTGTGTGTGTGTGGGGGGGGGGGGGGGGGGGGGGGGTGGAGAAGTAATTGGGAGGGTGTGTGGGGGGGGGGGAGTAATGCCTTCTAATTACAATTTCTATTCATAGAAACACAAATGTGACAGACCATTGTAAACCAGTGAGATAGCTGAGGGGCCTAATGTATTAACTGTAGATTCTGTTCAACACTCAGAGCTGCAGGTTCCAATCCTAGTGGGAATAACTCATCCCTTTATCCACCTGAGCTAGATAAAATGATTATCATTAAACTGGGTAACAATAACATTCTCTTAATGTTGGGCAAATGATGTACTGGAGAGAGCAAAGGACATATGCGTCTACCTTCCCTGGTTAAACACGTTGTTATTATTATCGTTAAACTGTCATGTGTAGTCTATCAAATCAGTCTTTGTCTGTTTACATGGGAACTGAGTTCTAGACCACTGAAAGTAATAACAGTTGGATGCTACCTCTAGACTCTGCAATATGAGTAGACACTTTTATTTTTATTTTTTTATAAATAGATAGTCTTAAACCAGCCTCAATGGATATCTCTGGTAAGCAGTCACTGTAGTACCCTGGGACTGACTACAAGACCACTGAAATTAATAACAGTTGGATGCTACTTCAGATAATGTAGGTTCTGCATAATAAGTAGACACTTTTTAAAGTTGATATTCCTGAACCATCCTCAACAGCTAACCCTAGTAAGCAGAATATAGAATATGTATATACATATATATTCTACATCTCCTGCAATAGTAAAACAAAAAATGAAGCATCCAGGTACAGAAATATCTGTGAGCTTTTATGAATTAGCTTTTATGAATTAAACATGGATTTTTCAGGGAACACATAATTCACTGTCATTCTTCAATAAATATAAAACTAGCTTTTCTACCTGGATTCTTCTGGGATTTAGATTTGTGTGTATTCTTGTATATAATCTCTTATATTCACTTATATATAAAATGTGTTGCTCCGTATTGTAGCAGTCCACAATTCTGCAAGTTGCACCTCTGTTTTGTCAACAGTTTTTGTTGCTTCATCGAACAGTTGTTGAGTTTGTCCGCTTCATGTGATTGTGATATTTCTTTTTCTGATTGGTTGGTTTGTGACAGCGACACGCTATGCATACCTTTTGTTTCAAAAGCATATTGCAAAGTTATTCAGGGTCACATATTGTATAGCTTGAAATTTGGCTTCTGATTTGACCCCGATGTACCCCGAATCTTTCCGAACATTTAAGATCGTAAAAGTGCTCTGCAGTTGTTCTACATTCCCTGTAATGTCATAATCCTGTGTTGCCCATCCCAAATGTCCATACGGTTTACCTCAAAACCTAATTAACTCATAACTCGGGAAAGGAACAATGTAGAGAGCTGAAAATAGTCTCCTTGATCTAAAAATTGCAGCACGAATAAGCTATGCAAATTTCATGATTAGCTCATGATAGAGTTCAGTGTTCTAGAGTTTTTAGGGCTTCGGACAAACAAACATACATTTTCTGTTTTATGGTTAAGATGAATATTTACATCTTATCCTTCTTTAAAAAGGACAACTATATAGCTGGAAAATAAAAACAACATTTAGTTGCACTTTAAGGACATTTGAAGAGGGATGAGCACCAAAACAGTGGGAGATAGGTACAAAAAAGTGGGTTGCAAGTGAGTTGAGGTAATGTGTACATTTCAACTTACAGATATCACTTTGCATAGTACAAACCTGGTGCTAGAAAGACTGCATAGTTAAGTGTTTGAAGAACTCCCATTGAATGCATTCGGCAGGGCCAACTCTGTTCTTTTTGAAGAAAAAAATCATCATCACTTTCTCATTATAGTGCATAGTTAAGTCTGTCATCCCACCTCCACTCACCTGGAAATTGATTTTAGTGAATAGACAGCAATCTCAAACTATAATACTATACTTATTAACACAATAAACATTAGATTACTTGAGTGGTCATATTTCATGTTGGATTGGAAAACTAGATCTCGAGCAGGTCAGAAGTTAGCCAAGAATTGAAGCAGTCGTAAAAGACTTCATCGTGGAATAAACACGTCATGCTCTGCCCCTTTGGCATGCCTGGGAGTCATTGCATGTCATGTGAGGTCCCAGAGTTTTGGACTAATTGAGGATCACACAAAAGTGAAAGATAGCATAGGAGACCTACTGGACCACCAGGGACTCTCCTTTCATGCCCAAAAATGCAGGAATTGTATAGGCCCAATGGCTAATAGCATGACATTGAAAATGTCTCAAACCTTTTTACAAGTACTTACTAGAAAATATATTTTAGTGGGATTCATCGGGGCATAACCTGAATCTTAAAACGTGTCAAACGGAAACTGCAGCAACACTGTATCAATAAAAACAAAATATAAAGCAGACAGATTTCTCTTTATGACATTGGCACTCTGCCCATTAACCCCAGATATCACATGTACTACAATGAGACTCAAGATCAATCACTTAATGTGCAATGTATACTATGGAATTTGAAGGTCATGTACTCGGTATGTAGGGTTGCTATCTGGAGATGGAGATGGCGTTCAATTTTGTATATTGCATCCAATTGTAAAATAGTACAATTGGATGCAATATACTTGCTTCATATATAGTGTACGGCCTGAATGCATGACTATGAATACATTTTGTGTAGTTGACTCGGGTTTAAACTGAGAATGAAAACCAGCCCATTTTATTCATTTTATTGGTGAGAGCAAGGAAAACTACACATTTTTAAGGTACATATAAAAAAATACATTGTTTATAGATAGGATACATAAGAAGTTATATGTAAAGAGCAAATTCTGATGCAAAATGGTAAAAGTAGAGCAATCAGCAAGAATCAGCGAGTTTCAGAAAATATATAGGATATTCTTGTAGGCCAGTCAGTCCCCCAGCTAGTAAGCACCACAGATCAGTTCTGGGTAACATTATGACATTAACCTGAAAAATAGTATGTGACCTGATGCAGGGGAACCAACAGTATAACGTTTATACGCCCTGTATATTATATATACCTACTGCTCATTGGCATCATATATTTCATTTATTTGCGCACACAATCTGCCATGGGCTCTAGCCACAGATCTTTTGAAGGCCAGCAATGCCCCTAACTTGTGCATAGGCAACAATAATAATGGAACAAACGCAAATTTGACTGGACAGAACCCCCAAACAGAGGTGACCTGTCAAATTCAGGGCTTTTGGCAGCTATGGCAGTCTATAAGTACTTTTTTATACAAAGATTTCAGTAACTTTTTTTAATTTTGTTTCCAAAAACAACAGCGAATAGGAACTTTGTAGGTTATTTTTTTTTTTAAACCAAAAGGGAATAAGCTGTCCGTTAAATACTTTCATGTTGATGTAATTTCTGCTTTATATACTTTAAATGTGTGACTATGTTATTACATATTCCCCAGGGCACAGATACAATGACATCTCAAGGCATTCTTTGAGGCAAAAAAACACTATAAATAAAATAATGAGGTGTCTATGGTGTTACGTAATGTAGCAATAGAGTTCATTTCGTGAACTAGATGTAATGTGCATTATGTTTTTTTGGGGGGGAATTGGTAAGCTGTTACTTGTTTGTGAGTGGTCATTTCAGGATGACACATTGAGTAATCTGATTTTAAATAATTATGTATCCGAATACTTCAGTAAGAACCAAGTCAGGAAGTCTCCTTTAAGAAAAGCAATATTTATTTAGAAATGACACTTCCAGCTTCTTTAGAAGGATTAGGACCTGATCTGAGTTAAAAGGAATAGTAAACCACAGAAAGACCTTGCAGAGAGACCTTGCCTCAGGCAGAATAGAATAACTAAGTCTATATTGCAGACTCAGGCAGAAAAACAGGACCTTACAACCTCCATTGTTGGCAATCTTCTTGATTCTGCCTGGTAACGATTTTTTTAACACAGTCTACAGATTCAGGCAGATTAGGCAAATCTCATTGATTAGCTCACTTACCTTGTTGGCTAAAATTAACAAGTTTACTACTGCAAGTGAATGGGGCCAGATGATATGGGACCCAGAGAGCCCAACATCGTATTCAGGAGTCACATTGCAGACATTGAGACACAAGGCCTGGTTCAGGGTAACTGCACTACCCTGAGGGCTTGATCCCCCAGGTTGGTGCAGCCACATACCAGGGCCCTGAGGTAAAGACAAGACAGGATTTGGAGATAACCTGGTGCAGACATGGAACATAATACGAATGACAGGATAAGCAAGAGGCTGCAAGCCAGATGAAGCAGAGCAAAGACAGGACAGGGGACTAAAGGAGAAAACAGAGAAAGTACTAAAGGCATGGCAGGACAGAAGCAAAAATAGGATAAGTACTACAGGTCACAGGGCTGAGACAAGACAGGGATACAAGATAGTCAGACAAGGCACAGATAAATTAATGAAAAACACAACAAACAGGTAGGGCACATTTGTATACGAGCAGATAAACCAGGAAGGAGAAAACAAGGAAAACCAGGAATGGAACAGAACAAAATCACAGGGCAAGAAACCAGGCGCAAACAAGGCACAAACAAGGATAAAGCATAAACAAAGGAAAGCCCTCTGACAGGGGCATAAGACAGGAAAGCACTCTGACAGGGCATAGGACAGGAACGAAACATAAAGAAAGCAAGGCAAGAACGGAAACAGGAATAACTGGATATAGCCTGGATGAGCCTGCACACTGGTTGATAATATGACACTTTGGGAAACTTATAATCTCTTCCCAGAAGAATGTGGTGCATGTGACCATACACTTGCCCCGGCATGCCTTATAAATGATCTTTTAATAAACTAGGTGCATTCTATACATCAAGGGACAATTTGCAAAGCATAATGGAACAGGCACACAAACATTACAACTATCTGTTTCTGAAGGGAAGGCCCACTGAATGGTCTGCTCAATAAAGAGAGAATTTCAGGGAATTGAGATGGGAATTTCAAACTTAAAGGGACTGTCTGTTGCCCAAAATGCATCTTCCAAATGTTAATGCATGTCAATGTGCTTTCAAAGTACTGTAAAATGCATGTCTTACATTTTGCATTGCTTAAAATTTGAAATACTTACAGCTAGATGACACTACAGAAGTTTGTAAGAAGCCAGGATTGCCCACACTAGCTGAATAAAGGTCAGTTTCCTGTTTCTCTAGTGTAAAATTAATCTGTCTGCCCTAGACTAGAAATAATGATAAACCCCCCTTTAACACCACCCACAATTAATTATACTGATATAACTAATGTCCTAACACTGCCACCACCAAGACAATTTATAAATGGGGTGCCTTGTCCCCCAAGCAAATTAGTCTAAACTAGACATGTGCATTCGTTTTCGGACTAATGCATTCATAAGGAATGGAGACTCTGTCTCTGTATAGTTAAATGCCGACAGCCTATAAACCGAACGTTCGGTTTATAGGCTGTCGGCTTATGTAATACATGTAATCCTATGGCTATTCTATAAACCGAACTATTGCCTTTCTATGAACCGAACGAGAGCCCCATTCATAAGAATTTCTTATGAATGGGGCTCTCGTTCGGTTTATAGAAAGCCAATAGTATTACATGTATTCTATAAAACGAACGAATCAAAATTAACGAAACGAACATAATGAACGAATTTCGTCTGAAACGAATGTAGTAATGAACGAAATTCGTTTTAGACTAAATAAATAACATTTTCGTCCGAATGGACGAAAACGAAACGAAAATTTTAGTTTTGCACATGTCTAGTCTAAACCCACAAAATATGCTTTAACACAATATCTATGCGATTTAAATTACCAATAAATTGGTCTAATCAGGTAACGCGAGTCTCTTGACCAGACAAAGGCAGAACTTAATAAAGTAATATTTATTATGAACAAAAGAATAGTCACAGTGCATACATAAAATAAAACAGATGACAAATTATTTACACCAAAACAGATAAAAATAAAAAGGAGAAATTAACAGAAAACTTAACTACTCACTTAGATGGAGGAGTACTAGTATTTTCTGTCCAAGGGACTGCGGCAAGGAAATGACGGCAACTTACACAAAATTAGATCTTGGTCCCTAGTAAGCACCCTGGACATTGTTCCATCATTAGATTTATACCTTGTCAGGTCAACTCAGGTTTCCAAGCCGGCCCAGAGGTGGGAAGGTGTACCTAGAAGTGTCCTCCCCCATGTGAGGTGTAACTACCCCAGTCAAAATATGGAATCTTGTTTCTAATTTCCCTCCCATGCATGTCACATACATCATTCTTGCCTCTATTAATTTGTTGCAATGTATGAAGTCCATAGATATTTCACACTTCCTACCCATGACTCTATACCGCAGACTTCACAATAACTTACAAATGGCTCAAGTTGCACCAGCCATATTTGTACTCATTTGGTAGGGCGTACTATTCCCTGTCTAAATATTCCCAAACGGAGGCATGATTAATAATCTGTGAGTTATTATTAATGCATGTTTGGGAGATGACTTTTGCAGGACAAGACTTCTAACTGGTAAGAGTCACTTAGCATATCAAAAGAACCTACTATCTATGAGAGGATACAGACCTTTGCTAGATAGACTTGCTGGCAACTAACTCAGTGTAACATTTCACACTTTGTAGCATCAGTTCCAGCTTCAGAGGAAACACTCAAGTTGTAAAGCTTTTCAGATCACAAAGGTCATACCATCTCTACCGGATAGTAGATGCAGGTGTGCACTACACCAATTGTTGTGACAAAGAGATCCTACTGTGTAGAAGAGCAGGTATATTACAGTCCACACAATGTATTATATTTCATCAGCACAGGAATGGACTAAATGAAACAAAACTTTATATCCTCAGTGTCTATATAATCAGTGCTGCCGCATTTGCAGTAAACATGCAGAGAATTCAGGGAGGGCTTAAATAAAATTTTAAAAATGTGATTTATGCAGAATGCCTGATTCAAATCGCACTGGAAAAAGGTGCACTATACAAGCTGTAGTCTTCAACTTGCAACAAAGTTTGGGCGCTAGACTGTCCCTTTAAGGCCAACGTAACTGAGTGGGGGGAAAATCTCCCATTCAGCTACATTGGCCTACAGTTTGAAATTCCCATCTCAATTCCCTGCAATTCTCTCTTTATTGCGTAGATCCTCAAGAGTGGCTGGAAGCTGGAAGAGATCTGTAGTAAAATATAAAAACTAATAGCCATTTATCTAGCTCAGTATATAGATAAAACAAAATTAGCTCCACAAAAAGGGATGTCCCCAGAAAGTGGGAAATCAGGGCATCGTCCAGGATTGCCAGGACATGGGTCCCAAATCAGGACTTTCCTGCCAAAGCCAAGGTACTCGGAGAGATATGTGATTAGGTGACTAGTTCACTTTAACAGTCAAAGCCATGGTCTTTAGTGATCTGTTATTACATTTTCCTATACATAATTGGAGACTTAGCCTCTTATGTCTTTTTAGTCTTTTTAATACAGAGAACTACCAATCAAAAGGTTTAAGGACATATGCTGAGTGTAAAAAAAAAATACACAAATATTATACTATAGAATGTTTACATAGATTCAGACATGAAAACATTTTTTTTCCTTTTTTTATTTTTACCTCTGCTGATTTTCTTGCATGGGATTATCTCGGAAAGCCCTGTGAGTTTCGCTAATGGCACCTTAATGAAGGTTTTTAATTAAACGCATGCCTCTGCACGCTGAGCAGAAATCAGCAGCTCACAAGGAACTAATTCATAGCATGCAGACTATAGGTCCTTGTTCTGAGCATCACACGCCTTGTAACAGCAAACTTAGATCTCTTGTGGTTCCTGCAACAGTACCAAACATCAACAAAGAAAGTATTCTGTTAATAAGAGATAAATCACAGGATACGAAAGACGTCTCACATGGTCTTGGAGAAGATTGTTAAAATCTCCAGTTTCTTTGTTATTCCGTGGAGGTTATGTGTTGAAGTGAGTGATGACTCTCTCATTTAATAGTAAATAAAAGATCTGGGCAGAGGTCTGGGTCACTGGGGGCACAGATCTCCATCTCTGCCTTGTTGTCATTTAATACATCATAAATTTTGTCATTTTGGATACAATGAGAAATAGGTAATAACAGGGTATTTTCAGGGGCCATTTTTGCTGATTCAATAGTCTAGTTATAGAAGGGGACCTCCATTTTCTGCTGCCCTACAATGTCACTTAGGGAAAATGGTGATGGATCAGTACAGTGCGTAATATCGATTATCTGGCTTTCCTGGAGCATGGATGGGAAAGGAGGGTCTTACTTACTGGTCCAATGCTGTCCATACTCCATCCAGTCTCTGTTCCCTTGAGCACTGGGAATTATCATAATGACAATGTATTCTTTCAATGGATCATTTAGCTACTTCAAGAAAAAGATTAAGGCAGTAGCTCAGCTATGTTCTTTTTCAAAGATATCTTCTCCTGGATAGTAGGTGTGTATAAAAACCGCAGTATAGCAGCAAACACACGTAGCACCCCATGTTGTCTATAATTTGAATCCTACCATGAAATTGAAGGTGGCCCAGTCCACAGGCCAATGATTGCGTTAGCTGGGTGTATATACAAAAACATACACTCTCACAATCTGCTTTTATTTCTGCAATACATAACGTGTTTTATAAAAAATATAGAGTAATTCTCAAACACAAGTACATCATTTTCACTAATACAAGTGACTAAATACATTTGTTAATACGTACTGAAAATCCAAAATTGACAGTATTTTTTATATGACCCATATGGATGCCCCGCAGCCAGGTATTTTACTGGAAGCCCAATAAAAAAAATTGGCTTAAGAAATATATTAACTATGGTGTTGTTTTAAGGAAGGTGGAAAGCCTACATGATGGCAAGTTGGTGTGCGAAGAGGATATTCATAAAGATGGCAATTGTACATATGTAACATAATAATGTATCCTTAATTAATAAGTATCAATGGATTACAATATTTTACTAGTTTTTGATAAAACTGAGGGTGGAATTTTGGACAATCCTATAAATGAATTGATAGGTCAGAATGGTAAGTAAATAGAAACTGAGGGACTAAAAAAAGTAAGAAAAATAAGAGTAAAGAATCAAGTTCGAAACTGGGGGAAAAATAAAAACACTTAGTTCAGCGTCTGTTTATTTAAGATCAATATCAGCATTGCTTGATAACGTTAACAAGTCAATAAAGTTGCAAGGCACATAGTAAAGGCGCCGTTGGGGTCAGAGCAGAACATGATTGAAAGCTCTCTATGAAGCCCCATGCCACATGAATCCTAATTCACAATTGTCCTTAAGAACGTAAGTTTTGGTATCCGGTAGCAGAAGAGATGGCTGTATACTGTATGATATCTTCTGTCCATTTCAATTATGCGACTGTTTTATGTAACAATAATGGGGAAAATGATTTAAAAAACAATTCCGAAGAAATGTTAAATCATGTCAAAATTGACAGAAAAATTTAATAAATAATATATATTTTTTGCATAATGAATTGTTGTCATACTGTGACAACTGTAGATAAGGGAACGGCAGAGGGACAAATCAGAAGTCGGATTAAGATCTATTGGTGTCTTTAATTTTTTCTTAAATAAAAGAGTTCACAGATAATAACATCCAGCTAGACATCTAGACATCCAGCTGGAAGTTGTTATAAGTGCACACTTTTATATAAGCAAAATTGAAGACACCGATTGATCTTGATCCGGCTTCCGAATTGTATCTCCAACATTCCCTTATCTTCAGAGATAATTTCAGAGGGTGTGAAGAGTACATGGGGACTGGCTCTTACCCTATGGCAGTGGGAATGAAGGTTAAAGGCAAGTTTCAGCTCTAACATATAATGTGGCAGTCTTTGGTGTTATCATGTGTTAATGTATTTACTGTCCCTTAATGCCTTCATACAAATAGAGCAAAGTGTTCAGGTTCTGGTGATGTTTATGGAGTTTCTAATACATCAAGCGATAGAAATTTCAGTCCGTTTAAACACTGAACTGTCAGCGGTGAAGATGAACGTGGTCACTTCATGGCGGCTTTGTAAACGCTGACAGTTCAGTGCTGAACTGTCAGCGCTTACAAACGTATACCCCTAATAAATGAACACCCCAATAAATGAACCCCCCAAACCCAATACAAAAATGAACCCCCCCCAAACCCTAATACAAAAATGAACCCCCCCCAAACCCTAATACAAAAATGAACCCCCTGAACCCTAATACCTAACCCCCCGAACCCTAATACCTAACCCCCCGAACCCTAATACCTAACCCCTGAACCCTAATACTTAAATGAACCCTAATACTAAGGCTACCCCCCCCGAACCCTAATACCTAACTTCCCCGAACCCTAATACCTAACCCCTGAACCCTAATACCAAAATGAACCCTTATTAATCATACTCACCTTCACGGATTTCGCGATGACCTCTCGCGCAATGAACTGGCCATCGCGCGAGAGGCGACGTTGAAGCGGTTGTGTTAATGCAGCCACGATGAGCTGTCCCATCCCCAGTACAGTATGTGTATAGAAATATCGCTGTGAAAGCAGATCCACGAAGAGATCCCCTCTACATTTCAGCTCAGGGTCTGTGTCCAGAAGTAAAATGTTCTTGGAAGCGTGTATGTACTGCGCTTTATATCTTTGATGGGGAAGATAATCGTGCTCTGCAAAAATCATGAATGGTATCTCTGGGAGAGCGTGTGACAGATGGATGTCTGACATAAGAAAGAACATTTCCATGGTGCCAGTAATGAAACATATGTGTGTGTAACCAATATTCTGGGACAGGGTATGTGAAAGCCAGAAGGGCTACCAAACATGCAATCTATCTTAAATAGCAAGGATATTATTGGCATATGATTCCAGTCATATACCCAGTGCTTTATATAGGGGAATAGAGGTATACGGGTAATAAAACATCTGCTACCCTCCTGAATGGTCCATGGGATTTTTTTCATATATCTGTAAGGCCATGCTAAATATTATCAATGCAGGTAAACAATTAAAATATGTCATGCAGATAGACAGAGAGACAGATAAATGGCTAGTTAGACAGACAGATAGCTGGATAGGGATATAGGACAGTTCATAGCTACCATTTCACCTCTCATAGTTTAGTGCAGCAGTTAGAAGTGTATGACAGCACGGCCTTCTCTGCGGCAGTGTAGGCACTGACGGTTCTGCCCTGAGCCCTAAGACTAAGCCCTAATACTAACCCCTAAAAAGTTCCTAATAATAACCTTCTATGTTATCCCATGATGAACTGTTCATCGCGCAAGAGGTTGCGGTGAAGCAGCTGCGTGGAAGCAGCTAAACTGAACCGCCGCATCCCCAACAGTGTCAGAGGTATTAAACAGTAATCTCGAAACTGATACTTCTGAATAAAGCATAAACCAAGGATAACAAGATGGATGCCAGCAGACTCCATTTTGTGTCAGTTTGTAGGCATCCTTGTTTTATTCTGGGTCTCTGACGATAAAAGAAAGTCTTCCACATTCCTAACTTGTTATCTGAAACATAATCTGTTACTGATAAGAGTGGTAGAGATGTTCAGAGTACAGGCCAGAACAGATAAGGGGGTCATTGTTAGTGGTAGATTTATGACCTACCAGCTGTGTCTGCATACATACAAAAGGAGAAGGGGGGCTGATCTTCAGCTTGCTAACCCACCCAGACTGACAGACACAGACACCCTGAGATTATTTGGATCTTAGATTTGAAGAATCTAATAAGGGTTATCATAAACACATGTAGTGTTTCACTTACTAAAATATATAATTATAAATCACACCTTAACTCATAAATATTTAAAGTGTAATTAAGGCTACATATTAATTAGAAAAGTGTTTTTTATTGTTTTATTAGTGTGGTATACATTTTATTATGAATTTTAATCTAATGTTGCATGATAAGAATATCTACTGTAATTGGAAATTGTATTAACACCACTATATATTTCGGTCGGACCCATATATGAATCGGATAAATATTTCATATTTTTGGTGATTCATAATTAATAACCCATATTCATATTTTTTGGGTGATTCATACCCGACAACAGATAGATAGATAGGTCCACATCAAACATGATTTGCAAAATGAAATACACTTGTAGAAGTTAATGATCTATTTAATAACAAAATGAGGGGGGAAACCTACAATGCAACAAAGCACACTTTGGGGGTCATGTTCTAAACACATGCCGTGAGGAAAAAAAAAAGGTAAACCTTGAGTAAGGGGCAATTTGTGAATATTTGTAACATTTTGCGCTTTTTTTTCCGATTTGTGCCGATTTGTGTTTTCATTTAGTGCGCATTTTTCCAGTTGCGGTATAATACTGTGATTATTTTTGCGTATGTTAAAGACTTTTGCGATAAAATATTCCTTTTTCTCCGTGCAAAAATAACACCAGATTTTTAGTGAGTGTTAATAAAAAATGAGCTCATATTTACTATTTGAGTGTTAAATGTGCAGTACATTGTTTAAAGCTCAAAAATTGATTAGCACATAAAATAGATTTTCTTTTTTTCAATAAATTCTCCCATTAGTTGTGTGTGTTCATTTTTTTCAATGAGCAGGTGTACTATCCTTTAATTGGCTGGCTGCTCGGGTACATCGTAAGCATCACCTTACACCAAAGAGGACCCGTGTGTTCATTCCTCAAGGTTTTGAGAGTCGGTATCTCAAAAGATAGCAGCTGGACGCATTTCATTAAGGTAATTATGCCTACCATTTGTTGGGTAGCTTGAGAATCATCTTCTTTTAATGGTCTGCTAGCTTTCAAAACAAAAGAATGATGGCTGTATTCTGAACATTCACAAATATCACACACATACTTAGGAAAAACAGCCATACTGTGACATTCTAAAATTGTTATCCTTTTAATATACTGTCACAAAGATTCTATCAATCCAACTGTTGTGGTAACACATATTAAATGATTATATCAACCAAAGGAATGTAACCATTATATGCAAACAAGACCGCCATCAGAAATTGTGAGGCCCACCTCCCCCACTCCATTACTACTTTCTTTAGTGCCCTCACATATATTGCTATAGAACCACCTTGCAAACTCACGACATACCCCAGCACCCACATTTGCATCAACAGGACATGCCCCAGCACATGCCAATTCACCCAAATTGCACAACTATCACATGACCACCAACACTCTTATCTCAGTCATGTGCGGGGAGCGTGAGAGGCAGTACAGTAGGGTGTCTGTGCATCCCGGAAGTGCACAGAGACCATGCTGCTTGCTCGCCAGCAGAGAGCTAGTGAGAGGAAATCTTTTGATCTCCCCAGCCAGTACCTCTGCCAGAAAGCTTTTTCTTTTTAAAGAGCCCAGGGCCTCTGGGCCTGTGACAGCTATATTGTCTGTCACACTCTGTATACAAATATGGTAATAAGGAAAGCAGTAGAGGGCAGGTTCCAGATCCATCAAGTTAGTATGTCCTTCGAAATCTGTCCAGTTAACCTGTGACCTTGACATTGTGTCTATGCATTAAATAATGAACTATGGTGAACTGACAAGTGACATTAATATCTGAGTTGGCAAGACAAGCAGTTTGTAGAATTTTCTAACTTTACGTTTTTTTCTCTTAAAGTTCACAAATTTTAGTGCATAGACCCCTGAGAATGGATGAATGGATTCTCATAACAAGAAGTAACTGGGGCTTAATCATAGCCATGATTCCCCAGTTAAGGGCACGAAACGCTCAAGGCATCTGTTTCCGTCCGGTTTATGATGACACTCTCCATGTTGGTCTCTTTGCCTAGACTTAATAAAGAAGGACTTATATAAATCAAGTTGTTTTCCGGAGTTTATTGGCAACCTTTTTTATATTGCATCCGATATTGTTTCCTGTGGAGAAGTACCGCAAGATCCTGTAGCCACCATGATCATGTAATGCTGTTATTTAGCCTCATATATTATTCTTTCACATCTGGGTAATACCTAAATCCTGGACTGTTGGGTGTTCCTTGAGGACTGGGCTGAGAATCAGTGCTCTAATCTGTTTGCTTTGATTTCATATCGTTCCTCTAAATACAGAACCAGAATAATATTTGAAAAGTAATTGAAAGAGTCATGATGTTCAGGGAACCACATCCTGGAAACATTGTTCAACAATGGCTGATTCTATCACAAAAACGGCATCAGATCATGGACCAGATACATCTCCACTTCAGTTAAAATGCTTTTTGTTGCTTAGCTCTAAACGGCTTGTTTCTGTTGTATTTGTGTTCATGCAGCATGCATCCCATTAATAAGGTCAATGGGAAGAATCATATAATTCGACCTACATTCCCATGTGATTTTGAACACTGGTATTTAAAAGTGAAATTTTCCTAAATATGGCATTTTATAAAGTTTCCCTTTAACAGTTCATGTTTTGTTGGCATAAAAGGTAAACACATTTTTGCAGCTCAGCTATTTAGGCCTGACTGTCCAACTTCCTTGTCAGTTCACTGGCTAGTAAATAGGCCTTAATATTATTCTCCAAAGCTGAGATCTAAGCTCTGAAATACCCCATCACCAGAAATGATATGTCAATCATTTTAAAACAATATTGCCAACATACTAATATTATTTTTATCTATCCAAGCTATTGTCGTTAAATGCTTCTATTGTATATTGTTCAAAGGATGTTCACCTTTAGTCTTTGAAACATCAGACTATCTGGTTGCCATTTTGAACAATCAACTGTTATAATAACACCCTTATTCTGTTTGTCTATATCTGAACGTGTGGCTATTTTAATTTCTGCCACTAGGGGGCTCTTGTATGTGTCTGGTACTTCTGTTCCAGTGGGAGCCCTAAAGTCACTTTAGGTCACCTACTTGCTTAGGTGTTTCCCACAGTGCCTGGAGAGGGGGCTGACATGGGGGGCGTCTGTTTTTTCCCCTAAAATCCCCCAAAGACCCTAGCAAGCCCCAAGCCAAAAAGGGCCTAAATCAATGTTAGAAAGAACCTGTTGTTTTCATGGCCCATTCAAGTACCCAGGAGAGTATCACCATCCCTGGACTTGGACCACACACATCCAACAAGCGCAGAGGAGATCAGCACTTCGTCCCAACCAGAGTTTTGGAAGAACCACACACCAGGAGCTGGAATAATTCTTACAGATCTGCAACTGCATGCAGTGGTGTATTTAGGTTTTGTGCTGCTCTAAGCAGGACTAAACTCACGCTCACCCTAATCTGAATTTTACCCACCCCTTCCTGTCCAGGCCACCCCTTTTACTGTTTAGTAAGATCTTTGTTGCCAAACACCTTACTTGTGCCATATTTGTCCCCAAACACATTATCATTGTCATCTTTGTCCTCAAACACTTTACCTGTGCCATCTTTGCCCCCAAACAAATTGCCAGTGTCACCTTTGTGCACAAACCTAACCCCAGTGCCATATCTGTGCCCAAATACCATCCCAATGCCATATTTGTGCCCAAACAGCTTCCCAGTGGCATTGTTGTGCCCATATACCTTCCCAGTGCCAACTTTGTGCCCAAACACATTCCCAGTGCCACCTTTATGCCTAAAATGCTTGCCAGCTTACCTGGCTGAAGGTCTCATTGCTTAGTTGGGATGCAGATTGCGTGGGAAGAATATAAGGAACAGACAATTTAAAAACCTATTAAAAGCCAACACTGCTCTATTAAAAAGTACCACCAATCTTGCTGTACAATCTTTATTTTTTTAAATTTTTTTTTACAGAATCAGTAAATCAACTAGTACATTGAACGTAATGTGAAGTTCTAATAATTCCCTACGGTCAGCGTAGCTTTACTGCAGATATAGCTATTAAAAACTATCATGTTTGCTCATTGAAATGTGCATTAAGCTAGATTAGTCTGCCTTACTTAATTAAATGAACTTCTACCATAACAGTCAATTGCACTTTTTCCGGCCTCTTCAGAATAAGGGTTATTTTGTTATGGCTGATTGTCCATTATACATGGATAATGGTATTTAATGCATGGAAATTTTACCCATGAGTAATACCAAAGAACCAAGAAATGCCTTTGGGTTGGTTTGACTTTTATGTTTTATGGCAGAAAGAATTCAGTGATTTATGTCTTTATTGTTTCTCTTCCTGCAACAGGAATCATCAGTCATGTGCAACTAAAACATTTGAAAAATAAATGGCACACTGTCTTTTTAAACCTATCTTTAGGAACCCTATTCATACAGTGTTTCACAGCTAGAGGTGGTCTTTAGTCTATTTCTTTAGGAAAACTTAATTTAGCTGTAGATTCTTGACAATCTTTGACTATCTGATAGCAGATACACATCTCCTACCCAGCTATTGGTTGTGTGTGGTGTGATTGATGTGCCTATATATCACTGAATGTTGCTCTGTCAAATTAACTTCTCTCTCCTGACTGGTGATGCTAAACCAGTGATGTGAGTGAACCTATGGCCAGGGCCGATCCTGGGCGGGTGCGCGGGGTGCACCGCACCTAGGCGCACGGGAGTAGAGGCGCTGCCACAGGCAGCTCCCTCCCCAGAACCTACTCCCCGAGGTGGGGGCCGCAGGTGAGCGCCTGCGGTCACCGCACCTCCAGCTTACACTGACCACAGCGTGACGGGTGCAAGCTCCGCCCCGTCACGCTGTGAGGTGGGCGGCGCTCCGGTTCCGGCAGGAGATCCTAGGTGCCGGTGCAGCCAGGCGCTGCTGAAAAAGTCCTCCTCCCTGCAAATATAGGTAATTAAGCAGGGAGGGGGACCAATCATCATAAAGCTTTTTTGGGGGGGAGAAGGGGGTTAAAAAGTGTGTGAGTGTGTGTTTCAGTGTGTATAAGTGTGTGTGTGTGTGTGTGTGTCAATGTGTATATGTGTGTGTGTGTCAATGTGTATAAGTGTGTGTGTGTGTGTGTGTCAATGTGTATAAGGGTGTGAGAGACTTTGGCTGATTGGGAACGGTAGTTAAAATTCATTCAGCTAGCCAGCAAAAAGTCTTCCATGTTGCTGGCTGAGCATCATAGAAATAAATAAATCCACTACACAGTATTATGGCAAAATATATATCTTTATTTAAAATAAAAGTTTGTGTTGGTCCTTTACATCAAAATAAAGTTTGTGCTCTCCTCCCCCTCTCCCCAATAATGAAATGGGCATGTCTGGAACATACATGTCTAAAGGGGAGGAGTTCATAATATAGCCACACCCACCGGGGGGGCGCCCCCAAAAAAAACCTGCACCCAGGCGCCCATTACCCTAGGATCGGCCCTGCCTATGGCACAGCACATCGGCCCCAAGTGGCACTATGAGTCTTTGTGATGGCACTCAGTACGTACCTACAGTATCACTATGAATTACGCAGGACCCAATAAATGGTTATGATCTAAGACTGACATTTCTGGGTATTAAGCACTTAAGTGCACATATTTTACTGGAACTTATTTGGGAAGGAGTACAAGAAGGAACAGGGTGGTTGTTATAAAGTGGCAGAAAAATGCCTAAAATGAGAGGCATTTTGAGAGCTTCATCTTGGCTTCCTACAGAAGACTGGCCATTCAACTTCAAAAATGTTTCCCATCACTGAGCTAGACCCATGAGATGTTTTATTACAGTAAACTTTATTTGTAGGGTGCCAGTACTGACACAATATTTGTACCACAAAGGTTAAAAAGTGTTCACAATCTCACTTCAGAGGCCATGGTTTGCCTGCACACAAGATGACTGCTTGAAAGCGGAGCTCTTGCTCAGATGGTCAGGGTTACAGACCCTCAGCGACACTCAACACAAATCTGGCCAAAAGTATTATTGCTACTGCTTCTGCTACAGCACCTCTAGCACAAAACATATACTTTTTACTAGAAGAATGGGGAAACGTAACTCTTATGAGGGACTCCTACCCAGCCACCAATTTAAAGGACTTGATTTGCATGGATGTTGTTAATACTTGTGAGCTTTAAGGTCGTAATAATCTCCAAATCGTTAGCTTACAGACTGATGAGGCAATTGGTCCCATCTGTGAGGGATTAAAGTTCATCTTATTCTATTCTTACCTTTTAGACTCCAGTGCTTTAATTGGTACTTTCTCCCTCTTGTATCCAAGGAAGATTAGGAGTAACCTGCATGTTACATGTACAAGGATCAGCATGAAAACACAAACCATCAGCTGAATGATTACAAATAACGAGCTTAAATAGAGTGAGATCTGCTGATCAACCATATTAAATTATCGATCGTTTTTAGCAAAAAATGAAACATAAAAGAACAGTCGATATTGATAATTGTTTAAAATGCTGCAAAAATCATAGTAAGATTTTGAGTCATGCCCAGTCATACCATGGTACTATTTGATATTTATGAATAATATACATCCAGTCCCTGACTCTCCATTTCCCTGATATAGGACACACAGCCTGCATACCAGGCTTCCATGCCTGTTCCGTGGTGAACCCTGCAACCATAGAGAAGTCACTGGGAAGAACTTACTTCCAAAGCATGTGCTTGCACAATTCTTTGTGGTCCAACTCCATTAGTCTTTCAGCCAATTAGAGATAAAGAAGCAGATAAATTGGTAATTTAGCTTAAAAATGTGTCAAGATAAATAACAATGGCTACATCTCTAGTGAGAAGCTCCAGTCAGCCATCAAATGTGTGATGAGGTGAATTATAACCCAGATTGAGGTCAGAATTAGGAAAGCCAGAGGAGTGAAACTAGTTGATCTATATATTCAGATGGTGAAATTGAAACAATTACAGGAATCCCACTTGGTTGATTTCCGAACAAATAAGAGTAGTTCAACTCCGGTTTAAGCTGAAATTGGAGAAAACTAATGTGAAAAAGATGATTACATCTCTGAATCAATGCTGGTATAACAGCAATAATAGTGTAGGGAAGCCTTTTTCAAACAAGTTTAAACCAAATAAAATAAGCTAAAAAAAAAAAGATTGAAGGTGACAAAGTCCATCTCTCCCCCTCTCATATAGGGGAAGCTTTGCTAAATATTACTCCTCTCTTTACATTCTGGCGGAGGATATGTTTTCTGAAAAAGAGTTAAATCCTTTTTTTTTTTCAAAATTAATTCCCCCGCAGGCAAAGCCTGAGAAACCCATAAATTGAAATAAGAAGAAATTAAAAATTTTAAAAACAGCAAGGCACCTGGCCCAAATGAGTCCCCTATTGCGATGCCTTGAAAGGATCCCAACTGTATAAGTAATTATCAGCTGATCTCACTCATAAATCTGGACATAAAAATTATTTTATTAGCTGATAGGCTTAGCATGGTTAACACAGACTTCAGGAATGGGGGATGTTTAACATTCTGATATTGTCATTATATTCTTCCCATTAGGCAAACATCCGTGAAAATCACTTGAATGCTTATTGGTACAGCATTAAAAATGGTACGAGACAGGGATGCCCGCTGCACCCCTGCTTTACGTCCTTTCAATTGAGCCTCTTTCAGCAAATATTAGGCAGTTACATAGTGTCTAAGGTATCATTCTAGGGGATAAAGAACAAAAAATAACAACACTATATGCAGATGACTATATGCAGATACATCATACTGACCATCAACTATAAAATTAAAATGCAAAAGACTCAGGTCATTAACCGTAATTACCTCTATACAGAGATGGTTATGAGTTTTGATTATTAGTTTAACTGGTCTAATGAGACAATTTGTTATCTTAGAATTTAAATAATATTCAATATTGAAACTTGATTAGATAAAAACTATAAAAAAAAAACTTCTACAGGAGTTTAAAAAATGTGACTATAAAATGGAACAAAATACACACATCTCGGTTGGGAGTCCCAAAAAGGTTGCTGCATTTGTATCATACTTTATTTTCACCATGTGCTTGGGGAAGTATAAAACCTAGAATTGTGTTTAGAATTATGTCAACTAAGGGGGGGTTTATCCTTTCTTTTCTCTGCCCGATATTGCGATGTTTTGCACGTTTCTGAGAATAGGGAAATGGGACTTTGGTAAGGAAATCTTCATATATTTATGAGAACAAAGTACGTGGAAATCTTGATCATTGATAATTCAATTATATCTCAAGTTTTTCAATCTATAGAACCAGTACAGAAGATGTTTTTATTCCTCTAATTATATTTCTATGCATACCCCCTTGAGATAAGACATTTCTTATTCAGAATCTGAATCTGACTGGTTGGGTGGATGTAGGTATGAAGAAAGTGGAAGATATTTACTTCAATTCTGAGATTAGTATGTCTTCACATCATCAGATAAGATATGGATTGCCCTATAGAGAATTTTTCACACACCCAAGAATAGCTGGCTTTTTGCGTAAACAAATTCTATTAATAAATGAATATCACTTTGATAAGATTTTATACGGGAGTTATTCAAATATTTCATTGAAGATCAGAAATATTATTACTGAGTTTAGTTTGGACGAGAAGTTAAGAACCATCATATAACAGGAAGAAGATATCGGTAGGTCTTTTCCCCTCCAGTCCAAGTTAAAGTCTTGATTAGGAAATCCGTACACTGTGTAAATATACAAGAGACTTTTCTTAATCTTCTTCATAGGTGGTACATAATCCCTACTAAATTATGTCAATTTCAATTATCTTATTTTAGCTTTTGTTGGAGATGAAACAAGCTGGGAATTTGGTGGGAATACACCAGATTAAATCATCTTAAAAACAGAGTCTCAGCTTTTTGAAGAATTGAAAATAAATATTGCCAGTTTAACTCCGAAAGATTCCTATTTCATCTAGTTTACCCAAGCTGCTATTGTTTCTTACTATTCATATTCTGATGGCTACCAAACTTCATGTCTCTAAATACTGGATAAATGAGGCGACTCCTAGTTTAATAGAAATTAATCTTCAAAGATGGTAACATTGATATGTATAAGGAGTTTTGGGTAATCTGGTTTATTATAAAAGTTAGGTTTTAAAATCAAGCCTCAACCCAAACGTACTTCTTTGCAAGTGGAAGACTACTGCATGAATAGTGCACAGTCTTTTTTTCCACTGTTAGTTGATGCAGGCATTCTGCATAAATCACATTTTTTATATTCTCCTTTGCATCCTAACCTACAGGTACTGACTTTGTGTAGGCACTGAGCATGTACCAGTTTTCATTTAGTCACTTCCTCTGCTGCTTTTCTGGTGGAATAGAATGATTTGTTTGGAATCTAAGTAACCTAACTCTTGTACATGTAGGATCTCGTAACAGTGCAACACATTGTCTGATGACATCACTGTAGAAACAATATATTCCATTCATTTAAATGGCATTTTTTTTTTTATTAGTTCCTGCAACAACAACAAAAAAGAAGAAGAAATGACTTTTACTCAGTTAGCGTGGGCAGTCCTGGTTTCTTTCAAACTGCTGTAATTTCACAAATTCATGTAAGATTTTCATATTTTTAGCAATGCAAAATTTAGAATATGCATTGTTAAGTAATTTGTACTTTAATATGCATTAACATTTGGTAGATGCCTTTTGGGCATCAGACAGTCGCTTTAAGGTCTGGACATTGATGCAATATTTAGTCTTAGCATAATAATTTAACATAAAGCTTAGCTCTGTACCTTGTACGGTCTAGTGTCTGCTGAATTATGAATTGCTGTATGTGTCTTACCCCCTTTTTGTAAGTATCTCACATTGTTAATGTTGTTTGATGTATCTTAACTATAAACAGAAAATCTCTGTTTGTTTGTTTGTCTGGAGCAGGAAAAACTCTTGAATAATTTTTATATACTTTATTAGTATGTATTGTAGGCCAATATTTACAGATTTGTCACTGGTGTCTGATGTGACTTACAGGACACCACGAACACTTGTTATATGTTTACATTTGAAGAAAAAAAAAATGACAGTTAAAAGGTCACTAGTGTAATGTTTCTTTGTGAAATGCAGTAGGGGTCAATGAATAGGTGGACAGTGAGGTCCTGATTTGCCCCACTGATCCCAGTTAAAACAAAAATGAATGGGCTTGACTGCCTTTTAAACACATGATGTTTTAGTAAGAAGTGTTGAGAATATACAAACTGCAATTAAAACTATATTGGGAAGCACACAGCAATCGAGGCTTGAGAGCATGTAATGTTATGGAAACTGACACGTATAGAACAGAGAATTAGATTGTGTTAATCAAACAGCGATTAAAGTAAATATAATTATGCAAACTTCCGATGATTGATTTAATTTAACTGTTTAATATTTTGTGTTTTAGCACAATGTTGAGACACCTGCCTGTTTGCTCCCTGGAGGTATTTTTGGGGCTGTTTTGGAGAAGGCATTGCTAACTTAGATAAATGCAGGTGGTGTTAAAAATACTTAAGACTATTCAACGTGTTCTTCCATGTAATAAACAAATACACCGTATATAACAGGAATGTGTATCAGTAGGAAGCAGGGCCGCCATCAGAAATTTCAGGGCCCCTTACTGAAAAAAATTCTAGGTCACCCTCCATATCTCACTCTCGCCCCCTTACCCTCCCAAAGTCATTTTATCCAGGTCTTTGGATATCATGCCAATGATTTAAATACACCTCAGGACATGCCCTATCATCTGTATTGCACATCAAGGATTTGCTGCTGCCCCATTAGCCAAATTGCACATCCAAGACTTAATATGCCACAGCCAGTGTTAGTTTATCAATTAATATGCCACAGATAATTTGTCCATTAATATGCCACTGATAATTTGTCCATTAATATGCCACTAATAATTTGCTCATTAATAGCCACTGATAATTTGCAGTAAATATAGCCGTCATTTCCGGCGACTGTGACAGGAAGCAACTGCCGGCTGATGCCCGATCATGGCTGTCCATGTGTGAGACAGTCACGTGGGCAGTGTGGGCCCACAGGCAGCTGCCTTGAGCCCCCATGAATGAATGGGTCCTGGGCAGCTACCCCGTTTGTCCATGATTTTTTTCACATTTTTTTTTTAAAGTGCCGGGGCGCGCTGGGCCTGGGACGGGTGTATCGCCCATCACCCCCTGATGGCGGCTCTAGTAGAAAGATACAGAAATATTCTATATGGTCTACACTATACTTTGGGCCTGAACTACTTGAACTGAAGTGTGGCATGATCCAGGGAACATCAGGGTCACATTGGAAGCCGAATTTCATGCATGCAATTGGGTCGTCTTGGCCAATTTCACACTGAATGCTTTTGAAAACAAAAACATAGAGAAATACATAAAATCAGATACAGCCTCCATCATCCCCATAGGTTTCTATGGGATGATCAAGGGTCATTTCTGGATGAATTCAGTTAAACAAATACTGATTGGCCTAAAAATACATGGAGGGGCCAGGTCAAGTATCCGGGAATCTCACACTTTAGGCCAAAGTAGCCGAGATGGACACTTTCTCCAGTGCAACTTACTGGGAGCATTTTCCCAAGTCAGCTTCTTTGGTTAATGTATATTTTATCTATTATGTTCATTGCGGAAATGCCAAAATAAAAGAAGGATGTGATAATGGATTGCGATTTTTAGACCATATATTCACACTGTGCGTATATCTACTTCAGTTAGATTATTATAGTATATGTTTGGTTCTTCTTGTTACATCTTTGTTTGAACAGCCGACTTCAGTAAGCACTGATATTATTCATTAAAACGGCTTGATTCTTGCTGATTTTTTTGACATGTGAAAACTCTACTCTGGTACAAAATGAGTAATCAGCCCACAGTGCTATCCTGAAATCTGCACCCCCTACCGGTTATCTTTCCTCTTCTGCAGCAGGAGCTCTCCATGGTGCTGGATGATGGCAAGTCAGTGGTTTCTCACATATTCTTTACTTTTCATTGTGTTTGATGAAATGTCTCTGTTAAAAGGATTGACAGAGGAAAGTTGAACAGTAGCACTGTTATAAGTAGGAAAGCATGGATAAAGGGGAAGGAGCACCAGATAGGATAAGGAGGAAAGCATGGATAAAGGGGAAGGAGCACCAGATAGGATAAGGAGGAAAGCATGGATAAAGGGGAAGTAGCACCAAATAGTATAAGGAGGAAAGCATGGTTAAAGAGGGAGTAGCACTAGATAGTATAAGGAGGAAAGAATGGATAAAGGGGAAGTAGCTCCAGATATTATAAGGAGGAAAGCATGGATAAAGGGGAAGTAGCTCCAAATAGTATAAGGAGGAAAGCATGGATAAAGGGGAAGTAGCTCCAGATAGTATAAGGAGGAAAGAATGGATAAAGGGGAAGTAGCACCAAATAGTATAAGGAGGAAAGAATGGATAAAGGGGAAGTAGCTCCAGATAGTATAAGGAGGAAAGAATGGATAAAGGGGAAGTAGCTCCAGATAGTATAAGGAGGAAAGAATGGATAAAGGGGAAGTAGCACCAAATAGTATAAGGAGGAAAGAATGGATAAAGGGGAAGTAGCTCCAGATAGTATAAGGAGGAAAGAATGGATAAAGGGTAAGTAGCTCCAGATATTATAAGGAGGAAAGCATGGATAAAGGGGAAGTAGCTCCAGATAGTATAAGGAGGAAAGAATGGATAAAGGGGAAGTAGCTCCAGATATTATAAGGAGGAAAGCATGGATAAAGGGGAAGTAGCTCCAGATAGTATAAGGAGGAAAGCATGGATAAAGGGGAAGTAGCTCCAGATAGTATAAGGAGGAAAGAATGGATAAAGGGGAAGTAGCTCCAGATATTATAAGGAGGAAAGAATGGATAAAGGGGAAGTAGCTCCAGATATTATAAGGAGGAAAGAATGGATAAAGGGGAAGTAGCTCCATATATTATAAGGAGGAAAGAATGGATAAAGGGGAAGTAGCTCCAGATAGTATAAGGAGGAAAGCATGGATGAAGGGGAAGTAGCTCCAGATAGTATAAGGAGGAAAGAATGGATAATGGGGAAGTAGCTCCAGATAGTATAAGGAGGAAAGCATGGATAAAGGGGAAGTAGCTCCAGATATTATAAGGAGGAAAGCATGGATAAAGGGGAAGTAGCTCCAGATAGTATAAGGAGGAAAGAATGGATAAAGGGGAAGTAGCTCCAGATATTATAAGGAGGAAAGAATGGATAAAGGGGAAGTAGCTCCAGATATTATAAAGAGGAAAGCATGGATGAAGGGGAAGTACCAGGAAAGACAATACATTATTACTGAACAAAAAACAGTGTGTACACAATAGTGTGGGGTATCGGTGGAAAATAAAGAGAGCTTTGTTTATCATTGCAGCATGTGTCTATTTGTATTACTTTATCAAATATTTTACTAGGAAAAATAAAACAATATTTATTTTGTTGCATCGAATAGTACAAGTTCAACATACATGTAATTAAAAGAGAAGTCAGAATTGGTGTTGTCCGATCACATATGTAAATTGACTGGATAATAGACAGGAACTCATGTCATAATTTTAATAAACCCAGGTAATGTATATAAGATTAAGTGTTAATTGTAGCTACAGGAAGGATTTATGTACATGCATTTCGGAGATGAAGTAGTTGATTGTTATTGGACTGACAGGTTTTATCATTAGCTATGCTTAGTACATTTTTTGTTTATACTGGGTATAGTATAACACTAATACACTAAAAAGCACTATAAAAAAGATATTACATAGGAACATAGTAATTTAGGATGACAAAAACACCTACGTTCATTAAGTTCACAGCCATTCTACCAATCATTCCTGCTCTTGATCAAAAAGAAGGCAAAATAAACCACTAAGTAAGCTTTTCTGATTTTTACTTATGGACTCCAAAAGGAAATCGGGTTTCTCCTTGGATGTTTATTATATTACCGATAGCCCTGTATGTCCTGCTTTTCTAAAAAAAATAAATTTTTGTATTTGATAGCACCACCTCTCTTGGCAGTAGGTTCCATACCTTTCTTGTCCTTACCGTAAAGAATCCCTTCCTTTGCTGTCTATGAAATCTTTTCTCTTCCTGTCTCAGGGAAGGACGTCTTGTTCTTTGCACATTTCTCTTATTAAATGTAGATATCATGAAACACAACAGGGGAAGGCTGCAGCCCCACTAAGGTCCCCAAATGTTTTGGCAGTAAACATTTGCCTTTATAAAGGAAGGACACGTATAACAGCCAGTTGTGCTCTTCTGTATACAATTACACTTGACTCTCTTAGGACAAGAAAAAATAATGGTTGTTTCAACTTTAAAGTCACCTCATTACCAACAGGAAGTATTACCTCAGGAGCTGGTAGATCCAGGAGGTCAAATAGACCTCTGTGTCTTCTCATTGTCCAGTCTCCCATACATAAAAGAGGTGTCATTCGATTTAAAAATGACAAAACTAGACTGTGAGATTTTTAATTCTTTTAAAATTAGCATTGCTTTAAGCTTGAGGTATTAATCCCTGGAAAAATATCCCAAACTAATAATTCTGTTACAATGAAAACTTTAAGCGCCTTCATTGTAGAATTGGGTAGAGAATATTATGGTAAATTATTATTGTCTCAAAATGTAATGTCAAACATTATCCGTCTATCATACTATGTGTAAATGCGCCTCTTTTTTTCTACAAAACAAATTGTAGATTTTAATAAAAGTTGCTTGTGGATACATGGGTTCAAGAAAGTGTGCCTGTGAAAGATGATCAATCATTCATTTTTTGTCTGCTTTTCCAACACAAAATGTCTATATGCAGGCATGTAATAAACACTGAAATATGGTTTATGTGTAGAAAAAAAATGGAAGTATTTTATTTTTTTGTTCAGTAATGAAAAATGTTAAAGCACATAATAGATATATAACATAATAGATATATTTAACATAATATACTATATAATTATACTAAATAATTATACTATAAAATAATAGATATATTTTTTGCATGCAACAAAGGCATGGATTGGCTGCACCCTACTTAGGGCATCACTCTATAGCACTAGATGCAAAATAAAAATAATTATTCTGCATAGAGTCACTTCTGGAAAGGCCCAGATGGGATGAATATATTTGCTTCTGCAAATCAAGCAAATATTGTTTTCGACCTAGTCTTTACACCTTACCCATGCAATGTCCAGTCGTTATACATGGCCCATGCAATGTCCAGTCTTTACACCTGCCCCATGCAATGTCCAGTCTTTACACCTGCCCCATGCAATGTCCAGTCTTTACACCTGCCCCATGCAATGTCCAGTCTTTACACCTGCCCCATGCAATGTCCGGTCTTTACACCTGACCCATGCAATGTCCAGTCTTTACACCTGCCCCATGCAATGTCCGGTCTTTACACCTGACCCATGCAATGTCCAGTCTTTACACCTGCCCCATGCAATGTCCAGTCTTTACACCTGACCCATGCAATGTCCAGTATTTGTAACTAAACCCATGCAATGACCAGTCGTTATACCTGCCCCATGCAATGTCGAGTCATTATACATGGCCCATGCAATGTCCAGTCTTTACACCTGCCCCATGCAATGTCCGGTCTTTACACCTGACCCATGCAATGTCCAGTCTTTACACCTGCCCCATGCAATGTCCGGTCTTTACACCTTACCCATGCAATGTCCAGTCTTTACACCTGCCCCATGCAATGTCCAGTCTTTACACCTGACCCATGCAATGTCCAGTATTTGTAACTAAACCCATGCAATGACCAGTCGTTATACCTGCCCCATGCAATGTCCAGTCATTATACATGGCCCATGCAATGTCCAGTCTTTACACCTGCCCCATGCAATGTCCAGTCTTTACACCTGCCCCATGCAATGCCCAGTCTTTACACCTGCCCCATGCAATGTTCAGTCTTTACATTTGCCCCTTGCAATGTTACACAATGTTTGTTTGGGTAACAGTAATGTGCGTTTTGGGGGGAATACAGATATACATATTTTATTTGTAGAGATTATTGATCTCTTTAAATTATAAACATCTGCTATAAGTTAATTATATATATATATAATTAGCACAACAGAAATCCATTGTGAACCGACATAAAAAACAATGAACAATGATACAAGTCTCAAGCACAAAAACATGATGGTGTATGATAAACACAATGGACACATGGAAATACAGGAAACTATTATATTTAAAATGAAGAGACATAGTGACCTGGTCTGGAAAGCATGCAATCAAACTCTCAGCCAAGAAACCGGATCATATTAACATTTACTGTAATATAAACCTAAATCTCATTTGCAAAAAGAAAACTATATATATATATATATATATATATATATATATATTATTTTTTTTTAAAGCACAGGCAGGACCTGTAAAATGCTTGATTTAAATACGTATGGATACATTTGTGCACATGCAGGACGGTTCTGCATGAGAGCAGTTTTAATTTGGCTCAGTAAATGGTGCAGTGTACACTCCAGGCCAGTTGAATCTGAGCCAGTAGCTGTTTCAGGATTTGCTCAGCCATTCCTTTGAAGAAAAGATGCTGATGCCCAGCCCAGGATATCTTCACTGCACTGGAACCAAATTCTCCTTAGATGAAAATGTAGAGCTAAGGTGACATGTGACAAGTTTGCTTACAGATGAAGCCTCTGATATGACAGTTCTCTAAGGCAAGTCCTTACTTGGATCCTCCATTCACATTCAAAGCTACTACATTAACCTATATATAAAAAAAAAAAGCATTAATGCGGAGTTATGCTTCTCTGATGCACAAGGAATGAATGCAACCTTTCATTATGGCTTGATTTATTTCCCACTGTCATTAATAAATTCTGTGAGCCGTCAACGTGTACTTAAAAAAAAGAAGAAATAAAAAGAGAGGTTCAGAATGAAACATATGGAAACCTAGAGCATGGTATTTAAAACCAAATTAAAAATGTATAAAATATTATAGTTAAGCTGTCGCAGCACACATAAATATGAATTTATAAATGAAGCCAATTTCAGAGAGAAAATAGACTCGGGCGCCGACGGGGGAAAAAAAAGAATCTGTGCAATTAATTTTCCAAACAGGTATGAAAAATGTATTTATTTTCAATTGCTTTTAAATGTTTGCTATCAGTTTATGGAACATAGCTGTCACACTGTTAGAAAACTGATAAACATCTTTATAACGGGTTATAATAATATGAAGTCGCAAGTCAAAAAAGAATAGGTTAAAAAGCTAAATTGTATTTTTTAACGTTATAAAATTCGAGCATGTAGTGATACGTCCTTGCCATGTAGCACACATTTATATACTATTCAAAATTACAGCTTTGTATATAATTTGTATATACTTTGTATGTATATAATATTCAGTTATTAGTGAAGAACATGTGTCTTTTAAAGGGCCACTTCAGACTACATTTTTTTGTCATACACATGGTGGAGCAGGTTACAATAATACGAGTAGACACTTTGTTGCTGTGATATTTCTATGACACTGTATGTACACAGTGATGTCATACTTTCTTCCGGAAGTCTTGGTTGTATGGTATGTTACTGTGGATGCCACTGTTTGCGGTGGATGGATTTCAGTGTCCACCGTGCGCTCTGGTAGTAATTAATCTATAGGTTTGCAAGCTATTGCTCCACCTACTGCAATGTTTTTCAAAATTCTAAGCATACATATGTATTGGAACATCCCACTCACCTCACGTGCCCTGTGATTGGCTGTAAAGTGGTGTTGGGAACACCTGATATAGCAGTAACAACAGAGGTAATGCTGTCTGCTGGTAGAAAAAAGTTTGAACAGTACATATATTGCGCCTCTTAAAAATGTTAAAAACATTATAGTTAAGCTGTGGTGGTGTACATGAATATGAATTTATAAATAATGCAAATTTCAGAGTGACAATAGACTCAGACATTGATGGAAAAAATATGGTATATGGTATATGTAAAATCACGGAAATTCACAATAAAACTGGAGCCCATGGCAAAATGCCAAGGCTTTTGATTAACCACAAAGTGCGAAACGCGTCTGGTGTTCATTCCCTGTTTTGTATTATGGCGTGGTCTCCAGCTTGCCGGTACCATTTTGGTTTATATCTGCTCGAAATTCAGAGAGCTTTTGAAACACTGCAAGTATATTTTCAGCCTGCTACTTGTATTTCTGTGACTTAATTAATTTTCCAAACATGTATGAAAATTTAATGCATTTTAAATGGCTTTAAAATGTTTAGATGATAGTTTCCTGGAGAACTAATTGATGTATTTGTATTTATTTAAAAAAATATCAAATATATTTTATACACAAATTATGATTAATTTTTAGTGTTCCTTTAACTGAGAGCGCCTATGGACAACACTGCATTAAAATTATTACTGTTTTCTATGGTGTATTTTCAATGTTGAAAATTAAAGGAGAACCTTGAACACCCTGGTAGGAAGCTACGTGAATGATACATTGTGCTTCTGAGAATGCTTTTGCTTGTATTAATATTGTCATTTGACACAAAGTGAGAAAAAAAACGGGACTGTTATATCTCTACGGCACATGAGAAATTGAAGTAATAACACAATGTACTATGCGAGAGATGTGACTTGATATATTAGGAATGGATCTGAAATGACATTGAGACATCTGTAGGGTAGCTGAGATTTCATGATTGATTTTCTTTAAACCGATGGAAGAAAGTTGCTCATATCTGAGGGATCGGAGAAGATCAGTTACGAATAAAATAGAGAAATGGCAGGTCTCCCTGGTTATTTGTCTTATGAGATTGGAGGACGGTAATTAACTTCAGGAACTTGAGATAATAGTTTACGGGGCGTATTAGGGACATTTATTGGTATGCATACATTTTACAACCTTTTTTAACCTGTCCAACCCACTATAAAAAAGACATATGTACACAGTGGTGGAATAAGTCAGTCGGGGACTCAAGGGCAGAAATATTTCTGGGACCCACTCACAGGAGATTATTTTCACAGACTACATTTCTCTTGATGCTCGGCCAACTTATTCATGATTGCGCATCAAAGTCCATACAAGAGGCGTACCATAGTTAACTCCATCCAAGATCTCAGGATAGTCTGAAAGAACAACTGGATTGGCGCAATGCCTCCCCTCTTGCCTATTTATCATGGTGTACAGTCATGGGACCATCAAGCTCATGTACCCTTCTTAACCCTCCCTGGGTTTCTGTGAGCATGCTGTAAGTTAAAGTGTGAGCCAGATGTGGCTTCATATCTAAATTCACTATCATGGGCAGTTTGTAGAAACACTGTGAGGAACGTTACGATTGGTACCCATCAGCAAGTCCAACTTTAATGTTGACTAGGCACGCCACTACATTTAGCATGAGGGTGCGGCTCCAACTCTCCTCCTCTCACACAACTCTGCAGCTGTTTTGGGCCACAGTACATTGATAAGGCTTGGGGCAGATGTCCCTTATTTCCTTATTACAGATGGCCAATAAACACATTCCTGCACCCTGTGTTGAAAGAAGGAGTTCCTCGTCCAGGTCACCGTGGGTCTCTTTTACATTTCATTTTTTTTAGGAAAAATATGATCGTGGTACTCCAAATGAATTCTGTGTGGTGTGCTTGTAGCCTTAGATAGCCAACACATTGATTCTATGGGTGGTCTGACCCTGGGGATTATCTTTATGAGGAGCTGGTCTGAGCGTTTACATAAAAGGATGGATAATTCATGTGACTTAAAATGTTCAAATAGCTGATTTGAAAGGGAACATAACATAGTAATTTAGGCTGTAAGAGAGTCCATCAATATCAACTCTTCTACCTATCATTCCTGTTCATAAGGAACAAATGTAGGCTATGTAAAACTACACACCCATTAAATAACACAGTTATAAATAAATAAATAAAATGTAAACTGCTGACAACTGATCCCAGCATAAATATTAGGACCAGATGCTGGTCAAGTGCCTTTGGCCCTGTTAATAAACCCCCTTCTATAATTATAAGGACCAGGGGCTGGCCAAATGCTCATGGCCTCCACCAATAACCCTCATATAAATAAATGGGGCCCCGTACATACCCTCTATCCTTCCCCCCATCACCTCTACACCCCTTGAGTGCCATGAGGGTGGGCAGTGAAAAACATTCCAAAACATTCACCAATACATTGGCCCTGGCCCCAATATTAAGTAGAAGACCGGGGGGGGGGGGGGGGGCGGACACATTTTGTCAGCCCCGGTTTCTAAAGATGGCTAACACTTTTTGAAAACGGTTGGGCACTGATTTCAGTGGGGGAAGATTTTTTCAAACAAAGTCCAATTTGACAGTTAAAAGCTCGAAAACCATTTTTATATCCCCACATTGAAGCAAATGGGATACTCCGTTCCATTTCAGATGCCTTCACCACATGATCAGCATTTTGCAAGGTTGAGATGGGGTCCTGCGGGGATGGCCACATTTTGTCCGAGTCTGGAGGTCACCTTGAACTCAAACCTCGAGTTTTGTGAATAGACTGCTAATAGATTAAACCAATTACTTATTATTTGTAAATACAGGACTTAAAGGACAACTGTAACAAAAAATGAAGTTCTGTTTAATTACAATTGGCATCAAGTGTAGGCATTTTATATAGAAATGCTTTAATGAAAGAATACAAATAAAGTATCTTATTGAGCCATCTATACTCCATATAGCTCTACCAGGAGGCAGCCATTTTGTTTAGAATCTTTGGTCAGATTGCTCAGATCTTTGTTCGTCTGAACCAAGGTGAGTGGAAATTCGAAACAACATGTCTGCCCCCTGAGAGAACTATATGAAGTAAAGAAGGTTCAATAAGACATTTAATTTGTATTCTTCCATTAAATAATTTCTTTATAAATCATCTACACTTGATAGAATCTTTATTTTAAACATACATACGGTATTTTTTTTTGTACAGTTGTCCTTTAATGCTTTTTGGTTCCTCGTGGTTCCTATAGGTGTCAAACTTCATTTCCAGCAGTTTATCATTCATTGGAAGACTACTGAAGATGATACAGAATTGCTTCATGCAAATATATGTTGCCATGGTTGCTGTAGAAATATGTACCTGCATGAAGCAACAATGTTTTACCTTCAGTTACCTCTGTGCAAATCTGATGGATTGCCACGGCAACATGTTCATTCATAGTAAGTGAGAGATGCCTCTATCCAGTGTGGTAGATCTCTTTCTATGTGTCCTGCGGATTTTATGCATAAACATAATGTCCTTCCCACGACCATGGAGATAGCATGCAATCATAAATAACAAGTACGAGGGGTCAAAGGTTACATACATAAACAATGTCCACCGTCAGTCAGGGACGGTCGTGACATGCATAGGGAAAGAGGAAGGATCTCTCGAAGAACATTTGTCCTCAAGACAACCTTAGTGAAAATGTAATACATTAACATCAGGGGTGCTGCTATGCTCCTTAATTATCCAGGGCTACAGCATACATTGTAAATAATACTTAAAATGAAGTGTGTGTCAAGATCAGTTATTGGATAGATAGTGGTACTGGATGCATAGGTACAGAGATTGCATAGATAGTGGTACAGGATGCATAGGTACAGATATAGGATATATAGAGGTACAGGATGCATAGGTACAGATATTGGATAGATAGTGGTACTGGATGCATAGGTACAGAGATTCGATAGATAGTGGTACAGGATGCATAGGTACAGAAATTGGATAGGTAGTGGTACAGGATGCATAGGTACAGATATCGGATATATAGAGGTACAGGATGCATAGGTACAGATATTGGATAGATAGTGGTACTGGATGCATAGGTACAATGATTGGATAGATAGATGTACAGGATGCATAGGTACAGAGATTGGATAGATAGTGGTACTGGATGCATAGGTACAATGATTGGATAGATAGATGTACAGGATGCATAGGTACAGAGATTGGATAGATAGTGGTACATGATGCTTAGGTACAGATATAGGATATAGAGAGGTACAGGATGCATAGGTAGAGATATTGGGTAGATAGCAATATATGATGGGTACATATATAGTATAAATGATATAGGATGCACAGGCACAGATATTGGGTAGAGAGAGAATGCGAGGGGAAGAGATACAGCATAAAGAGGTACAGATATAGGATAGATAGCGATACAGGATGTATAGGTACATATATAGGATAGATAGCGATATACAAGATGCATAATACATATGTAGGATAGATAGCGATACAGGATGTATAGGTACATATATAGGATAGATAGCGATATACAAGATGCATAATACATATGTAGGATAGATAGTGATACAGATGCATAGGTACAAATATAGGATGGATAAATAGACAGACAGATACAGTGAGCGAGAGAGAGAGAGAGAGAGAGAGAGAGAGGTACATAGGTACAGATATAGAATAGATATGTTTTAGGTGCAGGTAATGAATAGTCAGTCATTAGTTCAGGGTGCATGCCTATTTGCTTTTTAGCTGTTTTGCTAAAACAATGTATAGATCATTTTCAATCATTTTTTATTTTCTACATGCAGAAAAACTATGTTTAGGTGATACAGTCCCATTAATTGGTCCCTTTAATATAGTTGATCAGGTTCAACCCTTCCAATTCACTGTGTTTGTTGATTCAGAAAAAGAAATCCCAATCCACATCTATGACTAGGACAATAGTATGGCTAATTCCACCTTCCTTAGGGCTGGACAGGGTGCTGGCAAACCGAAAAACCAGTCCCATGCTAGAAAAAGTCAACAAGCTGTCAGACCTGAAGACCCGCTGGTCAGTCCCATAAAGTTCCAGGTACTCTACAAGATGGATTAGATTCAAATATGTGCATGCTCACCACCATGTACCATGGGATGAACGAAAATACCTCTCTGTGAGGTCTATTTACTAAAAGGGGAGTTGCAGATGAGATAAAAATGTAATCATTGTGCAGGGACAATTCTGGTGAGATCCCCCCTCCCCCCCTTATAAAACACACTAGATTTGTCCCTGCACAATGTATAGCCAAACTGGTGAGATTAAATCTTCGTCTCATTTCACCTCAACTCACCTTTTAGTAAATAGCCCTTTATGAGATGAACAGAGACACTATTCTATTTTCTATTTTTTTTTTTTTTAAACTTAGGAGTGAATTTCCAACCATTCTTATTTGAAAGAATGACCTCTTGGCCAATGTTGGTCAAAGCAATCTTATTTACCTGCTTGAAGAAAGATGGGCTTATGAAGTCTCGGGTTACTTCAAAGATCATCTGACTGCACAATATTAAAGATCAAGTGGTGTCTTTCTGCAGTCCCCACTGCGTGAACCTTTCCACAATTGATACATTTGTTTTTTTGAAACATTTTTCTTTGCTAAGGATAGGATGGATCCAGTCCTAAATGAAATCTGTGCACTCATTGTAGACAAAACAAACAACCAGCAAATATTTAAGCTTGTGGGCACATTAGAATTAACTCCAGGGGACCAGCAGTATAATGATTCGTAGAAGACTAGAAGCAGAAAATGAATACCTTCCCCCCCCCCCCCCCCCCCCACACACACACCAATGATAATGACAAACCATCACAGGGAAGATGCTCCAGTGTCATCCTCTATGTGAGAGCTGCATGCTCGTACAGAACAGAAGGTACCAGGTAATGAGCTGTTCTGCAGTTCTAACCACGGAATGATCCAATAAAATTAAAACTGGAGTCAATGTCCCTTGTAGCAATTTGCTAAGCATCACCCTGTAGAAATAGTATACTCGTGGACCCTCCAGCTATCAGCACATCTTATGTGCATGCTTTGAAAACACACATAATGGATGGATGCTTAAGACAAGTAGTCCAGCGCTTGGGCATTAAAACAAGTGCCACATGCTGGCCAAAATTGGTAGTGGAGTCTTCTCTTGGGCTATTTTTGTTTCCAATTCTTTAGTGACTAAGTGGCAACTTAACAATAAAGAACAAATATTGGTTATTTGGATTTAAATTACAAAATTTGATTTGATATCAAACCAGTTATAGTGATAGTGAACCCTTTCTAATATATTGGAGGGACAGATGGTAAATTAGTTTCCATGATTTGAATCCCTGGTTATTTCACTTTTCCTTATGCTGATAATGAAGCCTGGCATAAATACCACGTGGGTCAGTGTTGAACTAGGCTAAGTATAAGCACAGACGTGGCCTGGTAGTCCTCACCTGCTGGGTGAATTCACTGACAGTGGTGAACTGACCCAAAAGTAATGTAGGATAGATGAAGTCCACCATAAATGCCTGAGTAACTATGTATCCTAGATTAGTCAGGTCTCTCCAAACAAGCAAAAATATACTACCATAATACTTTAGTGATACTTTAATTGCTATTAGTCTGGTGTAAACTCAGCACATAATTTTACAGACAAATGTAAGGTGTACTCTCAGCGCTGCCTCTTTTGAGAGGCAGAGCTGATCTGGATTAACGTATAAGCTGAAAGCGCCTGTTGGGTCAGACTGCTTTTCTCTTCTAGTGCAGGGAGGGATCCTCATTTTTCCATAAAATAACTAGAGAGTCACTAGTTAAAGTTCGTCTGGCTGATTAAATGTAAAAATGAGGGCTTTTTACTGTGCTACCAGGGAGTAACAGTCAATTACAGGATCAGCCTGCATGTGAAGCATGGTGGCTGCAGGTCAGAGGATGAAATGGCATGTAGCTTAATATAGTACGTCATTTAATCCTTATACTATGGTCAATAAAAAAAAGAAAAGGGGTGTTTTAAATAGTTGTATTTCCATACTGTCCTATATGTGTATAAATGAGAGATGCTGTCTTCATCTTAAAATCCTTCAGCATTCAAATCTGCTCCATTAATCCATTAAAACGTGGTTTACTGCCACTTTGAGATCCACTTTTCCCATCATGCCATAACCCAGCCATTTCTGCATTTTATACACAAAAGGTCCTATGCCTCTACATCACTTAACCCAGGACAAATAAATAATATTTTTATGTATCTCCAGTAATTTGTATTTCAATCACATTTGCCATTTACTTTGAAAGTTTTTTTATTTAATCCATTGTGCTATTTGCATTTAAGTCTCATTCTGCAGAATGAATATTTAGTGCAGAGAGAGGCTGGCATGACATTAAATCTGATTGCACAGTAATTTCACATGGCGTTTTAATTGGGAAACGTGAAAAATGAAACGCTAGGCAAGCAGATGTTCTGTATTATTCAGTATGACAGTGGGATAGAGTTCTATAGAAACTGTTATTTTTACACGATTGTTTGCCAATCTGCATATCTCCTTATATGCTATCCTGACAGGGTGACCAGGTCTAATGACCCCACAGAGACATTGTAAGCGGCGATGGGGGGGGGGGGGGTGCAGACCCTTGGGCAGACCCTTTCAGCGGTTGGTGGCGGTGTTGAAAGGCATGACCATAGTTGGTCCTGTTTTTTGGGGGTCCTGTCAATTGTGGGCAGTCCTGGCATGCCTGCTATCTATGTACAGTGCATTACACTATAACTGTATGTGGTTAGAGAATAGAAAACTGTTTTCTATTTTGCACCAAAAACCCTCTATTGTGCCTCTGTTCTGGGGGCTCAAAAGTTTTGGTTTGTATAAGTGTATCACGGAGCTCCAAAGCAATACAACACCCAATATACCGTGTTATATATTAATTAGTGTCTGTAAATTACTTTATTCTTCATCTAATTGAGTTATCAAATGACATAAATAATTCTCAATTAGCTATAAAATAGATCAAAATGCCCCACCCACAGCCTCACCTCAAACTGCTACCACAAAAATGAAAGTGTGGGTGCTGGGGTAAGTCCTAGGTGCTGGGGCAAGTCTTGGGAATGCAACTTGGCTGCTTGGGTAAGTCGTGGGTTCTAGGGTAAATCATTTGTGCAATCTGGGTGCTGGTGCAATTCCTGTTAGTGCAATGTTGTTGCTGGGGCAAGTTCTGTGTGCAATTTAGGTACTGGGGCAGATCTGTGAGAGCAATTTGGTGCTGATGAGTGACCTGGGTGCAATGGGGTTGCTGGGGCAAGACCTGGGTGAAATGCGGGTTGCTGGGGAAAGTCATTGGTGCAATGTGAGTGCTGGGGTAAATCCTGTGAGTGCAATGTGGGTGCTGCAAGATGTGGCAAGTCATGTGTGCAATCAGGTGCTGTGGGTGCAATAATGAAAGGCAGGCAGGAGAAATGGAGTAAATGAGAACAGAGAAAGGAAATACAAACATGAAATGTATTTAAAAATGTTTTTATCTGATATCTATAACTTACCAATGCCTGTAAATGGCGGGGAGCACTACAGGGGTGGCGCGCACAGGGCACCTGAACCCCCTAAGGCCAGCTCTGGTTATATGGTTTTGTTTGTCATTTAATTTGTCTTAACTGAAACTGCAAACTATTCACAGGAATCACAGCAGCACAAAACCTATTTCATAATACAATCAAAATCACATTGTCTTGAAAGCAAATCTATTGCAGTCGCCAGAATCCATAAGAACCAGATGTTACGTTATTAAAAAGAAATAGTTTGTTTCATTTTTAATCAACAGAGCAGCTCACCAGTTAAATCTGCCAAAGAGCTGTAGTAAAAGGGTGAATCAGGCTTGATGTGTAACAATGACGAGTTAGTGAATTTTTCTCAGCTTCCTTGACCTGATTTTTGTTCTTCCATTTCGGTTCACCACAGTTCACTCTTTAGTAAATAGACTTTATCGAAAGAAAATAGTGCAAATGATGGGGCTTTGCACTGCTGTTTAGAAGACATGTGTCTGAAAAGCCTAATTAACATGTTAAACTTTTTTTAAAACCTTGGAATTAAGTGGAAACATTTACTTTTTTTTTCAAGTATCCTGCAGTCCAAAGTAGCTTTTATAAAACTATTAATATAGTTAAGAAAGGGGAAATCCATTTTTTTTCTAATTAACCCCAATGCGTCATTGGACGTGTCAGGCACGTCCAGCCGGCAACTCTGTTGCTGACAATGGACATACCTAGCACGTCCTGTGATGGAACAAGCGTTTTTTGCCATGAACGATCTCGAAAACCGCTCTGATGGTGCTGATCAATTGCCTCGATGTTGAGGCATTAGGCAGCACCAATATTTTAATCTTGGGCACCCACGGTCACTCCAGTGATCGTGGGAACCATATTGGAGAGCAGCATGATTCCGTCGATCTGATGCTGTTGCTTGACTGCCCCTAGAGGCAATCAGCAACACTCCAATAAAAAAAAGACTTAATTAGCTAAAATCTAGGGTTAGGGTTAGAATAATTGTTAGGGTTACAATGAAATTAGGGTTAGTATAAGGGATTGGGTTACAATTAAATTCAAATTAAAATAAATTAAGGGTTATCATTAGGGTTAGAGTTAGGGTAAAATTTAAGTTTAGGGTTAAATTTAAGGTTCAGGTTGGGGTCAAAAGGTCACCGTAGGAAAAAACATTTTTGTTTTCTGCCCTATAACTCACAAAAAACTGGTGAAAAACATGGAAACAAGTATATTGATGAACTTGGGACAAAATTTAGAAACTATTTAGAATGGGTCTTTTTTAATGATTGTATTTGTGTAAATATTTTTTTTTAGGTCAAAGTTAGAAAAAGTTTATTTTTTTATTTTTTCCATCATATTTTATTATTTTTTTGGCAGTAAATTATGATATGATGAACATAATGGTATCTAATGAAAGCCCTTTTTATGATGATAAAAACAACATATACGGTAATTTGTGTGAGCAGGAAGAAAATTACAGCTAAACACAAAAACCTCTGAAATGTCAAAACAGCCCACGCCACCAAGGGAAAGACAAGATCAAAAGGTCATGTCACTAAGGGGTTGACTAACATGAGGTTCCAAACTGTGTCTACATTATTATCTTTTCCAGTGCAAAATTAACTAATTAGATTTGATATTTAATTAGTCAGCACTTAAATATATGGCCATTTTATGCTTATGTTATATGCACGCTGCTAAATGTGCTGCTGCTACAGTTTAGAAATTAAAAGCTGTGCTTTGCCTTCAAGTCTTCATGGAGATGTGGCAATAAATACTGTACAGGCAATTAAACACATCACACAATGCCATATAGGGGATGAAAGTGCTCCTCTATAACAGATAATAGTTCTGCTATATATATATTTTTTTTTTCTCGAATTCTTACAGTAAATGCATCAATCTGTGTTTGACAGACTTGATTACACATAATTCATGTCAAGGTAGGGTCAGTACATTATGAAGTCTGTTAGCTAACGCAAATGCTAGATAATGGACACATACAAACTGTTTACTCTTCTAGAAGGGTAACAGAGAAAGGTGAATGTCATTCCAACGTTTAAAAATATGTGTGTTATTTCTTCATATTTGGTTAGATTTTTAGAATGTGCAGTGCAATATTTTGTAGAATAGGTTTAGTTAGTCAGTAGTTATCCTGCTGTTGAACCAACACTCCTATAATCCGTAGCTGTGTTGTGTCCCATTAGATTCTCTCTGAGGATCATGGGCATTAAAGTTGATCGAAAGCAGAGTTTAGGCTACACCAAAATGAAGTAGTTGAAGGCACCACTCAAATCGATGGGTGCTGTGCTTTCTGTAGAACTTGTAGCGGTATTTGCTTTTTGGTAGAAACATTCTATCATTCTATCAGTGCAAGAAGCCCATTTTAATGTAACATAACATTAAAGGGTTACACTTGTTTATAAAACCGATGGAAGATATGTAAATATACATAAAGATCCTTAGAGTTTTAGCATGTATTGTTTTCTTGGCAAACATTAACATTCTGTTTTCGTATATTTAGAGATTATCTCTATAGCATATTCTAGCGAAGTCTGTTACGGACCATATTTTCCAATAAGTATCACTTGCAGGAAACGCACCTGTGATTATGCGCTTGCAGATGGAGTTGGTAAACGCTTGAGGGAAAGGCTTATTTGGCGATCTGAAGAGCTACTGATTATACAGCTATATGTAAATTTGCTTTGGAAATTATATATGTATTGTGAAACATGACTCCCTTGGAGGAAATCGCACAACATGTGATTAATGGATGCTGTCAATGTGCTCATCCTATGTCAGAGCAATCTTCTACACAACAGTACATACATTATACTAATGCCGGACTCGACACATTACTAGAAGCCAAAAGCCATGACTTCTAAAAATCTATTATTTTCACAGAGTTCTATTACAGAATACTCTGTGTAAGTATATTTATCTGGCTCCTAAATTGGTTTGTTTGTCTCCTAAACTCTACAAATGAGCATTAAACCCTGTACTAATGTATATGCCTATTGTTGAGTAATTATATAAATAAAGTGAAGGGGAGGATTAAATAAAGGTGGGTAGAATAGGATAAAATAGTTAGGTGGTAAAAATTACAAATAAACATAATCTTAAAAACCTGAATGGGGCAAAGCGAAGAAAACAACATCAATAACAAACAAAAGCTTGTACCTTGCTCGTTTATTAATGAGTAAAATTCACAAAATGGGTGTCAATTCTTGGTTTAGTACATACGTCCAGTGTAAACAGCCAGTATGGACTACGTATAAACAATCCCACGCTGTAATGTGTCGGAAAGTTAAAATAAAGCCACAATCACTTTGTTATGTATAATGGTGATTGTGCTGTTATTTATACATAGCACAACGACGGTGTTTGGCAGAGGTTCTCCAACACTAACCGAGTGCTGAATCCTGATTCATTATACATGAGCTGGAGCGATGCACTGTTCCCCTGAGCATGCAGGAAGTTCATGACCAGCAAAGGGGTGCAGACTCTGAACAACTATCGGGAGTCTGCTTTATACATATACCAGTATAGTATGGCACTATCTGCATGTGTGCCATGTTTATACATAACCCCTATTGGAACCATACCAATGTGGTCACCACATGTCACCTAACTGTCCCGCTTTAAGTAGCAAAGTCCTGGTTTGGGGCCTCATTGGTCTAAATTTTTATTCTCCAGTATCCATTTCACCAGAGAATGAATATTGAGCATGCACAGAGAACTTTGTCATTGGCACTAAATCTAGCGGTATCATTGCAGGCATGCTACCCACTTTTATGAGGATTTTCTAATGATAATTACACAATTTAATTGTGTTCTCCTTTCAAGCCTTCATTTGTGTGTTTGTGTTTAAGTCCAGATTATGTGACCTTGGATCTGGGTGGGGGCAAATCTGCAATGATATCACTAGATTTAGGGCCAATGTCGAATGACATCATCAAGAAACTGCATGCCGCTTGAGCATCTCTGCATAATCTGCTTATCAAAAGGTATAAAAATATACACATATAGCACATATACTGGTGTGGGCCATATACCTTTTGGTATGAAGTGTTATCTAAGGACAAGTTGGATGCATGTTTTTCAATGATGTATACATCACTGCACTTTGTTTGAACTCTGTAATTATCTTAATCCTTTTAGTCTACTTGGCAGCCCTACTCTACTTTGGATTTCAGCGTGAATTAACCCTTGACTTCTGCAGTAGTGTGACCAACACATTGGTCTTCAATGCATTCACTTGTTTACTCCCAGAGAGTCACCTTTTGGGGTTTTAGTCTCTAAACAATGAATTGTGGTGAATTGGAAACCAATTTGCAGTAAACGCTTAGCTCAATAGCCAAGTGCCATTTATTTCCCCAAACTCAGCAGTTGCGGCCTAACTTGTTTAACTCAGCTGTTAGTTGTCCACAGTTCAGTGTTTGATGGATAAGCCTATACGTTAGGATGTAGACTTTTATTGACACAATAAGTAAAATGGTAAATTTGGTTAAGAAGTATCTTAAATTGTTTTTATTTGAGCAGAGTGTAAAGACTGGTTGGATGTGGTGGGTGCGCTATGTGACCATTACCTTAAATGATGCCAACATTAATAGCCTTGTAAATGGTTAATGTAATCTTCAATGTTCCTCTTATTATTCAAACATGAAAAAAAACATATAAACATACATATAGTGTAATAATGATTGCACTCACCGACTCCCAGATGGGTAGAGGTTCATCACATGCTTTGCTGGAAAATTGCTTCTCTCCCTCTTCTTTGTGCTCAGAGGATGCAAGCAAGACAGCAGAGGAACAGGTGTGAGTATAAAAGACATGCAAAGTTATTAAACAAACAAGTAGTATCTTACATGTAGGACCGATGTCTTCAGCTCATAAATGTAAAAAAATGGATCTGTTTGCGCAAACAGAAACAGCATCATATATAATAAGAACAAATTAAAAACATACAAATGTAAAATCCAAACAGCAGCAGAAGTAGAGACTAGAGCAAAAAACAGGCTCACGCAACGCGTTTCGCCCACTACGGGCTTCCTCCTGGCGTGTTCTTAACGCATTATGAATAATTATTTTATATCCGTCGCTTCTCATCCGTTACCGCTACTTCCAGGTTTTCACCTTTTGCAATCTTTCTACAGGGGAATCGATCACTTCTCACAATGCCCACATATACCAGAACTAGTTTGCCCCTCCAATCACTGTCAAAAACAAAACAGAAAATTTGATTGATTTTTTTTCAGGAAAAAAATTAGGTCAAAGGTAATGGTATGGGGGGGGGGGATTTTAGGATACAGAAATAAAGGTGGGTGGGAGACACAGTGGAAACAGTGTATTTACGTTAAAAATGGTAATACAACTGTAGGGGGAGGGATCAACCACAGCTACTAGCTTCTGAGAGAAGCTGTTACTGCGCATTCTCATTAACGGCTGACCCAGAGCGTGTGCATTGTTCATCTTGCAAGTAAACACAAGCAAATGGCCTTGGGGCCTATGTTTAGTCTATGAAGGTGACAACACCTATACAGCTCCTTTAGTAAAAATGGTGACAACCCTATATAATAGACTTATTGTCCATGTTTCTATGTAACTAAAAATGTGTTCATTATTTTCTATTTGGGATCGCTCATCTCATGGAAATTCTCTTTGAAAATAGGTTCCAAGGTTTAAAATGCGTACAAGCAGGGCCACCATCAGAAATTTAGAGGCCGCTTGCTGAATAAATTCTGGGCCCCATCCCCTCATATCTCCCTCTCGCCCCCCTAACCTCCACTGATAATTTGCTCATAAATATGCCACTGATAATTTGCTCATTAATGTGCCACTGATAATTTGCTCATTAATAGCCACTGATAATTTGCTCATTAATATGCCACTGATAAATTGCTCATTAATAGCCACTGATAATTTGTCCAATAAACCTGTGTTGCACATATTAACCCCTTAGTGACATGACTTTTTTGGCTTGTCCGACGCTTGGTGACATGGGCTGTTTTAACATTTCTGAGGTGTTTGTGTTTTGCTGTAATTTATTTCTGTCTCATTTAGTGTACCCGCACAAACTATATATCGTTTTTATCGTTATAAGAAGGGCTTTCTTTTGATACCATTGTTTTGATAATTGCATATAATTTGATGTAAAAAAAATAAAAAAATATGGCAAAAACATTTAAAAAAAAAATTTTTTATGACTTTTATTTGAAAAATCGTATACTCATGTACAAGAGACAACAAAAAAACACTGCTAAATAGTTTCTAATATATGTCCTGAGTTCAGAAATAGCCCATGTTTTATGTTTTTTTGTTTCTTTTATTCATGTTACAGGGCCAGAACTATAAGTAGTGCAAAGCTATTTTAAAATCCTTTTTTTCAAAATTAGTGATAGTGACATTGTAACACTGATTTCTGTACTAAATCCATGAATGACCCCCAAAATGTACATATTTTTGAAAACTAGACCACTCAGGGCATTTAACTTGGGGTATTTTGACACATTTCATGTAGCCATTTTACCACCAATCTTTGCCAAAGTTTGCAGCAAAAAAACGTTTTTTTAAATTTTTCACATAGATTGCAATTTAGGTAAACATTACCTTAAAATGTGAAGGGGTATTTCCAAATAACGCCTCAATATGTGTTCAGAAACATCTCCTGAGTACAGGGATATCACCCATGCATAGGTTTGTTGGTTTGTTTTGGGGCTAAAAGGCCACATTTAGGGGGTGCGCATTTTGGTTTTCCAACTTGGAATTCTGACATGCAGAAAACTTGTGCCCATGTCCCATTTGGGACATTTTTGAAGCCAGAAAGTGTATTCTATCCCACAAAGCCATATATTTTTTAAAACTAGACACCCTAGGGTATTCCAAATAGTAGTATTTTAACACTTTCCATGCACTAATTTTACTACCAGCCTATGTCAATGTTTTGGGTAGTAATTTTTTTTCACATACATTGTACTTTGGGCATGAATTCACAGATCCTGTTATATGTCAGTGCCAAACAACACCTCAATATGTGTTCAGCAACATCTCCTGAGTACAGGGATACCACCCATGTATAGGTTGGTTAGGTTATTTGTGGGTTAAAAGGCCACATTTGTTAGGTGCGCTTTTTGGTTTTCCAACTTGGAATTCTGACGTCCAGAAAATCTTCGCCCATGTCCAATTTGGGACATTTTTGAAGCCAAAAAGTGTACTCTACCCCACAAAGCCATATATTTTTGAAAACTAGACACCCTAGGGTATTTCAAATGGTAGTATTTTAACACTTTCCATGCACTAATTCTACCACCAGCCTATGTCAATGTAATGGATAGTAATTTTTTTTCACATACATTGTACTTCGGGCATGAATTCACAGATCCTATTATGTGTCAGTGCCAAAAAACACCCCAATATGTGTTCAGCAACATCTCCTGAGTACAGGGACACCCCCCATGCATAGATTTGTTGTTTGGTTTTGGGGCTAAAAGGCCACATTTAGGGGGTGCGCAATTCCAACCTGGAATTTTGACATGTAGTCAGCCTGCGCCCATGTTCCATTTGGAACATTTTTGAAGCCGTCCAATGAATTGTACCCCATCAAACCATATATTTTTGGAAAATAGACATCCTAAGGTATTTCAAATGGTGGTATTTTAATACTGTATAGGTACTAATTCTACCACCAGCCTTTGTAAAAGTTTGTGGTAGTACTTTTTTGGGAGGTTTTTTTCCACATACATTGTACTTCAGGCATGAATTCACAGATTTCAGTATATGTCACTGCCAAACAACAACCCAATATGTGTTCAGCAACATCTCCCGAGTACAGGGATAGCACCCATGCATAGGTTTGTTGGTTTGTTTTTTGGCTAGAAGGCAACATTTGTGAGATGCGCATCTCAAAATTCCAACTTGGAATTTTGACATGTAGTCAACCTGCGTCCGTGTCCTATATGGGATATATCTTTTAAGCCAGCCAATGTAATTTACCCCCACCAAATCATATATTTTTTTAACGGTAGACCCCCATCACTCCTTGTGGCAAGGGCTCAGCAGCCACCGATACATCACTAGATGATGTATCAGAAAGCTGACCAGGGTCAAAATCGAACCCTGAGTCCGCGGCCTCAGAATCAGTGCGTAAGCAGTGATCTCGAGCAAAGAAGGGGTTAATAGCTCTTAGAAGAGCCTATCTAGTACTGTAATACATTACAGTACAAAGTAATTAATCCATAAAACAGAGCAGACAGCAAAACATACTGTTGCTGTGCAAGATTACTGCTTATACAGTGATGAATGGCAGGGAAGGGGTTAATACACAGTGAAAGACTTTCATAAAACCTGACAATTTTATAAAATATTAATTTATATCACTAATACTGATCTGTCTCTTTCCTTCACAAAAATGTAAGTGAGAAGAGGGAGGCAGATCAATTTTTGTGAATATTGATCCGACCAATTTTGATCTGACCAGGGCGAATGGTGAGCTTAATTGAGAAATCACCAAACCGCCTTTCCCACTAATTCGCTGTTACTGATCGCTATGCGCTCAGGCAGCTTAAAAAAAAAAAAATTCTAATATTTTTACTTTACATGTAATCCCCTAGCGGGTATGTGTAAAAAATAAAAAAAAATATGCAGACAGATAAAAATTGCTTTGGCGTCAATATCATTGCGTAAGCAGTGATCAACGGCAAAGAAGGGGTTAATAACTCTTAGAAGAGCCTTTGTAGTACTGTAATAAATTACAGTACAAAAAAATTAACCCCTAAAAAATGCACAAACAGCAAAAATAAATGTGCTGATGTGCACGATCACTGCTTACGCAAGATCAGTGGCAGGGAAGGGGTTAAACGCAGGGAATTGCTTTAATAAAAATTTTTTTATTGTTTTAATATTCGTGTGTTGTGTATTTATTGTTTTTCTTTTACTTTTACTTACTTTTCTTACTTTGATCTGTCTCTCTCCCTCACTAAAAAAAATGTGAGTAGAGGGAGACAGATCATAACTGGTCAGATCAATATAGGGTTAATATTGATCTGACCAGTCAATGGGGATGTTCAGCAGAGCATCCCCACTGCTTGTCAGTGTGCCTGGCAGTCACTGATTGCCTCTGTGAAGAGGCAATCGTGTGACAGCCAGAGAGCACAGGAAGCAGGTACTTCCTGCCTCCTGTGCTCTTGCCCTTAGAAGGGCAGCGCCATCTTGGTCACCCAGTGACCAAGATCGTGCATTTTTTTTTTGTGTTTCTGATTGCCTCGACTTGCGAGGCAATCAGAAACACTTTCTGAGCATAGGAAGCGAAAGATTCGCTTCCTATGCTCATTTTTTAAATGCCAGCGTTTTAAAGGCTCTGTGCCTTTAAAACCGGCATTTCGATCGCTCTCCGGAGCGATCGAAATGCCGACGGGCATTTTTTTTAGCATTGTATGATGCTTCCACACGGAAGCATCGTTACAATGCGGCTTGAGCACTGAAAGCGGAAAAACTCCGCTTTCAGTGCTCGTTTTGACACAGGACGGACTAGGTCCGTCCTGTGTCACTAACGCCTCGGCACACAGGACGGACCTAGTCCGTCCTGTGTCGCCAAGGGGTTAAGAGAAAAAAAAATATGTTTCAAACAGGTCTCAGCTGTTTATGACATCAGATGTGGCTTGATATGCAAATGAACACATTGTCAATGGGAGATGTGGCATTTGCATATCAGGCCACAAAGTGATGTCACAAGCAGAAATCACCTTAGACACATTTACAACATATATTTCTCTTATTTTATGCATCTAGTTGCAATTTCGCTAACACAATGTATGGATCATTTTTTCTACATTCACAGTATGTTTAGGTTGAAGAAGTGAGTGCCTTAGAAATTGGTTTCAAGACAATTTGTTCTCCTTCTGCTTACTGGGTGGTAACTCTATCTGCATACCAAACGAGGCAAACATTTTAAGTATTATTATTATTATTATCCTGAGGCCCTTGGAAACATTGTCAGCCCCTCACATTAGGTAGCGATTTGACAATTGTATTAACCCTTTTAAATCAGATTAATCCTTGAGGATAACATGTCGAGTCAGGTCTTGTAGATATCATTGATTGGGTCATCAGGTGGAGCAGCATAAGATCAGTACAGAACAAGAGGCCTAATCTGGGATGATCTGAAATCGGAGTCAGAAAAGAAAGGCAAGAATATAAGGGTCTATTCAATAAAGAGAGAAGCGCAGGGAACTGAGATGGGAATTTCCAACTTTAGGCCAGAGTAGCCAAGATGGAAAAATTCTCTGTTGCAGCGAAATGGGAGACTTTTTCTAACTCCACTACTTTAGTCTAAAGTTTGAAATTCCCATCTAAATTCCCTGCAATTTGTTATTGATAGAGTAGACCACTTCATTTATTTGAGAGGGAGGAGGTTTGGATTCATTTCCTCAGTGTAGATGATTTTTTTTAAAACTTTTTAAGCAAAAACACAAATGCAATCTGCAGAGGGGATGTAATTAAAACACATAATGAATGGATCTGTCTTATTTTAATTTCTGCTTGTTTACATTACAAAGTGGATCTTGGAGCTGGCTCGCCGAGTGCTGCTGATGAATCCTCTATTTAACTTGACTTTATGCCCTGTAAGTACAGCTCAGAGGACTAATGAATTCAGAAGTGCAAACTGGCAGGATCACCTACAAGCTAATACGGAATCAATTCCAGAATGATTAATGCTGACTGGACATAGTGTTTCAAATCAGCCATTTTCACAGTCCTAAGCGTTTCTTGCAAGAGAAAATGGTCTATTATGCTGCTTTAGGCAACTGTAGCTGAGGTGGAAAAATTCTCCAATGCAGCTGAATGGGAGAATTTTTCCAACTCTGCTACTTTTGGCCTTAAGTTTAAAATTCTTGTCTCCGTTCGCTGCAATTCTCTCTTTATTGAATAGAGTAGAAAAAGGGAGATTGCACATGTATAGAACAGTAATATACCTAACAACTCGCACAGATGCACAATACCATGGAGAAACATCTTTACATACACATAGAGGAGTGTATTCAATATATCAGTATAAAAAGATGATTTATTTGGACTCACATAACAATACTGCAAGAATGACCATCTCTCTTGCAAGACAGGCTCGGGTGAAACATAGAATGTGTCGGCACATTAGAACTATTCGTTCCATCTAGTCTGCCCAATTTTCTATATACTTTTATTAGTCCGCCGTTCCCGGTCTTATAGCTAGGATAGCCTTGTGCCTGTCCCACGCATGCTTACACTCCTTCACTGTGCTTACCTCTACCACTTCCGCTGGAAGGCTATTCCATACATCCACTACCCTCTCAGTAAAGTAATACTTCCTGATATTACTTTTAAATCGTTGCCCCTCTAATTTAAGACTACATCCTCTAGTTGTGGTAGTTTTTCTTCTTTTAAATATACTCTCTTCCTTTACTGTTTAGATTCCCTGTGTTGATTTACTGTGTGCAGGTTCCCACAGTAATAAAGTGCTTCAAACCTCGTCTGGCGATGGTATTAGCAGCAGATGTTGTAAAAATCTCCTTGGACCTCCGCAATCACTGCGACAATCGATAATAAAACCAGGGAAAAGACAATAGTGAGAAGCCAGTGGCCCTACGCATTTCATGGATCCTCTTACACAAGAGCAGACCTATGGGGTCTCTGTGCAAGACCTAAATACAGAGCATACACGACCTCGGACCTTTCTGTATTAACCTGCTGATCCTAGCCGGAGGCTCATTGGAGGAGGATAACTGTCTGGCGTGCTGTAGCCCCAGCCCATTGAGCCAGATGACAGAGCATCCCAGGAGTTCCTTTGCTAGTCCTCCCCTGAACGACATTGTATTATGGCAATCTTGCTCTTAGTAGATTTATCCAGTATTTTGCGCAAAAAAGTGACAGAAAGTATAAAAACCATTAATTGTTAAAATCTCAAAAGCGATTTTGAAAGCTGACTTTTTTTGACCCAGTAGGATGGGTGAAGGGTAACCGAGCGTGGGTATTAGGCGAGCATTGTGACGAACCATCTCCATTAATCATGGTTTCTGGATCATTGCAGCCAGTTATTTTCATTTTGCATCAGAATGCTTTGTTGTGACTGTAAATCTGCTTTAATGATTGTCAAACCATATTATGTTCATTCTCTTAGGCAGCAGTGAGTTTTATGGCCGGAACAAAAACATAGGTTACTGTAATAATGAGTAGTGTCAGTTGCAACAATGCGTCTCTCTTACTCCCTCGCTGTCTGTGTTGCGCTAAAACATTTGCTCTGAACGGTCCCAGATTAGTTATTGAGGGAAATTATTATTAGCTAATTATTATGTCTGCTTGAGATGCCAGTGTGTTATAGTAATGTGTAAAGAGCTATTTCACTGCATATTGTAACAGTTTATATCAATGCGGTAGATTAGTAGATTCAACATTACATATAACTTTTTTTTTTACTTAATAAAGCTGCAATTTTACTTTGATCCTACTACTACCAAAGCATCAGAGCCATTCGGATCAGGACATTTTCACCATGACAATTATAGATTTGGGGATACCTTGGGTAATTCCAGGAGGACTTTGGCCATATTCAAAATAGTCGAGGTCCTCCTGAATTGGCCCCCCAAAAAGCCGAAGTCCTCCCCAGTCATAGGGAGGAAGGAGGCTACCAATTTGTTTCAGTGCATTTTGGCCGATTCCAGTATTGTGATAAGTCGGCGTGGAATCAGCTAGGATGTCCTAATTGTGGACATATGGCACCATTCCATTGATGAGCACCTGAGCTACCTGATTCAGCCGTCTTTTGTTGGTGCATCCTTGCTAGTCAGTCAATCCATCTTATCACATTTTATTTACCGTATTTAGGTTTTTTTTGCTTTTTTTTTTTGAAGACATCCATATTAGAGTGCAGGATAAATGCAAAGCTTACAAATTGTAAAGTATATCATATGAGAATATGGCTGAGCAAAACAGTATATCATATTCATTACATAAAAAGAAAAAAAAAGAAAACATGAATGATACACCCCATATGCTGTACCACACTGATATTATGTAGCTCCTTAATATGACCATCTTCCCCTTTTCAATATTTTCACACACTTGATGGCGAGAGCAGCCCAGGCTAAGCACCTAAGGAATAGCGTACAGATATCTTCAAAACAGTTCAAACCTATAACAAAAAATAAAATAAAACATTAAACATACTGACACCCACCCAGAGTTGAACTAGCGGGGATTTTCTACACCTAAACGATGTTGCTCACCTGGGCAGCCCGGATCACCTTGCTTCTTCACCCACCCACCCCACCAAGTTCCTTCTCCATGTCTATAAATGTACAAAATTAACATCTTTTTTCCGCCTTTAGAGATTATTTTAAAGGTTCCCTCTCTAAACAGTTTCCACTAGTGACTTAGGGACAAACTATGACATTTTTTGATGACATCTTGCAGGGTATCTGCTGGAGCAGCAAGAGCCTTTTTCATTCAAAAAAAATTCTAAAAAAATGATCAGGGGACCCTTAAATCTGAAAATATATGAATAGATTGCAGCATGCTCCACTGCCCCTGGTATTCCGCTAATCCTCAAATTTAAACCATGACACGTGGCTTTTAATCTGGTGGGTCAAAATCTGATTCAGCATGTTAGATCTGTGTGGTGGCATTCGCTTACTCCAGAGAAGATACTTTATTGTGCAGGGCAAACCCTTCCGAGCTACCTATGTGAGGTCTGTATGCAGCATTGCATGTAAGTCCTTGAAAAGGCTGTTGATATCTCTCTTTGTGGTGGGAACATTGTCTGTTTTATCAGTCCTTGGGTCCTGCACAGTCTCTTATCTTAGGTTCAGAAGCTACTAAGTGTTCTATCGAGCCATCCTGCAATCCACTGGAGCAGCCCCTATTATGAGGCACTGCCTTTGGTGGTATGAGCCTAGTTGTTCCCAAGAGGAATGTTCCAATGTCGAGAATTGAGAGGGATATCAGCCTCATACACTTTTTAGACATGTGCTCCATCCTGCTGACTGTTCCAGCCAAATTATATGAGGTAGGCATGCATAAAATGCAGCTTATGTCTATGTAAATAGCTAAGTTTGAGTGCGAGTGTTTCGACTCGACTACAACCTTTTTTTTACATGCCACCTATAGAGAGTTACATGTGTTGGAAACTGGGTGTGGATGCCACCTACAGAGGGACCTTAGAAAAATCACACAGATCGTTCACATAGTCTGTGTAATAAATGTATTCATATTCACAGACTTTAATGAGGGAAATAAAGACTCTGCATATCCCATAAAGCTATGTTAGGCATATAAAACAGACAATTAAAAGCAATAAAATAAAGCCGATAAATAACGCAAAAGAAAAATCTGTAAAAATAAATGTTATTAGCAAAGGGATACCTAATATAACTGCTTATTGCAATTATCTGACCAGCTCTCCTTGTCACCCGCTCAGTAATTAGCTACCAAATTGTTAACATGGATTCCATTGAATGATGGATTGGACACGGTTTGAGCGAGAGTGAGTATCGGGTATTCATACCAATGGAATATGGGGAAAGACAGCCGGATTCTAAAGCCGTTTAGGATTTTTGCTAATGCTGCTCAGTGCATAAAATAATTACAACGTTTTTGTACACACATGCTTCAGACACTGAGGACATTGTTGAACTGGTCGACAAACATCAGCAGACCTGTTTTCCCCCAAAAAATATGTGTATTAAAGGGAATCTGTCAACCTAGACATTGTTTATACTGTGATTGTAGAGAATAGCAAATTATGGTAAATTATCTATACATTGTGTTCGCAAGAATTGCAAGCAAATGCATAAAATAAGCGTACAATGGGTTTTAAATTTGTCTGTGGTGTCTCCTGCAAATTACATCACAATGGTGATGTCATAAGGAGGAGACAGCACAGAAACATCTAAAACCCATTGTACGCTTATTTTGTGCACCTGCTTCGAATTTTGCCTTGGCCTTAAAGAGACTGTCACCTAAACATTGTTTGTATCACTTTTGTTAATGTGCATGCTCTTTCTTCTGTTTATGACATCACCATAGGCGATGTCATAAAAAGCAGACACCACACACACACATTTAAAACACCTTTTTCTTCAAATTTAAACATTTGGCTACAGATCATGTTTTATTTTGTGGCGAGATTTGTAGGTGAATGTCCCTTTACAGTGGGATACAAATTGTTATAGAAGGAAAGACCATTTCTTCCAAGTAAAAATGCTCTTTGAATGGTACGTCTGTGACGGTACTGTTGTACCATTCAAAAGATATCCCTGTTTTATTTTGTTAAAGGAACTTTGTAACCTAAACATTGTTTATACTGTGAATGGAGATTAGAAAAACAAAAAGAAGATCTATGCAATGTGTAGAATTACAACAGATATATAAAGTAAGAGATTAACGGTAGACACCACATTTTAAACACTTTTTGTCCCCTTAATCTATGTATTTGCTTGCAATTCTGCTAACACAATGGCCCAGATCCATCTCCCTCCATTAACCGTAATTAACGAGCAGTGATGAGTCAATAAACAGTATAAACTATGTTTAGGTGACAGAGTCCACTTAAGCTATTTTTTATTGTATTATATAACGTAATAGAGATATTTCTCTTTGGTATTCTGCTCTGTCATTTACCAGCGACAAGATCTGACTTCTCAGAAACTGCAGGAAGTATTCTACCAAAATAAAGTACCTGCGTATCTTGAAAAGGAAATTGAAATATTTGTAGATGGTCAAATCACAGTCACACATCTCTGCAGATACAGGGAGCAGGAAAAGGTATAAATCAAATTGAATAGTTATGGAGGTCATATAAATCGAGCAAGAAATAGCAGGATATACTGATTCTAACATTTATTAAATTGGGGATGTTTCACCTTGATCTCATGTGGAAAACTCTTAGAGTGATAACATTATATTATTTTACAGCTAGGAACTGTGGTGCTACTGTATAAACAGGCCAGATATGTGCTGTGGGCTCACGTGGTTGCAGATGCACTACTGCTAGCACACACATTCAGTTTTCCCCCAATCAGAGTGCTAATTGGACAAAAAAGCTTTGTCAAGTAAAGGCAGAAAAAAAGTAGTTTTGGTGGGGCAGTCGGGCACAAATATATTTTAACCCCCCTTGTACTATGGTACTGTGAAGAGAGCAGTTTCTTAGAGTTCCACAAGGAAAATTCCACAAGGAAAATGTTCCACAAGGAAAATGTTAGGGATTATATGTGTGGAATGATTATGGTTTGTCATCAAGCTTTTTCGGTTTCACTCTAAAGAGAAGTTCTTGTTCAAAAGCATCACATGAATACAGAGGATCTGTAAATCCTGCATATGAAGAACTAACTGAAAAAGTAGAATTCTTGAAATTAATTTCTTATTCCCATAGCGCAGATTTAAGTATAGGTAGTCGGGAACCATCAAATGAATGTAACACTACGCCAGCTTGAGGCTTCAGGGAATATCTTTTCCAATTTATTTTTATTAAAATGTCCACCTTGCAGATTATTGAATTACTGTAGTTTATATATTAATATATGCACTCACTGCTTCTGTTCTACTGATAATTACAATGTGTATTATGTCACCACATTTTCACCCTCATTACCTTCTGATGTTACTACATTAAGAGCAAACACCAAAAGTATCATTATTAAACTGGAGACAAAGTAACTATCATAGGCTGAATAGCAACAATTTACAAAAAAAAAGTATATTTTCAATGTGTACATACAAATAATACATAGGGGTCTTAGAAATCACACATTTGCAAGATTTTTGTCCTTCCGGTGTAGAGCTAGGGATGACAGGTCTGAAAATGTTTCCGGATACCTAAAACTGTTACCTGCTCCCCTGAAAGATGTTGAATGCAAGATGAACCAATGAATGAATCAAGGAGAGGATCTTTAGGCCTATAAACATTGTACCTTTTTTTTTTTACAATAGTTAAAATTAAATTAGCACTGATATTTCCTCTTTCCTGTTCTGAGAAGTTAATATTTCCCACAGGCACTAGATCTCTTCCTGGGTGTATGACTGAACTGACCAGGGAAGTGAAAAAAGAAGTCTACACGAGCTGGAAAAATAGGTCATCTGGACCAATTTGGCTATTAATGCCATATTTTCCCCTAATATTGAGCAGACTGCTTAGCCAGTACTACATTCTTTCTTCTGACTGTTGGTACAGTCCTAAGTGTATATAGCCAACTTTAGGCCCTATATATATATATATATATATATATATATAGTATGTTCAGTATGGAGTTGAGTTCCAAGACTGGAACGATATAGAGATGATAAACCGAAGCCTTCATGGTTGGGCTAGCTGAGATCTACCTTTTCTGCCACATCAGTAGATTTGGGGTACCATCACCCCTGTGTGCCTGCTAAATTCTGTTGAAGATGACTCCAGTTGAGTATTCTCCTGTTGATGAATCCTTCTAGCTAATAAATCTGCTGAAAGTGGCGAAACATTACTAGAGTTCTAGGCGTCCATTAATCTTTGCACCACACAGGCTTTGTTTAAAGCTTTCATGGAGTGATGGGTAACTCTAGGAGATACCAAGAGTGAGACACAGGCCGGGACCAAGGTCAGCTGGACCCAACAAAAACCAGATAACCATTTAACAGACATTTACCCAGTTCTGTAACCCATATCCTACATATTACCAAAATGCTTTAACACTCCGATCAAGTGTGATCAGCCCTGCCTGAAATGTCACAATAAGTGTTTATTTGCGGTACTTTTACACAATTGCCCAAAATATATATAAATGTATTATTCATTTATTTGCTGTTCATCATTACTTGTCGGGGGATACAATGTGTTTTCCTGCCTGCTTTGCTATTTCCAATCATTTTGAACAACAGAGGAAAGCAAACATGAAATAAAGAGGTGGAAAGTACTCCAGAAATCCACGGATTGGCTTACTCTGAACATACAGTGATTTTACAGAATTGTCAGGAGGCTGAGCATAAACACAAGGTAACAAAAGAAAAATACTCTCTGCTTCTGAAAGAAGGAGAACATGACTTCTCGGGGGAGCTTGCGGCAAGAATGCATCAAAGAGCAGCACAATCCCCTGAACCTAATAACAAAAAAGCCATCAAATATGTTTCTATCCCAAGACAAACATGTTCCATTCTCTAGCTATAGGAGGAATGGAGGTGAAGGTTTGGCACTTTATTCTTAAACTGAAAGGTTTACGGTTTAGTAAAAGCCCTTGATATTTTTACTCCGACCCAACGAATGGTTATTAAAAGTCCAGGATTTTTTTTTAATGCACACGGTGGAGCGTTTTGCATTTAATTAGCTGTATAGTGGGACGTCCCAACCTTTTCAGATCACGCCCCCCTTCTAATTTCCCTCAGTGTATCACTCCCCCTTCAGCAATTCAAGACCTATTGGCTCTTGATGATTAATTACTTAGGCGTTAGACACATACCCTCCATGAATGACAGTCAGCATTTCTGTTTGTTTGTGAGTCTGTTACAACAACAATAAAAAAATGAACTAATAAGTATACTGTGTATGTATTTCTATGTTTGTGTAAGGGTCCCAGACCCCGTTTCCTTCGAAAACGGGGTCCCTTACCTGCAGCCACCTCCGTTGCCGCCAGACGGAGGGGAAGGCCGTCGCGCGCTGGGCCGCATCCCCGGACTCCAGTAACTCGCGTCCCGCGAGTTGCTGGTGCCTCTGGTATACAGATGGCGGGGGGCGTGGCCTGACGCGCGATTAGGTTTTTTCCATTGGTGGAGACAGCGGGGGTGTGGCACAGGGCTGACACTCACCCTAACGAGTGTATGCTTCCTCATGCAGGTGGGTGGTCTTCCCTAATTGAAGGAGGCGGGGAGATTCACCTGACAGCCCTTAAATACAAAGCACTGAATTCAATCAGTGCTTGTGTATTGAGCTGCTAAGGTGTCTATACCCTTGGTTCCTACTTCAGCGTCCCTATCTTCCTGATATCCCTCCTAGTATTTTGACTCCCCGGATTTTGACCTCGGCTCTCCTCTCGTTTATCCTGACTTCTCCTGCCCTCGATCCTGGCTCTAACTGGTTACCCCTTTGCTTCTTCCAAAACTTGTACTTGCTGCTGTTTCCCTGAATTGGCTATTCTCCACCTGCCTGCCATAGGCTTCCAGCCTCTAACTCCTATCGGATCTTACATAATACACAAGCCAATATGGAGCCTGCAGGTGTGGCAGAGGCCATTCAAGCTCTCACCCAGCAGATTGCAGCTTTGGCTCAAACAGTCCAAGACGTTCGTAACAACCAACAAGTGTTACAGAATCAAGTTCAAGCATTACAGGCAGCACCCTTGCCACCACCTGAACCAGTAGTAGTCGCTGTTGCGCCTGTGGAAGGTGCACTGGTCGCTCCCGAACCACAAGTGAAACTACCCGACCGTTTTAACGGTGACCGATCTACGTACAAGACTTTCATCACGTCATGTGAATTGCTGTTCGTTCTAAAACCTAGAACTTATGCTACAGATTTTGTCCGTGTACGCACGGCTATCTCTCTCCTCACCGGGGGTCCCATGTCTTGGGCACATCATCTCTTACAGCATAATCATCCCTCACTGGATACTTGGGGGGCCTTCAGACAGGCCTTAGACGCCTTATACGAAGACCCACATCAAGTCGCAGTGGCTGAATCATCCATTCGATCACTAAGACAAGGCCGCCATCCTGTGGAGGACTATACCTCTGAATTCCGTCGCCTAGCCGTGGAAACTGCCTGGAATGAACCAGCCCTCATTCATCAATTCAGGCTAGGGCTCTCGGAGGCATTGAAGGATGAAATTGCACGAGTAGGCCTCCCCGATACGCTCGAAGGTGTCATCCAGTTGGTCACTCAAATTGACAGGAGACTTCGGGAACGGCGCATGGAGCGGATGACTCATCAAACTCTTCTTCCTAAAACTTCTACCGCTCTACAAATTCCTCCGGTTACCCCATCCAATTCTTCTGAAGAACCGATGCAAATTGGAATGGCCCGTGGACCTCTCTCGGAGTCTGAACGCAATAGAAGACTCAAAGCCAACCTCTGCATGTATTGTGGAAGTGCTAATCATCTCGTTCTTCAATGTCCCAAACGTCCCCCTAGAGGTAAGACCAAGACCTCGGACACAGCCGTCTTATTGGGATGTGCGAATTCTCACTTATCGATTTCTATCTTTTTACAGTGGGATAAGAAGAACGTCTCACAGATGGCCATATTTGATTCCGGAGCCAGCGATTGTTTCATAGACAGCAAACTCGCCCACTCATTACAGATTCCCCTCCGAATCAAGGACCAACCTCTCACGATACACCTAGTAGATGGAAGCGCCATCCAATCGGGTCCTGTGACTCACGAAACCATTCCCCTTACCCTTCTCATCGGCTCCCGACACAAAGAAAACCTCACATTCAACATTATTCAATCACCATTGTTTCCTGTAATTCTGGGACTTCCTTGGCTTCGTAAGCACGATCCTGACATCCAGTGGTCCGTTGGAAGAGTAACTTTTTCTTCGTTATTTTGTAAGAATCATTGTCTTGCCTCCGCTATCCTTGCTTCAACATCAAAGTCCCCAACCTTATCCAACATCAACCCTCAAATCCCTGTACAGTACCTCCCTTTCAGTAAAGTATTTGACAAAAAAGAAGCTGAACTCCTTCCTCCTCATCGTTCCTATGATTGTCCGATCGACCTATTACATGGAGCTGCCATACCTTTTGGGCGTATATATCCCTTTTCTGGACCAGAATTGAAGGTGCTCAAGGATTATATCGAAGACAGCCTTAGAAAGGGGTTCATTCAGCCATCAACCTCCCCTGCGGGAGCCGGTATATTCTTTGTAGGGAAGAAGGATGGAGGCCTTCGACCATGTGTCGATTATCGTGACTTAAACAACATCACCATAAAGAATAAATACCCACTTCCTCTCATCACAGAACTTATGGACCGATTACGAGAGGCCCAAGTGTTTTCTAAACTGGATTTATTAGGAGCCTACAATCTGGTTCGAATACGTAAGGGGGATGAGTGGAAGACGGCATTTAGAACCCGCTATGGGCACTTCGAATATAACGTCATGCCCTTCGGCCTATGTAATGCTCCTGCCACTTTCCAACACTTCCTCAACGACGTTTTTCGAGATCTGTTAGATTCGTGTGTTGTGGTATACCTAGATGACATTCTGGTTTATTCCTCTTCCATAAAACAACATCGAGAACATATGAGATTAGTCCTCACTCGCCTTCAAGAGAACCACCTATATGCAAAAATCGAAAAGTGCCTTTTTGAAGTTACCGCGGTAGCATTTCTGGGATACATCATCTCTCCCGGTTGTATTCAAATGGATCCTTCAAAAATTTCTGCAATATTGGAATGGCCAGTACCATCTACAGTAAGGGCTGTTCAAAGATTCATTGGATTCTCGAATTTCTACAGACGATTCATAAGAAACTTCTCCAAAATTGTCCAACCCATCACAAGTCTAACTAAGAAACAGTCTCCTTTCAAATGGACTCCCCAAGCTCAACAAGCATTCCAGGATCTAAAACAGAGTTTTACCAACGCACCCATATTGGCCATCCCAGAACCCACACAGGCATATTTTCTGGAAGTAGACGCCTCGGAATATGCAGTGGGAGCTATCCTTTCCCAACGATCCCTCAAAAGTGGAATCCTCCACCCAGTATCATATTTCTCCAGAAGACTCACTACTCCAGAGAGCAACTACAGTGTGGGAGATCGGGAATTGCTTGCCATCGTGTTAGCCCTTCAAGAATGGAGACATTTACTGGAGGGAACTATACACTCTGTTACGGTTTTCACCGACCACCGTAATCTTGAATATCTCCGAACGGCCAAGAGATTATGTCCACGACAAGCCAGATGGGCCCTCTTCTTTACCCGTTTTAAACTCCACATAACCTATCGCCCCGGGAGCAGAAATGGGAAAGCAGATGCCCTTTCCCGAATCCATGAACCTATACAAAGCAAAACTTCTTCGGATGACACCATCCTCCAACATCACCATTTCATGGCAACACATACCACCTTAATAGAGAAAATCAAAAGACAAAGTAAGAAGAATCTCTTGCCATTCCGCGAACCTCCCCTTAGAACGGAACAAGGTCTTTTTTACAAGGATAATCTTTTGTTTGTCCCTTTAAACACTCGGGATGAAGTTCTCCAGGTTATCCATGATCACCCGTTGGCAGGCCATGGAGGATTAAAGAAGACGCTCACCTTAGCCCTAAGATATTTTTGGTGGCCCACCATCAGAAAGGATGTTCAACAGTATGTTTCAGCGTGTCCAGTATGTGCCCGCAGTAAGGGAAATTACCAACTTCCTACAGGACTTCTACAACCCTTACCGATCCCTGAACAACCTTGGGAGGCCATCACAGTGGATTTTATCGTTGACTTACCTATTTCCAATCAACATAATACCATCATGGTGGTGGTGGATAGACTCACCAAGATGGCACATTTCATTCCGGTGTCCCGACTTCCTACAGCAGCTATCACGGCAGAATTGTTTATTACTCACGTCTTTCGTCTACATGGTATCCCTCGCTCTATTTTGTCTGATAGAGGGGTACAATTTACTTCAAAATTCTGGAAAGCGTTTTGCCAGGGACTCAAGATTGAACGCCTTTTAACATCAGCCTATCACCCACAATCCAATGGCCAAACCGAGAGGATAAATCAAATTCTTGAACAATACCTCAGATGTTACATTTCTCATACCCAAGATAATTGGTGTCGCATGTTACCATTGGCCGAATTCAGTTATAACAATCATCTACAACGATCCATTGGAATGTCCCCTTTCAAAGCCAATTATGGATTCCACCCTACCTTCATCCCTAATTACCCCCAAGTCACAGCAAATCCTACCGTTTCAGACAGGCTCCAACTTATCGCACAAGGGATAGTTCAATTAAAGCAACACCTCTCCCAAGCTCAAACCAACTACAAAGGGCATGCCGATCGACACCGTAGAGACTCCCCAGCCTATCAAGTAGGAGACAAGGTCTGGCTATCCTCTGTTAACCTAAAACTCCCAGGTCCCGCTAAGAAGCTTCAACCCAAATATGTTGGCCCCTTTCCCATCATCGCACTCATAGGTAGATCAGCTGTCCGTCTTCAGCTTCCTGATGCCTGGCGAATCCATCCTACCTTCCATACCTGTTTGCTTAAAAGATGGGTACCCAACCGACACATGAGGGATTCACAACCTCCTCCCTTACTTATAGATGGCTCCGAGGAGTATGAAGTGGACCAGATCCTTGATTCTCGTATTCACCGGGGAAGACTTGAATACCTGGTGCAATGGAAAGGTTATGGACCTGAAGAGAACTCCTGGGAGCCTTTGTCACATATCCATGCTCCCATGAGACTTAAAGCTTTCCACAGACTCCACCCAAGTCGTCCTGCTCCTTTACCCGACCGGAGGTCGTGCCTCAGGGGGGGGCTCTGTAAGGGTCCCAGACCCCGTTTCCTTCGAAAACGGGGTCCCTTACCTGCAGCCACCTCCGTTGCCGCCAGACGGAGGGGAAGGCCGTCGCGCGCTGGGCCGCATCCCCGGACTCCAGTAACTCGCGTCCCGCGAGTTGCTGGTGCCTCTGGTATACAGATGGCGGGGGGCGTGGCCTGACGCGCGATTAGGTTTTTTCCATTGGTGGAGACAACGGGGGTGTGGCACAGGGCTGACACTCACCCTAACGAGTGTATGCTTCCTCATGCAGGTGGGTGGTCTTCCCTAATTGAAGGAGGCGGGGAGATTCACCTGACAGCCCTTAAATACAAAGCACTGAATTCAATCAGTGCTTGTGTATTGAGCTGCTAAGGTGTCTATACCCTTGGTTCCTACTTCAGCGTCCCTATCTTCCTGATATCCCTCCTAGTATTTTGACTCCCCGGATTTTGACCTCGGCTCTCCTCTCGTTTATCCTGACTTCTCCTGCCCTCGATCCTGGCTCTAACTGGTTACCCCTTTGCTTCTTCCAAAACTTGTACTTGCTGCTGTTTCCCTGAATTGGCTATTCTCCACCTGCCTGCCATAGGCTTCCAGCCTCTAACTCCTATCGGATCTTACAGTTTGTGTATATATATATATATATATATATATATATATATATATATAATTTAGTTTGATGTAATACATTGGGAATTATTTAGGTGTGTGCATGGAATAGCACTCTTTATTAGTTCATATATTTAATTTGTTTAATTTCAAATCTTACCTATTCTCCTTGGGACCTCTCCCTCTTCTGCATGGTAAAAGGTACATCCCCAAGCACCTATAATCATCCGATCATAGGCCTCCCAGAGAGAAGCATTGTTAAAGCACACATTTAATATGTACTGCATCCCCATGGCAGTGACTACACTTCCCCATCAAAGTCATGTGCATAAGGGTTTAAAATACAATGGGGGGGGGGGGGGGGGGGGGGAATATGTCTATTTTCTTACATTATATTTAGAAACTAAAGATCTACCTCAATGTAAAATGCTCAATCATGTGCATTAAAATATTCCCAGACTTGCCTTTTAATGATTAGCTCCAGTTCTGGTTGTTCTTTCAGAATGAGAGAGCATTTTTCCAATGTACAAGGTGGATCAACCTAAAGAAAGTATATATACATAAATACAGAACTCACCTAGTTTGGCCTTACGTCTGAAATTTCTGAGTACACCCTTTAGTTTGAATGGCGTGCATTATAAATTGACAATTGATCTTGCTAATATATATATTAAATATATACTTCTGTAAACTATATGGAAAAAAGTATTGGACACCTGACCATTACACCCACAGGAACTTTTATGACATCACATTCTAAATAAATATACTTTAATATGTTGTTGGTCCCAGCTTTGTGCAGCTATTACAGCTTCCACTCTTCTGGGAAGGCTTTCCACAAGATTTTGGAGTGTATTTTTTGTCCATTCATTCCGTATTCCGTAGATAATGTTGGACAAAAAGGTCTAGCTCACAATCTCAGGAAACCCATTCCATTAGAAGCTCCAGCAATGGAATCGGCAGAGCATTGGCGACTTTCAGACACCATGCCCCTCAACACATAGTGACCCCCTCTGTGACTTTACGTGCTCTTCCACTTTGAGTGCTGCTGTTCCTAAACATTTACACTTTCCAATAATACCATATACAGTTGACCGTGGTATATCTGGCAAGGATACAGTCTTATTACAGTACCATGCTTGTATTCACTGAACTCTTCAGAGCATCCTAATTTTTGTTTCACTAATGTTTGTAAATGCAGACTTCATGGCTGATATAATACACCTTTGACAATGGGTCTGACCGATGTTTGTCCATATAGTGTAAATGTAGATGTAATTATATATATTTTTTTATAATAGTTTAAGGTATCATGGAAGAAAACTATGGAACTCATATAGGCAATACATTGTTATTTGGAAGATGTTATTATTTGCATTTTTTTGTAAGGCCAAAATATTCCATATAACTACAAAATAGAACTGTAAACACAACATGTTAGTACATGAGTGCAGCAATTATCCTTCTCTACAAGGCCCTCAAGAGTATTTTGTGAGGGTTTCGGTGTTACCTTGCTCCACATAATAATGGCAGGTCTTAAAATTAAAACATCTGTACATGTTGTTATGTTTTAGAAAGTGGAGGAGCCGTGAACTATCTTGGGGCTATTAACTAAAAGGTGAGTTGAGGTGACTTGAGGTGAGTAGCGGTGAGTTGAGGTGAATAGCAGGTGAGTTGAAGTGAATAGCAGGTGAGTTGTGGTGAATAGCAGGTGAGTTGTGGTGAATAGCAGGTGAGTTGAAGTGACTAGCAGGTGAGTTGTGGTGAATAGCAGGTGAGCTGTGGTGACTAGCAGGTGAGCTGTGGTGAATAGCAGGTGAGCTGTGGTGAAAAGCAGGTGAGTTGAAGTGAATAGCAAGTGAGTTGAAGTGAATAGCAGGTGAGTTGAAGTGAATAGCAGGTGAGTTGAGGTGAATAGCAGATGAGTTGAGGTGAGATGCACATTTAATCTCACCAATTCAGCTAAATGTTGTGCAGGAACAAACCTGGTTAGTTCTCACGCTAAGTGAACTCATCGGGTTTGTTCCTGCACAAAGTATAGCTGAATTAGTGATATTAAATATCATATATTCATCTCACCTCAACTCATCTGCTATTCACTTCAACTCACCTGCTATTCACCTTTTAGTGATTAGCCCCATTTGACATTTTTCCACTGCATCTTTACTCTGTTACCTTGTGATATGACATTGTCTTGTTCCTTCACCCAGTGGTCAGTACTAATTTTGACAAAGATGTGCATTTTATTGAATCCCACAGTCATCTGTGCTGCTGGCACCCTGAGAAAGATTCAGTATTAAAGAAAGTTTAAGCACTAACAAAAGAAGACTCCCAGAATTAAAGTCTGGACCCAATACTCACCTTTGACCCTGGTCTAATGTGCTGAATTTACATATTTACCTAATTATCCCAGGCATGTTTTGTTCTCTTGGGTTGCACACCAGTGCTGATATTTCTTCTTGTCTGCCTCATTCCAGTGACATCCCCCTGCTCTTGTCCAGGTCTCACATGTTGGCAGTACAGAGTCTCCCTATTTAGAAGGTGTATGTGGCATCTCAGTAGGACCCGCCGATAGTTGCTCGCCCCGGCTCCGTGAAGCAGTACTATACAGAAATGCCATTCAAAGAGCGTTTTAAATAAGGAGAACTTGGCCTTTCCTAACTAATGTACTTTATAAAAGTACATTAAACATACCATTGCAACGTGTACTACAGGACAGATATGGAAGAAAATAGCTCTATTTTTTGTTGCCTGTGACAGTGCTGTATATACCGCGAGGCATCCTAGGCGGATGCCTAGGGCGGCAAATTTTGGGGGGCGGCAGCGCCCCCCAGCACTGAAAAAAAAAATTAAAAAAACAAACAAACCCGGCCCTTTAACAAAAAAACAAAAAAAAAAGACCGCGCTTGCAGGCAGAGACGGAGGTGAAAGGGGATCAGAAGATCCCCCTCACCATCGCTCTGCCTGCCAGACTGCACAGGGAGCCGAACAGGCAGCACAGAGAAACCTCCGTGCTGCCTGTTCAGCTCCCCGTGCAGTGTGACACGGAAGTGCCGACAGTCATATGACGGGCGCGCTGACGTCATACGCGCGCCCGGTGACCTGTCGGCACAATCGCCGGGAAGCCGAACAGGCAGCATGGCAGCACAAAATCAAGATACACCACTGGCCTGTGATATTGTAACCTCGCACATTAAAACCACCACTGTAGAAACTTTTGTGTGTGTGTGGGGGGGGGGGGGGGACTGGGGGGGTGGAGTTATAAAAAAAAAAAAGTATTTTTGAACAACATCACTTTAATGAGCAGCATTGGTTTAATGAGCAGCAGTACCCTGCTGAAGGAATTGTTCTTGATTAGCGAATGACATGGTAAGATCTCAAACAATACCTTGCCGGATCTCAGTATAAACTCTTCTTCCCAGGTATATAGTGCGGTGGCAGTATCTTACAACACAAATTGCTGTATAGGAGGGAACCTCCGCTGCTGAACAGCTCTGTAATTGTCTGTCTGTTAGCTACTTGACACAGCTGTGTAATATGTATCATGTAGAAGCCATTATGACTCATAAAACCATGTCTTTTAAGCAAGTGCTTGGAGCTGGTGAGGGCGTCTGACTATTAGACATAACTGCTAGTCAGTATGTATTATGCCAGATCTCAATTTAATTGTGCTCAGTCTTCTGCCTCAATGTTTTCAGTACTATATTAAATGGCAAAGCTATGGATCACAGATCCTTTACCTGACAACTTCCTGAGGAAGACTTAGTATGAAAGAAGCATATCACCTAAATGATTACCAAGATGCTCTGGAGCACCGAACAAGCAGAATTTCTATGCTGCTTATGTGGGTGGAGCGGAAGGGAATACAAACAAGAAAAGCAATTTTACAATAACTTTTTTATTACATATGAAAATAGTTGAATATAATCATAAAAGGTTGATATAAGTATAAATGCACCTATAGAGAGAGAGATGTGTATAGATATTGATTGTTTTAGAATTTTACAACACTTTGTGGGGCTCTTGTGTGTGGCATAACTATGGGGCTCTTGTATGTAGCATAATGGAGGGGATCCTGTGTGTGGCATAATTAATGGCCCTCTTGTGTGTGGCATAATTAATGGGGCTCCTGTGTGAGACATATTTATGGAGCTCCTGTGTGTGGTATAGTTATGGGCTCTTGCATGTGGCATAATTTATGGGGCTTCTAAATGTGCATATTTTGGGGGGATCCTGTATGTGGCATAATGAATGGGATCCTGTGTGTGGCATAATTAATGGGGCTCTTGGATGTGGCATAATTAATGGGGCTCCTGTGTGAGGCATAATTAATGGGTCTCCTGTGTGAGGCATCATTCATGGGGCTCTTGTGTGAGGCATATTTTTGGACTCCTGTATGTGGCATAATTTGTGGGGCTCCGAAATGTGCATATTTTGGGGGGATGCTGTATGTGGCATATTTAATGGGCCATCTGACTGGTATTACTAAGGAATCTGTTTGGCATGGTATTGGAGGAAATCCGGGGGGGGGGGGGGGGGCGGGGGTGACAAAATGAGTTACCGCACCGGGTGATTACAACCCTAGTGACGCATCTGGATGGTAAGATAAGTCTTTCTGATGATGACACAAAGGTTTACAACAGGTGAGATAATTCAAATAACAATTGATTTATCTGAACTAGAAAAAAAATGGTAAGAGCTGTGGCAACTAATGTTTAATGTGGATAATTAAAGAAAATCCAAGGGCAGAAGATAGAATATTTGATGCAGTCCTAGCCAAGATCTCAGGAAAATAATTTTAAAGGAATTGTTTCAGAGAACTCAATGGTAGGCAGATAATAGAGCAGCAGGAAATGCTAGCAGAATGCTTGGTTGCATAGTGAGAGGTATAAGCAGAATGCTTGGTTGCATAGGGAGAGGTATTAGAATGCTTATTTGCACAGGGAGAGGTATTAGCAGAATGCTTGGTTGCATAGGGAGAGGTATTAGCAGAATGCTTGGTTGCATAGGGAGAGGTATCAGCAGAATGCTTGGTTGCATAGGGAGAGGTATTAGCAGAATGCTTGGTTGCATAGGGAGAGGTATTAGCAGAATGCTTGGTTGCATAGGGAGAGGTATCAGCAGAATGCTTGGTTGCATAGGGAGAGGTATTAGCAGTAGAAAGAGGGAAGCTCATGCCATTGTACAGAGCACTGCTGAGACCTCACTTGGAGTATTGTACGCAGTACTGGAGACCATATCTTTTGGAGAGAAGGACTACTAAACAGCTTACTAATCTTAACATGTATAACTTGGTAAAAAGATGAGACAGGGGGGAAATGATAGAAATATTAAAATACATAAAGGGAATCAACACAACGAAGAAGGAGATTATATTTACAAGCACAAAAACTACCACAACAAGAGGACATAGTTTTACATTAGAGGGGAAAAGATTTAAAAGTAATATCAGGAATTATTACTTTACTGAAATGGTAGTGGATGTATGGCATAGCCTTCCAGCAGAAATGATACAATTTAATATAGTGTTTAATCATGCATAGACTAAGCATAAGGCTATCCTAGAGGGAGTATAAGGCCAGGGACTAATGAAATTATTCAGATTATTTTGTTTGTTAGAAATAGGACAGACTTGATGGACCAAATGGTTGTTATCTGCCAGCACATTCTGTGTTTCTATAGCGCCATCGCATTTGGCATTGGGTGTGGCAGAAAGTCATCAGACTTTATGGTTGGAAAAAATTATTTCTAAATATGTGCTAGAACTCTGGCTAGCACAATGTATAGGCACAATGTATCTTTTTATCCTCTTTAAAGTGATGCCATGTCATGTCTACATGAGAGGTACATTTTAAGGCAGGAGATAGAAATGATAAGAGTCACCTTGGCAATTCCCAGATGCTCGTACCTTTATTACAAGCTGTTTGGTGTTCAGAAGACTGCAAATAATACTGTGCTTGCTGTCATATATGTAACATGTTATTACATTTTCCTGACCTCACTCACAGACATCTGTGCATTATTCATAACAATCTATACCTCTGTAAACGTATTTACTGTACATTATACTGATCGGCCATAACATTATGACCACCTGTCTAATATTGTGCAGGTCTCCTTTTGACACCAAAACAGCCCTGACCCATTGAGGCATGCACTCTGCTAGACCTCAGAAGGTGTGCTGGGGTATCTGGCACCAAGACTTTAGCAGCTTTAAATCCTGTACGTTGCAAGGTGAGGCCTCCATGGATCGGACTTGTTTGCCCAGCACATCCCACAGATGCTTAAATGGATTGAGATCTGGGGAATTTGGAGGCCATTCAACACCTTGAACTCATAGTTGTGTTCCTCAAACCATTCCTGAACCATTTTTGTGGCAGGGAGCATTATCCAGCTGGAAGAGGCCAACGCCGTCAGGGAATATCATATCCATGAAAGTGTGTACATGGTCTGAAACAATGCTTAGGTAGGTGGTACATATCAAAGTAACATCCACATGAATGGCAGGACCCAAGGTTTCCCAGCAGAACATTGCCCAAAGGATCACACTGCCTCTGCCGGCTTGCCACCTGTCAGTGGTCATAATGTTATGGCTGAGCGGCGGATATTGCAATAAATAGAAAACTAAGAGAATTATAAAGAAAATGTGACAAAGTTACATGTTTATATAGTGCCATTACAATGTTTTCATGTCTCCTTGAAAAAGGTTGCACAGCAAGACCTATGGAAAAATCAAAGCATATGGTTTAGAATGTCATCAGAATTCTATTAGCGATGGGAAAATGATCTGCCCTCTAGGGTGTGCAAGCTCATTATCATTTCTATGCCAATTATAGTGGAAGAAATTAGAGATGTTATCCTGGCTCTTGAGGATATGAAGATCAACAGGGGTTGAACAAAATAATGGAAACACCACATGACAAATCCCTGTTACTTGAAAGTAACTAAATCATGGTTACAAATGCAACTGCCAGATTGAGTCCTATTGCAATGACTGCCAATTAGCGATACATACGTGTGAGCTCTCTGATGTCTGACGGCATGTATGGAACATTTCAAAGTAACATGAGTGGCCAGATAGGAAGTGTCAGAACTGTTGGTACATCTGACCAGGAACCCAACAGGGACAGAAAGTAAGATGCAAAACACCTTTATTAATAATAAATAGAAAAATGGTATAAAAAAAAGTAGCCCATAAGACAAATCCAGGAGCCAAAGCAGGTAGTTAACTGATCTGCAATCAGAATGGAGATTAAGCGTAGTCAGGGACAAAGCAAAGAATCAGGTGCTGTTATTAATGCCAGTGAAACCCTGACAGTTACACTGCATCAAGAGCGAAAGTGACCAGTCTAAGCTCATCAACAATGATGGAGGAACACTTAGCAGGGTAGTTGATCAATGCTCCAGACCTATAACCTCATAAATTAACACATACGTTACCCAAACTCAGCAGAAAATGTACAATTTGTGAATTTCACAAAGCTGGGATTGATGAGGTTGTTATTTGAAAACTGCTTACAAAACTAGCTCACTAAGCAATGGAAAAAGTAATAAAGCCTGAACCACAATGGATCCACAATGGAATGGGCAGCCATATTGTGGGAATTATTAGGTTCAATGATTGATCTTCATGGTGATTGCTCTGCATGGTCAAGGAGTATGAAGGACCTGAAGGACCACATGGTGCAAACATTGTTCCCTCATGATCGTCTCTTATTCAGGCTGACAATGTCAACATTGACACATGAGGATGATCCTATCTACACCTGGGATAACAGACCAGGGAGAAGCCTCATTGCAGGGAATGTTAGAAACATAGAAACATAGAAACATAGAATGTGTCGGCAGATAAAAACCATACGGTCCATCTAGTCTGCCCAATTTTTTTTTTTTGAATACTTTTATTAGTCCCCCGTTCCCAGTATAGGGACGTTAGGACTATGCGACTTTTTTAAGGAAGTTAGTCCCCAAACTCACTTTGGTGCAAGATGAAGATTACTGCTTGTATAGTGCACAGGCTTTTTTCCAATGTAATTTGATGCAGGCATTCTACCTAAATCAGATTTTTAATATTTGACTCAATCCCTCCCCCAGTGATTACTCTGCATGTTTACTGCAGGTGCGGCAGCACTGTTTATATAGACACTTAGGATATCAAGATTTGTTTCATTTAGTCACTTCCTGTGTTCCTGGAAAAAAATACATTGGGTGAACTGTGGAACACTTGCTCTTGTACACAGTAGGATCACTAAAAGGGACTGTCTAGTGCCCAAAATGCGTATTCCAAATATTAATGCAAATTAATGTGCTTTCAACATACTTTAAAATGCATGTTTTACATTTTTGGATTGCTAAGAATATAAAATACAGCTAGATGAAATTGTGAAATTACAGCAGTTTGCAAGAAACCAGGACTAGCACACTAGCTGAGTAAATGTAACACACAAGGCCCAAGTGGTAAGGGACCCTGAGTGCCCGTGATCAGGAGCAATGTTGCAGCCAAGCAGAGCTACAACAGAGGAAGAACAGAACAAAAAAACATGCAGGGCTACAGGACAGAGACACTGGAATGAGGCAAGACATAAGCAACATAAAGCATAAACCAAAATAAGGATAAACAATATAAGGCACAGAGTTAAGGAACACAAGAGAAACATACAAAGGAACGAACATAAATAAAGGAACTCGTCTAACACTAAAGATGCTATAATGGTGGGGGTATGGTTCACCTATTGGCCAAATAGATGATAGCTTGCCAAACACGTCAAGGTACCCGACAATTAGGCAAGTCCCTAACTAATATTAGCAAAGAATAACATACTTTAAACATTAACATTCCACATTCATACAAACAGAGAATTCCTGTAGACAGCTGCACAGGACTGAACGGAAACTAAAGCAACGATGGAGCGCACTTATATAGAGGAACAGAGTAACGAGGCAGAAGGAATCCAGGAAAACCGAGAACGGAACATAATCACAAACATAGGAAAACCAAAAATGGATCAGAGCAGAGAACAGAGAAAACAGAAACTGGGTACAAGGCGAGGTATAACTTAGACAGAGGCTAGAAACTGACAAAGGATCACATTTAACCCCTTAACGACAGATGACGTGCCAGGCACGTCACGGCAAATCGTGGACTTGCCGACAGGTGACGTGCCTGGCACGTCATGCACTAAATGGAGTAAAGAAAGCGACCAGCGGTCGCTTTCTTTACTCTAACGGTGTTGCTACAATGCCTCTAGGTAGAGGCATTGTGCAACACCCCCCAAATGTGCAGGGGCGCGCTACGATCACTCCACGGAGTGATCGTAGCAGCCATTTAAAAATGGCTGCACCCGCTGCACACATGTGCTTAGAAAGCGAACGATCGTTGTGGTAGTAAAACTTACTACCACAAAGTTTGACAAAGGCTGGTGGTAGAATTAGTGCATGGAAAGTGTAAAAATACCACCATTTGAGATAGCCTAAGGTGTCTTCTTTTAAAAAATATATGGGTTGATGGGGTAAAATACACTGGCTGGTTTCAAATATGTCCCAAATGGGACATGGGTGCAGGCGGTCTGCATGTCAAAATTTTAATTTGGAAAACCAAAAACTGCACCTACCAAATTTGGCCTTTTACCCCCCCAAACAACCCAACAAACCTATGCATGGGTGGTATCCCTGTACTCAAGAGATGTTGCTGAACACTTATTAATGTGTTATTTGGCAGTGACACATACCAAAATCTGTGAATTCATGTCTGAAGTACAAGGTTTGTGAAAAAAAAACACAAAAAAATTACTACCACAAAGTTTGACAAAGGCTGGTGGTAGAATTAGTGCATGGAAAGTGTAAAAATACCACCATTTGAGATAGCCTAAGGTGTCTTCTTTTAAAAAATATATGGGTTGATGGGGTAAAATACACTAGCTGGCTTCAAATATGTCCCAAATGGGACATGGGTGCAGGCTGTCTGCATGTAAAAATTTCAAGTTGGAAAACAAAAAACTGCACCTCACAAATTTGGCATTTTAGCCCCCAAACAACCCAACAAACCTATGCATGGGTGGTATGTACTCAGGAGAAATAGTAGAATCTATTTAGCATGTTTTTTCATTCGCTATTGTCGATGAGGAGAAGTTGTTTCAAATAAAAACAAAGAAATTTGTGTATTATCTTTTTTTTTACCATATTTTTTTTTTTTTTTTAATAATATGATAAGATATGATCAAAAAGATGGCATCCATAGAAAGCCCTTCTTGTCCCGATAAAAACAATATATAATATGTGTGGGTACAGCAAATTACAAAGAAGAAAATTACTGCTAAACACAAACAGCACAGAAATGTTAAAATAGCCATTGTCCAGAAAGGACAAAAATGTTTCAAAGGCTCTGTCCTTAAGGGGTTAAAGGGACACAGGACATGTCATCCCACTGAAGGGACTCAGGGCAGGTCATGGGCAGATGCCACTCTGGGGCCAACTGGGCAGATGCCACCCTGGGGACCAATCTAGGCAGACCCTGCTTGGCTATAGCCTCTCTGGGGCCAGGATAGACAGGTCCCACTCTGGGGCCAGGCTAGGCACGTGCCCCTAAGGACAGGGACTTGGGTAATGCCACCACTGTGGCCTGGAACTAGGAAATTCCACCATGTGCCCAGAACTGAGATATACCACCATGTGACCGGAACACACAAGGATAACAGAATAACAACGAATTCTGGAACAAGAATAACAAAGAAGCAGAACAGTATAGCAAATGCAGAGAGGAAACCGAAAGGCCTAGATACAGCTTGGATAAGCCTGAAAGCGGGATGACTCATGACAGTAAAAGTAATTTCCTTTTTTTTTTTGCTGCAGGAACCAATGAGAATAATTTCATTCAAATTAATGGAATTTCCTGTCTATCCACAAATTGTATTAATATACTACACTATAATATATTATCTTATTTTATCCATTTGCTGAATATTTTGAGAGGATGCTCCCTCCCCATATAGGGTAACTTGGGTGTGCAAAGCGCTGGATTAAGTGCACTCTTTGCATTTGACCATTTTTGAATTTGCATGTTTTTTAATAGGCGTGAAACACTAGTTTGTTTTGATGCTACTCTTTAATGTGCAATGTGTTTACTGGGTTTTTTTTCTTCTATTTTTATTATTTCTTACATTTTCTCATATTTTGAATAGACAAAATAGCTTAATTCCCCTTTTGGTTTTCAAATTATTTTCTATTGTTTTGCCCATCATCTATTCCAATTAGGTTTAAGCAACCTAGGACATAAATCAGTAGGAAACGCTTTGATCTCTCATATAGTGTTTGATTCATTTTTGGTTTTGTTGCTTGAATGGAAATTTTTTAATTTTGTTCATTAAAATAAATCTTCTAAACAATCTTTGAAATACATCTGTAGAAAACATATACAGTTAAGCGGGCTACATTGTTAATAATGCATATCTTTTTGGGCCACATTAAATATTTCTAATTTATGGTAAGGGTGAATAGCTTTTTAGCCAAATCTTGGATTGTTTAGCAGTAATACAAAAGCAGTGCACAACCAGTTTAACCCCTTCGTGACGCATGGTGCTTGCGTCCCAAACGACGCAAGCACCAAAACGTTACGATTTGTTCTTGACCACCGATTACAAGGTGATCTGTAGCCAGGAACACTATGGCAGAGACCCGATCAGGGACCGATGTGGGTCCCTGCCAAAAGATCGCAAGACCTCCGTACGTCACATGTGAGGTCGCAGAGGCGCACCAGAACCCGGAAGTTTTAGATTTAGAGAAATGTAGCCGGTGCCCGCTTTCCGCACCGGCTAATTTTCCCCTGTCAGACTGAGGCCACACAAAGTGGCCTCATCTGACAGGTAGGATCCCGCTGTAAGTCCCTTCAGCGGGATCGGAGCACAGCTCATCGCGGGGAACCGAGATGAGCTGTTTAACACAGGACGTACTATGCTGTCCTAACGACTTTTAGGCACTAAAAATCAGGACGGCATAGTACGTCCTAACGTCATGAAGAGGTTAAACCAACTGTAGTCAAACACCACCGATCAGATCGGCCGCATTTGGTCTGCACACTGGACAGCCCTGTACTAAATGATGGCAAAAATACAAATTCTAATGACAGCCAGTTTAAATAGACGGCATTAACTATAGTAGTAGGTATGTAAAACGGTTTACAGTGCATCCTCGTATGCAGCTTAGCTATCCTTCTAAAGCAGTATACGTTAGTAAGGTCATCAACACTGTAATGGGTTAATAATGATAAAAGTAAAAATTCTAAAATAAACAAAAAACAACTGTATTGGGTTTTATAAAGACCTAATCTGTCAATTTTAGAATTTTTTTTTATTACATAAATGACAGGAGCAGCTGAGATGATCGGACAGAGAAGCTACACGAAGCAGAACATTATTAAATGTTCTAGTTTAAACTGATTGAAAAATACCAATCATCATCTCAAGCCTTTTAAATACATTTTGTTACACTGCGTTCAGGGTCCCTTTGAAGGGAGTGAAACGTTTTGATCTGTGAAGTAATACGTGGAAGGGCTGAATATTAAACAGGCTTCTATTCCTGATTATAAAGTGCAGCACTGAGTTGGATTTCATGGTATTTTCAATAAATCATCAATGTGTCACTTGATGCAGCGGAAAGTTTTTTAGACATGTTTCAATAGTTGTGTTATTCAGTTTAATGAAAACTGGATATCTGTTGAAATGCTAAATAGTCAAGTGGGGTGAGTTCACAAAGGAGTTGCTAAAACCAGACCTGTGTTGGTAAGATAGACAGGTTGGGGATTGTTTTTTTTTACAGCTCAGCTTCTGGATCAAAATGATTGGCTTGTCCCCCATACAGTAATATTATCCCCCCAGGGCTGTGAGGGCTAGGCGAATGCCCCCTTACTCCAGTTAAAAAAAAAAAAATCCCCTAGGGGTCCATTGGCTGTCTATGGGCCCCAATTAAAAATAAATAATAGCCTTCCTGGGGTCTCGGGGCTGCCAATGGCACCCAGACCACTTATAAATGGAAAAATTGACCCCTCATGGAGTTTGGGGGCTGCTGATGGCCTTAATATTAATAAAATATGACCTCATGCTAATAAAATAAGAAGCCCTGGCCCCAATGTATTTTTAGGGGTCTGGGAGCATGTGCCCACCTCCCAGCCCCATTTCTGATATGTATAACAGGGGGCTGGGAGACATTTGGCTGGCTCCAAGCCCTGTTTAATATTAGGGAGGGCCAGTGGTACTAACCCTGGCTTACCCTGATCTTTTATGGGGGGCATGGGATTTTTAAAATGTTATTTTATTTTTAACATTTTTATTTAAATTTTCCAGATCAGATCAGGTTACTTTAAATTGCTGAAATGTGGCTTTCATCCCTGAATCCGGATTGTATTCAAGGGTGATCGCTCCCGAACCAAAGTCCTCCAAAGATTCTGTTTTCAAATGGCCAGAGCTGCCGATTCAGATCCATATCACGTGCTTATTCCCTTCGATTTGGGAAATATTCTCAATCTGAATCCATTTTTAAATGGATCAGTGCATATTGACTAGACTTGTTAGTGAATGGATCCCATTAATATACCAGGGTTTCTATTTTTATGTAGGATCTTGTTGGAAACATTCTCCAATGCAGCTAAATGGGAGAATTTTTCCATCTCAGCTATTTTGTCCTTATGTTTGAAATTCAGTACACTGCAAAGCCCTCTTTACTGACCATTGCATCTGATATAATTAATTGGCTTAAACGTTTATGAGAACGTTGGTCAGAAAGACCATTACACACTCTGCTGTGTATTCTCCTTTACAAAGACATCCGTTAATAGGTTTTGTGTCTATGGCCAATTAAAGTTCTGTTGTACAGGTCTCCACAGCAAACGTATGTGTGTCTAGTCTTCTTATCAGTGACCAAGCCCTGTTAGACTGCCCAAGATGTCTGCTAATGATAGGATAAGTAGTACATATTCTTTAACAGTTCCTTCAAGTGACAACATCAACCATGATGCTTTCAGTGTTTAATGGATAGACCGACTAGTCAGACCTGGAATAGGCTGGCGGTACCTGCTCCTCAACATAGTGGATATTGAAGGCTTTAGAAACAAAGAAACATAGAATGTGTCGGCAGACAAGAACCATTCGGTCCATCTAGTCTGCCCAATTTTCTGAATACTTTTATTAGTCCCCCGTTCCGGGTCTTATAGCTAGGATAGCCTTGTGTCTATCCCACGCATGCTTAAAATCCTTGACTGTGTTTACCTCTACCACTTCTGCTGGAAGGCTATTTCATACATCAATGGTCCATTAATGACTTTAGATGAGGAGATGGATGGCATAAAGGCACCTGTTGCACTTGGGAGCCTTTGAGGTAGCACTTATCGACTATGCTGAACCTGGAATATCTGTTTTCACATTTTATGGATACCTAAACAAAAGTTAAGTCTTAAGAAGGTCCAACCTCGGAGAGTAATTCCTTCTGCCACCAGCATTGTTCCCCTTGGAGCTTTCTCTTAATTTATTATACATTTCGTGTGGAGGAGAAAACAGAGGTCAGAGAGCAGTATCAATGTATTAAGCTGTACACATGGTTATACTAAGCTCCCTATCTTATTAATGACTAACCTGGACATCTCAGATGTTTGAGGACTACATACCCCTGTATCAGTGACTGAGCATCATGGCATATGTAGATTCCTAATATCAGCAGTATCAAGGTTAGTCATCACTGCCTTAGACCAAGAGCTGGTGAAGATGCAGTGGGAGGTTGGAGGCACAAGCCATGTTCATGACAAGTGGAACAGAGTAAGAGTTGGGGGTCATATACAGAGCAATGAACAGAAGAAACAGTAAGGGCACTCTTGGACATGAATCAAAGCGGTGGTTTTAATGTTTGTGAAGATATAACATCCAAATCAAAACAGCAGGGTGCATGGGTACAAACAAGCCTGTATCAAATGTGGGCTTGACGCGTTTCGCGTACACATTTTTAAATTTGGGGTCACACACTACACTCGTAGTACAACGTACAATAAGTAAACAATTAATTAGAACATTGCAGAGATTAATCCAGAAACCTTTCCAGATCTTCTAGAGTGTGCTGTAATTTCAACACAGCTTCATTAAATATAAATGCAGCCTAAAACATAATCAGAAAGTAGAGGTCTTCCAGCAGGTGTATCCTTTCAGTCATTTCACTGCTGTAAATTCATTTTGATTTTGGCAGAGATAACTCTTCAAAAATGTAGGGCTGCCATCTGTCGTACACCTTGATTTGTTTAATTTTATTTCCGTTTGAATGCATGGTCTGAAGAGCCAGATATATATTAATTACCAATGTTTGACCTCAGTTAAAGATTATTTTTCAAGACAGATTTATTGAAATGTATTTTTATTTAAAGGTATCATAGCTGAAGTCTGGAACACATCATGTGACCATCTCTCTATCCCTTGCAGAAGAATCTATTTTTTTTTTTTATTGTTATGCATTCAAAGCACAGACTACAGCTAGATTTCCCCTGAGCAACATAGCCTCATTGATAGAACGCCTTGGATTAAAGAAGCACCTGGCTACCTGCAGGAACTGCAACAAGATTGAATAGAACACACATGTTCACACAATTGTGCTTCTTCTGGGGATCTGCATAGCATCGGAGCACTGGATAGTGCAGTTTGTGGTAGAAAGGTAATTGGTGGAGTTTAGATTTCAACTTGGTACACCAACAAAAAAATCCATACATGTCTGTGGAGGACATGTGTGTTAAAGAACCACGGCAACTTGAAAATGTCCTGCCTTTGTCAGACATAATAAAGTAAAATAATTTTAAAAAATGCATGAATTCATTCAAATTTTAATGTCTGTATTTTTAAGTAGTATGTCTCACTTTTAAAATGCCGGGCTTACAGCTTCATCTAACATTTAGCATTTGGCTGGATCGTGGAAGAAAAAAAAACAATTTAAAATATATATTTTTTTTGTTTTTGAAACAAAGAATCTCATATGATAGCTATTCTTGTAATGTGTGCATACATATATCGCACAGGAGCCTGTACAGAGCTAGGATTCATCCAGTCTATTGCTGGACACATATAACATTTATATTATCCAGGCAAAATGTATTAAAACAAGTGTGTGGAGTGGGAACCTCTTAATTAATAAGGGTGTGGATCCCAGGGGAACTACATTGATTTATTAATTCATTTCCCTATGAATGCATAGGGATTTTCCACCAATGAGAAGGACATGCACGTTATATGGTAGGGCTGACAAGTGTTATGGAGGCAATTGCCACATAGGCCTCTCTCCTCAATGGGCCAGCCATGAATTCATAGGCTAGGCTAACAATACGATACTGGACAGAAGGCCTACATCTACACTAACTGAGAATGTATGGGGGCTTCCACTCCAAATCTAACATGCAGAGAATGTACACCTGCCAGAAAGAGAGCGGGGGCGAGGTCTGGACAGGATCCAAGGTGCAGACTGTGGTGTGAGGCCTCTAAGACAGTCCAACACATAGTGGCATTGTGTAGGATGCTTGCAGGAACAACATACATTGAACGGCACAGCCAAGTAGCTGGCAATGTATACAGGAACATCTGCACAGCATATGGGCTAAACCCTCCCAATTCCAGATGGGAAATTCTACAGAAGGTGGTGGAGAACAACAAGGCTAAGATCCTTCACTGGATTTCAAAATCCAGACGGACAGACAGTTGATTCTGGCCAATCAACCTGACATCATGGTAGTAGACAAGAACCAGAAGACTGCAATGGTGATAGATATAGCGGTGCCAAGTGACTGCAACATCAGGAAGAAGGAGTATGAGATGCTGGAGAAGTATCAGGGCCTGAAGAGGAACTAGAGAGTATGTGGAACGTGAAGGCCAAAGTGGTCCCAGTAGTGATAGAAGCACTCGGGGCTGTGACACCTAAGCTGGGAGAGTGGCTCCAACAGAATCCAGATATGACATCAGAACACTCTGTCCAGAAGAGCGCAGTGCTAGGAACAGCTAAGATACTGAGCAGAACCCTCAAACTCCCAGGTTTCTGGTAGAGTACCAAAGGTTGATGGAAGACACATAACACCCAAAGGAGAAAGATTTTTTAATTTTTTTTTTATATTAATAAGGTGTGGAATATTGATAGATCTTAAAGGACAACAGTAAGCAAACAAATAAAAATGTTATTGGAAAGCTTGCATTATGTGTATTTGGTTTAGCTAGAAATTCTGTAAGAATGCAAATAAAGTACGTTACTGAGACCTTTTTCCTACTAACAAGTAACAAGGCAAGGTGAATAAACCATAAACCAATGTTAACCAAAATTATAACAAAAACCATCAGCCCCCCTTCATAGAACTATACAGAGCAAAGATAACAAAATTGAATTTGTATCATTTCATCAAACCATTTCTATTTAAAAACATTTATACTTAATGCAATCTTTTAGTTCTAAACATAAATATATAGCGTGCCTGCAGTTGTAAATACTACATGCAGTAAGCACAATATAATTCTTATTTTTGTTCAAGCATTTTTCTTATCTTGTTAGGATGAAGAGACAACACATTGTTTATATTTTTTCCATGGAGAATGACTTCCGATGTCAGTTATTAATCCATGTAACTCTCCCCCCTCAGGTGCTTGGATGGCAAGAAAATTACAGATTTAGCTTATTGGTGAAGAAAGAGCCAGAGGGAGTGTATTGGATTTCTATGCACTGAAAAGTCTGGACTAGTTCACATGCAATAAATAACGGCTTTAATTAAATGCTCCCTTCTGTCCATGATTTAAATTGGATTTCATCCAGAAGTTGAAAATGTATACAACGTAATGCATTGTAGTATTTTTAAATAACAATTTAATATCAACATTCTAATATTGGTTCCTACTCTCGCCATTGCCTAACGCAGTCACTAATATAAAGGTACCAAAGTCATATCCACAGTGGACAATTGTGCATTGACGATCATTGAGGTGTATATGAAACGGTACCAGGATACCCGTGGCATGATGGTAGGAGGGTACATATCAACTAACAGTTGTTGGTGGTGTGATGCCGACCTATATCTGGCATGATATCACCCATATTGTTATATAACAAGAACTGTTATCGCAATGTGTAAAATAATATATGTTACTGTATGTACCTATGCATACGTGACAATTCCCTAAGTTTTGTTGGGTTACTAAATGGGATTACAGTAAATACATTCAGATGCATACAGTGGAATTTAGTGACATTCCACGTTGTTAATTTAGTGACATTCCACGTTGTTTGACGTTGGCCCTTATTGGCCCTCAAGGAAACCAGCGTGTGTGCCAAAGTATAGAGCAGACTTATACGGCGAATACATACATTTGGGTTGTGCTGGTGCTTCCTTGCATAAAAAATTAGGCACCTGATTTGTGTTAAGGAACATCCACCAAACACTGTTAGGATGTATAGAAAGGTGGATTTCGCTGTTACACATAACAAATGGCGGTTAAGTCTTTTTATAACACTGACACTTTGCAGTGTAAGGAGCAGCCATTTTAACTAACCAGTATTTGCTTCATAATGCCTCCCAGGAAATGCCAGGTTCTGATTGGTTGTTGGTAGGAGGTTTTATTTTTTAAACAGTAAGATCCTCTGAACAGGGTGTGTTGCAATCCTAAAATGGCCACCTCCACACTGATATGTCTTCACATAGAAAAACATTTGCTTTAGCTTGGTTATGTAATTGTTATTAAAAGCTAAACGTTTCTTCAGCTGTGTTTCTAGTATAGTCTGGTGGGCCTAGTACAAGGATGTATAATGACATGTAGTTTCAGAGATATCCACTGACTGGCATCCTCCATGCTAGACTGTCAGTAGCTCAAAGAGAGGTGCAGGAAGTCTGAGGCAGACATTACATGTCCCCAAGCTGATATATTGAGCTACAACCCACCCCTGGCTAATCTTGTGTATTTTAAATGCATAAAATGCCACATTATTCCGGATAATATTGTTAATGTGCTTTTACCCAGAAGGCCTTACAAACGTGACCTTTATCCTTGCTCAGCATTGAAATGTCAGTTTCCCATATTGCTGGGAACATAATGATAATCATAACAGCTTTTTTGTTGAACTGAAAGACATCCAAGGTCAGTAAAAGGCAGGGTAGATAAATCATTTACTGGGATATATAGTTATATATAGCTGCTGTTCGCTAGCAGAAAGAAAATAGTGTTTCTTTAACCACAGACTGGAAGATGATGAAGTCATCTATCTACATGCAATCTATGTGACAAAAACATTATCATCTACCCAATACTCAGGTAAAATTCATAATGTCCCATCTATTAAGATGCCAATAAAATAGCTGGCATGGGTCTTGATTAGGCTTGCCATCTGGCCGGTATTTTAGTGGCAGGCCGGTAAAAAAAAAAAGAATTGGCTTGACCCCAATGTTAAGTCTACGGAGGTAGTAGCATGGGTGGTATTTTTTTGGGAGAAAGTAGGACAGAGAAGTCTTATTCATTATTCTTATTCATTATAAAGTGAACTGACAAATGGAGTGCAAAAATCAGGCATTAATAGCCAAGTTGGAAAGATAGGCATGTTGAAGACCATATCTAGTTAAGTTATTGTTTTTTGCATTGGACTTGCCACTTAAGAACAAATAACCTTATTGAACCCCGTTTGCTCAGTATGGCTCTGTCATGGGGCAGCCCAGTAGTGGATGTACCGCGTGGCAAACAAGGCGCTCGCCTAGGGTGGCGCCTTGTTTAGGGCGGGACTTTCCCAGAGGTTGTTAAAGCACACTGGTGCTTTAAACCCTTCAGGTGCTGCAAACATTTTTACTTTCTTCTCTGTCGGGTAAAAAGCTATTTCCTCCTCTCTTCTCACCCCCACCGCTCCTTTCAGTCTTCCCCTCACCCGTTGCCGTTTGTCATGATCGGGCTCCCTCACTTCCCCTCCCGTCGTTCCCCGTCAGACGTGCCAGTGCAAAGTCTCCGCCCCCTGCCTGTCAGAGTATAGCAGAAGGTAAGCTGATTCAAATGTAAAAATGAAAACGGTGGTTGTGAGTATGAGTGTGATATGAGGCTGTGTGTGACTGAGTGTGATGGGAGTCAGTGTGTGACAGTGTGGTGGGAGTTAGTGTGTGACTGAGTGTGATGGGAGTCAGAGTGTGTGTGATGGGAGTCAGTGTGTGTGACTGAGTGTGATGGGAGAGTGTGTGTGCTGTGAGGCTGTGTGACTGAGTGTGATGGGAGTGTGTGTGTGATGGGAGTATGAGCTTGATGTGAGTCTGTATGTTATGTGTGATGTGGGGTCATGTAATGGAGGTGATGGGGCATGTCATAGGTGTGTAACGTGGGTGTGCAGCTTGGGTAGGGGGATGCCCGGATTTTGTCTGCCTAGGGCAGCACAAAATCAAGATACACCACTGGGGCAGCCATCTATTAAACCTCCCAACCTTCTCCCCTAGTTAATTGGGACACTTGTGTGGTAGTGCTGTCTCTTCCTGAGTATGGGAGGTCTGAGTGTCAGCACTTCCTTGAATGCGCGGTAGCACTGTCACTGACGCTGTCAGCGTTACTGCACATTCTCCTGTATCCCAGACACCAGAAAAAGCGATCAGTGCTGCAGGATCCCCATCCTGCCAAACACATTGAACACTCAAATAATATATGTGAACAAATTGTGAATAAAAACAGGCAGGTTATTTTTATTAGCACTTGATAAATGCTGGTGAAATCTGCACATGCAGAAAAACAATAATTTGTCACAACATATTCGCAAAAGTCTTAGGTGTGTGTAAAAAGCACACTCAATACAAATACATGGCTGATGCACAAACGGAAGAAACACGCAGGATATTACAAACATTCACAAACTGTTTTTCTTTCCACTGCGCTTGTTTAGTACATGACCCCCTTAAAATCCTGGGTCAGATAGACAAGATTAAGGAAGATGTCTGCCCCCTGACAGAGCTATACGGGGGGCTATAATGTGCTTTATTTTGCATTCTTTCAACCTAACTTGCCTTATTTGTGTTTAAAAGGATCTATATTAAAAGTTGCCATAACAATTTGAATGATGATTACTTCTTACATTACCAGTCTCCTGTGCTTTTGTAAAAATTTACTAACATCCATTTGATGCTTCCTTTCTGACTGACTGCTTAATGTACCTTTTAAATATTCTGCAATGCCTTTTCATAAATTGGAAGTTAGAGAGCTAGGAGGAGCTGTCAGCAGCTAAATGTCAGTAGTCTAATTAGTCCAATGCCGGGGAGGATGAGACATAATACTAAAAATCAACTAGAACCATCAAAGCATCTTTAACGTTTTGAAATACTTTAATGTGAAATTGTTTCTTTTATGGTAGTGGGTCCACTTTAAAAATGAACTGTTAGGGGATTCAAGTTAAGATCAAATAATGTCATCCATAAACTACCCATTATTAGGGGTCTATTCATTAAAAAGGGAACTGAAAAACCAAATTTATTTTTATTAAAGGGCAACTAGAGGCTAAAAAAGTAATTTAGATTTAATTGGAAGATTAAATAAAGTGTAGAAGTTTTAAGTAGAAATGCTTTAATGTTAGAATACAAATGAAGTACCTTACTGAGCCCGCTTTGCTACGTTGAGTTCTATCAGGAGGCGGACATGTTGTTTAGAATCTTGAGTCCAATCTGTTCTACCTTCATCTGACCCAAGATTCTAGATGAATATGTGATTTTTGCAGTTCACTTTATAGGATAAATAACCCATCAACTTTACTTTTTAATTTTTTTCTAAAATATAACACATATTTCCGAACTTCTGCCCCCGGCGGATCATTACACCAGGGGGGCGGGATGGCTTGGCAGGTCAAGTATCAGTGCTAGAGTGCATGCGTCGTAGCACTGTCACTGAAACAGACAGTTATATTACCTGCGCATGCACAGTGCGCCATCTCCGGTTTCCCGATCAAATCAGGACCGCAGGTTTGCGGTTCTGAATTCTTCTGCTATTTTTTTATGTAATCAAAAACTGTACTGAGAAATACTGTTCTGAGAAAATATAAAGGCTTTATTTAATAAATCAGATGAACTATCCGTATGACTTGTATGACAGTTGTAGTCTGGACTTCAATCAATTAGTCCCTAATAGGTCAAAACCCATGTGAAATTTGATTGCACAGGCCTTTTACTAATGTAATGCTTGCAGATTTTATGTGTGCTTTATATCAATAAAACAGAAGTAATTACCTATAATAATCTAGCAGTTTTAGAACAAAGCTTGCCTTGGAAAACAAAGAAGTCGTACATGGGCGTCCAAGTTTTTTATGAAGTGGGCCGTATAATCATACAGTAATGATGAAGAATAACTTTTGAGCCATAGAAAAATGTTTGCTTATCTAGCAGTAATAGAGCAGCGGTTCAAAATGAGTTTAAATTAAGTTTATTCAAACAAAAGTCTAAATGCGTAGGGATGATGAGAATATGGGCAGGTACGTCAGGTGGGCCGCAATCTTCTATCCAATGGGCCACATTCGTCCCACAGTCTGCAAGTGGGATGCCCCTAACATAGTATGTACCCGACTGGATGTTATAATATTTTCAATAACTATCACCAAAATAATAAGACATTCTAAAAAGTAACATCCAGTAGTAAAGAAAATGTAAGGATCTACTCAATAAAGATAGAATCGCAGGGAATTGAGATGGGAATTTTAAACTTAAGGCCAAAGTAGCCGAGTTGGGAAAACTCTCCAATTTGCAATTCACTTCGCAATTCTCTCTTTATTGAGTATACTCTACAGTTATTACAAACAAAGGATATTTGATATATATGTTGGCCAAACATACAGGAAGAAAGCCTAGTGGTAATTCTGATTTGTGTAACATGGTCTGTGTTAAATATTGTACCACAATCTGTGTCCCGTTGCTGTGTTGTTGAAGAGCCATATACACCCCATGATGGTATGATAAGTCCGACCTTTTTATGTACCCACTCCAGCCAGGAGGCGGCGGAAAAAATTCCTGTAGCCAGGTGTCAGTAATCCTAGGCTCAGCCCTGATTGGTCAATTAGAAAAGTGATTTCTTATGATCATTGGATAGTAGACTGATAAAGTGACCAAATACGTCAAACTTTCTATGGGTTTTTGCAATATGTAAATATTAGTTAAACAACTAAAAAGTAAAGAAAGCCTAGTAAATCTATTAAGCGCCTCTAACCAATGAAACGTTTTTGCTGGACTTTTATTTAACAGAGATGTCAATAGAACTAGTAACTTGAGGCCCGGTGACTGCTCACAGGAAGGAAAACACAGCCCCAATTTTATTGTATATTGAACAAATATAACCATATTAACTTATCACCTGGCTAACTGAATGTATTCCTGATGGTATGTGACCCTTGAGAGTACCGGCATAGGTGTAATATTGATCTTGCAGGGTGGTTACTGATGTTACATCCCCTGCACAGTAGTCATAATTCTACTCTCCATGGTCCTGATCTATGTAGAGTCCCTGCACTTAGCTACTTCGCTAGCTCCACATAAGTTATCTGTACCTCAGACAGCAAACTTCTGCAGTTATGTCAGACCCATGCCACAGCCACTTACCGTATTTTCCGGTGTATAAGACGACTTTTTAACCCCTGAAAATCTTCTCAAAAGTTGGGGGGTCGTCTTATACGCCGGTTACTGGGATTTACTTACCTATTATCTGCTCTGTCTCCGCTCGCGCTGTTAAGCCGGTCCGTGGCTGTGAGGGAAGCGTTGTGAGCTCCCCTCAGGCCGCGCGGCTTCAATAAAGTTTGTTTAAACTTTTTTTTTAAACAAATTTTATTGACCGTGCGGCCTGAGGGGAGCTCACAACGCTTCCCTCACAGCCACGGACCGGCTTAACAGCGGGAGACAGAGCAGAAAATAGGTAAGGATTGGGGAAGGGGGGAGGAGGGTGGCAAACTCTATATTTTAACCTCAAAAGTTAAAATATAGATGCGATTTTTCCAGCTTATAAGACGACTTAGTTGGGGGGTCGTCTTATACGCCCAGTCGTCTTATACGCCGGAAAATACGGTAGATTAACCAGAAAATGGGGAAGGATCTTGAAACGATTCCTTGTGGCAAGTTATCCAAAGAGGGCTGGCACCTTTCTAGTGCTTCCTTGTATAGCCTAGCATGACCTTACTTTAAAGCTTCTCCCTATCATATGCCACTAAAGACTTGAGCCCAATTTTAAAGAAGCCAAACCTGCATTGTGCATATTAAAGCCTTTTCATACTCCATACAGCAGTCTATTTATCAATGCGTATTGCCAGGGTTGTTATAGAATACGCAACAATCCATTGATACTTAGGATTCTTATCCTACACCTTAACCCAAACCCTGTGCTCTGTATGTCATGACTGTTTCATTCTCCGTAAAGCAGTTATTTTATGTTTACCTACTACCAGGGCTTTACTAGAATGTGCAATCTGCAACTACCACTCATATCACTCTTACCAAGTATTTAAAATAAAATCCCTGCACTGTGTATAGTTGAATGCCTTCCCCATGCTCAGTCATGCAGCCCTTTCATCAATGCTTAATTCCAGTACTCTACTTTCTATTGCTTTTTTTTCCCAGTACCAGTGACTTATGGTGATGTGGTGGGAATTAGTCATTTTGCACTAGTAACAGCACTAGTATCCAGTGCATAACAATACATATATATCCCCATACAGTCACCAAAATGGAACCAACCCATGAGTTTTACAACATTGCACACATGCCTAAGGTATTGGGAGTCACATACTGCACTTGTTCTGAGGATGCCCAGAAGAATTACTATTGTGAGAAACACTACCTGTCCGTGAATGTCCAAGTCTGATAACCATCGGTGCACTATTAATGTCAATAAACTGTTTGTTGGGTTACACTATGAGGTCTATTCACTAAAAGGTGGGATGAGGTGAGATGAACATTTAATTTCAATAATTCAACTATACGATGTACAGGCACAATCCTGGTGAGTTTACTGATTGGGGAAAACTCACCAGACTAATTGGTGAGATGAAATGTTCCTCTCACTTCAACTCACCTTTTAGTGAATAGACCCCTATGACTCCAGAATCCTTTCTCGTGAGTACCCTGCTTTTTCTTTACATGCTACCATGTACGTCCATGAATACCAGTGTATATTACATTATGCTAATGTACATTATGCTTATCCTGAGAACATAAAGTAGAAAATGGTGCCATCATACATACTCATCTGTCGTCACGCCTAATGCAAAGTTAAGGAAAGTGTGTAATAGAGTATTGTAATTCTAATTGCTCTCATTTTTACTAAAATATGACAACATGTCAGTAATAAATATTAACACATACACACACTCACTGACACACACACTCGGTTTTTACCTTACCTGGTGCAGGCATCTCTTGCTTTTGAGCTCCTCGTGTGAAGGAGGGACTGAGCTAATCCCGGAAGACTGCTGAACTCTCAGTCAATCAGGAGAGTTGAGAGGTCTCATCTGATTTGCCGAGACCTCCTTCTATCAAGCTCCCCCCGCACCGGAAAGAAAAAGAAAAAAACACCTCATGGAGCAGCAAAGTGCCATCAATGCCAGTCTGCCCCATTAAAGGGCTGGCCCTGACCCCTTGGAGCTGTCTTGTACAGCATGCATACTCTCCAAGAGGTCCATGTTTAAAATGGATTATGAGGCAATAGGTGATCATTGTTTACCAGATCTGACTACCCAGAATCCCTTTCAGTGGTGGTAGCACCATGAATTCTATAATTCTGTGAGAAAAGCAGGTCTTCTGGCTTGTATGCGGTGTGTAGATTTGTGTTTGTAAATGCCTCTGTTACCTGCTGAATATCAGGTGGATGGGTTTTTCACCTTTACCACCATAAATGTGTTGTTTTTCTATTAATTTTATGGAATTGATTTTAAATATGTATTGGCCTATTCAAAAACACTGTGATTGCACAACCATAACTCCTTAGTATATTTGCTTTATAATGTACATTAGTATTCCTGAATTGAACTAGGTATCTCTGTGATCTCTATCATCACGTCATTGAGATTTACATCTTCATCTTGGGACCGATTTAAAGTTTTCATGAGTCTGTAGTGGTCGTTTTGTATGAATGGTGCATCTAAGGTATGTTATTCACATCCATAGACCATGTTAGTTGCTCCATTCTATGTAGATCAGGGATTTCTTTAGTTCTGTTTGATAGCAAGCCGAGCAGTAGAAAGGTTATATTAGTATATCTTAAACCAAACTAAAGTGCATTTGGTGCTCGATGCCTGTTTGCTCTTGATTTGCTTTCAGTTTAATAGCAGCTGATGTCACACACTCTTCTTTATTAAATCTTTGGGCTGTATGTGAAAGCAATTTAGAAAAATGTTTGCCCTTATATGGTAAATATATAGTTTCTCCATGCCACATAAAAGTTAATTGTACGTTCCTTTTTTTTACAGACAGGGTTGTCTAGCTTTTTAATGTAGAGAGCCACATAACAGGCAGATGCTTACTTTTGGGGAGAGGGCATTTCTATGTGCCTGTTGGACTTTAGAATAAATATTGTATGTCATGGTCAGGATGGAAATTATGATATACAATGGAATCTACAAGCTGCCCAACCCAAGTGGACTCCTAGATGTAGAGTGATCGCCCTACTGAGATGCATGGAATCGTCTTCCAGTGGAAGTTGTAGAGGTTAACACAGTGAATTAGTTTAAGAATGTGTGGGATAGGCATAACACTATGCTAGATGTAAGATAAGGCCAGGGACTAATACACATATTTAATAGACAAGATGGACCAAATGGTTCTTATCTGCCAACACACTGTCTTCTCTTATCATCCTAGGGTAGAAATATAGTCCACTGCAATTGGGATGCCTGACGTACTCTGTCCTAGAAAAAATGATAATAGCTAAGTCTAGATTTTGTATTCAGTAATATTAGATAGAAAATTAAAGATGGTTTTTTTAAAAGATTTTTCTCTGGTTTTGACCTTTGGCTTCTCGTCTGACTCTCCTTCTATTTTGCTGCCTGCCCTGACCTCTGGACTGTTTTCTGAACAATTCTTTTGCCTAACCTGGGGTTCAACCTTTTGGGGGTAGGAAGTTGCATGCAGTCGCCGACTCTTCCATTGGGACTCTCCAACCAAATGCTAAATCAAGTGCTTCATTCTCAAACCTCCTTAGTTTTTACGAAGGAATCGTGTGCATTGATAGTGCACTGAGCCATTCAATCCTTTCCCAGCTTCTCCCAAATCAGGTTCTCCCTGACACGTCTAATTAACTCATCTTAAGGTAATCCCCCCACAACTTTAACGGACCCTGCCAAATGAAGTAAATAATGTAAGCATCACTTCAAGATTTTTGATGGTGTTTTAATATTTTTACATACATTTTATTATTGTGTCATTAAGATCAAATGATATGGGTACATAGCAATATTAGAGGTAGAGTTTATGTAAACCAGTGAATATTTGAGGTTTTTATAGGTGGTTCCCATGCTACATGTGTTGGTTGAAATGTAGAATGAGAATCATAAACATTATGCTGGATACATCGACTACAAACAAATAATGTTAGAAACATGATAAATGAAATCACACAACAAAATGCATGATGTTTCTCCTCTTTTACGTTTAATGTTAATTTGAGATGTTACATTGATTGATAATGTTTAGGGATGCTGTGATGGCCGTCCTGACATGCTCTTATTTATTTATGTTTGGTGTATCCTACAGGAATGCAATGTGTACAGTATAGGAACTCAGGGTGCTCTAGAAAGGTGACAAGGAGTGCATTTACTCACATTTATTAACAAGTGTTGTGCACTCTGGCACCACCTCCTGACCACTAAGGGAAATGGCACGTGAAAGCACACTCCCCGTGCTTATGGCATAGAAGATCATGCCAAGGAACAATTGGCAGGAACTTGCCTTTTCATTTGCATAATAGCTCAATAAGTGCATGTCCCTGCAATTCTACTAACACAATGTGTATATCAAATGTTTCCATCTTTCTTTTACGAGAAAGCATTTTTTTTTAAGGAACTTTGAGCCTGAATATCAAAGTATCTTTTTGTGCAACACAAATTTCGAACAGGATGCATTTGTTGGTGTGGACTGCTTAGGTGGCTCAATGATAAATACTGAATGCAGTCATAAAGGCACGCGAGTTTGGATAGGAAACATCACAGCAATAGATGTTGAAAAAAATATATTCCATTAAGCAGCACAAGTGGGGCCTCACATGTTTCACTTTCATGTTGTACTTCAGAGCGCTAAACAATAAACAATGAATGAAGTCACGCATTAATAAACAGTCCCTTACTTTTCTATCAGGTGTGCATATGGTGTGTCTTAGTAAGTTGTTCTTGTTGCAATTATTTGATCCATATATTGTGGTCGTGGACGGTTATTATCCCAAACTGGTGAAATGCAATCAAACCTTCAGAGACGTCCATTTAAATTAATATAGCTCATTTTGTGAGCTGCCATATGCTGCCTCTTAACGGCTTGGAAGCTAGAAATGTTTCACCTCCCTTAGCTGAGACACTTGATTTATCATTTCTGATGTGATGTTTCCCTGTTTTTATGATGGGAAAGTAATGTCTCCAGAAAGTTTGAAATCTTTTTTCTGAAATCAGGCAGATGGATTTTTGTTTCTTTTTAATCTACCACAATTGTGGCATCATTTAAGTCATGGAGGAGTGTGGAACTTCTAGGTCAGCTATAGCCAGGGACAGTCAAGAACATTGTGGTACATGATGGACATATCCTGGACTTAGTGGTGGGCAATTGAATGATGTTCGTTGGAGCTTCATAGACCTTGCCATGGACACTGGTGTCCAGGCCTATACCTGGCAATAGCTACAGATCTACCTGTACATGTTTTAAATGTTCTGACATTTATCACTCTTTCCAAACATATACTGTAGGAAAAGACACTAGAACCCCAAAAGAACTAGAGATAAGCATCTCCAAGTGTCCATAGCTTGATCAATATTGGTGGCACTGGCTTGGGGTGTTGCATCATAAGAGTGAATTTGTTGCCTCTTCTTACTCATTTAGATGTGAAAAAAAGTAACACTTAACTAGAAGTCACACAATGAGGCTTAAATTCACAATATAGTTGATATATTTCCCAATCATTTTCGATGGCAGCAGGGTTCAACCAATGAAAGAATGCATTGAACAAGCATCCCAGCTTGCTCCTTGGTGCATGGGTGACGTGTGTATACATACTGCTTTGCATTTCCTTCCTACAAGACTGGGCAATGAGGCAGATCAGTCATGCCAACAGCTTGGAAGCTTGTTAAACAGTTTAGGGAGCCAATCTCTCACAATGAATAGGAGCCAGGAATTTCCAAGCATTGTTCTCAAATACTTTGATTATGAACTGAATTTTATTTTTCATTATGCACCCATGCAAATACAAATAAATTAAGGAATATCTTAAATGTTCACGGTTTGCTTAAAGGATCTCTGCCACTTAAACCTTGTTTATACTGTAAATGTATAAAATAAAACAAGTTGAAATTGCGCTATACATTCTGTTAGTAGAACTACATGCAAATTCATGAATTAAGAAAACATGTGTTTTAAAGGTGTACGTGTTGTCGCCTGTTTGTGACATCGCCTTTGGCTTGATAGGCAAATGAAACACTTTTCAATGGAATATAATTTACAAATCAAGCCACAGGTGATGTCATAAACTGAAAAACACTGATTACACAGTATACGTTTCTCTTAATTTATGTACTTACTTGTAAACATAATGTATAGATCGTTTTTCATCAGTTTAGGTGAAAGTTTCTCTTTAATCCAGTTTACATTGATAAACGTTTGGTTCTCGTTTAAACATAAAGTATTCTGCAAACTTTAAAACTCTTTCCCCTGATCCCTTATTTATATGTCGCTGCAGCATTAGTCATACTGCATAAATAATCCTCCTGTTTAAAACAATGTATTTTTATAGCCAAGATCTGCCTTTCAGTATTGGCAGGCACTGAACGGTTATTTGTTTCATTATATGGGTTTGGCTGGGGTTTGGTGTATGGGAGCCTGGAGAAAGCTTATCATAAGGAAACAGACATTGAAATGAACCATTGAACTGAAAGAGAACAACAAGAGTGAGAATTCTCAGAACCTTTTTCTGATTCGAATGCTTTCTGCCGAAGCTGTCAATCAATCGTTTTATCAGAGCATATTTGTGATAAGAGAGGTTTATCTTGTTTTAGTAAACCAAGCATTGCAATACAATCCCTGAGTGAATGAATTAATCCAGTACTCTTTTTATGCATATATAACTGTAGAGATGTGACAGCCAGCTGGCATCGTTTGTAGTCCAGGAGAGACCAATGTACACATTCCAACCATTAACATTACCCACTGGCACTTCCTCTGCCGTGGATAGTTTTCCAATGATGCTTAGAAAGAGAAAAGGGAAAGGGCGTCCAAAACAGCGGGTGTGTCAAAGGTTAGCCATCACTGATGTAAATTAAAGTGGCAGCTTTATGCCTGGGCTCCAAGTACAGCTAGATAGTCTACAACTTCAAGTAATGGTAATGTAGCTTTGCTCATATGAAAAACACAAACTAGGAAATAAGTCACACACTTGTCAGACGTGTCTAGCCGCATTGCAATGTAATACATGGACTGTAGTGTAAGGCCATACATAGAAGGAGCACAATAATAATCCTGCTGTTGTGAATAAATGATGAATTATACAGCTAAAACCTGCTATAACCAGCGTCTCACATCGCGATACTAGAGGGATCACACTGGGAATCCCAGATCTATCCAAGCTTTAGTTGTTGATCATGTGGCAGCGAGATCCAGTGCCCCAATGGATCCAGTTCTCTAACATGTATAGCTTGGAGGAAAGACGAAACAGGGGGGATATGATAGAAACATTTATATACATAAAGGGAATCAACACAGTAAAGGAAGAGAGTATATTTAAAAGAAGAAAAACTACCACAACTAGAGGACATAGTCTTAAATTAGAGGGGCAACGATTTAAAAGTAATATCAGGAAGTATTACTTTACTGAGAGGGTAGTGGATGTATGGAATAGCCTTCCAGCAGAAGTGGTAGAGGTAAACACAGTGAAGGAGTGTAAGCATGCCTGGGATAGGCACAAGGCTATCCCAGATATAAGATAGGGAACTGGGGACTTATACAGGGAGTGCAGAATTATTAGGCAAGTTGTATTTTTGAGGATTAATTTTATTATTGAACAACAACCATGTTCTCAATGAACCCCAAAAACTCATTAATATCAAAGCTGAATATTTTTGGAAGTAGTTTTTAGTTTGTTTTTAGTTTTAGCTATTTTAGGGGGATATCTGTGTGTGCAGGTGACTATTACTGTGCATAATTATTAGGCAACTTAACAAAAAACAAATATATACCCATTTCAATTATTTATTTTTACCAGTGAAACCAATATAACATCTTAACATTCACAAATATACATTTCTGACATTCAAAAACAAAACAAAAACAAATCAGTGACCAATATAGCCACCTTTCTTTGCAAGGACACTCAAAAGCCTGCCATCCATGGATTCTGTCAGTGTTTTGATCTGTTCACCATCAACATTGCGTGCAGCAGCAACCACAGCCTCCCAGACACTGTTCAGAGAGGTGTACTGTTTTCCCTCCTTGTAAATCTCACATTTGATGATGGACCACAGGTTCTCAATGGGGTTCAGATCAGGTGAACAAGGAGGCCATGTCATTAGATTTTCTTCTTTTATACCCTTTCTTGCCAGCCACGCTGTGGAGTACTTGGACGCGTGTGATGGAGCATTGTCCTGCATGAAAATCATGTTTTTCTTGAAGGATGCAGACTTCTTCCTGTACCACTGCTTGAAGAAGGTGTCTTCCAGGAACTGGCAGTAGGACTGGGAGTTGAGCTTGACTCCATCCTCAACCCGAAAAGGCCCCACAAGCTCATCTTTGATGATACCAGCCCAAACCAGTACTCCACCTCCACCTTGCTGGCGTCTGAGTCGGACTGGAGCTCTCTGCCCTTTACCAATCCAGCCACGGGCCCATCCATCTGGCCCATCAAGACTCACTCTCATTTCATCAGTCCATAAAACCTTAGAAAAATCAGTCTTGAGATATTTCTTGGCCCAGTCTTGACGCTTCAGCTTGTGTGTCTTGTTCAGTGGTGGTCGTCTTTCAGCCTTTCTTACCTTGGCCATGTCTCTGAGTATTGCACACCTTGTGCTTTTGGGCACTCTAGTGATGTTGCAGCTCTGAAATATCGGCCAAACTGGTGGCAAGTGGCATCGTGGCAGCTGCACACTTGACTTTTCTCAGTTCATGGGCAGTTATTTTGCGCCTTGGTTTTTCCACACGCTTCTTGCGACCCTGTTGACTATTTTGAATGAAACGCTTGATTGTTCGATGATCACACTTCAGAAGCTTTGCAATTTTAAGAGTGCTGCATCCCTCTGCAAGATATCTCACTATTTTTGACTTTTCTGAGCCTGTCAAGTCCTTCTTTTGACCCATTTTGCCAAAGGAAAGGAAGTTGCCTAATAATTATGCACACCTGATATAGGGTGTTGATGTCATTAGACCACACCCCTTCTCATTACAGAGATGCACATCACCTAATATGCTTAATTGGTAGTAGGCTTTCGAGCCTATACAGCTTGGAGTAAGACAACATGCATAAAGAGGATGATGTGGTCAAAATACTAATTTGCCTAATAATTCTGCACTCCCTGTAAAAGTATTTAGAAAATTGAGCAGACTAGATGGACTGAATGGTTATTATCTGCTGATACATGTTTTTGTTTCAATAACTGTAGCATTATAACAGAGTTTAACTGTATTTATGTTGTTTGAAATGCCAACTGTGGCCATATGTGGGATTGCAGGCTATAAAACAAGAGAAAACCAAAGCTGTAGTTACTGGAACAATGTTTTTAAAGAAACCTCCATAATATGTTATCTCCTTAACAACGTATCTCCTTAACATGTTATGTCCTTAACATCTTCAGCATGATAAAAAAAAAAACAGTGTGTTTGATGAACAATTATGTTATCACCCTACAATACTAATGTGTTGCAGTATATGCATTATAAACAATGGTTTGTTAAGCAAGCCAGTCTAATCCAGATTTACTTAGTGTTGACATCTGTAAAGTCATGTGGTTCCCAGTGGTCACCTGCAGATGGAAGTTGTAATAGCCGGCTTTTGTTTACAATGAAACCTTTATTAACCTAGCTTGGTCCTTGCTGTGCACAATATTCTCAAGATTATTAAAGCAATCGACAAATCAATAGAAAAACCAGTAAACACATAAGAAGCCACCATATGTTTGAGCCGTCAAAACGTGTATCTCTGTAAACTATTAGCTTCAAAGGGACTCAGCCGTAAAAAAATGTTCTCCTATTTAATGTTCTAAATTATTGTAAAATGTTTACCGCAATAAAGATGTCAGATGTAATTAAACTAAGAAGAAAATATAATTAATGGGCTTAACAGGTTGCTGGTGTTTAGATTTGTTTGTCTCTTTCACTCTTGATAAAAAAAAGATAGGAGCAAGAATCTATTTAATGTTATTCATCCTGAAGAGGTTTTAAAACAGATCTCAGTGAGTCAGAGGGGTGGGCTCATTGACTCATTCACATAGTGCATTGTAAAAGAGATCTTGGTGGTAACCAACAATCTTTGAATGATGTTTATTGAGAAAGTGAATTAAAGTGAGTTAAATAGATCCAAACATAAGAAATTTGAAATAACAATCGCATTCCAATTCAAGGGAAGTGATTTAATGCAGTCTGGTTGTGAAATTAGAGCGCTACACACAGTGACAGCTTGCAGGACTGTATCCCCCTATGATCACACCTGTATTGATCCAACCAACAGGGGACGATAATGACTACTCTACATGACAGAAAGAGGTTATTTTAGTCACCCTGGCTGGAAAGTTATATTTTCTCTATTAGAAAATGATCCTATTGATTTTATTTAATAGACAATTTATTTTTTTCTTAGCATACAAGGCAGGACTTCATGTGTCCTATAATCCAGCTCCGTGCCTCATTTTGTTGCTCTCTGCTTGTTTTATACGGCAGGTTAAAGAAGAAGTCTCAGTCTGTGGACATTACATCACCAGGATATGATGACCCAGCACCCCAAACAAGTAAGCTGCCACCACTTGCCAAGGCCATTTCTGAGGAAGAACATAACAACACTACAAATGCTCAGAAACGTCATCCAAGGAGAGGGGATCTCAAGAGAGGCTACACCATTGGTGAGTCTTCTAAGCGATATGTTTTTGTAACCAGGGCCTGTAGGCACTTGCTTAAAGTGCACTATGGGATGCAAATGGATGCTGTATAATGTTAACCCTTTCCATTTTCGACAGATGTCTTACCCACAATGCTTTTTTTGTTTTATTTATATATATATATTAGGGAGACGTGTAGAGTAGACTTGGTGTCTATGCATTTGCAGTGTAATTGTCAGGAATTCATCAGAATTAGTAGCTTCTATTTGGAAGAAGCACATTATGGTCATTATTAATAGTTTGAGGGACAAGAGGGTGTACTGCACAGTCCAAATACTGTATATTTGATCCTCTTATGGTTAACCCTTTGAATCTTGTTGCTGACTCCAGACCCCTTAATGCGGCCAGACTCCAAGTGGCTGAACTACGAATAGGTGTACACACTGTGGTCAACATGGCTTCAGTGGTCATAGGACCATTCAACGTGATGCTTAGGATTACATAATAACGTTAGGATACAGTGAGAAGCAGAACTTCATGATATTAATACTGCTGTATCAACACATTGAGAAGTGGAGCTCGGCTGCCTACGTCTCTAAATGGGACCCACATATAAAACATTTAAAAATTTAGTTTTCTTATTTAGTATAGAAACATTCATCTAAAGACTCTATCAGTAGCATAAATGTAGATTATATCATTGGTCTACTCAATAAAGAGAGAATTGCAGGGAACTGAGATGGGAATTTTTATAATTTTTACGTCAGTGGTTTCCAAACCAGTGCTTAATCCCCCCCCCCCCCCCCCCCCCAACAATCCAGGATTTAGGGATTACCAAGTTGTGGAATAAAAAAGTTTAATGTGATTTGGACACAAGTTGGTCATCGCTAAATCCTGGAGTGTTAGGGCTGGTTTGGGACCCACTGCTTTAGCCCAATGTAATCATGTTGGACGCATTCTCCTGTGCAGCTGAATGGGAGAATGCTTCCATCTCAGCTACTTTGGAATTCCCATCGCAGTATCCTTTTTATTGAATAGGCCCTCATATGTCATATATTACATATTTAGACAAGGTATTCACTTTTAATTAAAGGAAATCGCTGATTTTAGTTCTGAAGGAAGGCTGAGAGAAACATTTTAGAGGTTTGTTAACACTATACGATTTAACACAGAGTCACTACAACCTGGTAATCTTAACCTGATCTTTCACAGTACTCTAAAATTAGTATTAAGTGCTTAGAAAGAAGTTATATTATCTAGAGACTGGGTTGCCAGCCATTATAGGCCAGAAGCTTTTAGATATGGTGCAGGCAATTCAGTTTTGGTTCATGGTTTGTCTTGACTGGAAATAATTACCTGTGTCCTATAAGTTAGTGGATGTGTCCGTCCTAGCAGTTAGTGGGTGTGTCCTAGCAGTTAGTGGGTGTGTCCTAGCAGTTAGTGGATGTGTCCTAGCAGTTAGTGGATGTTCCCTAGCAGTTAGTGGATGTTCCCTAGCAGTTAGTGGATGTGCCCTAGCAGTTAGTGGATGTGTCCTAGCAGTTAGTGGATGTTCCCTAGCAGTTAGTGGATGTGCCCTAGCAGTTAGTGGGTGTGTCCGTCCTAGCAGTTAGTGGATGTGCCCTAGCAGTTAGTGAGTGTGTCCTAGCAGTTAGTGGGTGTGTCCTAGCAGTTAGTGGGTGTGTCCTAGCAGTTTGTGGGTGTGTCCGTCCTAGCAGTTAGTGGATGTGTCCGTCCTAGCAGTTAGTGGATGTGTCCGTCCTAGCAGTTAGTGGGTGTGTCCGTCCTAGCAGTTAGTGGGTGTGTCCGTCCTAGCAGTTAGTGGGTGTGTCTGTCCTAGCAGTTAGTGGGTGTGTCCTAGCAGTTAGTGGGTGTGTCCGTCCTAGCAGTTAGTGGGTGTGTCCCTGCTCCTGTGAATATGGCAGTGGGCATATATTGCTTTCTCTGTCACATGATGATAAGATACTTCCTCTACCACAAGATGCTGAGTGATATCAGATACAATAGATGTCTGCAGGAAAGAGCTTTTTATAATGAAGCAAGCTTTACAAAACTATCATCATTAAGCATGTTTATAACTAATTTTATGTTAATCCAATTAGAAACCTAAATTGGCATTTTGCAGTCAATAAGTATTTTCTTTCCCTTTATGAGGTAAAATTATACATAGTATCAGGCATTTGTTTTCAAAGCAGCCAAGTTTTTTTATTTATTTTTTACAATATTAACATGTAGCCATTTATTACAAACAGACAACTATTTGATGCAAATCCTAATCTTACTTCACAATCTCTCTTTGGGGGCTATTCACTAAAACGTGGGTTGCAGGAGAGTCGAGGTGAGATGAGGTGAGTTTCATCTCACCAGTCTAGCTATATATTGTGCAGGGACAAACCTGGGGAGTTTGCTTAGCAGAGGAAGCACACCAGGTTTGTCCCTCCATAATGTATGGTTCCTCAAATGTTCCTCAAATCACAGCATTTCACATTGACTCTCCTGCAACTCACATTTTAGTGAATAGCCCCAAAGGGGAAGTAACCAGAGAGACAAAAATATATTTTTTTCAAAATAGTATTACATTTATTAATGTATGCTTATTATGAATATATAATGGTTTATAATATTGGGTTGTAATATAATACTTAGTGAATAGACTCTGTGTGTTTAAATCAATAGTACCGTATTTGCTCGATTATAAGACGACCCTGATTATAAGACGACCCCCCCAAATTTGTACATTCCTTTAGGAAAAAAACGAAAAGCCTGATTATAAGACTACCCTATAGGAAAAAAGTTTAACTTGTATATATGTAAATTGCTTTTTAATATTTAATAAAAAATGTATATTATACAAATGCATTTCTTGTTTTCATTTGCTTTTATGTGCCAATGCGGCCTCTCTCCCGCTCCCCCAGCTGTCTCTCCCCCCCCCCAGCCTTGTCTCTCTCTCCCCCCAAAACTTCTCTCTCTTGTCTCTATCTATCCCCCCTCCCCTTTTCTCTCTGTCCCCCTCCCTCCCCTTGTCTGTGTCTCCCCCCTCCCTCCCCTTGTCTGTCTGTGCCCCCCCTTGTCTGTCTGTGTCCTCCCCCTCCCCCTGTCTCTCTCTATCTCCCCCTCCCCTTTTATCTCTGTCCCCCTCCCTCCCCTTGTCTGTGTCTCCCACCCTTGTCTGTCTGTGTCCTCCCCCCTCCCCCTCCCTTTGTCTCTCTCTATCCCCCCTCCCCTTTTCTTTCTCCCCCCACCCCCTCCCCTTGTCTGTCTGTGTCCTCTGTCCCCCCCCTTCCCCTTACCTGATTTCGTTCCCTGGTGGTTAGTGGGGGCAGCTGGGGGATGTCTGCACGATACGTGCAGACATCCTCCATGCTGCCCGACACGGCAGTCTATTATGACGGACAGCTGGTCCGTCATAATAGACTGCCGTGTCGGGCAGCATGGAGGATGTCTGCACGTATCGTGCAGACATCCCCCAGCTGCCCGATTCACCCTGGTGGCTAGTGGGGCAGCAGAGGATGTCTGCACGATGAGCACAGACCTCCCCTGCTGCCGCCCGGCACGATCGCCAGGACTTCTGTGACGAAAGCGGAAGTTCCCGGCTTCTTCATAGAAGCCCCGGCGCTCGTGCCGGGCGGAAGCAGGGGAGTCTGCGCTCATCGCGCAGACAACTCCTGCTGTTAGAGAGGGGGATCCAGGTCCCCTGCAGCTCTGCCGGGGACCTGGATCACAGTCTTATAGTCTGACCTCAATTTGAGGTCAGATTATAAGACGACCTCGAATGTAAGACGAGGAGGATTTTTCAGAGCATTTGCTCTGAAAAAAACCTTGTCTTATATTCGAGCAAATACGGTACTACTGCCAAAATATGTATTAGAGGAGGTGAGTTTCACCCTCAAAATTAAAGACAAAATCTTTGTTAGAGCTGTATATTGAATGGTACTCTCTGGGCAGGAACTGAATGTTGTATGTCACCTCTGACAAAACCAAGTCAGTAAAACACATAAAGTAGTCTAGTACTGTATCAAATGAATATAAATAATAAGATAGGGAAGGGAGAGCAGTACAGAATACTAAGCTACCCAGTTCTTCAGTTCAAACAGCATACTACTAACTGAATATGTGACTGTTACTTTCTATCTGTTTTATCTGATTTATGATATTGATGTCAGTGCTTTATTAACATGATAATACTACTCTTAATTGTAATAAATGTACAACATACGTATCTTTGTTTTGGCAGGTTAACATACCTGCCAACATTTTGGGACTGCTTGACATGTAATGGGGGAGGGTTGAAAAGGAGTACAGTCATTTGACATCACACAAAATTGCATGCTGCTGTGATACTAAGAGCTAGCCTCCCCTGTACAGATGCCAGGGGTCTGGAGCTCATTTCTTTGCAGTTCAAACGTTAAGGTCTACACAATATGCACCAATCCATTCCAAAAAGGTTGATTTTTTTTTTACAGGTGAATCATCCCCCCCTACCAGGTCAAGGTAGAGCTGGGGGCAGGTAAGGAACACTTTTTTTAAAACTTTATTTACTTATTAGATGGAAGGTCTGTGGATGGCGATGGCCATTCATTACTTTATTATGGGGTCTACAGCTCCAGACCCAGTTGGGGGGTCTGAATTAACTTCAGGCAGCCACAGACACCAGGTGGGTATTGTTTTTTTTTTTTTTACCAGCATCTGGCGCGATCAGTCACCCCAGATTCCAGGTACGGCAATTGTGACGAAATGCCCTTCGCCACTTGGCCAGCACCAGCACCAGTTCCATAAAAGTCCATAAGCCCCAATACAGCCCAATACAAGTCCATAGGCCCAAAGAGCATTTTTAAAGGGCCATACACCCCAGGGCCATAGTCACAGGGGAGGAGGCTGGCAAGCAGGCCTCTCTAGGAGCAAGTGGCGAAGGGCACTTCGTCACAGCAATATTTTATTAAAGGTCTTCCAACCCCACAATTGCCCAGCCCCCAGTGAAGGGAATATTTTATTGAATGGCTTCTATCCCCGCTGGGGAAAATTGTATATATATATATATATATATATATATATATATATATATATTTACAATTTTTCATTTCGGGAGGAATGTCCTTAATAGACGGATATTAGTTTATGGGGATGATAGAGGCTATTTTTGGTTCTGTGTATTTCTGTGTGCTTCAGCATGCACCGTGTATTCGGCCATGATGGCCAAATTGCAAGGCTATTCGGCGTCGCATAGGAGCATATTTTGTAGCTCAAAATTCATCTTCCTGTATGATGTTCCCCGAATCTTTCCTCACATTGGGCCCGACGATCGGAATATATTGTCTAGACCCTCAAATATATCCTTCAGACATACATAATGCTGCCTGTGTACAGTGCAAAGTACTGTGCAGGACTGTCCTGGCAAGTCCAGGATTGTTGGCAACTATACATTAAGATCCTGATGTATACTCTTCTATTCATTTAGCTTTTTTCACTTGTTATTGTGAATTCCATCACTTTGCTCATCTCGCTTACACATTTCCTTAAAGGTTTGAAACGTATGATGAGTGCTATATTCTGATGTCATTGAAAATCTTTAAATACACTTCAGTACCTTTTATTACAGAAACAGAGCTTGGAATGCTTCCACACTCTACTGGAGAATCTCTAATAACCCGGTACATTAGAGAAATGCCATGGGACCTCCTCACTGAATAAAGCACTACTTCTCACACATACTGTGAAGGGATTTCTTTTCCGCCTCACTGATCAGAAAGGGCAGAGGTACTTCAGATATCAGGCTTTCAGAGCATATGGCAGAGTTCCTAATCTACTGGTGCGAGAATCTGACAAGGTTACCATGCGAAAGTTACCTTACTGTACTGCAAACTGTAAAGGTCTGGGATAACCTTCTGCAGCATTTACAGTCTGTCATGAACTGTATGCTGCTATAGGTGTCAAACTCAATACTGCTTGCCATTGTATTCATTCCTAGAAATAAGATTATTAGCAGTTACTTAAAGGGACATTCTAGTCCCCAAACTCACTTTGGTGCAAGGTGATGATTACTGCTTGTATAATGCACAGGTTTTTTCCAGTGTGATTTGATGCAGGCATTCTTCATAAATCACATTTTTTATATTTGATTCAAGCCCTCCCCCAGTGATTACTTTACATGTTTACAGCATGTGTGGCAGCACTGATTATATAGATACTGAGGCTATAAAGTTTTGTTTAATTGAGTCACGTCCTGTGCTCCTCGAATTGATTACATTTTGTGGACTCTGAGTGACCGTGCTCATTTACACAGTAGGATCTCTTAACAATGCAACACATTGTCTCATGACATCACTAGAGAGGCAGGAAATGCCATTAATTTGAAAGAAGTTATTCTCATTGGTTCCTGCAGCAGGAACACTACGAAATGAAGAATAAAGTAAGACTCCCCCTACCCAAATAAATAAGTTCAATTAAATTAATTATTGACTCAGTGCTGTAAAACACAAGGTAAAAAAAAAAAAGTTTAGTTGTCCTTTAACCCCTTGCCGACAAAGGACGTGCCAGGCACGTCCTGGGAGAAACTCCCTTAACGACAAAGGACGTGCCTGGCACGTCCTGCAGTCAATGAAGCGGTTTTCGCGATCAACGATCACGAAAACCGCTTTAACAGTGCTGGTCTATTACCTCGACATCGAGGCAATAGCCAGCACCGAAATTTCTATTTTTGGACCCCCACGATCGACCCACGGAGCGATCATGGGGAGCCATATTGACGGAGCATGCTGCTCCGTCAATATGGCTAAGCCCTCTGCCGGTCTGAGCTTCGGAAGTGAAAGTAACTTCACTTCCGTCGCTCTGAATATGCTACTTGACTGCCCCTAGTGGTAGTTTAGTAGCATTGCAATGGAAAAAATGTAAAATACATATTTAATTAATTAAAAACAGGTTATTTAGCTATATTAGACTATAGGGTTAAAATTAAATATTTTTTAGCATAAGGGATAGGGTTAAAATTAAATTAAAAAGTTACAAAATATTAATGGATATAATAAGGAGTTGGGGTTAGATTAGAGTTGGGGTTAAATTTAGTGTTAGGGTTAAATTTTGGGTTCGGGTTGGGGTCAAAAGATCAATAAAGGAAAAAAACAAAAAACACTATTTTTTGGTTTTTGCCCCATAACTCGCAAAAAAATACTGAAAAATATGGAAACATGCATATTTTTGAACTCGGGAGAACATTTAGAAAATATTTAGACGGGGTCTTTTTTAATGATTTTATTTGTGTAAATTATATTTTAGGTCAAAGTTAGAAAAAGTGGGTTTTAAAAAAATTTTCATCATATTTTATGATTTTTTTTGTAGTAAATTATAAGATATGATGAACATAATGGTATCTAATGAAAGCCCTTCTTATGACGATAAAAACAACATATAATTTGTGTGGGTACTGTATGTGAGAAAGAAAAAAATTACAGCTAAACACAAACACCCTAGAAATGTCAAAACAGCCATTGTCACCAAGGGAAAGTCAAGGTGAAAATGTCTTGTCACTAAGGGGTTAACGAATCTTCAACACTAAGTCACACATAGAGGACAATTCTACTGGGAATGGGTCTGATAACGTGTCCTGAAATAATTAGCGATAGAACTACTTTTGCTTGGACTTGTTTTCTTTTATTACTATTCAGAAGCTGTTTTGAACACCGTTAGGATACGATATATTTAGAATATATACTTACGCTACAAGGAGGGATTTTTTCCATGGTCCTACCCAGAATAGGGACAGGTGGCGTGAACACTATAGGGTCTACTCATTAAAGAGAGAATTGCAGGGAATTGAAATGGGAATTTAAATGTAGCAGAGTTGGAAAAATTCTCCAATGTAGGTTTTTTCCAACTGTATTTCTCTTTGACCCCTGGCTGGTATACCGTTATGCTCTCCTATGACTTTCTTGACATGAAACACATAAGGTTATTTCTCCTTATGCTGTGATATTCTGTGGGAAACGAATTTGTTTTCAGTGCTCACTTTCAATGTCTTTCCCCCTGATTATGCTTGTTAAACTGCTACAATGAAATTAGATATTTGGTATACATTGTGTTGGAGTGGAGACCATTTTTTTGATTCCTGGTATACCATTTATTCTGTCTGCTGCCTGCCTGCTGACCCCTGACTTGTATAATTGTCTCTGCTGTCTGCCTACTGACCCCTGGCTTGTATTATTGTTTGTGGTGTCTGCCGCCTGCCTACTGACTTGTATTATTGTCTGTGCAGTCTGCTTCCTACCTACTGACCCCTGGCTTGAATTGTTGTATGTGGTGTCTGCTTCCTGCTTACTGACCCCTGGCTTGCATTATTGGATGTGGTGTCTGCTTCCTGCCTACTAACCTCTGACTTGTATAATTGTCTATGCTGTTTACTGCCTGCCTACTGACCCCTAGCTTGTATTATTGTATGTGGTGTCTGCGGCCTGCCTACTTACCTCTGGCTTGTATTATAGTCTGTGCTGTCTGCTACCTGCCTACTGACCTCTGACTTGTATTATTGTCTATGCTGTCTGCTGCCTGCCTACTGACCCCTAGCTTGTATTATTGTATGTGGTGTCTGCAGCCTGCCTACTTACCTCTGGCTTGTATTATAGTCTGTGCTGTCTGCTACCTGCCTACTGACATTTTACTTGTATTATTGTCTGTGCTGTCTGCTTCCTGCCTACTGACCCCTGGCTTGTATTATTGTCTGTGCTGTCTGCTTCCTGCTTACTGACCCCTGGCTTGCATTATTGGATGTGGTGTCTGCTTCCTGCCTACTAACCTCTGACTTGTATAATTGTCTATGCTGTTTACTGCCTGCCTACTGACCCCTAGCTTGTATTATTGTATGTGGTGTCTGCGGCCTGCCTACTTACCTCTGGCTTGTATTATAGTCTGTGCTGTCTGCTACCTGCCTACTGACATTTGACTTGTATTATTGTCTGTGCTGTCTGCTGCCTGCCTACTGAAATGTAAAAAAAAAATGTAAAGTGATTATTAAGGTAATTTCTTCCAAGTACATGACTTCATTTATTTTTCATTTTTATTTTTAATGAAATGGCAAGATATAATTTTAGTCTGGTTAGTACGGCATAGAGATAAAGCCAAGATTATAATATTAAAGTGGAAAAAAAATAAAAATGAAAGATTATCGTTCTACGAAGGTTTGTTATTCCGCTGGAAAAATGGGTCAGTGCTTGCTACAGTGCATTCTTAAAATCCAGTTTGCCTTGTAAATAAATGAAAGCCTATAGTTGGCAAAACATTTAAATGCTGAAAGAACAAACAAACAAAGCATTTAGGTCAAATACTGCATATCATTGTACATTAACCCCTTTGCACCAGGGTATTTACGACCAAAGCACCAAACCAGCGTCTCTGTGTTCCTGGCCCCGATCACTTTTTGATCGGCAGCCAGGAACATACAAGCAGGGACCCGATCAGGGTCTCTACAGACCCTGTCGGTCCCTGCCAACATCCCGCTATTCTTCGTGACGTTACGTGTGACCTCACGGAGGCGTGCCTTAACTACCAGTATTACTATGGTAACATATTAACTAGGTAATATTTAGTACTAAAAAAGGTACATATTCTATGCTAAGCAAAGAGACTAGCACTGGATTTGTAAAGTTTAAAAAAATCAAACTAACGTATAAAAAATATAAAGAAATTGAGAGAGTTTATACTTATAGTCCCAAGTCATCTTTGTCAATTGGTTCCTAATGTTTCTGTAGAAATGTCCTAAGCCTCACACACCACATTGCACCCTGGCTAGATCTGGGCTTTGGACTGGGTGGATGGTGTATGGTGGTCAAATTTTTCACCTCAATCCCTGTATTACTGTCCCTAGCTAGATCCATAGGATTGGAAAAGATGCAAGTCCCTCCTAGATTCACACACTCCAGTCCCCAAGCCTGAAATTGGATACACTGGCTTTGGCCATGCTGCAAAAAACACACAAACAAGTTACATTGCTAAAAGTGGTAAAACTAAAAGTTTATAACTTAGTGAATTATGGTCATTAAAGCACAAATATTACATCAAAATGTTCCTAATTAATGTCCATTACAGTGCTGCAAGTACTGTGATATTGGCTACATAATTTTAATCCTCTTCTCATACTTGTAAAGTTGGCAACAAATGAATAAACATTATAGAAGTGAGAGATTTTGATTATTTCATCAAGTCTCCCCTAATATCTAGTGGGCACACAGAGCAGTCTGTATCTATAGCACAGCATCTATTGGGGCCAACAGATATTGAATACCTGACTCCAAAATCTAGAATACCGGTGGGTTTCTAAAATCTAGAATACTTGTGGACTATGACTGTTGCAATATAAAATATTAGGGGCGGAAATCGATGTTTACAAGTTATTTTATAAGGAAGTAGCCTTTGTGATGTAGAAAAGGTCATTCATAACAATACTTACAAACCAAAACATACATGCAGTTGCCTTTCAATGCGTCAATGTAGGCTACTTCAGTGCCATTTTATTCCTGCTATTATTCTACATATGTGAAGCGTCAGCTTATTATACAACACTGTACAAGATGTGATAAAAGAGTGAGTGTTCCCAGTGGTACAAGCTGAAGGCTCTGTCTCTATATAGTCTGTTTCACAGGATGTATCATTCAATTCACATGATATATAAATATTTTTTATATTTATGTTATCACTGCCTGATGATTGGTCATTTGGGGGTCCGTTGTAATACAATGCAGTAATTCACAGTGTTCCCTTGCTAATATTAGAAAACTAGAAATGTTGAATGTGTCAGCAGATTAGAACAAAGTGGCCCCTCTAGTCTGCCCAATTTCTGATTAATTTAAAATAAATTTGAAAAAATCTCAATACTTTCATTAGTCCCTGACCTTATCTTGTATCTAGCATAGCCTTATGCCTTTCCCATACACCTTCACTGTATTGACCCCTACCACTTCTACTGGAAGACTATTCCATGCATCCACTGTCCTGATATTACTTTTAAATCGTTGCCCCTCTAATTTAAGACTACGTCCTCTAGTTGTGGCAGTTTTTCTTCTTTTAAATATACTCTCCTCCTTTACTGTGTTGATTCCCTTTATGTATTTAAATATTCTGATCATATCCTCTCGGTCTCGTCTTTCTTCCAAGCTATACATTCTTCAAAGGTTTGCTGTACTATTTATGTTTTCTGTTTTGGCGTGTGCCGTTCCTGTCATTTATTTGCATGTGATAAAACCTTGTCAATATCCATATGCTCGGTTATAGTCATATGATATGCCATACTGTGCAAACATATTAGGCAGGTGAAGAAATGCTACCAAGTAAGAATGCTTTCAAAAATAGACATGTTAATAGTTTATTTTTTTTATCAATTAACTTAATGCAAAGTGTGTGAACAGAAGAAAAATGTAAATTAAATCAATATATGGTGAGACCACCCTTCAAAACATCATCAGGTCTTGTAGGTATACTTGCACATAGTCAGGGATTTTGAAGGCATGGATGGAAGATAAAAACGATTTATAACAAACATGCTAATAATCATCAATGTAATATGTAGGTTAAAACTCAATCATTAACTGAAACTATTGTCACTGGCCTGTCATTTTAAACCGCTAATGGGCGTTCCAGCCACATTTTATTAACATTCCTTAAAAGCCTCAATTGTAAGCCTTCCAGGAAAGTGGCGATGGAGCTAATTAAGGCGGAAATGCAGTGTATAAAAATATTCAGGTGCTGAAAAGTGCATTCGTTTCGGGGGTCTCCTTAAATCGCTGTTTGCCGGAGGTCCCTCTCCAGCATGGAAAAGTGTTGGGATTCACAAAAAGGCACAATTGCCATTGTACATAACAAATTGCAATTGCTCCTTTTCACGCCTTTCCTGACATTTTACAGTGCAGGAGTTTTTATACGTGACCCCCAATGTGTTTGCAGAATTGATAAAACATGCATGGATTAAGAGACAAAAAAATATGTCTTGAATGAAGCTGTGCTGTTTATAGTTTATGACATCACATAGTGACTTGATATTCAAATGAATTATTATCAGGGAGAATGTGTAATTTAAATAGAAAGCCACAATGATGTAATAAACAAGAGACAACAAACACACATTTAAACATAACATACAATTCTGTTAAAACAATACATAGACCATTGTTAAGTTAAACATTCACGGTGCAAAACAGAGTTCCTTTAAGGAGAACCTTAACCCTTTTGTATAATATGTGATAGAAAAATTTATATTATAAAGAATACTGTTATAAAAACTGTTATAAGACAATACTTAGGTAAAGTACAAATGTTGTCATTGTCAGAAAAAGAACCGCGCTCTCTAAATCATGTAGCAAATGTATGGATCAATAAAACCAAGAATAAACAAATGTAGGTGTTTTAAACAGAAATGCCTCAATGTCAGACTATAAACAAAGTGCTAAACTGATGATCAGGATTTCCTCTGTGTATTAATGCCATTTAATTTTAAAACCACGGATCCTTGAAATAGCTGCAGAAGGGTAAATGTAGGTTCCTGATCTTCCAAGCCCCCTAAATACAACAAGTATATATATATATATATGTTTTGTTTTCTGTCCTTTTGTTCATTTTTTGATAAATATTAATATATCTGTCCACTAACGTTCCATCTGATATGTTCAAATAGGTAACATCATCGGATTAGAATTAGAATTTGTTTGTGTAAATAATGATTTCACAAAATGGGAACCAAAAGTCTAGTAATTCCCTAGTTATTTCACACAGTTTCATTTGTATAAGCAGGGAGTGGAGATTCAGATGCAGACGTGATCAATCAGCAAAGGGGTGTAACTAAGTGATTAATCAGAAATGGACCCTATTAAAGTTCTGTAGCTGCATCTTCACACCAAGCCTATGATGAAGTGCCAGAAGACACAAAACGCGTAAGGTGTATTGCCAAGGGATGTTAACTGTACTGCTAATTTACCTGCACATTAAAAAGCCCCTTTGATTTAATCTGGCTTCTGAATTGGCCTATCCGAAGTTACTCCGTATTATAAATAATATATATCTGACCCAAGATTCTACACAACATGTCTGCCCCCTGATACAACTATAGAACCAAAGAGGTTTCAATAAGATACGTTATTTATATTGTTTCATTAAAACATTTCTATTTAAAATGCCTAAACTTTATACAATCTTTCAATTACACAACTAAAATTTTACATGCACCAGTTATCCTTTAAAAAACATTCTACTCCTATTCTATGCATTTGCTTGCAAGTCTGCCTCCTGTAACCAAAGAAAATGTTTTATATTATCTACATCCACATTACCTATATATATATATATATAAAACATTATATATATATATATATATATATATATATATATATATATATAAATAACTATATATATATATATATATATATATATATATATATATATATATATATATATATATATTATGTTTAGGAGATGCAGGGTAATGTTCACTAATACAGTGAACTGTTAACTGAACTGCAGAAATAGAAATCATTAAGAGCCAAGTCTCTTGTGATATCACATGTTTAATGGCACTCATTTTATCAACCTCAATAATGAAGAGAATAAAAGTCTGCGAATCTAAGAATAAAAGTCTGCGAATAATGAAGAGAATAAAAGTCTGCAATTCTAAGGTTTGAACAAGTACAGCCACTGGAACATGTATCAGCTGATCATCTCTCTCTGGGAAATAACAGTGAATTGGAAATGTTAGTTCATTTAAAGGTTTCTCCTATTACCAAACATATCTAGCATACATCTGATGCAGACATCATGCATTCCTTGCTTCCAAAATATTATTGATTTAAAGTACTTTCATTGCAGTGGCTCAGAGACCTGAACCACTGCTCCGATGTGACCTTGTTCTGTTTCTCGCTTCCTGCCAGGAGCTATCGCAGATAAATTCCTGCAATCTAGGCTAATCATTTCTGAGATAAATGGATTAAGAAATTGCATTAGTATAATGAAACTCCTCTAGTTTCATTAACTGGATTTTTGCTTTTCTATTTTTACATTCGAGGTAAAGCTGAATTATAACTTCTCAGTGTCCCAAATCTATTGTAAAACAAGCAATTAAGCCAAAGACAATAAGTAACTGTTTTAATCCAGTGTTTTGATTGTATTTAAGTCAGGGCTTGACAAATCTAATTAGATTTTAGGAGCCAGCCAAAAAATTTAGGAGCCAGACAATCACGCAAGCATACACGCAATTCATAAACACACACGGCTTCTTCACATATATACACACACACACCTACTTTACATATACACATATATCCAAACACCTCACACACACATCTACTTTACATATACACATATATCCAAACACCTCACACACACCTACTTTACATATACACATATATCCAAACACCTCACACACATCTACTTTACATATGCACATAAATACAAACACCTCACACACACCTACTTTACATATACACATATATCCAAACACCTCACACACACCTACTTTACATATACACATATATCCAAACACCTCACACACACCTACTTTACATATACACATATATCCAAACACCTCACACACACCTACTTTATATATACACATATATCCAAACACCTCACACACACCTACTTTACATATACACATATATTCAGACACACCTCACACACACCTACTTTACATATACACATATATACAGACACCTCACATACACCTACTTTACATATACACATATATACAAACACCTCACACACACCTACTTTACATATACACATATATACAAACACCTCACACACACCTACTTTACATATACACATATATACAAACACCTCACACACACCTACTTTACATATATCCATATATACAAACACCTCACACACACCTACTTTACATATACCCATATATACAAACACCTCACACACACCTACTTTACATATACCCATATATACAAACACCTCACACACACCTACTTTACATATATCCATATATACAAACACCTCACACACACCTACTTTACATATACACATATATACAAACACCTCACACACACCTACTTTACATATATCCATATATACAAACACCTCACACACACCTACTTTACATATACCCATATATACAAACACCTCACACACACCTACTTTACATATACCCATATATACAAACACCTCACACACACCTACTTTACATATACCCATATATACAAACACCTCACACACACCTACTTTACATATACACATATATACAAACACCTCACACACACCTACTTTACATATACACATATATACAAACACCTCACACACACCTACTTTACATATATCCATATATACAAACACCTCACACACACCTACTTTACATATACACATATATACAAACACCTCACACACACCTACTTTACATATACACATATATACAAACACACACCCACCTCACACAGTCTTTTCTTGATGTGTCCCCACGTGACGACCCCCGGCACTCAGACACGCGTTGCGCGAGGGGGCGGAGCTTGCAGTATGTGCTATACGCACAGACTTTACCCCCTCGCGCTACGAAAAAAGAAAAAAACATCGGATGGCAGCGGCAAGGGGACAGGGAGGGTAACTTCACCCAGGCGCCAGGTCTCATTTCCTGGTCGCCATGGCGACCTGGCGCCTGGGGTTTGTCGAGCCCTGATTTAAGTGTTGCATAGTTCAATGTTGTAAAAGTTCCAGTGTTCTGACATTTCCTTTGAGAATTCAGATCTTACCACGGAGTGTATCGGGCATGCGTATGATCGCTTCCATCAATGATTAGACAGCTTGGCGGAAATGCAGAGTACCAGCCACCACGCATTTGTGAGCATCTCCGCAAAGTCTGAGATACCAACAACTAGTCTTCGCATGATGTCTCCAGTGGGATGAAATCTGATCGATTAGACTGGGGGGTTAGGGTTATAATGAGGGTAAAGATTAGGGTTAACATTAATTGCTATTTTAAACCCAGGTACAGACATTACACAGCTGTAAGCTACAGAGTTAACCATAAACCTTACCGTTACTCTAACCCTAACCTACTAGAGTTAACCCTTATCCTTACCTTCACTCTATCCCTAATCCCCCTAGTCTAATCTCACAGATTTCATTGTTAAACAGCTTTCAGATCAATACAGATGACAGATTACATGAATTATAATTGGTTGCATGTTGTTTTTCACAAGACAATATACGTTAACTGTTGTGGACGATACTGATTTTCTTTGTAAGAGTCAGATATAACCATTCAGAAGTGTCGGCAGATAAGAACCATTCAGCCCATCTACTCTGCCCGATTTCTACCTACAGAGAAATAATAATACATGACATTCTGCACCCCAGTGTGCTGCTCACCCTATCGGCCTGGAAACAACTCTTAACCAAACCAGGGTTACTGGGCAGTCCATCTCCCCTGCTTTCTCTGTCCGGCAATAGAGATTTCCTCCCAGGTCTTTTGACCTCTTCCTCCTGCACTACACCCCCTTCCCGAGACTGGAACATTACCTACGGGATGATTAGTGTCTAAAATCTTATGCTGACCTCCACACTTCAGGGAAGCCACAAGGCTCCACCTCTATGTCCAACTGAAATATTTCTTCCACTCTCTACCTAAACCGCCGGACGGTGCACCATCCATGACGGCCTTTGAGGAATTATGTATGTCCAAAAATCACCCAACCAAACTAATCTCCACCTTACAACCTCACCTCACACGACTTCAGGCGTCACATAAACCATATTTTTATAGGCAATGGGAAAATGATTGTGGCATCACTTTAACCAACACACAATAGAAAAGGATCACATTACTTGCCCACAAATGTTCACCATCCGTTGTGTAGGAGAATACCTACAAAATATTGACCAGGTGATACAGAGTTCCTGCTCTTTACCAAGCATTCCTGCATACCCCTGAGCTCTGTTGGAGATGTAACATACATAAAGGCAGTTTCCTGCATATATGGTGGGATTACTCCTCCACTAGACAGTTCTGGACTACAATAGCGGCTGTCCTAGATTCCATCACTGATCACCCCATCCCATTCTCCCCCCAGACCTATCTGCTTCACCACAACGACTATTCCACTACTAAATACAAGCATTCACTAACAGTCAAACTGCTGAACGCAGCCAAACTGATAAAACCTAGATTTTGGAAGAGTGTGCCAACAATGAGAGATTGGATAGACTCGGTTGAGGAATTGAGAAACATGGAAGGGCTTCTGTATACAAACCTGGACAAGGGGCTTGCACACCACAAATGCTGGCTTCCATGGTCTCTCTACTGGGAGTCTGAGGAGTGCATCTCAGAGGTCACCACTTCGTCTCCCTAATGAAGCCACATGTATATTTTTTCTTCCCAGATAAATAGATTGAGTTTCCTGGACTGCGGGGGCCTTCTGGCTGGTTCCCCCCGCCTTGTACATTTTCCCCTCTACCTGTATTATGAGCCCCACACATACTGTTTTGAGCTCTTCATCACAAGCTTACGCTTGTCTAAAGTATAAACCTTTAATGTTGACCTGCTACATCAATGTGTTTATCTCTGGTGCTGTGTCTTGTAGTGGTTAGTGGTTGTATTGATGACTTCGAGGCCGTACTGGTGTAGGCAGACTCAATGTCATGGTAGTTTGGAGTTTTAAAGATGGCAAGTTCAGTTTAATAAAAATAAAGTTTAAAAAATGTAACATTTGAACATCTCAGAAGAGACAAAATAAAAGGCGATTTCCGGTAGAGAAGAATTTAGTATGCACTGCAATAATGTGATTACGTGTTTCCAGTCAGTTCATATTGATTTACCCGAAGTTGCCTGGATTTTATTCACTAGAGTAATAACTAAAGATAGAGAAGAAGGATTAAAAAAAGACTTGTGATAACGGATTACGAAACATAACAAATAATCAAGCAACACAAAGATGTGACAAATTTACTAAGGAATAAAAATCTTCAGAGAGTAAAGCAGAATGTTCAAGATTTCAAAGGAGTTAAAGCTCTACATTGTCAACTAGAAATATTCCCTGACATTAAAGCAAAAAACGTGTTACATTGTTCTCACCTGATTCATCTCCTGTTCAGGAAAATTATCCCAGCAGAATACTCCAGTGGTGTTGTTGATTACAGTATAGCACACACAAAAAAGACAAGGGAAATAGAAGTAGTTTAGAAGCAATCAGAAATGTAACAACTGTCTGGGGAAGGAATTAAAGAAAAGAACTACAAAACAACACAGGCAGGCATGACAAGGAAAGGCCAACGTAAGACTGCAAGAGTTGGCAACAACAGATAACAGCCAATCAAGAAAAAATGAGATAGTAACCGTTAGGTGTCTTGAAATATTCTCCTCAGCAGCGGGTCTGGGATCAGTATAGGCCAGTGATGTCAAACGTTTTTGGGCCCGAGTACCCAATTTTTATCTGAAACCTAATTTGCAGACCTCCAAGTGCCAACACACAAATACTCACACACACTCGCATACACTTATACTCATACTCACACACACTTATACTCATACTTACACACATATTCACACACACACACTTATACTTATACTCACACTCACACACACTTATACTCATATACTCATACACACACTTATACTCATACTCATACACACACATACTTATACTGATGCACACACACTTATACTCATACACAAACACACACTCATACTTATACTCATAGTCATATTTATACTCATACACACACTCTTATACTCATACTTACACACATATTCACACACACATACACACTTATACTCATACTCACACACTTGTACTCATACTCACACACACTTATACTCATACTCATACACACACTTATACTCATACTCATACACACACACACTTATACTGATGCACACACACTTATACTCATACACAAACACACACTCATACTTATACTCATACTCATATTTATACTCATACACACACACAGCCAGGTTCACCCCTCACCGCTTGTCTGCTCCATCCAAGAGGAGCAGTCATCAGTGAGTAAAAGACGGGAACCGCCTTCTCCCATTAACCAGGTGCATGTGTGCTATGTGGAGAAGCGTTCAAGTTGGAAAGCAAACGGTTAATTGAATATCGGGCAAAGGAGCAGATGAACGGCGGCACCCGTCTTATACCCACTGATGACTGCTCCTCTCAGACAGAGCAGACAAGCAGTGAAAGCTGAACCTAGCCACGTGCCACAACAGAGGGCTCGGCGTGCCAGTTGCGTCCCATGCTCCATAAGTTCGCCACCGCTGGGATAGGCAGTACCATTGTTCAAGGTGGAGATTTACTGGGCTTTGTGATGGAGAGTGTAAGGATGTTCTATGGACCTTATCATGTTATAGAGACATGCCTAGCCATGTCTGTTATCATTGTTGCTTTATACCCAATGATCGTCAGGCTGTTCATGTATAAGAAGGTTCAGCATTCAGTGCAGGGAAGCACATTCACACAACAACAACATGTATAAATAAAAGGAATTCTGTATTCAAAACTAATAAAATCAAGAGCCGGCAGAGCTGTCTGTTTAGCAGGCGGAACAAGCAGCAGAAGCTTATGCTTTTCCCTTTCATGGCACTTACTCATAGAGTCAACAAGGACAGGGAGTGAAGAAGATGTTTGATATTTTCAATCTCCAGAGTCACAGGCACAGTACGCATCTCGTGCTGTATTCCGCCCTGCCGACACTTCAATTTCAAATAGTTGTGAAAAAAATATGTCTGTCTTATAAGTGCTTCCCTGATGTGAATGCTGATCTGTCCCTGCTCTCCAGTATCATAGGAAATGGTAAAGATATTTGAACAGGGTACAGTTGTGCTTTCAGAATATGGGACATGGTTTCAAAACTATGTAGGGTCAATTTTTAAATGTGGTGCTGATGGAATCGCCATATTGGCAGATGTTCAGGATTTACAGAACGTGCTTTCAGTTTACAGTGTGTACTCAACGGACAATATGCTAGTGAGTTTGTGTTGTTATTCATAGCCACTCTTGTATGTCATACTTTGTGAATGAAATTAAGATTAAAGGTCCCTGGCCATGGATGTGTTGCTAGTTTGATTTTTGAGACACATGGTATGATGAACTGTTTAAAGAACTATACTGAGTAATCACCATGGAAACAAATACTATGTTCATGCCAATCATTGAAACCTATAGCGATTTGGCAAGCTTAAAACTGCATGGTGTACTTGACATTGTGGTCCCAAGACCCACTTTTTGGTTCATATCATCAGTGTCCTTGTTAGAAAAACAGGGTGCACCTATGTGATCCAGTCTGTTCAAGCCATTTCTCATGGTTATCTATTGCTCTCAGACACCAGAGAATCTTAGACAATGGTTTAAAGATTCCACAGAAGAGACACGTGACTGATAAGGAGAGAAGATCTGACTCACAGGCATCTAACATTAATTCCTTAACGACACTGCAGACAACAAACGTTCCCATTTGTTACCACAGGTGTTATGCAAAGGGTTAACAAATGAATGTTTGCCCCTTGCTTCTGATCCTGACACACAAGTTGGGATTAAGGTTTAACATAACGTAGCTGTACTGCAACAGGTATCGGGAAAATCTGGTCTTTAAAGAAGCCTGTTTCTGGAATATTTTACTAAGTCAGCTTTGGCAGTGAGGAGGAAGGATGTGCTATGCTGACATAAGACTATAGTCTAAAAACCTAACTAATGGGGGGGAAAACACATAAGGTTTGATTGTTAGTGTAATTAAATCTCTTGCTAAACAAATGTGCAATAACCTTGGTTATAATTACAAATTCAGGTTACCAGGCAGCCAGGCTGACCTCCTGGGTTTGAAGGGCAACTGTAGGCAAATAATTCAGTTATGTTCAATTGAACGATTGCATCAAGTGTAGACACTTTAAACTGAATTGCTTTAATGAACGAAAAATGTATTAAATTGATTATATTGGGTCAGATCTTCCTTTATACACTTGATACATTCTTCTTGTTATTTTTCCCTACACTTCTCCTTTAAGTGGGAGAACATATACAGCAATCAGTTCCCTGTGTACACAACACTCTGTAAGTAATATTATTTAAAAAAGGATAGATGTATTTTTTTTATTTGTTACCAAGTATGTCCAGTGTGACCTGCTATACAAACTGCATGGTTTCTTCCAGTCATTCAGTTATTTTATTTAGTATGCACATCTATGCTCTTAGGACTGATTTAATGCTCTGAAAAAGATCCCTTGCCTTATATTCAAGTTCGTCTTGATAATCAGACCTAAAATATAGGTGATTATTAGACAAAGATCCAGGTGGACTGCAGAACTGCCAGGGATCTGGATTCTCCTAGTAGGCGGCTGGTGGATGTCTGTGGTTGTGCACAGACATTAGCAAATGATGCCTGACACTTCCATGTGACCTGATAGAAGTATCAGGTAGCAACAGAGGATGTCTGTGCGCACAGAGTGGCACACAGACATCCTCCAGCTGCCCCCCTACACACTAGGAAGACGCAGTGGCAAGTGTGGAGGCATTTTACACTTGCATGTAGGAATTACGTATTGTATGTATTTATTTGGATTATATCAGTTGTAGTTTTGTAACATAAATCCTTGATGTGACTTCTGGGTAGAGATAGCTGTGATGACAAAACAGCCTTGAAAGTAAATGCTTTTTACTAAACTATCATTGCAAAGATTTGTTTGATAAAATCAAGAAAATGGACATGAGTATGTTTATCACATTTATATGATTACTCATAAGACTTACTCATTTCTAAGAATGAAAAACCACAGTATTGTCAAAGAATGCCCTTCCTATCATCCATTTAGTGATGTCACAGGAACTAGAGATCAAGGCTCAGAGGTGCCTCACTTTTTTGCAACTTAATATAAATCTATCTTCTTACATAATAATAACAAAGTATTTAACTAGAAAGGGTACACTGAGAAAAGATCTGGTTTTCAAGTGTTAAAAGTAATATCAGTATTACTTTACCGGTAGTGTCGTGGATGCATGGAAGTGATAGAAGGTGAAGGTGTTTAAGCAGGTGTACAATAGGTATAGGATAAGGCCAAGGACTAATGCAAGTGTTCAGACTTTTTTTTAGGCTTGTCTGCCAACATATTCAATCCTAGTGATTTTACTTTTTCCTAACGTCATGTCAATTTATCTACATTGGGAGGATGAATTTTAAGTCAGCTGCACCAGAAATTAAACCTGCAGCACTGAGGGTTGACCAGATTCTCCAAATAGTGCATTTGCCCACTGATATTCATTCTACTCTCGGTGTTCCAATCCTACTGGATTATGTAGTCTAGATGGGTCTGATGCTCTACGTGCACCCTTGTGTATAGATCTACTCAGTGCTGTATTTACCGTGAAGGGTGGCAAATTTTGGGGGGCGGCAGCGCCCCCCAGCACTGAATTTAAAAAAAAAAAAATCCGCCCTTTTAAATAAATAAAAAAAAGACCGCGCTTGCAGGCAGAGACGGAGGTGAGAGGGTATCGGAAGATGCCCTCCTATCATTGCTGCCTGCCGGCAGGCTGCACAAGATGCCGAACAGGCAGCAAAGAGAAACCTCCGTGCTGCCTGTTCAGCTTCCCGTGCATTGTGACACGGAAGTGCGGACAGTCACGTGACTGGCGAGTTGACGTCATACGTGCGCCCGGGTCATGTGACCTGTCGGCACAACCGCCTGGGAGCCGAACAGGCAGCATGGAGGAGACCATGCTGCCTGCCACTAGCCACCAGGGAAAATGTAAGTGCTGGGGAGATGGGGGGCAAATTAGCAGGGGCATATTAAATGGCAAATAACACTGGCATATTATTGGGAAATTGGCTGGGGCATATTAAATGGCAAATAACACTGGCATATTATTGGGCAAATTGGCAGGGGCATATTAAATGGCAAATAACACTGGCATATTATTGGGCAAATAAGCTGGGGAATATTATGGGCAAATAATATTGTCAATGTGTATGTAATGGGGTGATAGAGGCATGTAAATGGGGTGATGGGGCATGTCTTTAGTGTGCAACGTTGAACATGGGTCATGTAGTGTGCATCGTGGGTAGGGGGGGTGCCCAAAATGTATCTGCCTAGGGCAGCACAAAACCAAGATACACCACTGGATCTACTAATTAATTGTATAGAGGTCTGTTTAAGCCTGATCCATGTTTTTACTGCACAGAAATTCAGATATAGCCAAGGTGTTTGTATCTGTTTCCTAACTTGAACCAATGCTTGTTATCCATTTCTTAGCATTCTATTATTTTATAATGTTTTGGAGTATTCTTCCAGAACTTGGCTGCATTCCACCTGACGTGGGTGGTTACTTCTCTTTGTCCACCTTAGAAAGGCTTCATTTGTACTATTCTGATGTCGTTAAAGGAAATCTGTGCAAAGAAGGAATGAGTACCTGTGTATTGATGTACTATATCAAGATAGGCTTATGTTCAGAACAGTAGCACACATAAAATATTATCAAGGTTCTCAGTGGAGATCCATCCTAACTAATAGCTGGGGAATCACACTGTCAACCTGTGCCTCTGGCAGTTGTCATATACAGAAGAAAAAAGTCAGCAGTGCCAATAAAAATGCATGACATCAAATTCCAGTAGAGAATTGTAGGAAAGTAAGAGATTATATGATTTATTTATTTTTTTACAATAGGTATTGCCATATGGTTCTTAGGTAAATGCTTTTTTTTTTTTTATTAGTAGCAATATTTGGAATGGGTGTGGTCCTTCAAAGGGTATTTGTTCAAGAAGAAAAGCACATGGGTGATTCCTCATGGCATTTGTAATATGCCCCCCCCCCCCCCCCCCTGCCCTGCCCCAAAAAAACTAAACTTTTCTATGGTCTGCATCCCAACACACTAAAACTTTGTCCAATGTGGATCTAGATTGTAAAAAATACATAAAAATATAAATGATCTCACAAAGATATATCAAAAACAATGACAATATATTAAATAATTTTGCCCAAATGCCTAGTTTTAGAGGGGCTCATTGAAACCTTGTAGGAGAGGTATTTTACAAACAGAGACCCATAAAAAGAAAAATCTAAAGCATTCTGAACAATGTAAGGTTAATCTCTGTATGAAAACAATCACAGTGCAGTGCAAATGTAGAAACAGCGCCCCCACAAGGTGGTAAGGTGTTGAAGAACACTGCAACTAAAAGACTCATTTTGCATTGTATTAAGTGGACAGTGAGATAATGAGCTTAATTTACATTAATGTGTGTTATCCAAAATGATCCATTACCCAAATTTTTTTTTTCAGTTTTTGCAAGTTGCACATTCCACACACACTTGTCAGAATGCAAATCCACAACAGTTTCCAGTGTCCAGCCCCCTTAAGCTGTGATATAGCCTTTCCATGCATGCTTAGATTTCCCCACGCCCACCAACGGTAATGCAATGGCATAGGTGCAGGCCTGACATGCTGATGGAAGGTTTCCAATGATGCCTCATATTGAGCTACATCACAGTAAAAGTAATTTCTCTGTAGAGTATTTGCATTGATATTACTGTATTCCATGAGTGCTGAGAGGCTTTAATATATCTTATTGGTGAAAATGACCCATTATCTGAAATGACCCAATATCCAAAATACTTCTGGTCCCAAGCATTTTGGATGAGGGATACTCAACCTGTACTGATGTAATAAGACTAGGAATGAATGTTACCAGCAGTGATTTATCGTTACACTTAATGAAGGCCATACATTTTTTTCTTACTTATCGTATATTAGAGTAATATGTCTTAAAATGATAAAGCCTGTAACAAACAGGAAGCCAGTGTTTTGGTAGAAGCGGATGCTAATTGGCACTGTATTCTCATGAAGATGTGTAAATTCATTGCCTTATTAGCATGCCAAGGAGATGTCTGTAATCCTTTTTAATTAGTTACAGACCGAGTGCACATCCTGTATGTCTAAAAATATGTGTAAGGCTGATAAGGTTCTGCTACTGTGCTTTTTTTTTAAACATTTCTTTGTTGCATTTTGTTCCCTATTAAAATCTTTCATGTCAAAACCGACATTTGATGCCAAAGAAGTAGCTGGTTTTTGTATTCAAATTGATTGCAAATTGTGCACTATGGAATTGGGAACTGGCCCATAGGGGCCCAGATTTTGGGTGCACAGACCCAGGATCCAACAAATGAAGCTGAAGATCAGTTGATATGGAGTTATTCTTGGAGGTGAAACATGAGAGAGCACATACTGAGACCATGCAGAGTTCCTTAGAGCTGAGCTCTGTGTGAGATGATTGAAAGCATCATCAGTATACTGGACAGGATCCATGTGGGAATGAGATATAGCCCTTCTCTGGGAGTGCTGGCCATTACTGGACAGGCACCTATTTCAAAATCACTGAGGAACTTAAGGGAAATGTTTAATTCTCTGGCAGACGAGTACTGGAACCCAAAATCGTTTTTACTGTGAATGTAGAGAATAAAAAATTATTGGAAATTATCTATACATTGTGCAAATGCCTAAATTAGGAGATAAATGTGTTTTAAATGTGTCTGTGGAGTGTCCTGCTTATGACATCACTTGTGGCTTGATATGCAAATTATACATCTGTCACTGAAAACCAGTTCACTTGCATATCAAGCCACAGGTGATGTCATAAGCAGGACACTCCACAGACACATTTAAAACACATTTATCTCCTAATTTAGGCATTGGCTTGCAATTTAACACACTGTATAGATCATTTTTTAATATTTTTTTATTCTGCACATTCCCAGGAAAAACAATGTGTAGGTGATACAACCCCTTTAAATATCAGTTCCAGTAGTTAAAATGACCTGAATGAGATGGGATTTTCAAACTTGAGGCCAAAGTAGCTGAGTTGGAAAAATTCTCCTGTTCAGCTGCATTGGAGAATTTTTCCAGCTCGGATACATTGGTTTTAAAATGTAAATTCCATCTTTTTGGTACCACTGTGATATCCTTTTCCATATCACATTCTCAGTTGTATTTATTAAAAGCCAACAGCTCCAGTTACATGGAAACTCATTGGAACCTGGGTTGCACCAGCACTTACAACTCCATACGATCTGTTCACTAAAATATGAGATTGGAGGTCGAGACTAGTGCTAATCTCGACCTCCAAACTTGGTAAGACTTACTCCACTATAGGATGCAAACGGTAATCACTAAGATTTTTGTTAGGTTGAGATGAGGTATGCCGAGGATGCCAAACTTAGAAAAACCCAGAGCAGTTTGACTGTAACGATCTGTGTGGAACTGGGGTGAACTCAGAGGTCGACTTTGACTTAGTCTCAAAGTGAAAGTCAACCTCCAAAATCGACCTCCTTGTGCTAATCTCGAATGTTAGTGATTAGACCACCATGGCTGAAGAGGGATTAAATCCAAAGTTTTTTTTTAAACCAATAATAATTTGATTTTGCCAATTTAATCATTGTTCCTGTTACCTTGCTTTTGCATGTTGTTTACAAGATAGCACTATAAAGTACATAGTAAAAGACTTGCCTCCATCAAGTTCAACCCTTTTCCCATTCCATGTTTACCGATGTTGGTCCAAAAGAAAGCAAATTTTAAAAAAACCTTGTTTCAGCAATTTCAAATTTTGCTTTCAGTGTACAAATTCCTTTTTGACTCCAATGGCAATCAGATTTCTGCTTGGATCAACAGGTAGATGAGAAACCAAGCACTAGAAGTGCCTTCAGCAGACATTCCCCATTGTTAAAGGGACAGTCTAGTCCCTAAACTTTGGTGCAAGTTGAAGACTACTGCTTGTATAGTGCACAGGTTTTTTTTACAGTATAGTTTGATGCAGGCATTCTGCACAAATCACATTTTTAATATTTTACTCAAGCCCTCCCCCAGTGATTATTCTGCATGTATAATATAGGTGCTGCAGCACTGATTATATAGACATTGAACATATAGGGTTTTGTTTCATTTATTCACTTCCTGTGCTTCTCGAATAGAATGCATTGTGTGGAATGTGATAAACTTGTACATAGTAGGCTTAACAGGGCAACACATTGTCTGTTGACATCATCAGAAAAGAAATTGCCTTAATTGGAATGAAATTATTCTTTTACTCAGCTAGTGTGGGTAGTCCTGGTTCCTTGCAAACTGCTGTAATTTCACAAATTCATCTAACTGTAAGATTTTTATATTTTAAGCAATGCAAAATGTAAAACATGCATGTACTTTGAAAGCACAGAAATATGCGTTAACATTTGGAAGATTCATTTTGGGCACCAGACAAGACAAATAAAAATGACTTTTACAAAAGTGAATAAGCCAAAACCAACCGTAATTTAATATTAGTTTTTTTTTAATGGTATTTTAGATTATATTCCCTAAACACATGAGGTGAATGACTGTATTTTCCATGTATTTCCCCTTTGTTTACATCAGCCACTGACTATATCTTTTTGGGGATTGTGTTAACCATGGTATTATTTTAATATTTACTGTTTTGTGTTCCATTTCAGATAGCCATGAATGCCGCTGTAGTTTTTTGTTTGTTTGTTTGTTTTTTTACTAAGAAAACACTTTGTAAATTCTAAGGGATTCAGGCCATCTACAGAGACCCCTTTCATTGGATTTTGCTACAGCAAAGAAATTGATATATTGAAGTATTAGCAAACTCATTGAGGGTTACAACTGTGGAGAGTTTATATAATTTAAAAGATTAAAATAAAATATCTTTTTAGCAGGGATAAAAATAATGGGGCCTATCCACTTGCAAAAATCAGACATTATATGTTTATTTTTCAGCTCAGCTATTAATTAATGCCCGAGTTTTGCAAGTCAATAGGCCCCATTATTTTTCTAATGCCTCTAAATCTTAAGATCCCTGCTAAAAATAATTCTATTTTCTTTTTCTACTGATTGCATTTCTTTGCTTATTCATAGAACTAAAAAAAAAAAAAAATTTCATTACTTCATTGTTTATCTTAATTCTAAGGTGTTATCTGTTTCCACCACATGATGGCGCTAACAAGGCCCTAACCTGCTTCTTCTTCTAAGATCTGTTGATCACATTAAAATACATCTCAGCTGGTTAGACGAGAGCCTCATACAGTGACAATGTAGCAGATCTTATGTAACAAGAAAGTGCTGATAATAACCAAAACTCATGCATTTATTCATACAGTGCGTATTGTTTACAATGCTATTAAAATGTACAGTGTAATGAGAAAACAGCAAGAACACACTTTTTACATTGCCTAATCTCAACTACTAACGGTGTCTTTGAAGAATGATTGTGTCGCCACATGCAAAGTAGTGTTAAATGGAAGTCAGGCGACACTCACTCAAAGACTAGTCATCGGAACTGAAGCATGGGGAGATTTGAATATGAACGCACAGGCCCAGCAGGCAATGTGTTCCCTTTCAATAAGTGACAGAATATCTGAGCAAAAATACATGTCACCTGTGGATAAAACGACCCAACTCTCTGATTAGTCCTCCCCAGCTAGCCTTCCGCAGGCAGTATTGTTAGGTGAAACGGGTGAGATGATCATGTTATACTGTGGGGCAAAGAGGGGACCTACATAGGCATCAGTTGGATGGTCAGTCCCCAGAGTGGAATATGGGGCTTTGGCCTCTATATGTAAAGCATGAAGACTTGGTCAATAGGTATAGTTGTTGTTTGGCTAAGTATTAGAATGCGGACAATGTGTGAGTGAAGCCATTTTGATGTTGGTGTGCTAGTTGGAACAAACACCTGACCTGGGATTTGGCAAGAGGCAGTTCTATCAATGACAATCATTCTTTAGAAGACCTGTATCTCTTAACGCCACACCAGGTTCCAATCCCGTGAGCGAAAAGGAAGAAGCAAATATATGGAGCACATTGATCATTAAAACTGGACAATTGAAGACTGGTAAAATGACACCTGGTCTGACACACATCAGGTCTATTAAAATAAATCATGCAAATAGCACAACATGCCAAATCCGTAACACATGGGGTTCAGGATGATAATAGACCCTGAGCGCCCAAGTTGAGGGGGCTACAATGCAGGGGTGGAGACAGTTCCTTGTGCTGGTAACTGCACTTATCTGCTAGTTTGAGGCACAAGATTTGTGCAGCCACATCCGGATGCCCTGTGGAGGCAGCTGATCTATCCAGCATAACATGGCTAGGACTGGAGAAACCCCTGACAGAAAGCAGGATGTTGCAGGCTAGGACAGAAGACAGAGCAAGCAGAGCAAAAGCAGAAAAGCAACTAAGACAGAACAGAACTGAATACAGAGTACAGGGCTAAGGACAGACTAGAGCAGGACAGATGAGAAACCAATAATGTAGGGAACCGACAAATGGCATAGATACAGAACTTAAAGGAACAGGGACCTATATAACTAGGACTGCATACAAAGGAACAAACATAAATACAGGAACTAGCCTAACACTAAACATAATGACAGGCAGAAAGGAAAACCAGAAATAGATCAGAACAGAGAACAAGGGAAACATGGAAAAAAGGTCAGGAATGAGCATAAATAATAAACCAGAAAGCAAAGCAAGAAGGATACTGATATACCTGGATACAAGTTGGATGAGCCAGCACTTGGGTGAATGGTTACAAAATCATTGTAGCCGGCCTTATGCACTGCATTAGGGCAACACATTTATTTTCGAATGGATACTTTCAGCATAAAAATACACATTGTCACAAAGCATATAAACATACAAAATGAAGAGCATTTCTCAGGTCTTAAATTGCTGCAAATCCATACCTTAATGCATAGATCGGGGGCGTCCAACATGCAGGCTACGGGTCAAAATCGCTTTTAGCTTGAAACGCGTCAAGCCTGCTGTGTGCAGGCCCTGAATCCTTTTCACTGTGTGGACACAATACATTTTTATCATTTTTTTGCAAGTATGGGATTACTCAAATGGAGCCCCTCTGATAATAAGGCATGGCCTGCCTGACTTAACTACCCATGTACACATTAGCCGAAAAATATGAAGTGTTGTTTCAATAAAAGTTGATTTAAACAGTTTTGGACTGCTTTTACATCACTGCAAAATAACTAGACATTTTTTTCTATGACTTACAGACAAAAGAAATACACTGTCTACTATTTGTGTAGATATTATATATGTTGGTTAAATCTACAGGGACATTGAAGCTGGCAGTAACATATATTAGATTGTCAAGTTAGTTACACATGGAATGAATTTATAGTGCACTTGCATACCACTGAAAAGAACCACTTTAAACTCTACTCAGCAGCGAGGGACATCCTGGCATTTTGTGCAAAATAATACCAACATGAAATACTTTATAAAGAATAAGTTCAAAAATATAGATTTAATAAGTCAGAAAGTTTTGACCTTGGGCTGCACATTCTTTTCAAATAATGACTTGTATATTAAGGGGTCGTGTACCCATGTTTTATTTTTTCTGCTATATTGCCTACACATCTTATTTCAATGGAATTAATTGTAGAACTTTCTAACTATCATTTCTTAGCTGACATATTTGTATTTTTTCCCCTTTTTTAAATAAAATCTTGTCTACCGTGTGGCTGTAGATTTTGGGTTTCAGGGGAGCTATAGCTGCTTTGTCTTTCAGTTTGAAATTCCTGTCTCAATTCTCTTTAATTCTCTCTTTATTGAGTAGACTCTTTAGTTTTTTTTTACAGGAACACGGGTGATCTGCTATATTTTCAATAGACATTATAGAAGTTTTGGGATCTCTGACCATTTTCAGATCTAAAAGTTACCATTTAGCAATGATGTCATCTTCATCAAACGAAAATCTGCCTTTAATTTGCACACACAGTTCTACTTGGAATTTCAAACAATTATTTCTAAACCTTACACTAGTATTACTAGAAAGAGGTTCCTGATCTAAAAAGGGCCATTGTGCTTTTAAGGAATATCTTCTGTACGTTTATGATTCACATTGTTGCTGGGGTCAAGTTCTCTTCTTTAATAAAGGAACCAGTTATGGTTTTATATTCTGCCAGTCCCATTGAATACAACTTTTTCAATCTAAAATGCTTTTCATTTGAATGCAAGTTTACAAGCATTTCCCTTTAGCAGAACGTATTGTAGGAAAATGTTTTTTGTTCCACGGTTGGTTAGCGTCTCGTGTTTTATCAATTAAGACTGAAAAAAGAGCACTAGACCTTCCCATTGTTCTAGAATTATACTTATTACATTTTCTCTGGATAGCCACATGGTTTGATGTTAAAGGACAACTGTAGAAAAATATGAACTTATGTTTAGTTGAGAGATGGTATCAAGTGAGGATGATTTATAAAGAAATTCTGAAATGATAGAATACAAATAAAGTAACTTAGTGAGCATTCTTTGCTCTGTATGGTTCTCTCAGGGGGCAGACATCTTGTTTAGAATCTTGGGTCAGATCTTCCCTCACCTTGGTACAGATGAAGAAAGATCTGGCCCATCTGACCAAAGATTCTAAACAAAATGTCTTCCTCCTGGTAGAGCTGTTTGGAGCAAACAGGGCTCAATAAGGTACTTTAATTATATTCTTTCATTACAGCAGTTATATATAAAAACCCTACACTTGATGCAATCTTTCAATTAAACATAACTTTATTTTTTGCCACAGTTGTCCTTTAAGTTGAAAGAGACTCTAGATATGACATAGCATCTTTTAGTAACTTTTCCAATCCACTTGTCTTTCCTTTCATTGTAGATCAGTTGTTGCTCCCAAATCCAATGATATTGTTGACAATGGATGTGCCTGACACGTCCTGCAGGGAAACGAGCGGTTTTCACAATTAACGATTGTGAAAACTGCTGTGACGGTGCTGCTCTATTGCCTCGATGTCAAGGCAATAGCCAGCACTGAAATTCTGGCTCTGGGGTACCCACGATCGCTCCACGGAGTGATCGTTGGTGCCATATTGCAGGAGCAGCATGCCCTCTTGTGGTCTGAGCTTCGGAAGTGAAAAAAAAAATCACTTCTGATGCTGAATATGTTGCTTGACTGCCCCTAGAAGCAGTCAGCAACATTGCAATGAAAAAAAAGACTTCATTAGCTTAAATCTAAGGTTAGGGTTAGAATAGCAGCTAGGGTTACAATTAAATTAGGGTTAGCATAAGGGATAGGGTTACAATTAAATAAAAATATATTAAGTGTTAGAGTTTGAGTTAAATTTAGGGTTAGGGTTAAATTTAGGGTTTGGGTTGAGGTCAAAAGGTCAATAAAGGAAAGAAAATGCAGAAAAACATGGAAACAAGCATATTTCTGAACTCGGGACTACATTTGGTAACTATTTAGACGGGGTCTTTTTTAATGATTGTATTTGTGTAAATTATATTTTAGGTCAAATTTAGAAAAAGTGTTTTTTTTCCCATAAATTATAATAAATTATAAGATTTTATGAACATAATGGTATCTAATGAAAGCCCTTCTTATGACAATAACATTACGGGGGAAGGGGCGAGAGACTCTACAGGGGGAAGGTGGGGAGAGACACTACAGGGGGAAGGAGACACTACAGGGGGAAGGGGGGAGGAGACACTACAGGGGGAAGAGGAAGGGGGGAGGAGACACTACAGGGGGAAGGGGGGAGGAGACACTACAGGGGGAAGGGGAAGGGGGGAGGAGACACTACAGGGGAAGGGGAGAGGAGACATAGACACTGCAGGGGAAGGGGGAGGGTGAGAGAGACACTACAGGGGGAAGGGTGAGTGAGAGACATTACAGGGGGAAGGTGAGAGAGACACTACAGTGGGGAGGGTGTGAGAGAGACATTACAGGGGGAAGGGGGGAGAGTGAGAGAGACTCTACAGGGGGCGGGGATGGAGAGAGAGACAGTACAGAAAGGACAGAGAGAGAGATGCTACAGAAATGAGAGAGACGCTACAGAAATTAGAGCGAGAGAGATGCCACAGAAATGAGAGCGAGAGAGATGCTATAGAAATGAGAGAGAGACACTACAGAAATGAGACAGAGAGAGAGAGAGAGAGACACTACAGAAATGAGAGAGAGAGAGAGAGAGAGACACTACAGAAATGAGAGAGAGAGAGAGAGAGAGAGAGAGACGCTACAGAAATGAGAGAGAGAGAGAGAGAGACGCTACAGAAATGAGAGAGAGATGCTACAGAAATTAGAGAGAGAGAGAGAGATGTTACAGAAATTAGAGAGAGATGCTACAGAAATGAGAGAGAGAGACACTACAGAAATGAGAGAGAGAGATGCTACAGAAATGAGAGAGAGAGACGCTACAGAAGAGAGAGAGAAGCTACAGAAAAATTAAATTGACATTTAGTATATTGTTTCTCGTATGTTTGGGATGACAAGACTCATGATGTAAAAGAGAATTAACAGTCACTGGCATCCTGTATAGTTTGCATGACAGTTGTGTATCATCACAGTATATAATCATGCATAAATTCAATTTGGTCTGTATTATAGGGCATGGTAAATGTAAGGCCTCTAAATGATTCATTGACATTATTCTGGCAAACCAACAGTTCTTCCAAAATGCCTCTCCAAAACATGACCGCATCGTCAATAAAGCCTTGACTTTCGGAAAAAATGTATTGTTGTTCAAAATAACCTACATTTGTATTTGGCAAATTAAAAACCAAACTTGTCCTCCATGGCAATTCCGTCAATTGCCATATAATATTTCTCTCCAAATTTAAAGTAATTGTTCATAAAGATATACGTCAAACATTCAACTTGTTGCATCAGGGTCAATGGCTTTTCAATCCGGAATTCCCTGATTATGTCAATGGCTTTGTCATGAGGAATGTTTGACTACAGATCCTCATGGTCAAAATATGTAATGCATGCAGGATTGATCAAAGAAAAATGAGATCAAGCATGAGGACTATCTCTGGGGTAGGCCTATGGCATGTGGGGATAAGGATCACTGTACGGATCAATATAGATACAGAAAGGTTCTGAGCCTACACTGGCTACCTGGTGGTGGGTTTTTCAATTTGTGGACTTAGGGAACAGTATGAAATACTAGTATTATTAGGGTTGCCACCTTTTCTACAAAAAAATACCGGCCTTGCTGGTGCTTCCATAGACTTAATATAAGACCCAAGCCATTTTTTTACCGGCCTGCCGCTAAAATACCGGCCAGGTGGAAACCCTAGGTATAATGGGGGCCTGAGATGTGAGATGCCGAGTATCCCCATACTGAAGCCCTACATCCGACAAAGTATCAGCTTTATAGTTTGTATATGATCTGTAGGATTCTTTTCCAAACAATGGTAATAACTAGTATCCATTAGCTGGATATAATCCTTGGTGTTACGGCTTAAACGTGATCATTTTATTCTGAGACAGTCTCTTCAGAGCTGCACGTTCCTGAGTTGATACATTTTTATCTTTAGCTGTGTCTGCACGAGTTTCATAAAAAAATATTTCTAGATCCTCCACTACATTTTCAAAATTTGCGTCTTTGCATAAAATGATTACGATAATCTGTGTCTAGAGTTTGTTAAGCATTTCAATCTTAAAGATCTGCAGAACTTAAAGGCATTTGTCTTAAGAGTAACTCGTTTCAGTTTAGAAGATGATATGAAGTGAAGGAGTTTAAGCATACGTGGGACAGGCACAAGGCTATCCTAGCTATTAGATAGGGAACTGGGGACTAATAAAAGAATTTAGAACATTGGGCAGACTAGATGGGCCGAATGGTTCTTATCTGCCGACACATTCTATGTTTCTATAAACAAAAATATAAAAAATACACTCAGTATACAAGACATATACATAACAATTCTGGAGGTACATCTGGCTGCTCAATATTAAGTGCACCATGCATGAATCAAAACGATGCAGCTTCCAAAAAGATCTCATCTTCCTCCAAAATCTTTCCTATACCAAACTGATTCATTTGGCCATTTTTAGCCCTGGTTATTCTTAGCTTTTATATGAGAAAAATTGTTCATACTCCACATTTTATTTGTGCTGTGCCATAACATATAAATAACCAAGAATGGATTGTAGCTGGAAGCTATATACCTTTTTTTCCTCTTTGAAACCTGTACAACAGAGCAGCAGGCTTTGTCTACACTGCAAACACACAAAATAGCGAAAGAAATAATAATAACAAATACCCTTGTTCCAATATATTTTCATTTGTAATAGCAAAAAAAAAAAAAGTACTATTTTAAATTAAAATGGAAATGGAATTCATTGCTTCCAGCAATCTTTACTAAGCGTATTCCACAATCTGACAGACATGCTACAAATCATTCAGCTATGAAAAATGGAATTGTGATTGCAAATGCCTCATTTATTTATTTTATGACTGGAAGGCGGTTCTACTGTAGGTGGGAGCATAAATTTAGGAAATGTACAATAATTCATCATTTTACATGTTTACACTGTGTATCTGCTGCATCACTTAGTACTGCGCTGGTTTAGATCGAGAACGGGAGTTCATGTTGGTCTTACAGATTATTAAGATAAAGGATAAAGCAGAAAAAAATGTATCAGGATGAAAAAGGGAAAAGAAGGACTATAAGACTCTAATCAGGAAGGCTACATTCTGATGTTCTTGGGTTTTGCTCAACATACACGAGATGTTACAATGAAGCAATTTATTGGTACTAATCTTATCTACCTGGGATGATGAAGTCTTGAGTTGACCTTGTTGGGAAAATAACCTTAACCCCCCCCCCTCCCCCATTGGTTGAACAGATTCTCCAGATGGTGCATTAGCCCACTGAGCGCTGAGGATGCTGGGAAGGCAAAATATGAACCCCTTTCCCTAACGTTTCCAGCATAATAGCCTTCTGTTTGCATATCTCCATGCTCCCGTGCTGCTCATTCCACATTAGCAGGAGACTAACATGATTAGATAATGTGTAAGTCCACTGAAAGTAACACTTTGTCAATATTGTAACAATGCTGAGAATCTATTTAGTGTATTCTAATCAGAGCAAATCTAGTCATTGTAGGTAATTTATTTGGAAGCAGTATCGTCGCTAGGGGGCGCTACTGGGGCTGAAGCCCCGGATCTCCATAGCCCCGAATGGAGACACTGACCTCACCCTCTCACACTCGGCCCTGCCCACTCATGCCCGGCCCCTCCTCCTCAAGACTCAGCATTCTGGACAGCACCAGGCTCGCCCCCTCTTGCTTGGCCTCGCCCCCTCACGCTGTGAGTGAGTGTTTGGCAGAGTGTAAGTGTGTGTGAGAGAGTGTTAGCATGAGTGGCAGAGTTATGAGTGTGCATGTGTGTGTGTGTGAGTGGCAGAGTGTAAGTGGGTGTGAGAGAGTGTAAGCATGAGTGGCAGAGTTATGAGTGTGCATGTGTATGTGTGTGAGTGGCAGAGTGTAAGTAGGTGTGAGTGGCAGAGAGTAAGTGTGAGTGAGTGTGGCAAAGTGAGTGTTTGGAAGAGTCTAAGTGTGTGTGAGTGAGTGTAAGCATGAGTGGCAGAGTTATGAATGTGCGTGTAGTGATTCATCTGTATATTTAGTCTTTATATTGATGGAAATGAACATCCAAACACATGGCATTAAAAATCCCATGTACCTCGTTATAGTATTAAAACCAGACATTATACATTAATGTGCTGCTCATTATATTATGGGCTTTACTCATGAAAGAGAGAATTGCAGGGAAGTGAGATGGGAATTTCAAAATCAAGGCTAAAGTAGCAGAGTTGGAAAAATTCTCCCATTCAGCTGAAATCCCATCTCAATTCCCTGCACTTCTCTCTTTTATGAGGTTGGTAGAAGGAGCATACCTTCATACCTCAGCCTATTCTCCCCAGGGTAGAAGGAGCACACCTTCATTCCTCAGCCTATTCTCCCCAGGGTAGAAGGAGCATACCTTCATACCTCAGCCTATTCTCCCCAGGGTAGAAGGAGCATACCTTCATACCACAGCCTATTCTCCCCAGGGTAGAAGGAGCATACCTTCATACCTCAGCCTATTCTCCCCAGGGTAGAAGGAGCATACCTTCATACATCAGCCTATTCTCCCCAGGGTAGAAGGAGCATACCTTCATACCTCAGCCTATTCTCCCCAGGGTAGAAGGAGCATACCTTCATACCTCAGCCTATTCTCCCCAGGGTAGAAAGAGCATACCTTCATACCTCAGCCTATTCTCCCCAGGGTAGAAGGAGCGTACTTTCATACCTCAGCCTATTCTCCCCAGGGTAGAAGGAGCATACCTTCATACCTCAGCCTATTCTCCCCAGGGTAGAAGGAGCGTACTTTCATACCTCAGCCTATTCTCCCCAAAGTAGAAGGAGCATACCTTCATACCTCAGCCTATTCTCCCCAGGGTAGAAGGAGCACACCTTCATACCTCAGCCTATTCTCCCCAGGGTAGAAGGAGCATACCTTCATACCTCAGCCTATTCTCCCCAGGGTAGAAGGAGCGTACTTTCATACCTCAGCCTATTCTCCCCAGGGTAGAAGGAGCATACCTTCATACCTCAGCCTATTCTCCCCAGGGTAGAAGGAGCATACCTTCATACCTCAGCCTATTCTCCCCAGGGTAGAAGGAGCATACCTTCATACCTCAGCCTATTCTGCCCAGGGTAGAAGGAGCATACCTTCATACCTCAGCCTATTCTCCCAAGGTTTTTGACCCTTTTTATAAAAAAAAAAAATATTTAAAAGTGTGCCTGTGTGACTAGCATGATGTACGTGTGATAGTTTCAGGTTTACACTGTCTAAGTGGCAGAATGTCTGTGTGGGAAAGGCCATCTGTGTGTATAAGGGTGTGTGTGTGTGTGTGTGTAAGGTTGTCTGTGTGTGTAAGAGAGTGTGTGAGTGCAAGGTCGTCTATGTATGGGTATCTATGTGGGTGGTGTAAGGGTGGGTGTCTGTGTGTGTGTAAGGGAGTGTGTGTGATATCCCCTATATTATGGTAAATGGTGTATGCAACATACACAACATTTTGTATGCTCAATTATTTTTAAATCATGGGAATTTGCTCACATACAGGTGTTTGTGATTGTGTGTAAGGGTGTGTGTATGTATGTGTGACTGTGCAAGTGTCAATGTGTGTGTATGTGTCGCTGCATGTGTATGTGTGTGTATTTGTGGCTGTGTATTAATGTGTATAAGTGTAACTTTGAGTAATGTGAGTTTTTGTGTGTGCTGTGAGTCTTATTGTGTATTGTGGTACAGTAATGTGCAGCATGAGTATGTGATATACACACTGCACATTACTGTGAGTTTTATTGCTGCTGAGACTGATACACTCACACACTGCACATTACTGTGAGTTTTATTTCTGTGGAGTCTGTGCTATACTCACACATTGCACATTACACATACAGTCAGCCACAGACACACACACACACACACACACACACACACATATAGTCAGTAACAGACAGACACACACATACAGTGAGTCACAGACAGACACACACATACATACATTCGGTCACAGTAAGACAAACAGTCGGTCACAGGCAGACATACATTCGGTCACAGGCAGACATACATTCGGTCACAGGCAGACATCCAGTCAGTCACACACAGTCACTCACACCCAGTCAGTCACAGACAGATACACACATACATCCATTCGGTCACAGTCAGACAAACAGTCGGTCACAGGCAGACATACAGTAAGTCACACACACAGTCAATCACACACACATATGCAGTCACTAATACACACACACACACACTGTTAGTCACATACTCTTACACACAAGTCAGCAATTTTGTTGTTGTTTACTATAAAAAAAGTGCACCTATCAATATGCCCCCCTCCTGGCTGCTATACCTCATTCTAGCCTGGTCTGTGCCCTGCTGTTGTTGCTAGCCCTGCTGAGCACACTCAGCGCTCGGACACTATAAGACTGTGCAGCCCGTGCACACACTGCTCCCTCGCGCTCTGCTGGATAAATAAATAAATAAAATGATCCCAGCGGCGAGGGCACCATGCAAGGACAACAATAACCAGGAGCCAGGTATAATTTCCTGGTGCCCAGGATTTGCTGAGCCCTGATATATACCCATATATACCTATTGTTCATTGGAATCAAATATATCAGTCTGTATGCAATAAGCATGTGATCTTATTGACTCCACTTCGCTTAATTAAGCCACACATGGGGGCCCAATAAATATGCTACACATGGGACCTCCATTAATTATGCCACACAAGGGAGCCCATGAGGTGACAATTGTACAATTCTAAAACAATAAATATCTATACACACAGACATCTCTCTCTCTAGTAGTGGAGGAGCCAACTCGAAAGCAGGCCATACTAGACTTAGTGTTCACAAATGGAGATTTGTTATCAGATATTACTGTAGGTGAAAGTTTAGGATCTAGTGATCACCAGACAGTGTGGTTTAATATAAGAACAGTGACCCAGTCACACCACACACAAAAAAAAGTTTTAGATTTTAGAAAAACAGACTTTTCTAAAATTAGATTAGGTGTGAAGGAGTCATTATCAGACTGGAGCAATTTAAATGGAGTCCAGGAGAAATGGGATTATCTAAAAGTTTCACTACTGAAGGCAACAGAAAATTGCTTAAGGCTTGTCAGTAAGAGCAAAAAATTGAAGAAACCACTGTGGTACTCTGCAGAGGTGGCTAAAATAGTAAAAAATAAAAAGCTAGCATTTAGTAATTATAAAAATACTCAGAGTGAGGAAGATAGAAAGATCTATAAGAGTAGGCAGAAAGAGGCAAAGCAAGCTATAAGAGCTTCCAAAGCACACACAGAAGAGACTATAGCCCAGTCAGTGAAAAAGGGGGATAAAACATTTTTTAGATACATAAATGAGAAAAGGAAAGTAAAACAAGGATTAGTTAGATTAAAAACAAAAGAAGGATGCTATGTAGAAGAGGATAAAGGCTTAGCAGACTGCCTTAATGAATATTTTGTTCAGTTTTTACAAATGAAAATGAGGGTAAGGGACCTCATTTAGGGAAAAAGACTAATGAGTCTTTTGATGCATGTAAGTTTACAGAGGAAGAGGTTTTACTTCAGCTGTCTAAAGTAAAGACAAATAAGTCGATGGGACCTGATGGGATACATCCAAAGTTATTAAAAGAACTTAGTGGTGTACTAGCAAAACCGTTAACAGATTTATTTAACCAATCATTGTTAACGGGAGTAGTTCCAGAAGATTGGAAATTAGCTAATGTTGTGCCCATTCACAAGAAAGGTAGTAGGGAGGAGGCGGGCAACTATAGACCAGTAAGTCTTACTTCGGTAGTGGGGAAAATAATGGAAACCTTGTTAAAAAATAGGATTGTTGAACATCTAAAGTCGCTTGGATTTCAAGATCAGAGACAGCATGGGTTTACTTCAGGGAGATCATGCCAAACTAATCTTATTGATTTTTTTGATTGGGTAACTAAAATAATAGATCAGGGTGGTGCAGTAGACATTGCTTACCTAGATTTCAGTAAGGCTTTTGACACTGTCGCACATAGAAGGCTTATCAATAAACTGAAATCTTTGAGTTTGGATTTCAATATTGTTGAATGGAATAGACAATGGCTGAGTGACAGGCAACAGAGGGTTGTAGTCAATGGGGTATATTCGATGCAAGGTCTTGTTACCAGTGGGGTACCTCAGGGATCTGTTCTTGGACCCATTCTCTTTAATATTTTTATTAGCGATATTGCAGAAGGTCTTGTTGGCAAAGTATGTCTTTTTGCTGATGATACAAAGATTTGCAGCAGGGTTGATATTCATGGAGGGATAAGCCAAATGGCAAATGATTTGGATAAACTAGAAAAATGGTCAGAGCAGTGGCAACTGGCATTTAATGTGGACAAGTGCAAGATTATGCACCTTGGGCGTAAAAACCCAAAAGCAGATTATAGACTATTTGGTACAGTCTTAACCTCATCATCTGAGGAAAGGGATTTAGGAGTAATAATTTCAGAGGACTTGAAGGTAGGTAGGCAATGCAATAGAGCAGCAGGAAATGCTAGCAGAATGCTTGCTTGCATAGGGAGAGGTATTAGCAGTAGGAAGAGGGAAGTGCTCATGCCATTGTACAGAGCACTGGTGAGACCTCACTTGGAGTATTGTACGCAGTACTGGAGACCGTATCTCCAGAAGGATATTGATACTTTGGAGAGAGTTCAGAGAAGGGCTACTAAACTGGTTCATGGGTTGAAGGATAAAACTTACCAGGAAAGGTTAAAGCATCTTAACATGTATAGCTTGGAGGAAAGACGTAACAGGGGGGATATGATAGAAACATTTAAATACATAAAGGGAATCAACACAGTAAAGGAAGAGAGTATATTTAAAAGAAGAAAAACTACCACAACTAGAGGACATAGTCTTAAATTAGAGGGGCAACGATTTAAAAGTAATATCAGGAAGTATTACTTTACTGAGAGGGTAGTGGATGTATGGAATAGCCTGCTAGCAGAAGTGGTAGAGGTAAACACAGTCAAGGATTTTAAGCATGCGTGGGATAGACACAAGGCTATCCTAGCTATAAGACCGGGAACGGGGGACTAATAAAAGTACTCCAAAAAAAAAAATTGGGCAGACTAGATGGACCGAATGGTTCTTATCTGCCGACACATTCTATGTTTCTATGTTTCTATATATATATTTGTATATAACTAGTTGCATTTATACTTTTTAATATTATATTAAACTATTTAAATATGTAATAAAAATGTTATTGAAAAATTGAATTCCTTGTGTTTATTCCCTTCCTTTGCCCCCACAAAAGGACCTAAAGGACTTATCACAGCAACATACAGTACCCACAGTACTTGCCATGCACCTATATTTCACAAACAGCACTTGCCCTGCACCTATACTGCACCCACAGCACTTGGCTTGCAATCATTTTGCACCTACACGATTTGGCATACCACAGTGTCAGTGTCTCACAGAACATACCACAGTGTCACTCTGCCCCACAGAACTGCCCCTGCAGAACAAGCCAGTGTCACTTTCCACATAGTACATAAAATTTTGCCCCACAGACCATGCCACAGCATCACTTAGACAATTAAAATAAGCCACCGTTTTCCCATTAATATGCCAGTGTAAGCTGGCCCATAAATATACCACAGCCAATTTTGCCCAATAATATGCCAGTATTTTTTTGCCATTAAATATTTGCCAGTATTTTGCCATTAAATATATGCCAGTATTTTGCCATTTAATATATGCCAGTATTTTGATATTTTACATGCCAGTGCTATACCATTAAATATATGCCAGTATTTTGCCATTTAAAATATGCCAGTATTTTGTAATTTAATATGCCAGTATTTTGTAATTTAATATATACCAGTATTTTCACATTTAATATGCCAGTATTTTGCCATTTAATAAATGCCAGTATTTTGTAATTTAATATGCCAGTATTTTGCCATTTAATATTTTGCCATTTAATATATGCCAGTATTTTGTCATTTAATATATACCAGTTTGTTCACATTTAATATGCCAGTATTTTGCCATTTAATAAATGCCAGTATTTTTTAATTTAATATGCCAGTATTTTGCCATTTAATATTTTGCCATTTAACCCCTTGACGACAAAGGATGTGCCAGGCACGTCCTGGGAGAAACTCCCTTAACGACAAAGGACGTGCCTGGCACGTCCTGCAGTGAATGATCGCGAAAACCGCTTTCACAGTGCTGGTCTATTGCCTCGACATCGAGGCAATAGCCAGCACCGAAATTTCTATGCTGCTCCGTCAATATGGCTAAGCCCTCTGCCGGTCTGAGCTTCGGAAGTGAAAGTAACTTCACATTTAATATATGCCAGTATTGTGCATTTAATATATACCAGCATTTAGCCATTAGTATGCCAGCGTTATTGTGCTCGTTATATACCACCCTCCTTCCCCAGTATTTACCTCCTGGCTGCTCCGTGTCCCTGGTCGTCTCCTCCGTGCAGTCTTCCCTCTTGCACAGAGGAGGGAAAAAAGTCACCAGATATGATGTAAGATCATATTTGGTGTCAATTATTTTATTATTTTAACTTATTTTTTCAGGCAGCCGAATCTAGCAGATGCATCCACCTCGGGAAGCAACAGCTTCGCCATAAAGCATAACAATAGAAAGCTGCAGTGGCGTCCCGAGGGGGGTGCGGACCGCACCGGGTGACACCTCCAGCGTGGATGACACCCGTGCTGCCGGCATCCCCCCGCACCGCGCTGCCTAACTTTTTTTTTTCCCTGGCAGCCGCATCCGCTGGATGCGACCGCCGAAAATAAAATTATTAAAAAATCACTGCAACCTAATGTGACGTTACGTCACATCCGGTGACTGTGTTTCCCTTCTCCGTGCAGGAGGGAACACTACACGGAGCAGCAGCCAGGAGGTAAGTGATGGGGAAGGGGGGAGGAATAACGAGCAGGGTATTGGCACAATATTACTGGGCTCTGACTGGCACAATATTACTGGGCTCTGACTGGCACAATATTCCTGGTATCTGATTGGCACAATATTCCTGATATCTGACTGGAACAATATTCCTGGGCTCCGACTGCCACAATATTACAGGTATCTGACTGGCACAATATTCCTGGTTTCTGAATGGCTCAATATTACTGGGCTCTGAGTGGCACAATATTACAGGTATCTGAGTGGCACAATATTCCTTGGCTCTGACTGGCACAATATTCCTGGTATCTGACTGGCACAATATTCCTGGGCTCTGACTGGCACAATATTACTGGGCTCTGACTGGCACAATATTACTGGGCTCTGTCTGGCACAATATTCCTGGTATTTGACTGGCACAATATTCCTGGGCTCTGAGTGGCACAATATTACTGGGCTCTGACTGGCACAATATTCCTGGGCTCTGACTGGCACAATATTCCTGGTATCTGACTGGCACAATATTACTGGTATCTGACTGGCACAATATTACTGGGCTCTGACTGGCACAATATTCCTGGTATCTGACTGGCACAATATTCCTGGGCTCTTTCTGGCACAATATTCCTGGTATCTGACTGGCACAATATTACTGGGCTCTGACTGGCACAATATTCCTGGTATCTGACTGGCACAATATTCCTGGGCTCTGACTGGCACAATATTACTGGTATCTGAATAGCACAATATTACTGGCATATGAATGGCACAATAATACTGGCATGTTAATGGTACAATGGTATTGGCATCTGGCACAATAATACTGGCATATTAATGGGAAAATTGACTGTGGCTTATTAATGACAAAATGATACTGGCATATAATTGGGCAAATTGGCAGTTATAGAGAGAGAGAGAGAGAGAGAGAGAGATGTCTGTATGTATAGATATGTATTGTTTTAGACTTGTACAACTGTCACCTCGTGGGGCTCCTGTGTGTTGTATAATTAATGGCAGTCCGATGTGTGCATAATTATGGGGCGCTTGTGTGTGGCATATTTATTGGGCCCCATGTCTGGCATAATTAAGGGACTCTTTTGTGTGGCATATTTAAGGGACTCTTTTGTGTGGCATAATTATGGCGCACCTGTGTGTGAGTGGCATTATTATGGGGACTCTTTTGTGTGGCATAATTATGGGGCACCTGTGTGTGTGGCATAATTAATTGGGCAGAGGTGAGGCATAAATAGTGGGGCTCTGGTGTGGCATAATTTATGGGGCTCTGGTGTGGCATAATTTATGGGGCTCTGGTGTGGCATAATTTATGGGGCTCCGGTGTGTGGCATAGTTATGGGGCTCCTGTGTGTGGCATAGTTAATAGGCCATCTAACTGGCATTACTAAGGAATCTGTTTGGCATTATATTGGAGGAAATCTAGGGGGGTGACACCATGAGTTTCCGCACCGGGTGACACCAACCCTAGTGACGCCCCTGGAAAGCTGGATATAGAAAATCTGATCAAATATTATAGACATGACGAAAATTTATTTGGAGAAGAGAAGGATTACCTATGAGTAATAGCTGTCCAAATTAGTATATATTTACAGTAAATTAAATATACTTAAGCCCTTCTCGTTTGCTGTACCCACACAAATGTGGTGACCAGTGGCGTTCCTACCATTGGTGCAGGGGTCAAAGCTGCGACCGGGCCCCTCACTCCAGGGGCCCGGCTGCCCTGCGCCGCCTGCACACAAAAAAAAATATAAAAAAATAAAAAGTGTGGCCAAACGGGGCAGCTGCCCAGTGCCCATTCATTCTTGGGGCCCAAGGCAGCTGTGGGCCCCCACTACCCGTGTGACTGTCTCACATGAAGATAGTCACCATCGGGCAGCAGCCCGGCTTTTCTTCACAGCCACCGGAAGTAACTGGCAAGTGGGCTAAATAACACTGGAAAATGGGCAAAATAACACTGGAAAATGGGCAAAATAACATAGGAAAATGGACAAAAAAACTGGCAAATGGGCAAAATAACACTGGCAAAAAGGCAAAATAACTGGCAAATGGGCAAAATAACACTGGCAAATTTACCTACTAAAATCAATGTATGTAACATGCTGTCATTTTACAGTAGAATACGGTTGGTAAAAGTAACATAGTCATGGGTAGGGTACTATATTATGAGGCATTCATAGCTGTAGCTTTTATTGCTTGCTGTTACCAAACACACATGGGAAAACTTACACTGCACTAAGTGAATGTGTTGCCTGGTAGTAAAGAAAAAATAAAAAAGGGAACTCAATAGTTCTTGCAAAGTGTTTGCACTGATACAAATATATTCATCAATATTAAATGCCCAGGGAAATAGTGCTGCATGGTCATGGCTTTTTGTCACTTAATGATGAATTGCTGTTTATTGCGATGTTTAGAGGCTTAAATGCTAAAACTCATTTTATTTTTTCCTTACATTCAGAGGTGCTTGTTTGAATTACACATAATGGCTTTTTTCCAATTAAATGCTGGAGATATAAAATTCCATTAGTCGTTGAACTTGGAACTTTGGAAATACTCATGGGATTCATAATAGAAACCCCAACTGCATTTCCCTGACAAAAAATAAAATGAAGCTTTAGTCAGTGTGATTAGTTTGTTGCCAATTCCCAAATATATATAATAATGCATTTATTACCCTTATTTAAAGGGGCAGTATTTCCACCTACTGTGTCTAAAACAAATAATTTACATAAGTGATATAGGTCAAGGAGTCGGTTTGGTGAGCCCTTGGTATACAAAAGGCAGAGATTATGCTCCTGGGAGGAAAATGGGAACCAGAGAGGTAAACTAATGAGATCAGTTGCAACATGTCAGCAGTGTACCAGGGCTGTACCTGTAGAAGATGAGGAAGGTGATAATGGAAGGGTCAAGCTGTCTGACCCGCAGTCAGATATTATGGGGCCTTTAACTATACCCAGCAGCACAGGGAAACCATTTTTTCCTAAAGTGACAAACTATGCCAATAAGCATGCTGAGAGCATGGCCTTATCCTTAGTCCAAGCAGATAAAGTAGTTGATGCTTTGATCAGTAAAGCCTGCAGGCTAGGTATCCCAAAAGAAATACTCTATCTTAGCAGGAAACTGTTACCAAGGCCTATGCAGAAATAGAAGGTTAATGTTTGACAGATTTATCAGCCTGTGGCTGAATCCCTCTGTCCATCATCTTAAGGGGGAGGTGACATGCCGAAGCTAGGGTTGCCACCTGTCCGGTAGTTTACAGGCCGGTAAATAATTCTATGGAGACAGTACCAAGGCTGGTATTTTTCTGAAGAAAAGGTGGCAACCCTAGCCAAAGCATAACTTGGCATTCATATAATTTGTTAAGATTATGCTATAATAGCATTTATTGTAGGCTTTGATCCAACACCAGGCCTAAACCATAAAATATAAGTAGTAGATAGTCATCACCAGAGCTGGACTCCGTGAGCTGGGTTGTAAAAGGTTTTGTAGCATGTGCTTTGACTTTGGGTGAATCAGAGGACAACCACAAAATATGAAATATGGTGATGTATATATTGTGAGAGGGTCCAATTTAAATATATATTCTGATTGTCCAGCTCGTATTCTTTGGTTTGGTACGAAACAATGATTAATTTCTAAACTGTGAAAATGTCCATGATGTCTAAATATTCCCAAAAATATAAGGAATGTGATCCTAACAAAATTATGGTATTAAACAGTACATGACACATTTTGGTAAGCTTATTGTGTTTTTAGGTAAATATTCACACTAGTGCCCTGGACAGGTATGATGGAGTGGACCATAAACTGTCAGGCCAAGCCCCTCTGATCCACCGAGGGGGGCTGGTCTCTTAGAAAATCACCAGGGATCTAATCACGAATCCGAAGCAGCCTCCGAGAGTGCCTACGGCATCCCCGCCCCTCCCCCGTGCATACAATCACCGTGAATGTGGTCGTATTCATTCAAACACACATAGGCAGTGATCAGCTTTCACTGCCTATGTGTTAAAGGTGTTGCAATGATGCCTCGATCATGCAACATCCTTCTCTGCCCCCCAGGGCACCGTGATCAACCGGCGATTGTGGGTGCCAAATTGTAGAAGCATGCTCCCCCAAAACAGCGTGCCCAGCAGAGCGACGGAAGTGAGAAAAAAAATATATTTTCTGTCACTCTGAAACTGTTGCTTGACTGCCCCTAGAGGCAAAAAAGAAAAGAAAACACTAACCCTAGATCTACTAACCCTACATCTAGGTGAGGGTTAGGGTTACAGTTAGGGTAAGGGTTATAGTTAGGGTTAGTACAACGTTTAGATTAAGGGGTGGGGGTAGATTTAGGGTTAGGGTTAAATTTAGGGTTAGGGTTGGGGTCAAAAGGCCACTGTAGAAGGTAATGGTTAGGAAACAAAAAAACACTACTATTGATTATTGCCCTATTACTTGAAATAAAACACAGAATAACATGGAAACATGGGTATTTCTAAACTCAGGGCAAATATTAGAAATATATAGATGGGGTCTTTTTTGACATTTGTAATTGGTTTAAAAAAAAAATCAGGTCAAAATTATAAAGAAGTGTTTTTTTATGGCATCTTTTATATTTTTTAATACTAAATTATATCATACGGTGAAAATAATAGTATCAAATGAAAGCCCCATCCGTCCTTTAAAAAATGATATATAATTTGTGTGGGTGGACTGAACACAAAGAAAGAAATTCACAGTTCAGCAAACGTATGACAAAAATAATGGAATTCTGGTCTTCAAGGCACACCAAATGCAGCAGAGCACTGGGTCACTAAGGGGTTAATCAGCTCTTGTCTTTGTTCACTAATATGAACGTGCTCTTCGGAGGGTAGCTCAGGTAGAACATGTTACCAAAGGGTTACTTACATATGTGTCTGATCTGTAAGGTTGTGATACTATATTGTACTGTGTTTGGGGTAACCTAAGACGCCCGGATGGAAAGTCTTGGTGGTGGCAGCAAATTGTGTACCAGGGCGCTAGTGTCGGAGGTATTGCAGGGGTTAATTTAGTGATTGCTGGGACTAGCAGCAGGTAACCAGGGATCTGGTGTCATTAACCCTTTCACGCCCACACTCTCTCCACTGTCTCAGCCGGGCCAATAGCCTGTGTTCGTGACAAACTGGTGTTATCATTATTTTCCTCTGCTCTATTTCCTAAAAACTGCATATAAAGTGTAATAGAGTTATTGCTGTTGCCATAGCAACAGTCCTGCCAATCTTCCTAAGCCCCTCCTTCTTGGGTTATATCACAGGTGGCTGAAATCATGCCCCCTGCATTACAGTCACTTGAAACAGCTTAGTATAGTAGATTCCACAGTAATAGCTAATGTCAGCACTGTACAACATACAGAAAATCAGCTGGAAGCAACTGTCCCTTTAACCCCTTTCGTGACGCTAGGATGTCTTATGCTGTCCTGATTTTACAGGTCCTAAAAGATGCTAGGTCGGCATAGATCGTCCTCCGGTTAACAGCTCATTGTGGCTCCCCGCGATGAGTTGTGTGCGGATCCCGCTGCAGGGACTTGCACGGGATCCCACCTGTCAGATGAGTCAGACTGCCGGGGAAAATGTAGCCGATGCTCAAAGCGAGCACCGGCTACATTTTACCTAATCGCGCCGTGCCCGAACTTCATACGTGACATCCGGAAGTACCGCAATCTTTTTGGCAGGGAACCACAGGGTCTATGAAGACCTTGATCGGGTCTCTGCCATAGTGTGTCTGGCTACTGGTCACCTTGTGATCGGTGGCAAGGAACAAAACGTGACTTTTTTTTTGGGTTCTTGCGTCGTCTGGGATGCAAGCACCATGCACCATGAACGGGTTTATGTACAGTTATTTGCGCAGGAATGTTCATTTCACTACTGTGTTTTATGATGCTTATGTATAAACAGGTACATGCAACATACTTATACACGCAGATTAACTTAAGCCAAGTTTTCTACCTTTTTACAGTTGTAATGTTTTGCCTGTCCCCGTCTTTAAAACACTCAATTTATCACTGCCAAAATCTGCCAATATTATCAACTCATGGCCCCGAATGCCGAACTGTATGTTGTCTCCCGGGTGCTCGGGTTCGGCATGTTGCGGAACGGGTAGGCAGATTATTGGGAGGGGCTGGGCATGATCCAGCGGTCATAGTACACATTGGTACTAATGACAAAGTAAATGGTAGGTGGGGGGTCCTTAAAAATGATTTTAGGGAACTAGGAAAGAAGCTAAAGGAAAGGACCTCCAAGGTAATATTCTCGGAAATATTACCAGTACCACGCGCTACGTCAGGGAGACAGCGGGAGCTTAGGGAGATTAATGCGTGGTTGCGAAGGTGGTGCAAGCAAGAGGGATTTGGGTTCTTGGAGCACTGGGCAGACTTTGCAGTCGGCTACAGACTCTTTGGACGGGATGGGCTGCACCTCAATGATGAGGGGGCTGCAGTATTAGGGGCGAGGATGGCTATAGGATTAGATGAGCTTTTAAACTAAGCTCTGGGGGGGAGGGTCAAGATCAAAAAGAAGCAATGGTAGCTAGGGTAGATTGGAAGGTGGGTCTAGCTATGGGAGAGGAGGAAAGCAGTGGTGGGGTTAACATAGACCAAAGGGAGGTCCATATAATTAAACCTGCACACATTAAGTGTTTGTCAACTAAACAGAAAATGGGTAGTAATCTCAAATGTCTTTTAGCAAATGCAAGAAGCTTGACAAACAAAATGGGTGAGCTGGAGATACTGGTAAGTGCTGAACAGTATGATTTAATCGGAATCACAGAAACGTGGTGGGATGAGACCCACGACTGGTCAGTTAATTTACAAGGTTACTCACTTTTTAGAAAGGACAGAGTAAATAGAAAAGGGGGAGGGATTTGTCTGTATGTAAATCCTAAATTAAATCCCAGTATTAAAGAAGGTGTACATGATGTAACTGGAACTGATGTGGAGACACTGTGGGTGGAGATTAGCTTAGACGCTAAAAAGAATCGCACATTACTTGTAGGTGTATGCTACAAGCCACCAAATATTAGCATTGATGGAGAAGATCAGCTTTTATTACAAATTGAAAAGGCTGCAAATATGAATGAAGTTCTAATCATGGGAGATTTTAATTACCCAGATATAGATTGGAAGTGTGGCACAACTAGTTCAGCTAGGGGCAGCAAGTTTCTGGACCTGCTTAATAACAAATTTATGGCACAATTAGTAGACACCCCAACTAGAATGGATGCCTGTCTGGATTTGGTAATAACAAACAATGAGGAGCTTATCTCAAACATCCAAATAAGAGAACACTTGGGGAATAGTGACCATAATATGGTCTCATTTGAGATTAATGCAAAAAAACAAATTGGTAAATACGCCACCAAAACACTTAATTTTAGAAGGGCTAACTTTGATGGACTAAGGGCATCGATTGAACATTTAGACTGGGAACGATTGTTTTCTGGACTAAACACAGAAGACAAGTGGAATGCCTTTAAGCACACATTACAAAAGTACACATCCCAATATATACCTTTGGGAAACAAATGCAAAAGACACAAATCGAAACCAATGTGGCTTACAGGTAACGTGAAACAGGAAGTACAAAACAAGAAAATGGCATTCAAACATTATAAAAACACGGGATCAGCATTATCATTTATAGAGTACAAAGAGGCCAACAAAGCCTGCAAAAAGGCAATTAAAATGGCTAAATTGGAAAATGAGAAAAGGGTTGCCAAGGAGAGTAAAACTAACCCCAAAATGTTTTATAAATATATAAATGGAAAAAAGCTAAAGAGGGAAAATGTTGGGCCCTTGTTATCCCAAATGGGAAATTTGGTAAGTGAGGACAGAGAGAAAGCAGACATTTTAAATACTTTTTTTTCTTCTGTTTATACTAAGGAAGAGCAGATGGACGAGCCCCTGCTACAGGAAGTTATGGGACATTCGCCGCAAACATGGGATTGGCTGACACAGGAAAAAGTGCTTAAGCAATTACACTCTGTTAAGATAGACAAGGCCCCAGGACCAGATGGTATACACCCAAGGGTACTTAGAGAGTTAAGCATAATTCTGGCCAGGCCACTATTCATGATCTTTAGGGATTCATTCAGTTCAGGTACAGTGCCAACAGACTGGCGAAAGGCGGATGTCATTCCAATATTTAAAAAGGGATCAAAATCTCTGCCAGGTAATTATAGGCCAGTGAGCTTGACATCTGTAGTGGGGAAACTATTTGAAGGATTGCTAAAGGTATACACTCAAGAATACATCTTGAACCAGAATATAATTAGTAAAAGTCAACATGGTTTTGTGAAAGACAGGTCTTGTCAAACAAACTTAATAACATTCTATGAAGAAGTCAGTAAAAACATAGATCTAGGTGTGGCAGTTGATGTGATCTATTTGGATTTTGCGAAAGCATTTGATACAGTTCCACACAAAAGGTTACTCTACAAATTGAGAGAAATAGGTTTGGGGGCAAATGTGTGTATGTGGATTGAAAATTGGCTAAAAGATAGAACACAAAGGGTTGTTGTAAATGGAAAATTCTCAAATTGGACAAGGGTATTAAGCGGAGTACCTCAGGGGTCTGTTTTGGGCCCTCTTCTTTTTAATTTGTTTATTAATGATCTGCCACATTGTGCTGAGAGCCATGTCTCCGTGTTTGCGGACGACACTAAATTAGGTAAGGCAATAAAGACTAATCTTGATGTTTTTTCTTTACAGGAAGATTTGGACAGAGTGGGGGACTGGGCAGTAAAGTGGCAAATGAGGTTCAATATAGACAAATGTAAAGTTATGCATTATGGGAAAAATAATAACAAAGCAACATATACGTTAAATGGTTTTTCACTGGGAAAAACTACTAATGAAAAGGATTTAGGAATAATTATAGACAACAAACTTGGCAACAGTGCCCAATGCCAGTAAGCAGCTGCAAGGGCCAATAAGATATTGGCATGTATAAAACGAGGTATAGATTCACGGGAGGAGGATATCATCTTGCCTCTTTACAAATCAATGGTAAGACCTCACCTTGAATATGCAGTACAGTTCTGGGCACCAGTCCTTAAAAAGGATATTAAGGAACTAGAAAAAGTGCAAAGGAGAGCTACAAAATTAATAAGGGGTTTGGAGGATCTTAGTTATGAAGAGAGACTTAAAAAATTGCATTTATATACGTTAGAAAAAAGGCGTCTCAGAGGGGATATGATAACATTATATAAATATTTGCAGGGCCAATATAAAGAGCTCTCCAGTGACCTGTTCATTAACAGAAAGGTACAAAGAACAAGAGGTCACCCCCTCAGACTGGAAGAGCAAAGATTTCATAGACAGCAAAGGAAGGGATTCTTTACGGTTAGGACAATAAAGTTATGGAACTCACTGCCAAGAGAGGTAGTGCTAGCAACCACAATAGATGCATTTAAAAATGGTTTGGATGTTTTTTTAGGAAAGCAGAACATACAGGGCTATTAATAATAGAATAAGCATTAATAAAAGAGCTTATTGATCCAAGGAGAAATCTGATTGCCTCTTGGAGTCAAGAAGGAATTTTTTCCCCCAGGAGGCAAAATTCGAAATAGCTTCCTTAGGGGTTTTTTGCCTTCTTTTGGATCAAAAGCTGTAATGATAGGTAGAAGGGTTGAACTTGATGGACTTGTGTCTTTTTTCAACCTAAATTACTATGTTACTATGTTACTATGTTACTATGGCATATTCCATTATATGTATGAAGATGCTCCTGAAAAGAGGTGCAAAAGGTACCAAATGCCCTTGAAGATTTAGAGGGAAAGACATATTTTTTAAAACACACTTTTCTCTTAAATTAAGCTTGCAATTCTGTTAACACAATGCATAGATTTTTGTCAATTTTTATTCACTACAGAATGTAGTGATAAAAACTATACAGTAATTTAATAGGATATGATAAAAATGCATACAAGGTCATAAACATCACAAAAATGTAACAATAAAAATGATAAGGTTAAAAAGCATGTTGGTTATGGTGTGCCAAATGTGGCGATAAACCTAAAGCATTTCACCACACAGGGCTTCCACAGAGATGGATTCCAACAAAATTCTAATACATAATCTTTTTTGTTTCCAGTTTTTGGAAGAGAAACAAATAGGATATAAAGTAACAGGGGTACTCTCGGAAAAGTAATTTCGCTGATTAGAAGGACTCTTTTAATTAGAAAAATATATATAAGTGTCTGTCCAGAATTGTCTGGCTAACGTTTATAAGGATGGTGGCAACTGTAGGGTCTAATTAATCATGGCCACTGAGGTAGAGTGGTAAACATAATTAGAGTGTTTTTACCGCAGACTGCCAACAGCGCTGCTACTGCCTGACCTATTTGGCTATCTATCTAATATTTGTCAACCCATGACTCAAATCTCAACACCTGGCCCCTGTCCTTAAACAAAGCGGCCATAATCAATTAGACCTAAGTCTAACAGACTTACAAGGCCTTAACCCCATGGTCACTTAACGCCACTCTTTTAGGATCCACTCCCTTTACACCCTTGGGCCGTCTGCTATAATTCTGAGAATGGTGATAATAGCCGGTGCCAAGTTCCTCCTCTCATTTTCCTCCTCGTCCTTCTAATCATTTTCCAACTATCCACTTCTTTGCTCTATGCTTCTCGACAATTTGCATAAAGGCTATAAGTGACATGTATATGTTCAGTTCATTTGTTTTCTATTTATACCATAGAAGTGACACACCTATGTTGTTAAAATTAATTGTACCTCCTGAGTTTTCAGGGACAATGCCTTGGCATGGTCAGTTTACAAGTGTTTACTGAGGCTCTGATGAATGGGGCAAGGAAGGTAATTACAGAGTTTTATGCAGCCAACAATCATGAAACAGGGCATTAATTAGCATTTATTTGCCGGCAACTTGTTTTTATTTTTAGCTCCATGTTCTCTGAAATGGACTTCTCTTCTGACGGACCCCACAAAAGTAAATGGGGTCTCCCAATGCAATTCACCCACCTGCATGCTGTCACAGTCTAAGATGGCTATGCAGATTACTGGCTTCGGTAATATGGCAGATTTGGATTGTATCTCAGATGGCAGCAGGCAGGATGTGAATCTATTCCAAGATGGCTTCTTCATTCTGAACACATGTCTGAGAGCTATTTCATCCCTGCATCACCCTTGCATGGTATCTACCTAGAAATGTTGTGCTGTTTGTTATTATTGATTTACCGTTCCTGACCCGGCTTCTATCCTGACTCCGCTACCTGTTCCTGTGATTTGATCTCGGCTCCTGGTACCTGATACCAATGCCTCCCAGTATCTGACTTCCAGAATGAATGTAAATCACTGCGGAATGATAGGAGCATCATTCAGAAGCCTTTGGACCCTCTTTAAGGGTATGCTCGTGCATAACTCCCGAAAAGCAGGACAGAGGTAGAACTCTGAGGGACATCATTGCCTCCCAAAAGCGTGACTATCCCGTGTTCTCTATGAATACAAACAAGAAACGCAATGAAAAAAGTGCCTTGGTCACTGTGTGGAGACTAAAAATATGGGATCTGTGATAAGTCCCAAATAAGTGTTGGACACAAATTGTGAGATAAAACAGGGTTGACATCCAGCTGGTATTTCAGGCCAGTATTTAAAAAAAAAAATCTTTTGTAATTATGACATCCATTTGTATTATCATATAAACCCAAAGGTTGCGTCATATTTCAGATTTTGCTTGTTTGGTAAATACGAGGACTGGTGAAATCTGCCAGATACAGGCTGTGTTTGTTTTATAGGCTTTGTTGCAGAATGACTACAAATAATTTTTAGATAAAAAAAAAGACACCCTTCAGTATTTCCAGGAAGTGAATCACTTCTTGGCTCCAAAGATATCCTTTCCATAAACAATGTTTCCCTATGACCTGACATATCCCCATGATATTTTTATCTCCTTTTTTTTTTAATGTTAGAGGAACAATCCTTTTGCCAGCAAAGTTCGAGAGTATGTTTTAGATATTAAACATCTCCCAGGAATCCCCAAATCTTTTGTAAAACAAACTTTTGGAGAAGGCAACCACCCAGATAAAAAGAAAAGAGCGAGTATATAAAATAACACAACGGCACTATAAAATAATGGTATAAACCAAAGGATTTGACCCATGAAACACAAATAACAGCTAATCATTATAAAATGTTTGAAAATAGAATATTCCTGTAACTCTATTATAAGGAATGTACAGTTAGAAGCAAAGGTGTAGCTGTTAAAATATATAAAGAAGATAGCTGTATGTAAAAAAAAAAAAAAGGAAACAGATTTTTATTTGCTGATGCTTGCATTTAATATTTTATAAATATTATTTTAAAGAGAAATATACAAGAATTATACCGATACATATATCCGTAACATCTTTTCAGTGTGGCCGCTGCCATGTACCTCCCCATACTGACCATACAAATGGAGCTACAGCTCACATTTCTTCGGCATGTTCAACAATATGCATAAGTTACTAATATCTGCCTCATAAAACCCTGTTATCATCTGTGATTCTGCACTAGGCTATAGCTCACAGTGTCATAGGCAGAGAGACCCATAGGATTATAGAGATACAACATACCTGGGTTTTTAATATAAAGAGGCATATCATTTATGTCTAGGGTTGCCACCTTTTCTTGAGACAAAAACCGGCCTTGGTACTGTCTCCATAGGCTTAACATTGACCTGAAGCCAATTTTTTACCGGCCTGCCGGTAAAATACCAGCCAGGTGGCAACCCTATTTATGTCATCTCTGTCACCACTATTTTATGCTCCTCTATACTCTAGCTCTGGGGTCTCCAAACTGTTGCATAACTACGTCTCCCATACTCCACTACCAGCCGCTTAGCTGAACGAGCATTATGGGAGATGTAGGCCATCAGCAGCTGCAGGGCCACAGTTTGGAGTCCCCTGCTCTAGCTCATTGATATCCCTTATCTACCTGTGAGATTGATTCAGTCTCTATGCTGGCTGAAAAGCCCATTGACTACATTGTATGACTTCATGAAATTAATAATGTGTGACCCTCCAACCCAAATGCATGGTATGCAGGCTTTCAAATTAAAAGATTTGATGACACTGCTGTGGCTCTTTTTTTTGGTTCGCAGGTCATCCATCTTTGTGTCAGTATGGCAGGGTGACTGGGGTGATGTTTATAAAAATTAAGATGCACCCTAATGGGTTTACCCGAAGCTATAAGAATTACTTTACCATGTTAAGCCTGATCTTTGCTCCTCAATGTGTCAAACTGTTGCAAATAAATCTCATTTATATTTATATATTCACATGCGCAGACAAATAGTCCCCATGGTTTATTCACTAAATAGTTAATTGACTACAGAGCTGCAAAACGCATACCAAAATAGAGTTAGAAGTTTTGTTTTTCCATCTCTGCTTTGGAAGAAATAACCTATGAGTTGCCCTTCAGATGGCAATCCACCAAATTCAACGTTTAGGAAATAAACCCCATAGAAAATTAATTTACCTACAAAGCATGTTCTATTCAGGGGCAACAGACTATTAGACCAGCTGGCTGAACTAACAGCAAAATCAGCTTTGCTAAAAGTTATTGGCAAATATAGAAAAATACAAGAGAGAAAATAATATACAGGATACTGAGAATCGGCTCTAACGTGGGTTCCATTCCCAAATAATCAATCTAACAAAGTATATTTTGCAAACAAAAACATATTTACACCAGTCTTTTTTTATTTGTTTCTTCAGTGAAACCGATAATAAGTGAACTGAGAAGTGAAATGTAAAATATCAGGCATCAGTCACCTGACATATGGTGGTGATCCCACTACATGGAATGACCAGGACGTCATCACAAAACCCAAAGTAAAATGTGACGAACCTTTATAATGACTTGCAGGATGCACACCATATTGTAAGCAATAGGACTTACAGCTAAAACATGGCACATTTCATGTCATCTCTTAGTGTTAAGGTGCAAAGCAACCAAGATATTCCAACACTTTCAACAGTGAGTAGATAAATAGGAACAGTAATATAATAAAAACGGTGCTTCTATAGTAAGAGTACAGGTGTCAGCACTTACAATAGACTTCAGTAGAGAGAGTCATGTCAATAAGGTGGCAATCGTAAGAAAGGTACAGTAGTTTAGAGGGAACAATCGGATGTGAGCAGTGCTATCAGTGAGGAATTGAATGTAAGGGAGGATAAAAGAATGTTGACCCAGTAAATGGTACTTCTATAGCCAAATGCTGGTATTATTATTTCTGGCAGTCAGGACACCTCTCAAAAGGAATCAGCCATGTAAACATTGTATCGCTGATAGTGTGAACGTACAAAGTAAAGATTATAAATGATCTATTTATTGTGCTAGCAACATCGGCAGCAAATGCATACATTACGAGAAAAGGGTGGTTTAAATGTGTCTGTGACATTGCCTTGCTTAGAGAATGGAATCAATGCCTGAATGGAATAACCTATTCAGAATTAATGTGATTTAAAGCACTTTTAAAAAATGTTTTTGTTATTCCTCAAAAACCATTAATTTAATTCTAGAGGAGTGGGGGCATAAAAGTCACCAACGGTTCATTAGCATCCCCTCCCTCTCAATTAGAATAACCTGGGTAAGGAGCAGCTGGAATGCCTCTAAACCCCCAATAATTACATAAGACCAGGGGCTGCTGAAATGCCTCTATACCCCCAATAATTACATAAGAACAGGGGCTGCTGAAATGCCTCTATACCCCCAATAATTACATAAGAACAGGGGCAGCTGAAATGCCTCTATACTCCCAATAATTACATAAGACCAAGGGCTGCTGAAATGCCTCTATACTCCCAATAATTACATAAGACCAGGGACTGCTGAAATGCCTCTATACTCCCAATAATTACATAATACCAGGGACTGCTGAAATGCCTCTATACCCCCAATAAAAGACCAGGGGCTGCTAAAATGCCTCTATACTCCCAATAATTACATAATACCAGGGACTGCTGAAATGCCTCTATACTCCCAATAATTACATAAGACTAGGGGCTGCTGGAATGCCTCTATACCCCCAATAAAAGACCAGGGGCTGCTGAAATGCCTCTATACCCCCAATAATTACATAATACCAGGGGCTGCTGAAATGCCTCTATACTCCCAATAATTACATAAGACCAGGGGCTGCTGAAATGCCTCTTTACCCCCAATAATTACATAAGACCAAGGGCTGCTGAAATGCCTCTGTACCCCCAATAATTACATAATACCAGGGACTGCTGAAATGCCTCTATACCCCCAATAATTACATAAGACCTTGAGCTGCTGAAATGCCTCTATACTCCCAATAATTACATAATACCAGGGACTGCTGAAATGCCTCTATACTCCCAATAATTACATGAGACCAGGGGCTGCTGAAATGCCTCTATACCCCCAATAATTACATAAGACCAGGGACTGCTGAAATGCCTCTATACCCCCAATAATTACATAAGACCAAGGGCTGCTGAAATGCCTCTATACTCCCAATAATTACATAATACCAGGGACTGCTGAAATGCCTCTATACCCCCAATAATTACATAATACCAGGGACTGCTGAAATGCCTCTATACTCCCAATAATAACATAAGACCAGGGGCTGCTGAAATGCCTCTATACCCCCAATAATTACATAAGACCTGGAGCTGCTGAAATGCCTCTATACTCCCAATAATTACATAAGACCAGGGGCTGCTGAAATGCCTCTATACCCCCAATAATTACATAAGACCAGGGGCTGCTGAAATGCCTCTATACCCCCAATAATTACATAAGACCAGGGACTGCTGAAATGCCTCTATACCCCCAATAATTACATAATACCAGGGACTGCTGAAATGCCTCTATACTCCCAATAATAACATAAGACCAGAGGCTGCTGAAATGCCTCTATACCCCCAATAATTACATAAGACCTGGAGCTGCTGAAATGCCTCTATACTCCCAATAATAACATAAGACCAGGGGCTGCTAAAATGCCTCTATACCCTTAATAATTACATAAGACGTTGAGCTGCTGAAATGCCTCTATACCCCCAATAATTACATAATACCAGGGACTGCTGAAATGCCTCTATACCCCCAATAATTACATAAGACCTGGAGCTGCTCAAATGCCTCTATACTCCCAATAATAACATAAGAACAGGGGCTGCTGAAATGCCTCTATACCCCCAATAATTACATAAGACCAGGAGCTGCTGAAATGCCTCTATACCCCCAATAATTACATAAGACCTGGAGCTGCTGAAATGCCTCTATACTCCCAATAATAACATAAGACCAGGGGCTGCTGAAATGCCTCTATACCCCCAATAATTACATAAGACCTTGAGCTGCTGAAATGCCTCTATACTCCCAATAATTACATAATACCAGGGACTGCTGAAATGCCTCTATACTCCCAATAATTACATAAGACCAGGGGCTGCTGAAATGCCTCTATACCCCCAATAATTACATAAGACCAGGGACTGCTGAAATGCCTCTATACCCCCAATAATTACATAAGACCAAGGGCTGCTGAAATGCCTCTATACTCCCAATAATTACATAATACCAGGGACTGCTGAAATGCCTCTATACTCCCAATAATTACATAATACCAGGGACTGCTGAAATGCCTCTATACTCCCAATAATAACATAAGACCAGGGGCTGCTGAAATGCCTCTATACCCCCAATAATTACATAAGACCTGGAGCTGCTGAAATGCCTCTATACTCCCAATAATTACATAAGACCAGGGGCTGCTGAAATGCCTCTATACCCCCAATAATTACATAAGACCAGGGGCTGCTGAAATGCCTCTATACCCCCAATAATTACATAAGACCAGGGACTGCTGAAATGCCTCTATACCCCCAATAATTACATAATACCAGGGACTGCTGAAATGCCTCTATACTCCCAATAATAACATAAGACCAGAGGCTGCTGAAATGCCTCTATACCCCCAATAATTACATAAGACCTGGAGCTGCTGAAATGCCTCTATACTCCCAATAATAACATAAGACCAGGGGCTGCTAAAATGCCTCTATACCCCCAATAATTACATAAGACGTTGAGCTGCTGAAATGCCTCTATACTCCCAATAATAACATAAGACCAGGGGCTGCTGAAATGCCTCTATACCCCCAATAATTACATAAGACCTTGAGCTGCTGAAATGCCTCTATACCCCCAATAATTACATAAGACCAGGGGCTGCTGAAATGCCTTTATACCCCCAATAATTACATAAGACCAGGAGCTGCTGAAATGCCTCTATACCCCCAATAATTACATAAGACCTGGAGCTGCTGAAATTCCTCTATACTCCCAATAATAACATAAGACCTGGAGCTGCTGAAATGCCTCTATACCCCCAATAATTACATAAGACCAGGGGCTGCTGAAATGCCTCTATACCCCCAATAATTACATAAGACCAAGGGCTGCTGAAATGCCTCTATACCCCCAATAATTACATAAGACCTGGAGCTGCTGAAATGCCTCTATACTCCCAATAATAACATAAGACCAGGGACTGCTGAAATGCCTCTATACCCCCAATAATTACATAAGACGTTGAGCTGCTGAAATGCCTCTATACTCCCAATAATAACATAAGACCAGGGACTGCTGAAATGCCTCTATACCCCCAATAATTACATAAGACGTTGAGCTGCTGAAATGCCTCTATACCCCCAATAATTACATAAGACCTGGAGCTGCTGAAATGCCTCTATACTCCCAATAATTCCATAATACCAGGGGCTGCTGAAATGCCTCTATACCCCCAATAATTACATAATACCAGGGACTGCTGAAATGCCTCTATACCCCCAATAATTACATAAGACCAAGGGCTGCTGAAATGCCTCTATACCCCCAATAATTACATAAGACCAAGGGCTGCTGAAATGCCTCTATACCCCTCAATAATTACATAACTTGGAGCTGCTGAAATGCCTCTATACCCCCAATAATTACATAATACCAGGGACTGCTGAAATGCCTCTATACCCCCAATAATTACATAAGACCAAGGGCTGCTGAAATGCCTCTATACCCCCAATAATTACATAAGACCTGGAGCTGCTGAAATGCCTCTATACTCCCAATAATAACATAAGACCAGGGGCTGCTGAAATGCCTCTATACTCCCAATAATTACATAAGACCTTGAGCTGCTGAAATGCCTCTATACCCCCAATAATTACATAAGACCAGGGGCTGCTGAAATGCCTCTATACTCCCAATAATTACATAAGACCGTGGGCTGCTGAAATGCCTCTATAACCCCCAATAATTACATAATACCAGGGACTGCTGAAATGCCTCTATACCCCCAATAATTACATAAGACCAGGGGCTGCTGAAATGCCTCTATACTCCCAATAATTACATAAGACCTTGAGCTGCTGAAATGCCTCTATACCCCCAATAATTACATAAGACCAGGGGCTGCTGAAATGCCTCTATACTCCCAATAATTACATAAGACCTTGAGCTGCTGAAATGCCTCTATACCCCCAATAATTACATAAGACCAGGGGCTGCTGAAATGCCTCTATACCCCCAATAATTACATAAGACCAGGGGCTGCTGAAATGCCTCTATACCCCCAATAATTACATAATACCAGGGACTGCTGAAATGCCTCTATACTCCCAATAATTACATAATACCAGGGACTGCTGAAATGCCTCTATACTCCCAATAATTACATAATACCAGGGACTGCTGAAATGCCTCTATACTCCCAATAATTACATAATACCAGGGGCTGCTGAAATGCCTCTATACTCCCAATAATTACATAATACCAGGGACTGCTGAAATGCCTCTATACCCCCAATAATTACATAATACCAGGGGCTGCTGAAATGCCTCTATACTCCCAATAATTACATAAGACCAAGGGCTGCTGAAATGCCTCTATACCCCCAATAATTACATAAGACCAAGGGCTGCTGAAATGCCTCTATACCCCCAATAATTACATAAGACCAAGGGCTGCTGAAATGCCTCTATACTCCCAATAATTACATAATACCAGGGACTGCTGAAATGCCTCTATACTCCCAATAATTACATAAGACCAGGGGCTGCTGGAATGCCTCTATACCCCCAATAAAAGACCAGGGGCTGCTGAAATGCCTCTATACCCCCAATAATTACATAATACCAGGGGCTGCTGAAATGCCTCTATACTCCCAATAATTACATAAGACCAGGGGCTGCTGAAATGCCTCTTTACCCCCAATAATTACATAAGACCAAGGGCTGCTGAAATGCCTCTGTACCCCCAATAATTACATAATACCAGGGGCTGCTGAAATGCCTCTATACCCCCAATAATTACATAAGACATTGAGCTGCTGAAATGCCTCTATACTCCCAATAATTACATAATACCAGGGACTGCTGAAATGCCTCTATACTCCCAATAATTACATGAGACCAGGGGCTGCTGAAATGCCTCTATACCCCCAATAATTACATAAGACCAGGGACTGCTGAAATGCCTCTATACCCCCAATAATTACATAAGACCAAGGGCTGCTGAAATGCCTCTATACTCCCAATAATTACATAATACCAGGGACTGCTGAAATGCCTCTATACCCCCAATAATTACATAATACCAGGGACTGCTGAAATGCCTCTATACTCCCAATAATAACATAAGACCAGGGGCTGCTGAAATGCCTCTATACCCCCAATAATTACATAAGACCTGGAGCTGCTGAAATGCCTCTATACTCCCAATAATTACATAAGACCAGGGGCTGCTGAAATGCCTCTATACCCCCAATAATTACATAAGACCAGGGGCTGCTGAAATGCCTCTATACCCCCAATAATTACATAAGACCAGGGACTGCTGAAATGCCTCTATACCCCCAATAATTACATAATACCAGGGACTGCTGAAATGCCTCTATACTCCCAATAATAACATAAGACCAGAGGCTGCTGAAATGCCTCTATACCCCCAATAATTACATAAGACCTGGAGCTGCTGAAATGCCTCTATACTCCCAATAATAACATAAGACCAGGGGCTGCTAAAATGCCTCTATACCCTTAATAATTACATAAGACGTTGAGCTGCTGAAATGCCTCTATACCCCCAATAATTACATAAGACCTGGAGCTGCTCAAATGCCTCTATACTCCCAATAATAACATAAGAACAGGGGCTGCTGAAATGCCTCTATACCCCCAATAATTACATAAGACCAGGAGCTGCTGAAATGCCTCTATACCCCCAATAATTACATAAGACCTGGAGCTGCTGAAATGCCTCTATACTCCCAATAATAACATAAGACCAGGGGCTGCTGAAATGCCTCTATACCCCCAATAATTACATAAGACCTTGAGCTGCTGAAATGCCTCTATACTCCCAATAATTACATAATACCAGGGACTGCTGAAATGCCTCTATACTCCCAATAATTACATAAGACCAGGGGCTGCTGAAATGCCTCTATACCCCCAATAATTACATAAGACCAGGGACTGCTGAAATGCCTCTATACCCCCAATAATTACATAAGACCAAGGGCTGCTGAAATGCCTCTATACTCCCAATAATTACATAATACCAGGGACTGCTGAAATGCCTCTATACTCCCAATAATTACATAATACCAGGGACTGCTGAAATGCCTCTATACTCCCAATAATAACATAAGACCAGGGGCTGCTGAAATGCCTCTATACCCCCAATAATTACATAAGACCTGGAGCTGCTGAAATGCCTCTATACTCCCAATAATTACATAAGACCAGGGGCTGCTGAAATGCCTCTATACCCCCAATAATTACATAAGACCAGGGGCTGCTGAAATGCCTCTATACCCCCAATAATTACATAAGACCAGGGACTGCTGAAATGCCTCTATACCCCCAATAATTACATAATACCAGGGACTGCTGAAATGCCTCTATACTCCCAATAATAACATAAGACCAGAGGCTGCTGAAATGCCTCTATACCCCCAATAATTACATAAGACCTGGAGCTGCTGAAATGCCTCTATACTCCCAATAATAACATAAGACCAGGGGCTGCTAAAATGCCTCTATACCCCCAATAATTACATAAGACGTTGAGCTGCTGAAATGCCTCTATACTCCCAATAATAACATAAGACCAGGGGCTGCTGAAATGCCTCTATACCCCCAATAATTACATAAGACCTTGAGCTGCTGAAATGCCTCTATACCCCCAATAATTACATAAGACCAAGGGCTGCTGAAATGCCTCTATACCCCCAATAATTACATAAGACCAGGAGCTGCTGAAATGCCTCTATACCCCCAATAATTACATAAGACCTGGAGCTGCTGAAATTCCTCTATACTCCCAATAATAACATAAGACCTGGAGCTGCTGAAATGCCTCTATACCCCCAATAATTACATAAGACCAGGGGCTGCTGAAATGCCTCTATACCCCCAATAATTACATAAGACCAAGGGCTGCTGAAATGCCTCTATACCCCCAATAATTACATAAGACCTGGAGCTGCTGAAATGCCTCTATACTCCCAATAATAACATAAGACCAGGGACTGCTGAAATGCCTCTATACCCCCAATAATTACATAAGACGTTGAGCTGCTGAAATGCCTCTATACTCCCAATAATAACATAAGACCAGGGACTGCTGAAATGCCTCTATACCCCCAATAATTACATAAGACGTTGAGCTGCTGAAATGCCTCTATACCCCCAATAATTACATAAGACCTGGAGCTGCTGAAATGCCTCTATACTCCCAATAATTCCATAATACCAGGGGCTGCTGAAATGCCTCTATACCCCCAATAATTACATAATACCAGGGACTGCTGAAATGCCTCTATACCCCCAATAATTACATAAGACCAAGGGCTGCTGAAATGCCTCTATACCCCCAATAATTACATAAGACCTGGAGCTGCTGAAATGCCTCTATACCCCCAATAATTACATAATACCAGGGACTGCTGAAATGCCTCTATACCCCCAATAATTACATAAGACCAAGGGCTGCTGAAATGCCTCTATACCCCCAATAATTACATAAGACCTGGAGCTGCTGAAATGCCTCTATACTCCCAATAATAACATAAGACCAGGGGCTGCTGAAATGCCTCTATACTCCCAATAATTACATAAGACCTTGAGCTGCTGAAATGCCTCTATACCCCCAATAATTACATAAGACCAGGGGCTGCTGAAATGCCTCTATACTCCCAATAATTACATAAGACCGTGGGCTGCTGAAATGCCTCTATAACCCCCAATAATTACATAATACCAGGGACTGCTGAAATGCCTCTATACCCCCAATAATTACATAAGACCAGGGGCTGCTGAAATGCCTCTATACTCCCAATAATTACATAAGACCTTGAGCTGCTGAAATGCCTCTATACCCCCAATAATTACATAAGACCAGGGGCTGCTGAAATGCCTCTATACTCCCAATAATTACATAAGACCTTGAGCTGCTGAAATGCCTCTATACCCCCAATAATTACATAAGACCAGGGGCTGCTGAAATGCCTCTATACCCCCAATAATTACATAAGACCAGGGGCTGAAATGCCTCTATACCCCCAATAATTACATAATACCAGGGACTGCTGAAATGCCTCTATACTCCCAATAATTACATAATACCAGGGACTGCTGAAATGCCTCTATACTCCCAATAATTACATAATACCAGGGACTGCTGAAATGCCTCTATACTCCCAATAATTACATAATACCAGGGGCTGCTGAAATGCCTCTATACTCCCAATAATTCCATAATACCAGGGACTGCTGAAATGCCTCTATACCCCCAATAATTACATAATACCAGGGACTGCTGAAATGCCTCTATACTCCCAATAATTACATAAGACCAGGGGCTGCTGAAATGCCTCTATACCCCCAATAATTACATAAGACCAGGGGCTACTGGAATGCCTCTGTACCCCCCAATAATTACATAATACCAGGGGCTGCTGAAATGCCTCTATACTCCCAATAATTACATAAGACCAGGGGCTGCTGAAATGCCTCTATACCCCCAATAATTACATAAGACCAGGGGCTGCTGAAATGCCTCTATACCCCCAATAATTACATAAGACCAGGGGCTACTGAAATGCCTCTATACTCCCAATAATTACATAAGACCAGGGGCTGCTGAAATGCCTCTATACTCCCAATAATTACATAAGACCTTGGGCTGCTGAAATGCCTCTATAAGCCCCAATAATTACATAATACCAGGGACTGCTGAAATGCCTCTATACTCCCAATAATTACATAAGACCAGGGACTGCTGAAATGCCTCTGTACCCCCAATAATTACATAAGACCTGGAGCTGCTAAAATGCCTCTATACCCCCAATAATTACATAATACCAGGGACTGCTGAAATGCCTCTATACTCCCAATAATTACATAAGACCAGGTGCTGCTGAAATGCCTCTATACCCCCAATAATTACATAATACCAGGGGCTGCTGAAATGCCTCTATACTCCCAATAATTACATAAGACCTTGGGCTGCTGAAATGCCTCTATAACCCCCAATAATTACATAATACCAGGGACTGCTGAAATGCCTCTATACTCCCAATAATTACATAAGACCAGGGACTGCTGAAATGCCTCTGTACCCCCAATAATTACATAAGACCTGGAGCTGCTAAAATGCCTCTATACCCCCAATAATTACATAATACCAGGGGCTGCTGAAATGCCTCTATACTCCCAATAATTACATAATACCAGGGACTGCTGAAATGCCTCTATACTCCCAATAATTACATAAGACCAAGGGCTGCTGAAATGCCTCTATACTCCCAATAATTACATAAGACCTTGGGCTGCTGAAATGCCTCTATACCCCCAATAATTACATAAGACCAGGGGCTGCTGAAATGCCTCTATACTCCCAATAATTACATAATACCAGGGACTGCTGAAATGCCTCTATACCCCCAATAATTACATAAGACCAAGGGCTGCTGAAATGCCTCTATACCCCCAATAATTACATAAGACCAGGGGCTGCTGAAATGCCTCTATACTCCCAATAATTACATAATACCAGGGACTGCTGAAATGCCTCTATACCCCCAATAATTACATAAGACCAAGGGCTGCTGAAATGCCTCTATACCCCCAATAATTACATAAGACCAAGGGCTGCTGAAATGCCTCTATACTCCCAATAATTACATAATACCAGGGACTGCTGAAATGCCTCTATACTCCCAATAATTACATAAGACCAGGGACTGCTGAAATGCCTCTATACTCCCAATAATTACATAAGACCAAGGGCTGCTGAAATGCCTCTATACTCCCAATAATTACATAAGACCAAGGGCTGCTGAAATGCCTCTATACTCCCAATAATTACACAATACCAGGGGCTGCTGAAATGCCTCTATACTCCCAATAATTACATAATACCAGGGACTGCTGAAATGCCTCTATACCCCCAATAATTACATAATACCAGGGGCTGCTGAAATGCCTCTATACTCCCAATAATTACATAAGACCAAGGGCTGCTGAAATGCCTCTATACCCCCAATAATTACATAAGACCAGGGGCTACTGAAATGCCTCTATACTCCCAATAATTACATAATACCAGGGGCTGCTAAAATGCCTCTATACCCTTAATAATTACATAAGACGTTGAGCTGCTGAAATGCCTCTATACTCCCAATAATTACATAATACCAGGGACTGCTGAAATGCCTCTATACTCCCAATAATTACATAATACCAGGGACTGCTGAAATGCCTCTATACTCCCAATAATTACATAATACCAGGGACTGCTGAAATGCCTCTATACTCCCAATAATTACATAATACCAGGGACTGCTGAAATGCCTCTATACTCCCAATAATTACATAAGACCAGGGACTGCTGAAATGCCTCTATAACTCCCAATAATTACATAAGACCTTGAGCTGCTGAAATGCCTCTGTACCCCCAATAATTACATAAGACCAGGGGCTGCTGAAATGCCTCTATACCCCCAATAATTACATAAGACCAGGGGCTGCTGAAATGCCTCTATACCCCCAATAATTACATAAGACCAGGGGCTACTGAAATGCCTCTATACCCCCAATAATTACATAAGACCAGGGGCTACTGAAATGCCTCTATACCCCCAATAATTACATAAGACCAGGGGCTGCTGAAATGCCTCTATACCCCCAATAATTACATAAGACCAGGGGCTGCTGAAATGCCTCTATACTCCCAATAATTACATAAGACTAGGGGCTGCTGAAATGCCTCTATACCCCCAATAATTACATAAGACCTTGAGCTGCTGAAATGCCTCTATACCCCCAATAATTACATAATACCAGGGGCTACTGAAATGCCTCTATACTCCCAATAATTACATAAGACCAGGGGCTGCTGAAATGCCTCTATACTCCCAATAATTACATAAGACCAGGGGCTGCTGAAATGCCTCTATACCCCCAATAATTACATAATACCAGGGACTGCTGAAATGCCTCTATACTCCCAATAATTACATAAGACCAGGGGCTGCTGAAATGCCTCTGTACCCCCAATAATTACATAAGACCTGGAGCTGCTAAAATGCCTCTATACCCCCAATAATTACATAAGACCAGGGGCTGCTGAAATGCCTCTATACTCCCAAAAAATTCCATAAGACCAGGGGCTACTGAAATGCCTCTGTACCCCCAATAATTACATAAGACCAGGGGCTACTGAAATGCCTCTATACCCCCAATAATTACATAAGACCAGGGGCTACTGAAATGCCTCTGTACCCCCAATAATTACATAAGACCAGGGGCTACTGAAATGCCTCTGTACCCCCAATAATTACATAAGACCAGGGGCTACTGAAATGCCTCTATACCCCCAATAATTACATAAGACCAGGGGCTGCTGAAATGCCTCTATACTCCCAATAATTACATAATACCAGGGACTGCTGAAATGCCTCTATACCCCCAATAATTACATAAGACCAGGGGCTACTGAAATGCCTCTATACTCCCAATAATTACATAAGACCTGGAGCTGCTGAAATGCCTCTATACCCCCAATAATTACATAAGACCAAGGGCTGCTGAAATGCCTCTATACCCCCAATAATCACATAAGACCAGGGGCTGCTGAAATACACCTGCCCCCCCCTTATAAATACTCTTGTATAAATAAAGAGTGAATGGGGCTGGCCAAATCACCCTGGACCCAACCCATGTATAAACAGGGTCAGGGCTGGCTAAATGCCCCATTTATTTTTAAGGGGGGCAGAGGCATTTTGGCAACCTCTAGCCCCGTTTATTGATAGAGAACCACCAGGGGCTGGTTAAATGTCCCTGGCACCCCATGAATACTCTGGGTGAGCAGCTGGTGAAATTAACATGCATCCTATAAATAAATGGAGCCATGGGCTGCCCACATGCCTCTGCCCCCCCCAAAAAAATATATAAAAAGTAAAAAAAAAATGCAGACAGGAGCTGCCCCCGGCCCCTCTAAAATAAAATAAAAACAGAAAATAAAAATGCAATCTAAGCCCTGTCTTCCCCTGCAACATCTAACTTGCCCAGGTAGTGTGGGATGAAGTAAAATAAAAGCTGCCCTTCACCACAGAGTGGTGTTACCAGGAAAGGTTAAAGCATCTTAACATGTATAGCTTGGAGGAAAGACGTAACAGGGGGGATATGATAAAAACATTTAAATACATAAAGGGAATCAACACAGTAAAGGAAGAGAGTATATTTAAAAGAAGAAAAACTACCACAACTAGAGGACATAGTCTTAAATTAGAGGGGCAACGATTTAAAAGTAATATCAGGAAGTATTACTTTACTGAGAGGGTAGTGGATGTATGGAATAGCCTGCCAGCAGAAGTGGTAGAGGTAAACAGTCAAGGATTTTAAGCATGCGTGGGATAGACACAAGGCTATCCTAGCTATAAGACCGGGAACGTGGGACTAATAAAAGTACTCCAAAAAAAAAAAATTGGGCAGACTAGATGGATCGAATGGTTCTTATCTGCCGACACATTCTATATGTTTCTATGTGTAAATATCAGCTGCATAATTTAATTGTGTTTTTTGAGGCATTAAATTAACGGACAAAAATGTTTCATTTGTTTGCCCGGTAATTTTTACCGCTGCTCATTGAATCGCTGTTTGTGCGGTACTTGCAGCATAACGATTTTACCTCACCCATTAACTGAATAGCGAATGCCCATTAATTTACAGCTAACAGCACTTTTTAACTTAACAGGCGCCATTGAGTCTGTCACACTTTGGTGTATGGTCTTTCTGCCATGTGAAACTCATGGGTTATTTTTAAGTACTACATACAGGTTCCGTTTGTGGCTTTTTGTCTTAGCGTGTGATGTTTCATACAAACATACATTGCTTTGCTACAGTTGTCCATTAACCTGACAGTGCTCTGGTATACAGGAGCATTGATTCTATGGGCCTTTTATGCTTTAATCGGATATAAACATGATATAACTATAATAGGCATTAAATATGCCATTTAGAGAGTTTATACTCTTAATGTGTTTCTGTTTGACCAATCTCTTGGTAAAGGTTAATCTAAGCTCTGCTGTCTACACCTCTGAAAAATGTACACAATCAGATGCTGCGGGGTTTTATCCAAACAGGATGTACTGGTTCTACTTGGCTCTGGAACATTACATTTATGCCAATCATTCCCCATGTAAATTTAGGCATGATTTATCTTGCCTCAGTTCAGGAATACAAATATAAAAAGAAAACAAAATAGAGAAATGACTCCCTGTCTGTTTTTACCTATATAAAAGGTTTTTGCCTGATAGTAGTTAACCTATGGCACTTAATATGTTATGCAATATGTACCTTTTAAACGTATATTTAGCATTTTGTAGTGAGGCTGTATCATCATTCTCTGTCCTGCAGTCCGAAAGAGGTCCCCAAACAACTCACTAAGCCAACCTGAGGGCTCCTATAGAGGTGCTCGGGTAATCCCAATTAAGATTGCCACCTAGACAGTTTTTTACTCAAAGGCAGGGAAAAAAAATTGGCTTCAGGCCAATGTTAATGGATGAAAAGGGGACAACCCAACTCCCAGAAACCTGTACTTACATATTAAATGTCCCCAGGTTTCTCTAGGCCTAGGGATGTGCAACACATGTGTGCCGTGCATTACCTCCACCCATGCCCAATGTTTCTCACATTGGAGATTATGTGTAAGAGCCCATTGAGGGGCAAAAGTTCTAAAAGTGATCCAGTCACCATGGAAACCAATGGAATGTCCCTGCAGTCACCATGGAAACCACAGGAATGTTCCTGTTGATTACATCACTGTTAGAGCGTTGCCCCAGAAATTACTTTACATAAATGCATAACCCCCCATTCTTTTTAAAGGAAAAACAAGTGTGTAATTCAAACATTAATGCATATTAAAGTACTCACAAAGTATTCACTTGTTGCCTGCTTTGACAGCTATAGTCTCTCCCTGCTCCACAGCGATCGTGGGGCAGGGAGAGACTAAATATAGTGCTGGAAGCCACCCCTGGTCCCCCCAAGCCCATCCAGGTCCCCCAGGTTTTTTTTTTATTCCAAAAAAATACATTTTTATTTATTTATTTATATTTTTATTTTGCTAACCTTAACCCTTGGGTTATGGTTAGAGATCATCAAAACTCTAATCCTGGAGTTAGAATTAGGGTTTGTACTAATCATAACCCTAGGGATAAAGTTAGAGTCAAATATAAATAAAAAAGTAAATAAAATTCAATAAATAAATAAAAAAAATAATAAAAAAATACTATTAAATTAAATAAAAATAAGACGTTAATCCGTAGAGGACCAGTCACATGTTAGGTCTGTTGGTGGTCCTCCTGGGATATTTTATATTAAAAAAAAGACTGCTAGTGGGGCCAGTGCCTTGCATTGGCCCCCCAACAGTAGATAGGGGCCCACAGCAGCTGGATATATGATCCATGCAGCCGCAGGATAGCAAGGATAGCAACAATTTGTGCTTCCTACTATAGACTACATTCCCTATGATGCTACGGTCACTTTTGGCTGGCTGAGCATGATAGGAAATGTAGTCACAAGCATTACATAATAAATACATATTTTAAAGCTGCAATGACCGTATCCTAAGTCTGGCCCTTTACCTGCCACATAACACTAGCAAACCTATACATGTGGGGTACCGCTATACTCAGGGGAAGTTGCTTAACATATATTGGGGTGTTGTTTGGCAAAAAAAACCAGAACAACACCTTTAAATTCATACCTAAATACAAAGTGTGTGGGGGAAAAAAGACACAAGAAATTACTACACCAAAAGTTGTCAAAGATTGGTGGGAAAATGAGTGCATGAAAGGTGTCAAATTACCCCAATTTGAATACCCTGGGATGTCTACTTTAAAAAAAATGTGTACAGGGGGGGCCTGATTCCGTGATGCATGTCTAATATCGGTGTTACAATGTCAGTAACACTAATTTTGGAAAAAATGGTTTTGAAACAGCTAGGTGCTACTTGTATTTATTACACTACAACATTCTAAACTCAGGACCAATATTAGAATCTAATTAGCAGGTTTTTTTATTTGCTTTTGTAGCTTAGTAAAAGATTTTACAAATAAAATTGTTTTTTTTTTTATACATTTTTCAACATATTTTTCTATTTGTTTCATAATAATATAAATGATATAAACAAAATAATGGCATAAAAAGAAAGCCCTTCTTGTCCTGAAAAAAACAATATGTCATATGTGTTGGTACAGCAAATAACAAAGAACAAAATTGCAGCTAAACAAAAACACCTCAGAAGTGTAAAAAAAGCCACGGTCATTAACGCACAACATTCCAAAAACAGTCTGGTCATGAAGGGGTTAAATAATTCTGAATGAATTCATGCATATATTTGGTCATTATATAGGCAATATACAACCAGTTTGGTAACTGGAGTGTCACTTTATTGGCAGAATTGTTGGCCATACAGTTGTATGCTCAGACTTACAGGCAGGGGGAGTGTTTTTTGCATGCTCTAACATACAAAAACTATGCATGTTTTTGTATGCATATAGAAATCTAAAGAACCATGTTTAAGAATGTTACTGTCGGGAGAAGAACCGTATAAAGTGTTAAAACCAAAGCCTTTGCGTTGGCTCAATTATAATTTTGCCTGTTGTACAGTTGGCTTCACTTCAGTATTCACAAACGTAAAACCTGGAGAAACAGGATTTCCCAGACATTAATCCATGTACTATACAGATATAATCAGGCATAACCCAGATCCTTCTAAAGGCACCTAGATCAACAGTGTATACGATTCTCTAAGCCAAGTTTCAAACCCCTAGTTAAAACTACAGATTCTATTATAGTCAGCCTTCAAGAATTGAGCAGGATACAAGCGCACTTAGGGACTGCACAATTTGGAGACAAAGTCTAGAGAAATTCCATTTAAAACAATAATAAAAACAACATTTACAAAAGAGAGACTGGACTCCACTGTGTTTGTATTTCTATTATAGTCTGCCAACTATGTATGCAGGATAAAGTATATAAATGACAGATGCCCTGGCTTTGACCGAGACATACCTGAAATCATTTTGAATGGCCAAAGAGAAACACTTTTGTTTTTGGGTTAGTGGTAGTGTGACCACATTCCAGTTTTATTCATGGAGATTAATTCATTTAAAGGGACTGTATTACCTATACATTATTTTTACTGTGCATGTAAAGGAAAAAACATGATTGAAACTGATCTAAAAAGCAAGCAAATGTCTAAATTAGGAGAGAAATGTGTTTTAAATCTGTGGTGTCTCCAGTTTATGACATGACCTGTGGCCTGATATGCAAATTACACATTTCCCAGTGAAAATCAGCTCATTTGCATATCAGTCCACAGGTGATGTCATAGACTGGAGACTCCACAGACCCATTTAAAACACATTTTCTCCTAATTTAGGCATTTGCATGCAATCTTGCCAACACAATGGATAGATAATTTTTAACCATTTTTTATTGTCTACATTTACAGTTAAAACAACATTTTGGTGATATAGTCCCTTTAAAGGGGGACACTTGGGAGGCATGCTGGAAATAGTTGAAATTTTGCCTATGGGCAGAATATTTAAGTGACCTCTTGGCCAACTGGTGGGCTACTTATGTAAAATATTTAAAATAATAGTGATAAACCCCACTGTATAAAACAAAATGTATAACAGATGATACAATGTCATCTATGGTGCTGGCATCAGATAAACACAGAGATTTGTAACACTTTTGAATTAAAAACTTTATTTACCAAAACTACCGTATTTGCTCGATTATAAGACGATGTTTTTTTCATTTTTTTTTTTCTGAAAAGTCCCCCTCGTCTTATAATCGAGGTCGTCTTATAATCTGACCTCAAATGGAGGTCAGATTATAAGACATGGATCCAGGTCCCCAGCAGAGCTGCAGGGGACCTGGATCCCACTCTCTAACAGCAGGGGATGTCTGCGCGGCCTTCTATGAAGAAGCCGGGTACTTCCGCTTTCGTCACAGAAGTCCCGGCGAGCGTGCCGGGCGGCAGCAGGGGAGGTCTGCGCTCATCGCGCAGACATCCTCTGCTGCCCCACTAGCCACCAGGGAGAATCGGGCAGCTGGGGGATGTCTGCACTATACGTCCACACATCCTCCATGCTGCCCAACACCTCCGTCTATTATGACGGACCAGCTGTCCGTCATAATAGACGGAGGTGTCGGGCAGCATGGAGGATGTCTGCACGTATCGTGCAGACATCCCCCGGCTGCCCCCACTAGCCACCAGGGATTATTACACAGGTGAGGGGTAGGGAGGGGGCACCAGAGCAACAAAGGGAGGGAGGAGGGAGGGAGGGGGCACCAGAGCAACAAGGGGAGGGAGGGAGGGAGGGAGGGGGCACCAGAGCAACAAGGGGAGGGAGGGAGGGGGCACCAGAGCAACAAGGGGAGGGAGGGAGGGGGCACCAGAGCAACAAGGGGAGGGAGGGAGGGGGCACCAGAGCAACAAGGGTAGGGAGGGAGGGGGAACCAGAGCAACAAGGGTAGGGATGGGAAGAGAGAAACAAGGGGGGGGGGGGAGACAAGGGAAGGGAGGGGGAGAGAGAGAAAGCTGGGGACAAGGGAAAGAGGGAGGCAGCATTGGCACATAAAAGGAAATAAAAACAAGTAATGCATTTTTTGATATCATAATTTTTTTATTAAAAAAGCAATTTATATGTGAATATATACAAGTTCAACTTGTTTCCTATAGGGTAGTCTTATATTCACATTTCGTGCAGACATGCACGTATCGTTCAGACATCCCCCGGCTGCCCCCACTAGCCACCAGGGATCTAGGTATAGTTAAGGGGGAGGGAGGGGGCAGGGAGACAGGGGGAGGGAGGGGAGCAGAGCAACAAGCGGAGGGAGGGGAGCAGAGCAACAAGGGGAGGGAGGGGGGGAGAGACAGAGGGAGGGGGGACAGAGCAACAAGGGGAGGGGGGCAGAGAGAAACAAGGGGGGGAAGAGACAGAGGCGAGGGGGAGTCAAAGGGAGGGGGAGAGAGACAACGCTGGGGGCAACGGAAAGAGAGAGGCAGCATTGGCACATAAAAAGGAAATAAAAACAAGAAATGCACTTTTTGATATAATTTTTTTTATTAAAAAAGCAATTTACATGTGAATATATACAAGTTTAACTTTTTTCCTATAGGGTAGTCTTATATTCAGGCTTTTAGTTTTTTTCCTAAAGCAATATCCAATGTTTGAGGGGTCCTCTTATAATCAGGGTCGTCTTATAATCGAGCAAATACGGTATGTCTTTCCTGTCACTGTAATTATTACCATTTCTATCAAAGGACATACTTGTGAAATAGGGTCCATAGACACTGAGTAAATCGAATTTTTGCGGTCAGAGGCTCAGGATGCTCTGGAAGTACTGGTGCGATGGATGGCCATGATCAGTGGGGCAGTATAACCAGAATCTATACTTAAAATTCACCGCTTGATCATGGGCCTTCCTCTTCGAGGTTCGAATTTCCTATGTCCACCCATGTGTTCCTACAAGGTCAGAAAATTTAGTCTGTTTACTGGGTATCATAACTGGTAATGTTAAGAGAAATTATACCACAGTAGGTCTTCTCAAATAGGCATATTTAACTGCATTAAGAAGAAAGTAAAAACATTTAAAAAATAAAACAAAACTATTAAAAGAATAAATAAAAATATGAAAATTCCTAACCTGGTATAAATATATCCTCAATGCAGTAGCATTATCTCAGTCAAGTGTAAAAAAACAAACTGTTTGTCCACAGCATAATATACAGACACGTAATATACCTATTGGACATCCAAGTACTAATATACAGACAAATAAGGACAGATCTCAAAAGAATCAATAGATCATAGGTGCCTGTAGGAAAAAGCAAAAAAAGCATTTAACATTTTTGCTGTTTGGCTGACATAGATGTTACCGCATTATTTATGTATACAGGTTTAGGGGGTATTCATTAATTTTCAATATTTCATGTTTTATTTTTTTATATTGTTTTTTTTTTCTTAATGTACATAAAGTACTATTTGTCACCAATGTCAATCATGTGTGTAACATCTTTTCTTTCAGGTCCATAAATCTGTACATAAAACACACTGGTCATGTTTTACATGATTTTATTTTTAATTATCATAACCTAAAATATCTTTTTAGTATTTCCCTATCACTGGGTCACTTCTATGTATATTTGGACAATATCGCATGACATTATTTATTAAACCCATCTAGTCTGCACAATTTTCTGAATACTTTCTTTAGACCATCACCTGATGTTATGCCTAGGATAGCCTTATGCCTAGCTCATCTAGCTCACCAATCCTCCCCCCCCCCCCCCCTCTTCTGCCAAAATAGAAAATGTATATAACAAATGTTTCCAAAGTGTTTGACACTCACATAAACCACACTTGGTTCCCTTTTGGAAAGCATAAATATCATAGGAAAGAGGAACAATGTGGATAGTTTCATGTTGCATCAATAATCACGTGGAAGATTTTTCAGTCTGCTGTGAAAAGTTGCTGCAATAAAGGATGTAAAGAATATACTGCTCAATGAGCTGTTCAAGGCCTTTCCAAGCTGAGTTTTCAGCTGAAATCAGAAGAAACTGTGGAGCAGATCCAACAGATATAAGCTGCTGTAAGCTCCACTTGCAAGGTATGGAGAAGCTTAGGGTAGGTCAACTGGTCACAGAGAGCAAAAAAAAACAAACTGTCAGGCAGAGGAGTACAGCAAAAAAAAGTGATAATTTATTGTTATACACCCTCTTTCTGTCAGCGTTTGGTTTGGTCTGCTCACTTCCTCTACCTCTAGCAGCTGGTCTCCTCCCCATTCACTCTGGTTGCTGCTGCTTCCCATGCATAAAGTCCCTTCAATCAATAAATGTGGTAGAAGCAACACCAGAATGGTATAGTGCCCGAGCCAGAGGCTCCACCACTCCTCCAAAATATAAATGAAAACAGGTGGCTCAGCACTGTCAAGGTGCAATTGATTTTATTCCGAAAAACTGGCAAAGTTTTGACCCGATTGGGTCTTTCTCAAGCCAACCTAGAGTCCCTGCCTTGGCAAAGATAAAAGATAGTTTATTCAAACATGTATTGCAGTTATTGGTTTTTATGGTAAAAGTGTGCCGATCTGAATGCCTTCAATGCTTCGGTTTCCGAGCGGCCTGAACTCCCAATTCACACCCAAATTAAGGGATATTGTGTAGCCACATTTTGGAGATTTATGAAATTCGGCTAAAGTGCCCAACCTGATTCATTCCTGGATAAATTGGCATATATTGGAAAAACCCTCATATCTCCTGAAGATTAGATATAGAATCCATATAGATTCTTTGTAGAGAGAGAAGGGCTACCAAACTGGTTATATACAAGACACAACTAGACAGGTGTGACCAGCAGGTTTCTGGTCTGGGAATCTGGGATCCCTAGAATGGATTACCTCTAGTGTAATGTACCCCAACAAGTATGTACCGGCAGGTTGCGCCCAGGATACTCCTTGCCAGGGGCTTGTGAGGCACAAGCAATATCTAAAGTAAAGTAGGAACTAAGCAGGAGTGTAGTCAGAAATGATAGCCGGAGGTCGAGACAGGCGGAGAGCAATCATGGTCGAGTGTGGTAGCTGAGGGTCAAATCCAAGAGTCAGAACAAACAAGATATAGATAGCCCTAATTACAGAGAATACTGTGTGCACAGGCAATGTGGGTAGGTTTATATAGTAATGAAATAAGAGAACACCCTAAAAGTAATGGCGGGAAGGGCGTTACAAAAGTGTGGGTGTTTCACCTTTAAATATTGAAATTCGGCATTTACCGCCATAGAAAACATAGAAAAAGATGGCCGCCGCCAGTAACGGTGTCAGAAAATCAAGGTTACTTCCAGGACATCAGGATTTTAAAAAAAGGCCGCTGAGATATCTAAGTGATGAAGATCCCGGACGGAGATTGGACAGGTAAGTGACAACTGGTATCCTTTTACCAGTGCTGAGAAGATTCTTCCCTTACAAACCATACCATAGAAAAATTCAGCAACACCAAAATGAAGACCTGGAGCTGGCTACCTGCCCTGGAGTTTTAACCTTGGAACTACAAATCATTCTAAACAAAAGGATGCTATAAATTGCAGTATGACAAAGTTGAACAATGCTTAGGACAAGGTAATGCGCAAGTATATATTGTTATAGAAGAACAGAATGTTTCCTTTCACAAGAACTTGAAAGATTAAAGAAAAAAAGAAATACCAAAAATCATAAAGGGTAGGAGACTATTTGCGATAAACAATGGCAGGGCCGTCTTTAATAGTGATTGGACCCTGGGCAAGCATTTGCTTGGGCCCCCTGCACCCTGCCCCCTCCCCTGCATGCAATCACTCCATCCATCGCAATGTTACCTCCCAGCCCCCACCACAAAACAAATAAAAAAATAAGCACACACACAATTGGACTTTTCTTGCAGTGAGTATTTTTATTGCATTGAATTCAATGTGTATATTACGTGCATAATTGCTTTGTATAAACTGTATATTTGGATACAAAATGTGTATATATGGCTGCAATATGTATACCATTACATTACATTAACATTTATTTGTACAGCGCCACCAATTCTCGAAGCGCTTGGTACAGAGCAAAGAAAGGAACTACATACTAATTTAGACAAACTAGTACAGACTGTATGAGGTAGAGAACCCTGCTCGTAAGCTTACAATCTAGAGGGAATGGGGTCCATGACACAATTAAGGGATTGAAGAGGTCAGAGGGATTGAAGTTGTAGTAACAGTAGAGTGGATGGGAGGCATTAGGTGGGATAGGTCAAAGAGGGAGTGTGTCTTCCAGCTAGGTTGGGTAGTAAGCCTCTCTAAAGAGATGAGTTTTGAGGGACTTTTTAAAGTTTGAAAACGAGGGAGAGAGCTGGATGCTCCGGGGAAGGGAGTTCCAGAGAGAGGGGGCAGCTCGGGCGAAATCTTGGAGACGCGAGTGAGAAGTGGTGATGAGATTGGAAGAGCGTGTTAACCCCTGTGAGGAGCGCAAAGGTCGTGTAGGGAAGTAGTGGTTAACAAGGGAGGAAATGTACATAGGGGCAGAGGAGTAGAGGGCTTTGTAGGTTAATGACACAATTTTAAATTTTATCCTCGAGCAGACGGGAAGCCAGTGGAGGGCGTTGCAGAGAGGAGCCGCCGAATCAGACCGACGTGCAAGAAAGATGAGTCTGGCAGCCTTATTTTGGATAGAGTGTAGGGGAGCCAGATGAACCAGAGGTAGTCCAGTCAGAAGACCGTTACAGTAGTCCAGGCGAGAGATCACAAGCGAGTGCACTAGAATTTTGGCGGTCTCTTCGCTGAGGAACGGACGAATGTGTGCAATGTTCCTTAGGTGCAGCCGACAGGATCTGGCCAAGGACTGGATTTGAGGAAGGAAGGAGAGAGCAGAGTCAAAAGTGACCCCAAGACATCGAACACGGTCAGCCGGTACGATCGTAGTATTATCAACGTTGACCGTGAACCCAGGTGTAGGGACAGCGGTTGAGGGAGGGAAGATAATGAGTTCTGTTTTGGAGAGGTTAAGTTTCAGGTAGGGATCAGACATCCAAGCGGAGATGGCTGACAGACACTCATCTACTCGTGACACTAGAGAGGGAGTGAGGTCAGGGGAGGAGAGGTAGAGCTGAGTATCATCCGCATACAAGTGGTAGTGAAAGCCAAAAGAGCGGATGAGTTCTCCCAGAGAGGTAGTGTAGAGGGAAAACAACAGCGGGCCAAGGACCGATCCTTGCAGAACACCAACAGAGAGCGGAACAGGTGACGATGTCGCTCCAGCAAACGACACTGAATAGGAGCGCTCAGATAAGTACGACTCGATCCAGGAGAGTGCCACACCACTTAAGCCAAGCGAGGATAATGTATTCAGAAGGAGGCGGTGGTCAACGGTGTCAAAGGCAGCAGAGAGATCTAAGAGGATCATCACCGAGAAGTGGCCTTTAGATTTGGCAGCAAGGAGGTCATTTGATACTCTAGTAAGGGCTGTTTCAGTAGAGTGTAAGGGTCTAAAGCCAGATTGAAAAGGGTCAAGTAGGTCATTGTGAGTCAGAAAGTCTGTCAGTCGCGAGTGCACCGTTTTCTCCAGCAACTTGGACACGAAGGGGAGAAGGGATATAGGACGGTAGTTAGACGGAAGAGTAGGGAAGATTTTTTCAATACAGGTACGATTTGGGCTTACTATACAACACTGCACTACAACTACTCATTACCTAAATGACAAAAACATAAACAGATATTAGAGAGCACTTACATATGTTCATATATATTTATAAATATCTATACACATCTCACTCTCTCTCACTAGTTGCATTTATACTTATATGGACTTCTTAATATTATATTCAACTATTTTCATATGTAATAAAAATGTTATTGAAGAGTTGCATTTCTTGTTTTTATTCCCTTTTTTCTGCACCCACTTTGCACCTAAAGGACTTAACACAGCCCCATAGATTAGCCACAGCACTTGTCATGCACCTATATTGCAACCACAGCACTTGTCATGCACCTATAATGCACCAACAGCACATGGCTTGCACTCATATTGAACCCACACAATTTTGCATGCTACAGTGTAAATTTGCCCCACAGAACAAACCACAGTTTCACTTTGTTCCACTGAAGTGCCCATGCAGAAAAAAGCCACATTGTCACTTTCCCCCATAGTACATATTATTTTTCCCCACAGAACATGCCACAGTCACTTTGTCATTGCATATGCAACAGACAGTTTGCCTGTTAAAATATGACACCGTTTGGCCATTAAATATGCCACAGTCAATGTGCCCATTAATATGCCAGTATTATTTTGCCATTAATATGCAGTATTATTTTGCCATTAATATGCCACAGACATTTTTCCCATTAATATTCCAATATTATTGTGCCATTCAGATACCAGTAATATTGTACAATTAAGATGCCCCAGCCAATTTGCCCATTAAGATACCAGTATTATTGTACCATTAAGATGCCAGTAATATTGTGCCATTCAGAGCCCAGTAATATTGTGCCAGTCAGATGCCTGTAATATTGTGCAATTCAGAGCACAGTAATATTGTGCCACTCAGAGACCAGTAATATTGTGCCATTCAGAGCCCAGTAATATTATGCCATGCAGAGCCCAGTAATATTGTGCCAGTCAGAGCAAAGGAATATTGTGCTAGTCAGAGCCCAGGAATATTGTGCCAGTCAGATACCAGGAATATTATGCCAGTCAGAGCCCAGTAATATTGTGCCAGTCAGAGCCAAGGAATATTTTGCCATTCAGATACCAGTAATATTGTGCCAGTCAGAGCCCAGTAATCTTGTGCAAGTCAGATTCCAGGAATATTGTGCCAGTCAGATACCAGGAATATTGTGCCAGTCAGATGCCTGTAATTCCTCCCCCCAACACCCCCCCCCCCCCAATACTTACCAAATGCTTCTGCTCCGTGTCCCCGGCGGGACGTTTCCTCCGTGCAGTCTTCCCTCCTGCACGGAGGAGGGAAACCGTCACGTCACATCCGGTCGTCGCATTCAGCAGGGGCTGGGGGCCCACGGGACAGCTGCCTTGGGCCCCCCAGGAGTAACTGGGCCCAGGGCAGCTGCCCCGTTTGCCCCGCGTTAAAGATGGCCCTGAACAATGGTGATATAAATACTTCTTGGCTGTAGTCTCTCTTGGAGCTGGAATTTAGGGAATTCAGCAACAAAAAAGCATAATTAAGGGCTGCACTGGGTTAAAATGTAAACTACAGACGAGCTTATATTTTCTTATTTACAGCAATGGAGAATACTTTTCATATAGAAGAAAACCATCAAGAAGAAAAACTACCACAACTAGAGGACATAGTCTTAAATTAGAGGGGCAACGATTTAAAAGTAATATCAGGAAGTATTACTTTACTGAGAGGGTAGTGGATGTATGGAATAGCCTGCCAGCAGAAGTGGTAGAGGTAAACACAGTCAAGGAGTTTAAGCATGCGTGAGATAGACACAAGGCTATCCTAGCTATAAGACCGTGAACGGGGGACTAATAAAAGTATTCAAAAAAATTGGGCAGACTATATGGACCAAATGGTTCTTATCTGCCGACACATTCTATGTTTCTATATAGCGAGGAGAAAAAAGGGTTTGTTTATCCACTTGTGAGATGCTATATTATCTTCACTGATCGGCGTCTCCACCATATGTTTTAGTAAGAAAGAAATCAGATGATATCACTGAAGATGCAGGAGGGTTATTAACTTATACAAGATGCAGTAAATTTTACTACTGGGTAATTTTTGCTCTCCATGACCCTTCATAAGCAAGACACACCCATGCTTACTTATTAGTGGATTTAAAAAAAGAAAAAGAAAAATTATCCCCATAGAGTCCAGGATTTAGAGATTACCCAGATGTGTTGAAATAAGGAGATGTATAAAATCTGGTGTTGGTCCTTGAGGACAGTAAATGTATGGCTTATACGTTTCGAGCCTAAAAACAGCTCATAGTCAACACAGTTCAAATTTTTCCTGTGGCTTACTACTAAATCAAATGATTTTTTCCCCCATTTCTGTGGAAAAACCTAAGCATTAACCACACTAGGTAAATATCGTGTCTACTCAATCCAGCCCTGGTTATTATGACTGTTAGAAAGTTTAGGGAAAGCTTTCAACAGATAAGATTATATCTATTTGTTTTATAACATCACAAGCAATAGCTGGAAGGACATAGTCTTAAATTAGAGGGGCAACGATTTAAAAGTAATATCAGGAAGTATTACTTTACTGAGAGGGTAGTGGATGTATGGAATAGCCTTCCAGCAGAAGTGGTAGAGGTAAACACAGTCAAGGAGTTTAAGCATGCGTGGGATAGACACAAGGCTATCCTATCTATAAGACCAGGAACGGGGGACTAATAAAAGTATTCAAAAAAATTGGGCAGACTAGATGGACCAAATGGTTCTTATCTGCCGACACATTCTATGTTTCTATATAGCGAGGAGAAAAAAGGGTTTGTTTATCCACTTGTGAGATGCTATATTATCTTCACTGATCGGCGTCTCCACCATATGTTTTAGTAAGAAAGAAATCAGATGATATCACTGAAGATGCAGGAGGGTTATTAACTTATACAAGATGCAGTAAATTTTACTACTGGGTAATTTTTGCTCTCCATGACCCTTCATAAGCAAGACACACCCATGCTTACTTATTAGTGGATTTAAAAAAAAAAAAAGAAAAATTATCCCCATAGAGTCCAGGATTTAGAGATTACCCAGATGTGTTGAAATAAGGAGATGTATAAAATCTGGTGTTGGTCCTTGAGGACAGTAAATGTATGGCTTATACGTTTCGAGCCTAAAAACAGCTCATAGTCAACACAGTTCAAATTTTTCCTGTGGCTTACTACTAAATCAAATGATTTTTTCCCCCATTTCTGTGGCAAAACCTAAGCATTAACCACACTAGGTAAATATTGTGTCTACTCAATCCAGCCCTGGTTATTATGACTGTTAGAAAGTTTAGGGAAAGCTTTCAACAGATAAGATTATATCTATTTGTTTTATAACATCACAAGCAATAGCTGGAAGAAAAAAAGCTGGTTGTTTGAAGAAAAAAAAAGTTAAACAATATTGTTTATAGTTGACACTTGAATTAATACGGTGAATCCCTAAGTATATGGTCAATATTGAACTAGACTTTTTGTTTGTATGTTATGGATCAGCTCCACTGCCTTTTGTTTGCTATCACTGTACTCTTACCGTCAGGATACACAATAAGGATATTGAGGTGGCAGAGTTGTGCTTTAATCTTTGTCCAGTGGATAAAATGAACAACTTACTCATTTGTACAATATGAAATAGCATTACAGCCATTATCACAATCCTTAAACTAGAGTGAATATTAGAAAAAGTATTGGACAATGTTAAATTATGCCACATACAGGATCCCTTAATTATGTCACACACAGGAGCCCCCACAAATTATGCCACACACAGGAGCACCATTAATTATCCCACAAATCAGGAGCCCCTTAGTTATGCCACACACAGGAGCCCTATTAATTATGCCACAAACAGAAGCCCCTTAATTACGCCATACACGGGCCACAGCTATTGTACAATTCTAAAACAATAAATATATATATATTTACAGACACACACACACACACACACAAGACTATCTATTCACACCTCTCTCTCAATGTTCCCATTAATATGCCAGTGTTAGTGTGTCCATTAATATGCCAGTGTTATTGTGTCCATTAATAGGACAGTGTTATTTTGCCCATTGATATACCATAGCCAATTTGCCCATTAATACGCCAGTGTTAGTTTGCCCATTAATATGCTGCTGTTAGTTTGCCAACTAATATGCCACAGCCAATTTGCCCATTAACATGCCAGTGTTTGTTTGTTCATTAATATGCCACTGTTAGTTTGTCCATTAATATGCCATATGCTCATTGATATGCCAGTGTTATTTGCCCATTAATATGCCATAGTCAATTTGCTCATTAATAGGCACCCACCTTGTGACACCAGTGAGCCAAGTATTCCATTTATCCAACTACGAAAGGTCACTCACAAAATTCAGGTGAGTGACGTGGCCTCTCTGTCAGATAGGTTGAACTTAAAGGGACTGTCTAGTGCCCAAAATGCATCCTCCAAATATTAATGCATATTAATGTGCTTTCAAGGTATTTGAAAATGCATGTTTTATATTTTGCATTGCTTAAAATATAAAATACTTACAGCCAGAAGAAATTGTGAAATAACAGCCGTTTGCAAGAAACAAGGACTGCCCACACTAGATGAGTAAAAGTAATTTCCTAATTTTATTTTTTTTTTTGCTGCAGGAACCAATGAGAATAATGCCATTCAAATGAATGTAATATCCTGTCTCTCTAGTGATGTCATCAGACAATGTGTTTCACTGTTAAGAGATCCTACTGTGTACAAGAGCAAGGTCACTCATAGGCCACTCAATAGACTCAATTTGAGGAAGGCAGGAAGTGACTATATGAAACAAAACTTTATATCCTAAGCGTCTAAATAATCAGTGCTGCCTGCAGTAAACATGCAGAATAATCACTGGGGGAGGGCTTGAGTCAAATATTAAAAATGTGATTTATACAGAATGCCTGCATCAAATCACACAGGGATAAAAGCCTGTGCATTATACAAGCAGTGATCTTGCACCAAAGTGAATTTGGGGACTAGACTGTCCCTTTAATGGATTTTAGTCATATATATATATATATATATATATATATATATATATATAAATATAAATCAGTGGTTACCAAACCTGTCCTCAAGGACCAGCACCACACCAGGCTTTATACATATTCTTACTCAAACACAACTGGGTAATCCCTGTATCCTGGACTGTATGGGGGAATGTACAGAGGACCACAACATTTGTGTACAACAGGTTCACTGTAAGCATATTTTTAAAGCATCTACTAATAAGTAAGTACCTTGCTTATGTTGGGTCATAAAGAGAAAAAAACTACCCAGTAGTTAAATTGCTGAGGCTTTGCTCACCTTTGGTGTAACGCAGCTGAGTGTTAATTTGGATAGTAAATGATGTCAGTGGGAGAGTGACATGTCATGCAACGCTGTGATCTGTAAGTTACAACGTTCCAAGGGTTGGCAGAGCTGTAATGGAAGCATGTGATCTACACTGTGCCACGGAGTAGGAGCGGGAAATCAATCTAAACAACTACAAAAATGTAAAAGAATTCCTTCTAATCAGAATCAAGAGAAATCACCAGCAGCGCGAAGACTAAAAACATCTAAAAACAATTACAGAGCAAAATAAAATGCAGCAGAAATCAATAGGAACAGTATTCTTTTTTTACCTGGTAATGTCTCACCAGGCTTTGATATAAACGATGGATTAATGGAGTAACACTGCTGGTGACCTTTTTAAGAACAAAAGTGTGAACATACGGGTCTACTCAATAAAGAGAGAATTGCAGGGAATTGAGATAAGAATTTCAAACTTTAGGCCAAAGTAGCCGAGATGGAAAAATCCTACAAAGCTACTTTGGTCTTAAATCTGATATTCCTATCTTAATTCCCACTGGCCCCACATGATTTAAACAGTGACTAGGTTTTTTTAAAAAAGAATTATGGGATCAGCGGTAGTCAAATGGGCTCACGGAGGCTATTATTTTGTTCATTTATTATTATTACTTATTTATTTATATTTCAGGAGAAATGATTTTTGCAATCTATTGAAGTCGATGGGGAGGATAGAGGCAACTATTTGGTGATTGAGAAATTTTGGCATGAAAATCGTACACAATGTCCGATCTTCATGCCAGTTTGTAAGCACTTCTGAGGAGACCCATATGTATGCTTTGTCCCTTTCTTTTTTCACATGTATCTCTGATTGCTGAAGTTCTACTTGCATTATCATGCTCCATATAGCTCCTTTTATACTAATCATCAAATTCTGCATCCAGTAGTCAATTTGATGTTCATTTGGCAATTTTACATTCCAGGGGCAATTTTATGTGTGAGAGGCAATACTATGTGCAAGAGGCAATTTTATGGATGAGAGAAGACTCTATGCGCAAGAGGTTTTTCAATGTGCAAGAGACATAATTTTTTGTGAGAGGCAATTCTATGTGCACGATTTAGACATTTTTTTGTCAGAGGAAAATGCAATGTGTAAAAGGCACTACAAAGTCATGTGTAAGAGGCAATACAATGCAATGTGTAACAGGCAATACAATGCAATGTGTAACAGGCAATACAATGCAATGTGTAAGAGGCAATACAATGCAAGGTGTAAGAGGCAATGCAAGGTGTAAGATGCAATAAAATGCAATGTGTAAGAGGCAATACAATGCAATGTGTAACAGGCAATACAATGCAATGTATAAGAGGCAATACAATGCAATGTGTAAGAGGCAATACAATGCAATGTGTAACAGGCAATACAATGCAATGTGTTACAGGCAATACAATGCAATGTGTAAGAGGCAATACAATGCAATGTGTAACAGGCAATACAATGCAATGTGTTACAGGCAATACAATGCAATGTGTAAGAGGCAATACAATGCAGTGTGTAAGAGGCAATACAATGCAATGTGTAAGAGGCAATACAATGCAATGTGTAAGAGGCAATACAATGCAGTGTGTAAGAGGCAATACAATGCAATGTGTAAGAGGCAATACAATGCAATGTGTAAGAGGCAATACAATGCAGTGTGTAAGAGGCAATACAATGCAATGTGTAAGAGGCAATACAATGCAATGTGTAAGAGGCAATACAATGCAGTGTGTAAGAGGCAATACAATGCAATGTGTAAGAGGCAATACAATGCAATGTGTAAGAGGCAATACAATGCAGTGTGTAAGAGGCAATACAATGCAATGTGTAAGAGGCAATACAATGCAATGTGTAAGAGGCAATACAATGCAATGTGTAAGAGGCAATACAATGCAATGTGTAAGAGGCAATACAATGCAATCCGGGACAGCGAGGGCAATTGCGAGCTGTTTGGGGACATAGAGGGCATGTTTTAATGTACAATTGTAAAAATTATGGAAAAAATAAATAAAAGGCACTTTTTTTTACATATGAAATTCGGGTGCGAATAGGTAAGCCCAACATAGGTGGCAGCCCATGTGCCAAATACTCTAGCTACAAACTGAGCAACATAGATCATGCCCATGCTCCTGAGCTATTTTTCATGGGGTGCAATGGCTAAAGTGGGTCAGAGGCAGTGGGTGTTTTTTGAACAGGAAGAGGTATGGCCTTAACAGGAAGGGGTGGTGCATATTTAGATTAGGGGGGGTGTAAGTTTAGTCTTGCCTAGGGCAGCACAAAACCAAAATACTCCACTGAATATACACATTAAATTCCTATTTACACATCAACCGATTTTTAGTTTTGAATGCGTGTAACTAACCACTGTCCCCATTTCTGTTCTGCCTGTCTACCTGCTCTGAATTGAGTAGAGATCCCATTTTTCCATTGGTAATAATAACATAGAAACATAGAAACATAGAAACATAGAATGTGTCGGCAGATAAGAATCATTCGGTCCATCTAGTCTGCCCAATTTTTTTTTTGAGTACTTTTATTAGTCCCCCGTTCCCGGTCTTATAGCTAGGATAGCCTTGTGTCTATCCCACGCATGCTTAAAATCCTTGACTGTGTTTACCTCTACCACTTCTGCTGGCAGGCTATTCCATACATCCACTACCCTCTCAGTAAAGTAATACTTCCTGATATTACTTTTAAATCGTTGCCCCTCTAATTTAAGACTATGTCCTCTAGTTGTGGTAGTTTTTCTTCTTTTAAATATACTCTCTTTCTTTACTGAGAAGACGATGCATTGGCCGATGCAATGCAACCAATGTTAATTTAAAGGGACTGTCTAGTGCCCACAATTCATCTTCCAAATATGAATGCATATTAATGTGCTTTCACAGTACTTTTACAGTATGTTTTACATTTTGCGTTGCTTAAATATAAAATACTTACAGCTAGATGAAATTGTGAAATTACAGCAGTTTTGCAAGAAAACAGGACTGCCCACACTAGCTGAGTAAAAGCCATTTCTTTTGTTTCCTGCAGGAGCCAATGAGAATAATTTCATTCAAATGAATGGAATTTCCTGTCTCTCTAGTGATGTCATCAGACAATGCATTGCAGTGTTAAGAGATCCTATTGTGTAGAAAAGCAAGGTCACTTAGAGTCCACACAATGTAATAAATATGAGTAGCACAGGAAGTGACTAAATGAAACAAAATATTTTTATCCTCAGTGTCTATATAATCAGTCCTGCAGCACCTGCAGTAAAAATGCAGAGTAATCACTGGGGAGGCTTAAATCAATTATAAAACATTTGATTTCTGCATGCCTGCATCAAATCATACTGGAAAAAAGCCTGTGCACTAAACAAGCAGTAATCTTTATCTTGCACCAAAGTGAGTTTGGGAACTAGACTATCCCTTAAAGAACAACCTGGTGCTGCAGTTTGTGCTATAGGGCTGCCAATTAACCTGCAAGGTTAGCAAATGAATAGGTGAAATTAGGAGTAAATTATAATGGGGCTTTATCATGCTACAAATGATCAAGTTCATTTAAACCTACTGTCAATACAGATAAAAAGAACAAAGGATTTAAACAAGGTAGCATGCTCTTCTACAACATCAGCCAAAGCTCATATGCAAATTAATTCCTGTACAAGATCGTGATTAATTCGGGTCTGAGGTCAAGTTGACAATGTCACAAAGGAGACATTATAGTTATCACCAAGAAGCCTCCTGATCTACATCTGCGATAGGATTTTCTGCTGAACAAAGTACAGACTTTTTGTGCAAATCTATTTCCACGTTAAAGGATCTACTCAATAAAGAGGGAATTGTGATGGGAATTCTTCAATGCAGATGAGTGGGAGTTACTGTGGCCCTAAGTTTGACATTCCCGTCTCACTCCCTGGAATTCTCTCTTAAGTGAGTCATTGATTCACAATAATATGGAACCATTGTAAAAAGAAACTTTTAGGGATTTTTTTTTTTTCATATTTTTATGTCTAAACTTCTGTTATCCAGTTTATCTTTTCAATTTTATGAATGTCAGAAAATGACTAACATTTTAGCTGTATTTTGGGTTTATATAGATTAGCACCAGAAATGTTATAAATCGGATTCATATACATGTTACATGCTGTTTAATGATATGTAAAATTCATAGGAAATTGGTGAATTAAATATAGTGGTTCCATATATGGATTATATATACACTAGACAAGTTAAGTCTGGTACAATAAATTGGCTGCTCTACAAACCCAAGAAGACTAAAATACAATTATATATATATAATATTTATAAAATGAATGATTCTACATAAAAAATACATAAGATGCACTGGTGCAATGAGAGGCAACATAACCTAAATCTATGCATTCAGCATCGATAACGCAGACTCCTGCGAGTTTGCTTCATATAGTATTTGGCGCAATCTGCGTCTGTGTTTATAGATGCCCCCTTATGTATTGGGATTTTGTATTCTCTACATTCACCGTACAGGCTACACCAGGGTGATACAGTCCCTTTAAATCTTCTACAGCAAAATTATAAATACATTTCTTTGCTATCTCTATAGAAAAACCACTGTGCTAAATATACTTTATACTGACACTAAACCTGTCCCTCAATTATTTTCAATCTGTCACTAGGATGTCAGTCCCAGAGACAGTGTAGTTATTTTTTTGTGTTATTGTTTTGCAACATCAGCAGATAAAATATGGAATAGTGAACTGTTATAATAAACCTTATTGCAGAAATTGGAAGGTAGCAGAATGTCTGGCTGTCACTCGGCAAACTAGAGACAATTCCCTTGTGGTTAGAGTAGATTACTAACACTCCTATTATCCCTTCCACAATGTATTCAAGGTAAGAGCAGTAATACATAGGCATTGTACCACAGTGGAAACAAAACACAATAGCTACTCAAGTGATTGTAAAGTGGTGCTTTATATAGGCTTCTAAATGTGGATTTTAAAATTATGAATAAATATCACCTACACTGTGTAAAATACACAAAGCATTTGCTCAATTGGAATTAAATGGAAACAATTACTAACATAAACATGTTTCCGACTAGCCTATTAAATTCCCCATGCACTGTAATCTGGATGAATGTAGTTGCACAAGTCAGTGCAGGGTAATAATGCTGCCTATACTAACAAAACTACTGCTCAGAAAACAATGTGTGACAAGCTATTTAATTACAGGCTGAGTATCCCTAATCCACAATTCTCGGGACCAGACGTATTTTGGATAATGGATCATTTTCACCAATAAGATTTATTAAAGCCTGTCAGCACTCATGAAATAGAGTAATATCAATGCAAACACTGTATAGAGAAAATAACCCACTTTTACTGTTATGTAAGACATCGTTGGGAACCTGCTGTTGGCATGTCAGGACTGCACACGTACCATTGTATTACCCTTTGTGGGGGAATCTCAGCATGTATGGAAAGTCTATATCACAGCTAACGGGCTGGACACTGAATAAACTGTTGTGCGCTTGCATTCTGACAGGTGTGCGTGGAATTTGCCACTTGTGGGAAAATCCGAAAAAATGTTTGGATAACAGATCATTTTTGGATAAGTGATTTCTGAAAAAGGGATGCTTGACCCGTATATGGGACCAGGTATATTATAGTAGTTCACAATGGTTTAATATAAGCATCTAGTTATAATAAAAAAAATCACACTGCAGTCGAAATGGATTCAGGTCGGGCACTTTAGCCGATCGCAGATCAATCTCAGGAATTTGGGCCCAAATTGACTCTTCCGGCCATTTGGAAAACGTAGCATCGGAGGCATTCTGATCAGGACATTGTTTTTTTTGCCATGAAAACAATAGATTTGGGGCTTCCTAATGTGTGCCGATCACCCACAAACACGTTCTACTGATTTTAGCTGCAGAATTCATCTTTAAAGCCCTCTACAGTATACTATAAAATATTTTAAAGTGCTTTTTTTTGACATGAACATTGTGGGTACCAACAATCACACCATAGACAGCAACATTGAATGCTCTCCTTGGAGGATCATCAGTAGATTGTGGAGTGCTCTACATGTGTATCTAGCTTGGGCGGTGGATCCCTTTGCCTGCACATAAGGAGCCAGCAGTTGGTGGGAGGAACCTTGGCAGGTGGTGTAGATAGGTTTAATGTTGAGTGCATACAGTTTGCTGTAGAACATCGCACATCATCATTTTCATTTGGGCCTAATAGTAGCTGATTTGTAATCATTCTGAAGAGCTACTGATATTGAGAATGTTTCAAGTCAGCTATTCTGGCCATGACGTGGGATCTCCATTCACAATTCCATGTGATTTACACTTTTGTGAATTAAGTCCTATCTGTTGCAAATGTTTCTACTACAGGTGATATGCAAATATACGAACATGTATTGGATGGTTTGACTAACCAAAGACAGGGAAAAGTTCAGGATGAGAAAGTTTCCACCAAGGCCAGCTGAGAGTCCGAAGAGGAGCTGGAAGGTCTCCTGCATCATGTGCAGGCCAAGAGGCCTCGTCATCAGATGGTAATGGGGCACCTCGCCAGATGCTATGAGTAAACAGAGACCAGTGTTTAAGCATTTTAACTGACATACATAGAATACATATAAAAAAAAGTGTGAGGCGCTACTAGAAATGTAAACAGAAATAGTGTGCAACTCACTCCCAAGTGAAAAAATACCCCACTTTCCACTTAAAACATGAGAAGTTGCAAGATATGAGGGTGGAGCTCAAAATAATAAGTGTTTATTCAGTGACCTTATTAATATATAAAGCAGACTTAATGTGACTCACAAAAAAGTAATCAGGACATACTCATATCTTAGACACAGATTATAGGAGAGTCGATTGAAGAGCTCAGGTTTATGGTGTACTCAAAAAATAACAACAATAGTGTACTGTTTTAAAATATTTTTTTGAACATGTATGCTGGATAGTAGGAATCGTACTCACAAGGAGGGAGCAGTGTACTTCTCTCTAAAAACGCAAAATTGAGGTCCCCCCCCCCCCATTTTAGAGAGCAGTACACTGCTCCCTCCTTGTGAGTACGATTCCTACTATCCAGCATACATGTTCAAAAAATTATTTTAAAACAGTACACTATTGTTGTTTGCTTTATTTTTTGGGTACACCATATACCTGAGATCTTCAATCAACTCTCCTTAAATCTGTGTCTAAGATATTTGTATGTCCTGATTACTTTTTTCTGAGTCACGTTAAGTCTGATTTATATATTAATAAGGTCACTGAATATACACTTATTATTTTACGCTCCACCCTCATATCTTGAAAATTGACATACATAACCTATCAATGGATGTTCTATACTTACAACCAGGCAAGTCTGTGTTACATGCCCCCTCCTGACTTTCTCAGGCTCCATGGCCTGCAGTAGCGCCTCCTCATAATCCATCATGTCAGCCGGCTCAGGAGGACTGCTGTCTATGGCTGGCAGCGGCGGCTGTCTTGGATAGCTTCCTCTTCATCTGACACTTGAATACCTGAATTACCGTATTTGCTCAATTATAAGACGACCCTGATTATAAGACGACCCCCCAAACTTTGTATATTCCTTTAGGGAAAAAACTAAAAGCCTGAATATAAGACTACCCTATAGGAAAAAAAAAAGTTTAACTTGTATATATGTAAATTGCTTTTTAATATGTAATAAAAAATTGATATTATACAAATGCATTTCTTGTTTTTATTTCCTTGTGGCCTCTCTCCCCCCCCCAGCGTAGTCTCTCTCTCTATCTCCCCCTCCCTCCCCTAGTCTCTCTCTCTCCCCCCTCTCTCTCTCTATCTCCCCCCCTTCTCTCCATCTCCCCCCTCTCTCTCCATCTCCCCCCTCTCTCTATCTCTCTCTATCTCTCTCTCTCTATATATCTCTCTCTCTCTCTCTAATCTCCCCCCTTTCCCTGGTGGCTAGTGGGGGTAGCTGGGTGATGTCTGCACGATACGTGCAGACATCCTCCATGCTGCCCGACACCTCCGTCTATTATGACGGACAGCTGGTCCGTCATAATAGACGGAGGTGTCGGGCAGCATGGAGGATATCTGCACGTATAGTGCAGACATCCCCCAGCTGCCCGCTTTTCCCTGGTGCCTAGTGGGGCAGCAGAGGATGTCTGCGCGACGAGCGCAGACCTCCCCTGCTGCCGCCCGGCACGCTCGCCGGGACTTCTGTGACGTAGCCGGAAGTACCCGGCTTCTTCATAGAAGCCCCGGCGGTCGTGCCGGGCGGAAGCAGGGGAGTCTGCGCTCATTGCGCAGACATCCCCTGCTGCTAGAGAGGGGGATCCAGGTCCCCTGCAGCTCTGCTGGGGACCTGGATCCATGTCTTATAATCTGACCTCCATTTGAGGTCAGATTATAAGAAGACCTCGATTATAAGACGAGGGGGATTTTTCAGAGCATTTGCTCTGAAAAAACCTCGTCTTATATTCGAGCAAATACGGTATAATAGTGGATCATTGATATTGGTATACTATCATTTATCATCTATACACGGGATCCCATTTAGATATATACATGTGTCGATCTGTACATGTATGTATGCACATTTTAATGTATATATGCACACATGTATAGACACACCTATGTATATGTGTTACCACATATGTGCTGTTATACTGCTATACAGACATTGCTATGCCCTCCAACTTTGTAGTGCAAGTCCCATTGGTTCTAGCTAGTTGCAGCATTAATTTATACATGTTAATTGCTGCAATATGCTGCTTGCTCTAAATAAATATTAATGCCTATACTAACATGCATAGCCCTCTATGCACGGCTAATTAACAAAGTATCCAGGCCGCTTTTAAAGGCATCTAAGGTATTTGCTAGAACCACTTCTTCAGGCAGTGAATTCCATACCTTAATCGTCCTTACTGTAAAAAATCCCTTTGGCTGTCGTAGACTAAATCACCTTTTAATTCTTAGAGGGTGACCTCTGTTCTGTTATTGAACAGGTCTTTAGAAAGCCCATTGTATGGGCCCTGTACATATTTATATAACATTATCATATCCCCTCTAAGCCGCCGTTTCTCTAGTGTGTACAGATATAACTTTTCTAGCCTTTCTTCATAACTAAAACTTTCCATTCGCCTGATTAGTTTTGTAGCCCTCCTCTGCACTTTCTCTAGTTCCATAATGTCTTCTTTTAAAAAAGGCACCCAGAATTGAACCGCATTTTCAAGGTGTGGTCTTACCATGGACCTATAAAGAGGCAGAATAATATCTTCCTCCCGTGAGTCAATACCCCCTTTAATACACCTCAATATCTTATTGGCCTTTGCAGCTGCCAGCTGACACTGCGCACTACTGCTAAGTCTATTGTCTACAACTACTCCTGTATCTTTTTCATTAGTAGATTTCCCCAAGGAAACACCATTTAATCTATATGTTGTATTTTTATTATTGTACCCAAAATGCATAATTTTACATTTGTCTACATTGAATCGCATTTGCCATTTATCTGCCCAATTAGTCCAAATCCTGTTGAAGCGAAGATACATCTAGTTCAGACTGTATTACCCTACTTAATTTTGTGTCATTGGCAAACACCGAGACATGGCTCCCTATGCCCTCTGGGAGATCATTAATAAACAAATTGAAAAGAAGAGTACCCAGAACAGAACCCTGAGGTACTTCACTTATCACATGTGTCCAATTTGATAACTTCCCATTTACCATCACCCTTTGCATTCTGACTTTCAACCAATTGCCAATCCACAAACAAACCTCTGGCCTTAAACCTATTTTCAGCCAAATTTGTACAGTAACCTTTTATGTGGGACCGTATCAACTGCCTTAACAAAGTCTAAATATATCACATCCACTGCAGACCCATATCTATATTTTACTTACCTCCTCATAGATTGTAAATAAGTTAGTTTGACAAAATGTCTTTCACAAAGCCATGTTGGCTCCTGCTAATGAGATTCCTGTTCAATATGAAATCTTGAATATATATTCCTTTAGCAACCTGTAGCGTGCAGGTTCTTGTCCATTGGTTCTTCCTTGGTAAAAACAGAAGAAAATAAATGATTTAAAATATCTGCTTTCTCTCTGTCTCCACTGACAATCTCACCCAAGGACCCAACATTTTCAGCCTTTAAATTTTTGCCATTTATATATTTAAATAGTTTTTTAAGATTCCTCTTGCTCACTTTGGCAATTGTTTTTTTATTCTACAATTTAGCCAATTTAATCACAGTCTTTGTTGGCTACTTTATATTTTGCAAATGCCTCTGCTGATCCCTCAAATTTTTAATGTTTAAAAGCTACTTTTTTATATTTGTTACCAAAGGGTATAAAGCATAGCACACTCCAGAGAAGTGGAAACATGCTCTGTGGAATCTTCACTGCTCGGCAGTCTGATGGGCGAGCCTGGGTTTGGCAAATGTCAGGGAAATGTTACCGGCGTGCCAACTGTAAAGTTTGGTGGAGGAGGGGTAATATTATGGGGCTGTTTTTCCAGAGGTTGGGCTACGCCCCTTATTTCCAGTGATTTAAATCTTACTGCTTTAGCATACCAAGACATTTTGGACAATGCTATGCTTCCAACTTTGTGGGAGCAGTTTGGGGAATGTCCTTTTCTATCCCAGTATGACTGTGCCTCGGTGCACAAAGCAACATCCATAAAGACCTAGTTAGATGAGTTTGGTGTGGAGGGTCTTGACCGTGCCACATAGAGCCATAACCTCAACCCCATCGAACATCTTTGGGATGAACTGGAACTGTGATTGCGAGCCGGGCTTTCTCGTCCAACATCAGTGCCTGACCTCACACATGCTCTACTGGATAAATGGGCAAAAAATTCCCTCAGAAACACTCCGAAATCTAGTGGAAAGCCTTCCCAGAAGAATGGAAGCTGTTATAGAGCCAAAAAGAGGGGACCAACTAAATATTAATGTCTGTATTTGAATTTAATGTCCAAAAATACCCTGTTGGTATAATGTTTAGGTGTCACAGTAGACAAATATCAAAATAGTGGAGGCCCCTAGTATTCTCAATTAGGGCAACACTGCATTTTTTTTTTTATAAAGTGGCTTGCTACCAGATGTAGGGTTGCCACTCAGCCAGTATTTTACTGGCAGGCATGTTAAATCAATGGAAGTAATAGCATGGCTGTTATGGTAATGTGACAACTCTAATCAGATGGGTTGCATTTGGCCCACCTGTTGGACACCCCTGTTGCAAGCCATGCACAATCCATTCTTACAGGCACCTTGATACAGTTTGGTTGGTAAAGATCCAGAGAAAAGAACCAAGTGGGGCAGTAAAATTAGGACATATAATTATGTGTATGCTATGTTTACAGATTAACAAAAAAAAAAACTACCATTAATATGACTTCAGTGGAATTTGCAATATAGTCTGCAGCATGTGTATTGGTAAAAGAGCTGGCATGTCTTAGCGTGTCAGTACGAGCTTGGTGGAAGCCTGAGCACTGCCTTCCTTGTTGACATTTTTTTGGAACATGTTCTAGGCAAACTAACTCCTGTCACAACACAGCAAGCCCGTCCTTCCCCGCTGCCTGTGGTTCCTTCTATTCCCTGTCAGTTTTATCTCAGTCCGTGCACAGGCGGGTCGTACCATTATAATGTTACGGGGGGGGGGGGGGGTGTAACTCGAGGGGAATGTAATGGGGGTAAGCAGTAATGGCTGGTGTGGGTTAGAGGTGGTGGTGGGGTAGTTGGCATGGGCTTGCTGAGTGAGGAGGAAGCTGGGCGTTAGGAGGGCTGTGTTTAATGATTGAGGGCGGGGCACAGGAGTGGTGCAAAGTTTTCTGTCACAAGTTTACCTCAGACGGTGAAAGTTTTGGGAGAGGGGGTCATGCATGGCTCAGCCTGACTGACTGATAGCTAGGGGGAAAGCATGGATTACCTGACCAACATGAGCGGCAAGAGCGGCCGGGTCCTGCGCGGTACCGCCAACCGCCTGTGGCTGGGGCTGCGGGAGGTCCATTTCCAAGACTATCTGAGGGAGCCGGACAGCCCCCCCACGGAGCTGCACCCCTCGCCCTCAGGTCGGTGACAAAGTGGGGGTACAGGGGGGGGGGGGGGATGCAATGTAACACCCCAACACTGACACTCTCAACGGGTTAAAAACCGCGAAGAACAAACTTTTCGACACGCTGGCCGTTGCAGACTACATTTCCCATGATGCTCGGCCAGCTGGGAAAAGACATGTAGTTCACAGCAGCGGGAGGGCTATAGAAGTAAGCATATGGAGCTGGCCAAAGCCACTGTCCATGGAAGAAAGGGCCTTTAATTGCAATGCTCATTACATTGGCACACTGTGTAAAGGATTACATGCCTGGCTTTCCTCCATTGTTTACTGGTACTGAAAAGGTATATGGCCAGCTCAAAAAAAAGCTTCCAGCCATATCCTAAGAATAGTAATAATTGTATGTGTGCTAGTTTGCTTTTTATACAGAATCAGTGTTTTCATGACTTCATGGGCATATCACACCAAAGGTTTCGGCGAGGCAACGATTACCTATTACTGTGCATGTTGCCAATATATAAACACACAGGGATGTTGGTAATGTACTGATTGCAACACATATAAATATCATCATGTGCAATGCTAGCCCTCTGGCTACTTCATGATAACTAGTCCCCAGCTGCTGGAGTTTTCTGAGGTTGGCTTTGTGTCTCCTGCATGGTTTGTGGTTTAGCTAACAATTTAAAGCCATGGATTGGGGAATGTGACATATTACACACCCCTTCCTGCACTGACATTTTAAGTCACTCTTAAAACACTGATGATATGAATTTTCTTGTGTAGTTGTTGGCTGGTGGTGTATAAATAGTGCTGTTCTGTAGCAGCTGCAGACTATGCGTTTCCCTGTTGTTAGAGGGCTAATGGTGTGTTTTAAGTGTCCTTTGGTTACAGTAAAGATAGGGAATGCATTTAATAGGGTCCAAAGAGTTATCATTTTGCATCGCGTTCACTTTTATAGATTTCACACCACTTAATCTGCATGACATGCCAAACATATGGTAATATACACATCAGCATTGGAGTGCGATAGATGGTATATCACAAACAAAGACATTCACAGACACATTATATGATCAGGATATTGAAAAACAAAATTACTGATGATCCACTTTCAATAAAGACTTTTTTCCCCATAAAGTTATATGACTGTGTGTGCTTTTTCCTGCATGTTTCCTTGCAGATTTCAAAGGCAAGTGACAAAGTTGTTGATGAAATGAATATCGATTTTCTTCCAGTCACTCAGTTGCCAGAAGTGTTTGGTTACTTCTTGATATTATGATTTAAGAGTGTCCAGTGTGTTGTAACAAGGACGCTATACAAATGTTTGTGTTTTTTGTTTTATATTTTGGTAACTGGTTGTAAATGGTAATTGTTTAGGTTTTTGGTTTGCTGCATCATTTGACCTTCATGTACCCTTAAAGTAGAGACAACATTGCTTCTGTATATAAAACAAGCTCACTGGAAGCTTGAAACAGTGTTGTGTAAACCTGGGCATTGCAAAGTTCAGTGACTAATAGTATTTTGTAAGCTGCAACTTGACCAAAGTAAAATACAAATTCTTGGAACAATAGTCAGTTTCTTCTATTTGATACATTTTTACCCCTATATAGTAAGGTGGTATATGTTTCTATTAGCTGCTATCGGTTACTGTGAAAAAGGCGAAAACGAAGATCGTGTTTGCTTTGTATGTAAATACATTTTATCAGGTCTGCATGCGCTCAGCCAATCAGAGGGGATACTTGTGTTTTGTAGAAGTCATATATCTGCTGACTGCCTCTCCTTGCTAGTGCAGAGACCCCTCATTTTTAAAACTAATCAATAGTGACCTATTTATGGTAAAATGAGGGCCTTCCTCTGTGTTAGCAGTGAGTGACAGTCAGTGGCCTGCTCAGCCTGAATGCTTCCCAACACATGTAATTTAGTCTGTATACTAGGTGCACTGTTGGTTTTTACACAAAGAAATATACTATGCGCTCACAGTCCACCGTAATATGAGGATGAGTAAAGTAGTGAAATCCCCCACCTGTGATTCAGATGCACAACGGCTGCTGCTGAGATTCTTCCTCCAAGGAATGCTCAAATCCAAAGGGCATAATGTACACGGCAATCAACGGTGGCGAGGAATCCATGTTTTCATAAGAAAACTGCATTATTGAAAATTTGTAAATAAAAATTTTAAAAAATCCTCCTAATTGAATAAGATGCTAATGGTACAGAAAAAAAATATATACAATTAGGCTACCCCATTATGCGTTTCGCACTATGCTAGTGTTTAATATAGGTGAAGTGCTATGGAAATGCTCAATCATAGGTGACCCTATGATTAGGCACTTCCATAGCACTAAGGGGGTAACCTAATTGTATATGTTCTGTACCTCCCCCATCCCCTCCACTTGAACGTTTTCCGCTTAAGGGGGATTTTTCTTGTGAGAATGTTGAATCCTCGCCTCTGTTGACCACTGTTATTTTACCTGCGTTTCTAAAAAAAATTGCTCATTAAATGTAGGCAATGTCGGAAATGTATTCTAGAATGTTTAATTTTTTTAGATTTTTTTTTTACTGTGTACTGGAAATAGTATACAATGCTGGGCCATGCTGTGTACATATTTTGTTAATGAAAGGTATAAAATATATATATATATATATATATATATATATATATATATATATATATAGAGCATTACAATTCCAAGTTCCTATGTAAGGGAGCCACAGAATGTTAATGGGGGACTAAACTCGCTATATGCTATTTTTTTATATATATATATCTTTATTAAATATTTTCTTTTTTACTCATACAAAATATAAAAAGGCAATTCTTAATATATAATTTACATCAGTATAAAAAAAAATGTCCTCGGTCTTTAGTAAAACTGCAACGGTACTCAATCCGACTTGTGTTAACAAGTGTAAAGACTCTTACATAAAGTCTACCTTTGCTAATTATTATAACAGTACTACACCAGCAATTTGCATTTATACTCTATTTCCTTCTCCGAAAGATTCTTGTCAATTGCCTTCTTTACCTAACCTACTAACTTAACAACACATACAGATACTGAAACAAATAAGCTATATGCTTTTTTAATCACACTGGCCCTCTGCCTCATTAAGAAAAAAACAAACAAATAGGTTACTTGGTCTTGAAAATTTCAGTAATGTTTTGATCTGAGAAGACTAGGGACAGTGCTTGACGTAATCTTGGTGTTCCCGAAACTACTCTTAATTTGTTTAGCAGTGGGTAACTGCATAATTCTCATGTAAAATGGGAACAATGTTTGCCCAACAAGGTGCTCCTGGTCATGTAAAATGGCATCATTCTCTGGAAGTTATCAATGGCCCAATGGCTCCCAAGTCCCTCACCCACTATGTTTAACAGTTGTCATGTGAATATATTGTGGGTTGAAGTTGTTGTTTTGTCTGTCTCCAAATTCAAACATTTTTCATACTAGGTTGGGAATCTGTAAGTTCTGTGTTATGGCTACCATTTTAACAATCGTTTATTTTTTTACATGGTTTTTAAAACTAATTCTTCATTCTCAAAACCATAATAAAATTTAAACAAAACCGATTCTGCTTAATCATAAAGAGAAATTGTTTCCATCAATTTGTTTGCATCCTGACATGTTTAATTATTAAGAATGTATAAGCTTCATTGTATGTTATGTAGTCTGTATTTTAGCAAGGTTTAGCTATATACATTGGATTTCTTTTTAAGAACCACTTCTATTTAAGTACTTGCGTTTTTGCATTTGTCTACATCATTTCCCATCTTCTGCATATTCTCATCTGTTAGTTCCTGTGAGAAACCACTTGTAAAGCCAGATATAGCTGTTCTTTCAAAATTGAGTAGGTGGTACTTCTGTGGTAGGTAGAGTAACCAGATGGCTCTAGTTTTTTTAGGAAGAGACCCAATCAGAACTGTGTGTGTATTTCCAAAAATGTACAGGGAGCAGTTCCACCTAAGTCTCTTAAAAAATATTTAGAGAAGTGCTGCATCAAGTAAAGTAAAGAAAAAGAAGCAGATTAATCCAACCTTAAAAAAAAACAAAAAAAAAAATACATGTTAAGTTTGATAGGTAGACAATTGTAATTGGAAAATTAACAAAACTGTCTCCTGAATTGCTTTGCTTGGCTCCTAAAGGCTACAAAAAGCTATTTGTCAAGCCTTGGTTGATCTCCACAAGCCCTCCTCCTTGGTACATCACTGCACACAAGGCTGGTTGAACCCACGTCCCTTGCATTAAAATGCCTGCAACAACAGTGTTCAGCAGGGTACTGATTCCACAGTAATGGCTTATGACGACAAGTTCTTAAAGCATAACACCTGTAGCATAAGCAGGCCGACTACATCCCTCTCACTGATGTCACTTTAGAGGCCTCTGTGAAATTATATTCAGTGTAAAATTATAGGAGAACTGTAATTTGGTATCAAAGGAAAAACAAATGCATATTAAAAACCTGTATGTGGAAAAACAAGCTAGGTGGAACTGCCCCTTTTAAAGTGTATTACAAGTTGTGAGTTGCTTTTTGTGCATCTCTGAAATATATAAAGGACATCAGTCATCAAAAAATAAGTTCTGTTTAATTGAAAGATTGCATAAGGTAAAGACATTTTGAATAGAAATGAAAGAAAACAAAACATCTTAATGAGCCCTCTCTGCTTGTATAGCTCTAATCACGGGGCAGGCATGCTGTTTAGTATCTTGGGACAAATGAAGTAAGATCTGACCCAACATGTCCACCTCCTGATAGAACTATAAAGTGCCAAGAGGGCTCAATAAGGTACTTGATGGCCAGTTATTGTTCAGGATAAATTCAGGACCACAAGCAATAAGTTGACACTCCTTACTATTTCCGACTGTACATAGGACAAATAATAATGGTGGCATTAGTTCTGGGCATGTTTGAGTGATAATCTACCTTTCTATAACCCACAGCCACCTAAATGAGAAGTTATATGTATACTTTGATCATAGTGGGATAACTAATGTTTGATGTTATTTTGAAACTCCTTGTTTTTATTCCACTCTAACTGTGTATGTAGTATACAAATGTTATCATTGTATCACATATATACTGTACTAAACAAAATTATTAATAAAATAAATAAGGTACTTGATATGTTTTCATTAAAGCATTACCACTTAAAATGTCTATACTTGTTGCAATCTTTCAATTAAACATAGTTTAAAAAAAAAAAATTCCTGGCAGTTGTACTTTAAAGGGACACTTCCACCAAAAAATTAAAAGGTTTCATAGGTATTTTGCATTGTTGATTTCATATATGTCTTGATTTTGTTATGTGACTATTTAATAACATATGTAACTAAACAAGTGTGACTAGTCACCACCATTTTGTGAAATATAGTGTTTTTGGGTGCCACCCCCTAGTGACTTTACAGCACAAATTTCTCACTTTGGGGCTGGGCAGCTAAAAAAAAAAAAAAAAAAAGTTGTACACAGCCACCTAGTCCTGCCCACTAGGGTACACAGGAGCCAGTAAGAAAGCAGGAGAGTATCTTATGACATCATCATGCTGGCTTTGGCCACAGTTGTAAGGGTAGACTGGCTAGATGATTTTGGACAATGTTACCTTATGGGAAATATTCACAAAATGGAGCCAGGAGATAAACGCCTTATTTTATTTTTCCTTTTATATGAAATTATTACAATCATATCAAACAAACAGTGGCATATGATTTATATATGCGTTACTTTCAAATGACCAGGTTATCTAGTTTCTAATATAGTGTCCTGACTGTCTCTCCCTCTAAAGATACACTAGTTTACTTTGGAGGAGACACATTTATTTATTTTTTTTAACCTTTCATCTCTGAGAACATGAGTTAAAACATTTTTTTTTTTTAAATAACTCTACAGATTCCTGTACTACACATTGGAGGGTAAATCGAAGCATTCCCATAATACCATAAATAATTACAGGTATTTTGTTCATCTCCCTCTTTTTGACATAGCCTGGGGGATTTATGGTATAACTATTTAGATTTCTTATTGCAGCACTGGCTTGGTTCAGAATCCCATTAAATAGATCAGGGCTTATCAAACTGTGGTTTTAACATATATATATTTTTTTGTCTTTTTTCAAAACATTTTATTAATGGCTTTGAAAAAAATGGACCACCAACCCCAGGATGTGTGGTATGCTGGTATTAGCATATTTGTCAGACAAAATGGATAGTAATATTATTTAGTCGTATTACTATTGCTACAAAAATGGTCTGCAATATATTTTTTCTTGAGCTTTTATGGGATCGTGGTTAGTGGGTTTGTGGCTTGGCTCTAGTATTTAGCTCTGTTCAGTTAAGTCTGCTTCCATGTCTGAATTATTATACTATGCCTAGTGTCATGCAAATCCCCATTTATACAGGAATGGCAGTTAAATGTATACAATTATTTTTGTGATCATTTTTCTTTATAAAAATAATTTGTTCGCATACAGATTTAAACTCCTATTGTGTCGGAAAGATTGTAATATGGATTGCTTACATGCATTCTGTGTGTAAACAGAAACATAAGCATATCTTCTTCTGTACACCACTGCGAATACGATCATCATATTGTCACTACTAGTCAGTATAGGTACTCCTCCCCCCAATTCTAGAAATACTCTTTTATAACATGCATCCAGAATCAGATGCAGTTGGTCAGTAGGAGAGACTAAAAGGTAATGCTCAGTGTGCTGTTAATGTAGTGAATGATTCCCTAAACGGGCACTTCCGATGCAAATAACCCATGCTTGACTGGGTTGTACCTCTGCAGTTGCAATTCTGACTCAACTGAAGTTATTTACTAACGGCCAACAAGCAAATATATTTCACAAAAAGTAACTCTACCACTGTCCAGGGGGATTTCCGTTTAAAAGAAAATCCGTAAAGTTGTATAGGACTTAATATTAATCTTACCAGGCTTGCTCCTGAATTGGTCTGTCTGGATCCCAAAGGTTACAGAAATTTGTCAAGCCCTGTATTATGCAAGCAAGTGTGGTGATGGTAATCCCTTGAGCACATGACTGTTTTTGGAATGTTTTGCAATTTAGGATGCAGGCTGTTTTTACACTACTGTGGTGTTTGTATTTACTGTACCCTCACATATAATATATTGTTAAAACTTCATAAAAAGGGCTTTCTTTAGATACCATTATTTTTTTTTTTATCCTATCACATAATTTACTACAAAAAAAATCAAAATATTTAAAAAATTGAAAAAGCCTTTACAAACACAAACAAAAGAAGCTGCTAACTAGAGTCTAATACAGGGCTCGACAAACCCCGGGCGCCAGGTCGCCATGGCGACCTGGAAATGGAGCCTGGCGCCCGGGTGCCGTTCCCCTTGCCGCTGCCATCCGTCTTTTGCAGCGCGAGGGGACAGACAGCAAGCTCCGCCCCCTCGCGCTACACGTGTGTATGAGTGTTCAGCCGAAAGAGCCATGAGGATCGGCTGCGGCACGAATGTAACCCCTCCCCAGCAATGAGGTAAGGCAGCAGGGAGGGGAAACATTCGTGCCGCAGCCGCTCTTCATGGCTCTTTCGGCTAAGTGCTGGGTTGTCAACCCAGCACTCAGAAGTTAAGAAGGGAAAAAAAAAAATTTGTGTATGTTTGAGTTGTATATGTGAAGTGGGGGGGAGGGATGTATATGTGAAGGGGGGGTATATATGTGAAGTGTGGGGGGGAGGTGTATATGTGAAGGGGGGGTATATATGTGAAGTGTGGGGGGGAGGTGTATATGTGAAGGGGGGGTATATATGTGAAGTGTGGGGGGGAGGTGTATATGTGAAGGGGAGGTATATATGTGTGAAGTGTGGGGGCAGGTGTATATGTGAATGGGGGAGGGATGTATATGTGAAGGGGGGGTATATATGTGAAGTGTGGGGGGAGGTGTATATGTGAAGGGGGGGTATATATGTGTGAAGTGTGGGGGGAGGTGTATATGTGAAGGGGGGGTATATGTGTGGGGGGAGGTGTATATGTGAAGGGGGGGTATATATGTGAAGTGTGGGGGGAGGTGTATATGTGAGGTGTAGGGGGAGGTGTATATGTGAAGTGTGTGTGTGTATTTGTGAAGTGGGTTGGTGTGTGGGGTTTGTATATGTGACGTGGGTTGGTGTGTGTGGGCTGTATATGTGACGTGGGTTGGTGTGTGTGGGGTGTATATGTGACGTGGGTTGGTGTGTGTGTTTATGAATTGCGTGTATGTTTGCGTGATTGTCTGGCTCCTAAAAAATTTTGCTGGCTCCTAGAATAAAATAAATTTGTCAAGCCCTGGTCTAATATTTGTCCTTAGTTTAGACACACCCATTGTTTACATGTGTTTCTGTGTTAGAGCGATATATTTTTACTGGCTACTTTTCATTCCTCTGTACAGTATGCAATATTGAATGAAAGATCCACTGGTTTCATTGTACTGAATTTTCTCTTTAAAATTTGTATATGTATTTTAGTACCACTTATTTTTATACTTCCATCACCTGCAAATACTTGCCAGATAGTACAGACCTCTGTGTGGTTACTTCAAACAAAAATCGATTTGTTATTGTTTCATACTTAAGGGGCACATAACTATTTTCACTTGTGCTTTATTATGGAGAAGAAGCACTAATTATTATTTTAGCGTTTAAAAAATGTCTTAAAGGGAAATATTGTGTACAGAAAATATTCGAGTTTTGATGTTTTTCATTTAAAGGGAAAACAATTTGAATAAATAAATGCATATTTTAAGGTTTTCTCCTGTGATCTTCTGCAATGACCTCTCCTCCTGCTCTAGTGAAAATTGTGATAATTCCTAGTATTCCTTCTTGGAGCTCATATACAGATACATGGTGGTGCCCACTTGTGCACAAAATCAAATGATCAAATCACTGATGTCAAAAAGAAAGAGATGTGAATAGCTTTGTAACCCTTATTGTCACCACAAACTCTCTGTGCAATCAGGAGGACCCCTTCATCCGAACATTTAAAGAGATTCCTAAGGATTTCTTGTGTGCCTTATGAATGCAAACAAATGTCTACAATGTTAAGTTAGACACTACCAGATGCATGAAACTTAGTTTGGAGCCTGGAGTGTCCCTTTAAATATGTGTTTACAGCAACCCTTGGTTATGTAGAATAAAATGTCATGCAGTATCTGTTCCAACAGGGTTTTTATAGGATCTAACCATACTCACTCATGTCACATAAACGCTATTCTACAGCTTGACAAATAATTTTAGACTTTACTGAGCAGTTCGGGAGACAATCTGGTTATTTGAAGGAGCCTGGAAATTGTAAGTCCATAGAGTTCTATATTAAACATTCAAAGGGGTTAGGAGACAGCAGCAGGGATTTTAAAAACCTCAGATTTGGCAAACCCACACCTATTCTCTGCTTTCCAGTTGAATTGTGACTCCATTTAAACTGTCATGTTATCCTTCTATATCTTAATACCCTTCTGAAAGAGCTCCTGACACCTTACATTCCACCTTGTTCCCATAAGTCGGCATGCCTCTCAGGTTGGGAGCTTTCTGCTCCATTCAATCTGGAATGGACCATCATTTTTATTTAAAAGGGCTGATAATGTATCTTTTTATTTAAATTTTATTCATCTTTTTATCTGGTGTTCATTCCATTCATCTGAACCCCAGTAGTATCAGCTTATTGTAGAGATCATCTAGGATTATGGCCATTACTATTGTTTAATGACTTGGGACTAGTATCGTTATTATTCTTGCCTTAAGTCTGATGCATTGTCTATTTTAAATGTATTGTTTTAGATTTTTCTATGTAAAAATGAAATCTTGCAGGCAGGTTTGGAAACCTGTGTTTGCAGTGTCAGAATTTCTTCCAGGAATGCCCAAATCCTGCCATGAATAAAGTCAATTTTTGCTTTTTGCAGCAATTTCTTTTGTTTGGCTATTTATTTTATAGAATGTGTTCGGTCATCCTCCTGTCAACCACTTTTTCCTGTGGCAAGGCAATATCAGTGACTTCCTCATGACAAGGGAGCTAAACAAGTTGGAAGCACTATGTACTGTTCAATGAGAGACATTTGTGGTGATGGGAAAAGGTATGACAACATTTTGCATGTGATGTTAGATTGTATTATACCTGCCTCGTGATTTTTTTTTTTCTTGCATGTTTTGAATATTTAATCATAGATTTGTGCTTAGAGTCAGTAGTAAACATTTTGGGAGCCCTGGGAATCTCCTTTCAGCACAAATAGGTGTTTCAAGTGAAAATAAGCGTGGTGCATTAAAGATGGATCAAACCCATTTTCCTTTCTTTTAATGAGCACCAGTTTTGCCTCATTAAAAGGTGCGATTTGAGTGATTGTCTGTGGCACGGCAGCCTGGAAGTCATCGTTTGACTTCCACGTCAAACACCAATCAATTCTGCATGGTGCTCTAGAAGTCTTTTTTTAATTGCATAGAAGTTACCCTCGGTGTCATTAAAATATCACATTTGAAGGTTTAGTGTCTCATTAATTCTAATAAGTGAAATTACTTTTAAAATAGTGTTTGTTTACTTATAGACCACTTTACCTTGTTAAAATAAAAAAAATAAATGTGCACCCCTGTGTATCAATCCTCTACTAATAAATACCCTTGAAAGACAAATCTTTTAAAGCTTGGAAAGTTGTCACATAGAGATGTTTTTAAAAAAAAGTTTATAATATGGTTTGTAAAATGTATTTGCCATCAGCAGCATTTTTGCAGTTTTAGCTCAGAGCTACACATATTTGTAGACTTACAGGAGAATGCAGGAGTCCGCATAGCTATTTTTAGAATATGGTACTTCAATAGAATCTATGTAAAACAGGGCTCGACGAACCCCGGGCGCCAGGTCGCCATGCCGACCAGGAAATCAGACCTGGCGCCCGGGTAACGTGAGCCCCGCGTGGTGCCCTCGGCAATGGGATTGTTTTTTTTCCCTTTTCTTTTTTGCAGCGTGATTGCACCGGCTGCACAGACTTCCTGCTCCACCCCCTCGCGCACCGCGTTATAGCTGATCACCTGGGAGCATAGCAGGGAAGCTGCAACGGAAACATCCCCCACTTCCCTGCATTGAGGTGTAATGGCAGGGAGGGGGGACATTGATAGGTGAACTTTTTATTTTTTTTTCTAAAAAAAAAAAAAAAAAAACCTGGATGTGTTTATATATGTGTGTGACTGGATGTGTTTGTGTGTATATATGTGTGTGACTGGATGTGTTTGTGTGTATATATGTGTGTGACTGGATGTGTTTGTGTGTATATATGTGTGTGACTGGATGTGTTTGTGTGTATATATGTGTGTGACTGGATGTGTTTGTGTGTATATATGTGTGTGACTGGATGTGTTTGTGTGTATATATGTGTGTGACTGGATGTGTTTGTGTGTATATATGTGTGTGACTGGATGTGTTTGTGTGTATATATGTGTGTGACTGGATGTGTTTGTGTGTATATATGTGTGTGACTGGATGTGTTTGTGTGTGTGTGACTGGATGTGTTTGTGTGTGTGTGACTGGATGTGTTTGTGTGTGTGTATATATGTGTATATGTGTGTGTGACTGGATGTGTTTGTGTGTGTGTGTGTAGAAAAACAAGGTGTAACAGGTTTCACACTCAGAAGTGGAGGGTGCAAGGAGAGGACTTTCACCCTAGTGAAATAAAGGATCCTGTATGTATATGCTACAGACTATGTGTCTGTGTGTGACTGCTTGTGTTTATGTGCCGTTGTCTGGCTCCTAGATTTTTTAGCTGGCTCCTAAAACTCAGGGTCATGCCGGGCGGCAGCAGGGGAGTTCTGCGCTCATCGCGCAGACATCCTCAGCTGCCCCGCTAGCCACCAGGGAGAATCGGGCAGCTGGGGGATGTCTGCACGATACGTGCAGACATCCTCCATGCTGCCCGACACTGCCGTCTATTATGACGGACCAGCTGTCCGTCATAATAGACGGAGGTGTCGGGCAGCATGGCGGATGTCTGCACGTATCGTGCAGACATCCCCCGGCTGCCCCCACTAGCCACCAGGGAGCGAATTACAGGGGAGGGGGGCAGAGAGACAGGGGGAGGGACAGAGCACCAAGGGGAGGGAGGGGGGCAGAGAGAAACAGGGGGAGAGGGAAGAGAGAGACAAGGGGAGGGGGGCAGAGAGAAACAAGGGGGGAAAGAGACAGAGGTGAGGGGGAGAGAGACAACACTAAGGGGGGGAGAGAGACAAAGCTGGGGGCAAGGGAAAGAGAGAGGCAGCATTGGCACATAAAAGGAAATAAAAACAAGAAATGCATTTTTTGATATAATTTTTTATTAAAAAAGCAATTTACATGTGAATATATACAAGTTGAACTTTTTTCCTATAGGGTAGTCTTATATTCAGGCTTTTAGTTTTTTTCCTAAAGGAATATCCAAAGTTTGGGGGGTCGTCATATAATCAGGGTCGTCTTATAATCGAGCAAATACGGTATATGATTCACGAATCTGGAAACAAATTGGATATATTGGCTCCCTCTTTGCACAACTGAAAACTACACAGACACGGAGGGTTTTTTATAACCACGGTGTATATTCCATAGTGCCAAATAGTGGTGCTATCGGTATGTGCACCTACAAATAAAGCAGACTCCTGACAAATCGTGAGGGTGTGACTCCTACTTCCTGGTTGTGTCTGTGTCTCACTGCGCTGGCGCAACCAATGTTTAAAATTTTTTTTTTTTAAATCAGGCGGGTGACTTAGTGTTGGAGAACCTCCCAGGTACACACTGTTTGGCAGAGGTCCTTCTATCTTGCACTGCAAAGTGTCGAGAGTTTTGCTTACCAAATGGTGATTGCACCTTTTTATTCCTCTCCCAACTCTTTGAAGTGTGGGAGTTTTTATACATTACCCCCATATTCTTAAGGGAAAATAAATGGGGCCCTAGTAGAAACAAACATTTATTCATCTTTGGTTGTCCCAGAGTGCATGTAAAGTACATGGTTACCATATTAATAAACGTGATTTTATTCATAAAGTATCTGATTTCAAAGAACTGCATAACCCAATAAGCAAAATATACACAGACGAATGAGCAAACGCTGAAGCGGGCCCTACACAAATGGGCTTTTGTTCTAAAAATAGGACGGGATTTCCTTACATAATAGGTGAAAATAAATTGAACTTGCCTGCCAAGTATATTCACGGTATCCTGCAGATCATTTACATATAATGACTTTGCTATTTATAGAATGGAATGGATGAAGTAAGGCAGAGGAAGCTGTAGGAAAAAAAACAAAAAACCCTAAGGGTTAGTTCAGAAACTCTGAGCTCCAAGTTTCAGACCCAATCTATTCTCTGTGATGATCAGAGTAGCCCTCAAATTTGGGCTACTCTGATACCACCGAAGTGATCTTGAATCGACACGGAGATCCTCCAGAGTTTGGCTGCCAAAATTACAGCATCCGCCTTATTTTTGGGCCATTTTGGCAAGGCCTCAGCTAATATGGAAATATTCAACTTCAGGCCAGATGGGGGCATATTGAGTTGACTATTAACCCCTTCGCGACAATGAACGTGCCTGGCACGTCCTGCGTTGAATAGAGCAGTTTTCGCGATCAACGATGGCGAAAACCGCTTTAACGGTGCTGGTCTATTGCCTCGATGTCGAGGCAATAGCCAGCACTGAAATTTCCAATCTGGGGCACCCACGGTCGCCCCACAGAGCGATCATGGGAGCCATATTGACGGAGCGAATTCACTTCTGAAGCTCTGAATATGCTGTTTGACTGACTGCCCCTAGAGGCAACCGAGCAGTAGTTCAATGTTAAAGAAAAAGAAATAAAGATTTAATTGGCTTAAAACTAGTATTATGTTAGATTAGCCTATAGGGTTAAAATTAAATAATTTTTAGCATAAGGGATAGGGTTAAAATTAAATTAAAATATATTAAGGATAGCATAAGGGTTAGCGTTGGGGTTAAATTTAGGGTTCGGGTTGGGGTCAAAAGTTCAAAATAGGAAAAAAAATAAACACTATTTTTGGTTTTTGCCCCATAACTCGCAAAAAAATACCGAAAAATATGGAAACATGCATATTTCTGAACTCGGGACAACATTTAGAAACTATTTAGACGGGGTCTTTTTTAATGATTGTATTTGTGTAAATTATATTTTAGGTCAAAGTTAGAAATTTTTTTTTTTTTTTTTGAAAGTCATAATATTTTATGATTTTTTTTTTTTTGTAGTAAATTATAAGATATGGTGAACATAATGGTATCTAATGAAAGCCCTTCTTATAAAAACAACATATAAATTGTGTGGGTACAGTATGTGAGAGAGAAGAAAATTACAGCTAAACGCAAACACCCCAGACATGTCAAAACAGGCATTGTCACCAATGGAATGACAAGGTAAAAATGTCTTGCCACTAAGGGGTTAAATAAGTTAAACTTATTTTAATATCACTACCCTGCTATCGTGGGACCTTCAGCAGCCCTGAATGTGTAAGTCTGAAGTGTTATTCAGAGCAGAGCACAGGTGATTGAGCTAGGCCGTATCTGGAAAATCCTAGAGAAAATGTTTTGAATGCTTGGTTTCCTCCCTACATGCAGTGAGATCTTCTAAACAATTTTAAAAAGTGACTTAAATCTGTAAAACAGGATCAGTTTATTAAAAGGTTTGGAACTTTGGACTAATTCCCTCTTTAATCTATAGGTGAATTTTATTTACTCGGCACAGTTCATCGAAAAAGTGTTAGTTCATTTGAAAAAGCTGAGAAAATTGCAGTTTCCAAACTATAATATCTAAAGTTCTGTTCCAAAGTTGTTATACGTTCACTATGTAAGCAGATTACATGTCTTTAATTGATGCTGACTAAAACCCATTTACTGCAAATTGTAGTTTCTGTGCTGTTTTTTTTTTTTTTTTTCTACTTCTTTCTCTCTATTACTAGCAACCGCCAGGCAGTCATTACACACTGTTAAAAAGATTTGGGGTAATTACTCATCACTGAAAAATTATATTATGAATGTAACTAAAACTGAAGTAGAGTATTTGGATTCCTTACAGATTTCAGTTGTGACTTCATTTATTGTACTTTTTGAAACATTTTGTACTTTGTATGTGGTCCACACTACACAAAAATGTTTCTTTTTCTTTCTGAGAAGGGTAAAGCATGCACTCTTGGTTTGGTTGCTGCAGTATGCATATATCTCCTATTATGCATGTATCAGATGCTGATTTTGTGTATTTTGGGCATTCCCATTCATCTCTATGAGAGGTTTCTCAATACAGGTTACTGTGCTCTTATATAATTGGTTAATATAAGCAGCATGGGAATCTCTTTTTAAAGTGGAACTCTTTATTTAAATTTCTATATATCTAGCAATGTATGTGTATTGGCTGAATTGTAATAAAATAACTATGTTAAGTTGTTTGTCATCTAAATACTATGATATAATATTTTTTTTTATTTATTTGCTGACCGAAGTATTATGTACGGTTTAATCTAGAAGCGTTTTTAATCTCCCTAGATAATAAGAGCATTTTCATTATTGTGTCATTTTTCTTGAAACCCAAACTGCTCATTCAGGAATATTTAGATGAGTACTGCACTAGATATTAATAAAGAAAATTGCAAAATATGCAGAAATACATTTGGAGAAGTCCACATCAAGTAGAGATGTTAGATGTGCTAACCTCAAAATACTATAATATCCTATAGTAGTTAATATTATGAAGGGACTTGGTAGGGATTTGTAACGGAGAAAAAGCACACCATGCACGAACACTAGCTGTACACATCTTCATACTTTCAATCCATGGAGGGGCAACCAATGAAGGGGCCTGAAGAAAGTATCCTCGTTTTCTTCATATCATGTTAGCTCACGCTAATGATATTCCTACAGTTTCCCCACAACAGATGTCAAACTTACAGATCTGTAATCCCGGCTGGAATTTTGATCCCTTTTTTAAATTTGGGCACCACATCGGCATTACACCAATCTGTGGGTACCATGCCTAAATGAAAAAATAATTCACCAAAAATAAAAAATAACGCTCTGGCCAGGGCCTTACTTACCTTTTTATGAACTCGTTGATGGATACCATCAGGCCACAGAGCTTTGTCTACCTTTTGAGACCATTTCTTGTGTCAGCCAGTCTTGCCTACTCTGTTACTGTTCTGTAAAAGTAGAATTTGGACAACACCCCATAACGGGCACATGTAATATAGTGCACCACTTCTTGGTAAAAACAGGAAAACATAAATTATTTAAAATCTGCTTTCTCTCTGTCCCCACTGACCACCTCCACCATTTTAGATAACAAAAACCCAACATTTTCAGCCTTTAATTTTTTTGTTTATGTATTTAAATCTTATTATTTTTTTTATTTTATTTTTTTTGGGGGGGGGGGGGGTGCAGGATATTTCTCTTGATCTCTTGAAGCAATTGCTTCTTAATTCTCCACTTTAGCAAATGTAATCACCTTTTTACAGGCTTTGTTGGCATCTTTATATTTTGCAAATGCCTCTTCTGATCCTTGGGTTTTTTAATGTTTGAATGCTACTTTCTTTTTATTTATATTTTGATTTGTCTTACTAGTTAGCCACATTGGTTTTAGTTTGCTTCTTTTACATATATTTTTTTTCTAAAGTGTATACATTTGTATGTAGGGAAGGAGTTAATACACAGGGTACACTATACAAAGGGTATGGCTTTTATAAAAGCCTTTGGTTCTCACAATTTTGTAATATTTTATTTAATTTATTACAGTTTTTTTACAATAAAAAAACTGACATTATACAGATCTGTCTCTCTCCCTCACTGAAACTCAAGTGAGAAGAGAGAAGCAGATCCAGATGGGTCAAATCAATATTTACCAATTTATTACATTTTCTTATATTTAATACATTAATATAGTTAACCTATTCAGATCTTTCTCTCCACCTCTAAAACGATAGTGAGGAGAGGCAGATCAATACTTGTCAAAGGCAATGTTATTAAATATTGGCTTTGACTGTATGATAAGTGCTCACCAGAGAACTTATACTTGCCTGCACACAGATCACACTGATCTGATGTGCTGGCATTCTGCAGTGCCCCCTTGAGCAACGGAAGTGAAAAAAATCGGATGGCAGCGGCAAGGGACCATGAGGCTGACTGCACCCAGGCCCCAGGTCTAATTTCCTGGTTGCCATGGTGACCTGGCGCCTGGGGTTTGTCGAGCCCTGCTTTACAGGCAGTACTTCCTTCTGCTGAGCCGATCTGGTCCCTCAGGAAAGCGACCACCATTGGATCTGGGGGCAGCCACATGCGCTAGCATGGCACTTTAGTAACACCATTAGTGCTTTCCTAAGCTCACATGTGCAGCCAGTGCCACCATTTTTAAATGGCAGATACGGTCACTCCGGGCAGTGAACTTAGTGCACCCCTTCACTTTTCTTCAGTGTTGCGTGTTGCACAGTGCATTGAAGCAACATCGGTCGCTTTCTTTGCTTGTCTTAGTGCATGACATGCCAGGCACATCACATGTCACGATGGACACATTTTTGCATGACGTGCCTGGCACGTTATATGTTGGGAAGAGGTTAAACCTACTAAAGTTAGATTTAATCCCTAAGTGCTCCCTTACTTGGATGTTAGTTCAGATCCAGACACACCTCTGGTTGGTGTGATAAGCAAGTGCATGATTTCAGACCATCACCATTTCTCTTTTTGGTGAATAGATATAAGTATTCACATTGTGATTGCTGTGTAGGTGAGTCTCTTAAAGACACAGTCTAGTCCCCAAAGTCACTTTGGTGCAAGTTGAAGACTATTGCTTGTATAGTGCACAGGCTTTTTTCCAGTGTGATTCTGATGCAGGCGTTTTGATGCAGGCATTTTTGCCAAAATTTTTTTTTTTTACATTTGTTATATTACACTCAAGCGGTGCGGCAGCACTGATTTATATAGACACTGTGGATATAAAGTTGCGTTTTGGTTAGTAACTTCATGTTCTGCTGGTTTATAATGCATTGTGCGGAATTTCATAAACTTGCTTTTGTACACAGTACAACAGTGCAACATATTTTCTGATGACATCACTAGAGAGACAGGAAATTCTATTTGTTTGAATGAAATTCATCTCATTGGTTCCTACAGCAAAAAAAACCCCACGAAATTCACTTACCTAGTGTGGGCAGTACTAGTCTTGTGCAAACTGCTGTAATTTTACAAATTCATTCAAGCAAACATTTTTTTTTTAATATTTAAAGCAATGTAAAACATCTGGAAAATGTATTTTGGGCACCAGATTTATTCCAGTCGGTATATTAAAAAAAAAAAAAAAGGCAGCATAAAGAAAAATTGGTGTGCAAGTAAAAAAAAACCTCGAAACTTGTTCACAAAGCTAGATCTTTCGGTCAGACATTTTTTTATCTTTACCTCTCCACCTTGTGATATACATACCAGCATGCACTCTGCTTTTATCTGAATAACTGCTTGTTTTTGTGCATTTATTTTCTTTTAAACTGTTTTTAACTAGTGCCAGAAAAATGGGGGTTAATTGGCTTCTAAACATTTACACTGGTAGTTAAACGATTTTCATGGCAGGTGGGGTATGCCCAATTATTATACATACAATATGATCTGCTGCCAGGCTATTTTTTTTGTTTTTTCTAAATCTGTAGAAAACAGAGTAATTCATTTTTATGGTTTACAAATTTTATGCAATATGTATTTTTTTTTTTTCTTTTAGATAGCCCAGTGGGGGTTTTTTGTTTGTTTTTATTTTAAAGAAAGGGCTGTCTTAGCAGGTAATTTGGCTTTGTTTCTAGGAAGAAAAGAATACTGAAGTGCGCCTTAGGTATACTGTAGTAATATTATGTGCACCTTTCTAGTGAAACATAATGTAGTGATAAGTGGAATCAGGAGAGACTTATATGCTCTCCTTGAGGAGATATACTCACAGACTTTCTCAAAGATTCCAGTGTTTCAAAACAGGGATCTATGGTCAGAAGCAGCAATCCAAATCCTTGATATATAACTCGGATGTAGGAGAAATGATCACAGATAATCCAATTAGCATCAAAATTACAAATACATGTAATAGATAAAAATATCTGCTTACATATAGGTACTCAGCATAGCGCGATGTGGACGTCACACAGGCGGTAAAACAGAGTGTCCTCGATTGGCAGCGGTATAATATTAAAACAAATATTAGAAATACACAGGTAGGCGTCCCTGGAAGGAAAATACAGGAAGAGTCCAAAACCGCTACGCGTTTCGCCCTTCACTGGGCTTCCACTGGCCACCTAGTCGAAGCCCAGTGAAGGGCGAAACGCGTTTTGTTTTAATATTATACTGCTGCCAATAGAGGACACTCTGTTTTACCGCCTGTGTGACGTCCACATCGCGCTATGCTGAGTACCTATATGTAAGCAGATATTTTTATCTATTACATGTATTTGTAATTTTGATGCTAATTGGATTATCTGTGATCATTTCTCCTACATCCGAGTTATATATCAAGGATTTGGATTGCTGCTTCTGACCATAGATCCCTGTTTTGAAACGCTGGAATCTTTGAGAAAGTCTGTGAGTATATCTCCTCAAGGAGAGCATATAAGTCTCTCCTGATTCCACTTATCACTACATTATGTTTCACTAGAAAGGTGCACATAATATTACTACAGTATACCTAAAGCGCACTTCAGTATTCTTTTCTTCCTATTTATTGTATTTATGTGTGGTTTTAGAGACACACATTCTAAAGCACTGGTTTCATTTTAATTTTTTATGGCTTTGTGCCTAATTGCCTGAAATAACATTCATTTAAATAAATAGTAAATAAACCAATAATATTACAATATGGCAAATGTTGTGAGTGCATTTAAATCTCAGTAAAGGAAAGTTTTTTTTTTTTTAATTAGTGCATTCACGGATTGTTTTTGGAGTGCATTCTAAAAGGAAGCTCCAGCTAATGTATCACAGTTGTCACAGTAGTTTATATTGGGAAAAAAAAAAAAATCCTTAACGCAGGCAGTTGGAATCCTGTTCGACTCAATCGTTACAGAGAGGAAGCTGGATAACTGGGGAAATAGATGTCTGCCTTCTGTGTTGTATTCAGCAGCCTGTGACAATCCTGAAGGAGGAACATGAATCTAACACGCACCTTCTCTCAATTTACTTCAGATACAGGGCAGAAAAAGACCTTCGATAAGAAAGATGGGCGCCGAATGTCCTTCCAGAGACCAAAAGGAACCATGGAATACACGGTAAGCTTTGCTGGGAATACTTAGTCCTGCTCACACTGCATGAAATATCTATTTTCTTTCTTTCTCGTCAGCTGTGCAGAAACGTACTTTTGTGGTGTGTGTGTGTGTGTGTTGCAGATCTGTTGTTTTCCTTTATTTGTTAACCTATTGGCTATGCAGTGCTTACAAAACTGGAATTTTTTAGGTGCTGTATATTTTCATTCTTAAAGCACTTTTGTCTGAAATGCTCGTACTGAATGTACAATTAGATGCTTTTTAAACACGTGCTCACGAGGAAATGGTACCTGTCTACCTTGACCTTGCCTTGATAAATAACCTTCACATCCACCTTCTGGTCACTGATGTGAAGCGTAAAGATTCCGGCTCTGTTTTCCCAACAGTATGTGAAAATGGAGCCTTTGTGATGGGTATGTTATTGAAATGACCCTCAAACCTTACTGCAGTCAGCTTCTTGTTCTGGTTACTAAGGGAAACCAGATACAATATTGTATGTCTTCTGACACAATGTGATTAACATGGATTTCTAGTTTGTTTTTTCATGTAACCAGGGAACATATATGTGGATGTACATTTTAAAGAGACCTTGTCCTTCTATAACTTTGTTCCTTTATCTAATGATGTATTTGTTCATTAACCTGTCCTTTTGTATTCCCTACTTTAACATTGCATTTCTCTTGAAGGTGTCACACTCATCCCATTAACGTTTTTGTATATAGTGCCAACAATTAAACAGTACTTTGAACAGATCTTAAAAGCTGCTTGGAAAACTCAAATTGATCACCAAAAACAGTAGGAAGAGCCCTGCTCACATACAAACTAGAATGTAAACATCATCTGATTTAAGCTTCTGTTGTTCATTTTTATGTCCAAACAGGACCTTCCTACCATTCAAATGGTAAATGTAAACAAATGATACATGATATTATTAAACGGACAGTCTCACAGCTGATTAAGCTATTTAATGTATGTCTGTAATCCCTAAATGTGTTACACATGCACGGCTGTACACACGGGGAAAGCTACCAGGATTTATGAAGTCTTTTAGTTACTGCAGTAATTCATTTGTAAGTCTGTCCTAAGGATACTCTGCATTTTCATCTCCTGTTATTCACCCTCTGGATCTGTGAGTGTTCTGTGTCTGTATTAGTGTCCCTTTGTTTTTCGGGACACCCTCAGCATGGCACGTTGCAAGGTTCTCTTTACTTTAGCACAGGTGGCAACGTTCATAGATACAGATGGACCTGTCAACATGATTTACACTGATTGATCCACCTGTGCTTTAAACTGTGCATAAACTGGCCAGGATCCTGCACAATGACTTTGAGAATGTGTTTTAACTTTATTATATGGATTCCAACCTAGAAGTTTTATCAGCGAACCATGTGAAACCCTCCTGCAACCAACTTATACATTGTCTTGGAAAACACAATACATATAGTTCCATGACTTGTGTGTCTCCCCCCCCCCCCCCCCCCCAAATTCTACCTATTTCTTAAAACTTGTGTATAATTATGTTATTGCTGTTGCTATAGCAATAGAACTGCCTATCTCCCATAGCCCTCCTTCTTGCTAAAACCATGCCTCCTGCTCCAAAGAGCGAGAGAGGCTAATTGCACCATATTCATTAATGACAGCAGAGGGGAGTCTAAAACATGCTGCCCACCTCCTGTGTAATGCCGATGAAGTAACAGAATTAAGAGGGCCCAGTGAAATTATTTTGAATGAAATACTACAGGAGAACTGTAATAATTACAGTAATAACTAACTAAATCAATTGCCCCTTTAAGAAAGCTGGACACTGTACGTGGGGCAAGTGGAGCTTCTCAATTTGAGAGATCCTTTTGCAAGGTCTGTAAAAGCAGAGGAATTACTGGAGCAGGAAACATTTAAAAAGGGATCACCTAAGGAATGCCTGCATGCATAAAAAAGTTATATGGTACAGGTGAGACACTGCATGTTGCATCAAACCTGGTTTGCCACTGTAGTGTCCTTTTTAGGCCATTTGTCTAGTCAGACTCTTGAAGTTGACCAATTGCTTATTGTAGATATAACACAATATTCACAAGGGGGTGTTTACACAAAAGTAATCTTTACAGCCTCGCTGTGTATGCATTTCACACAAGAAATCTTCTGTTTATTATCCTAGCTTCCGTTTTGTAGCTTATTGCGGATTGTAGGTTCAGTTTGAAAAATGTCCCCCTTTTTATATTTAAGCTCTTTGTCAATAAGTTGCATCATTGCAGATGTTCTCTCAATGTGCTGATACTACAGATTCCTGTACGGGAGAGTGTGCAAGCCTGAAGCGGTCTGTTACTTTCAGTCAAAGTAATTAAAAATACAAATTGACTGGTACACTTGTTTTAATAACGGCAGGTTAATATATATACTGTAATTGATTTCTGGAGTGTTGTCTGCCAAGAATCCCATATTCACTTCCTGGTTCCCACGATATCTCTCATGAGGGCAGTGATAAGCCAGCCATTCTTTTTACAATGTTCACCGAGGGGAAAAGAAGTTACGTATTACTGCTGGGGCTACAAATCTAGCCATCCTGAAGGTAAACTTGATGTGTTCTCATATAGGAATAAGTTGTGATTTGTCAGAAAAGCTTCAGATCACAGTGTCACAGCACATTACTATGGATTTCACATGGTCGTCAGACCAAAAACACCAGAAAAAACATACACAAAAATAGTGCAAGACGTACCAATTTTTATGAAACTTTATATGAATTTAATTTAAAAAAGAAAACTGAGAAAATCCAAACACTCACACAAAATCGTGCCACTTTATTAGCTTATGCTAGTAAGGTGCAAATACACATCGAAGTGTAGCCCCGTGTAGGGATATCACCTCTCAAACACAGCACTGATGAAGCCTCTCGGCGCCTTTTGCCTTTAGTCTGAACGTGTGTTCACTCCTGGTTACGGAGTTCTTCATAATAATAGCAGGATACATATTCACAGGTAAGTTGGGTCTAAGTTGCAACCGACTAATATGAGTAAGCACACACGGGGATGTGCAATTCCTATCGCTTGATCCCTGGGACATGCAGTTCCAGGGCCAATCACCGTGATCGTATGTTTATAGCTGTCAAAGCAACTGCCTGCTTTGACAGCTATATCCCCTCCCTGCTCCACAGCGATTGTGGGGCAGGTAGAGACTAAGGGTAGAGGTACCAGTCTGCCCATGGTGCCCAAAGCAACCCTAACCTTAGGCTTAGAGTTAAATAATAAAATAAAATGTCAGGACACCAATATCAGGACAAGCAGATTGTCATGAGGGCCAAGTAGGTTGGGCTATCGCTTTAGTCTCTGGACAAGTAGTTTTTCTTTCTTTCTTTCTAATTTCCACACTCCTGCCCACTGGAGATATAATAGCGCTTGAAATTAAAGGCTATAACCAGCACCTTGGAATGACTCTCGGGAGTGCAGATTATGAACTGGTTATATTTGGGGTTTTTAATACTATAGAAGAGGATCAAATGAGTCAAAGCAAACACACATAATTAAAGATACAAGATGAGGTATTTTGATTACAGGACCACTTAATTCAGGGCTTGACAAACTTAAATTTAGTTTTAAGAGCCAGCTAAAAAAATTAGGAGCCAGACTATGGCACATCATGAAATCACACGGAGACAGTTGCATACACACACCCTCACATACACAGCCAGTTACATATACACACATCACATACATACATACACACACATCACATACACACAGCCAGTTACATAGATACACACACATCACACACACACACACATCACATACACAGCCAGTTACATATATACACACCCCATATACACAGCCAGTTACATACATAATTCCACCACACACACACCACATACACAGCCAGTTACATACACACACACATCACATACACAGCCAATTACATACATACACACACACACACACACACAGGCAGTTACATAAACACACACAGCCAATTACACACACACACACACACACACACACACACACACACACAATCGCATCACATGCACACCAGTCAGCATTTTTGTGTGTGTGTTTTTTTTGCGCGAGGGGCCGGGGCTTACAGTCTGTGCGATCCGCGCAGCACTGGAAGAAAAAAACCCCAGATGGCAGCGACAAGGGCTCCCTGTGATTAACAGCACCCGGGTGCCAGGTCTGATTTCCTGGTCGCCGGGGCCACCTGGCGCCCGAGGTTTGTCGAGCCCTGACTTAATTAACACACTATAAACAACATGCATTTTATATATTTTTATAATAAGATCCTGTTTTGGTTGTACTTGTATTCATGTATGTATATATCTGTGTACATTCCTTTTTTAATATTTACATCACTTACTATATTTGTATGCAAAACCTTTTCATTTATTTAACCCCTTGGCGACACAGGACGGACTAGGTCCGTCCTGTGTGCCGAGGCGTTAGTGACACAGGACGGACCTAGTCCGTCCTGTGTCAAAACGAGCACTGAAAGCGGAGTTTTTCCGCTTTCAGTGCTCTAAGGGCATTGTAACGATGCTTCCGTGTGGAAGCATCGTACAATGCTAAAAAAGCTCTCCGGAGAGCGATCGAAATGCCAGTTTTAAAGGCACAGAGCCTTTAAAACGCGGGCATTTCAAAAATGAGCATAGGAAGCGAAATTTTCGCTTCCTATGCTCAGAAAGTGTTCCTGATTGCCTCGCAAGTCGAGGCAATCAGGAACACAAAAAGAAAATGCACGATCTTGGTCACTAAGTGACCAAGATGGCGCTGCCCTTCTAAGGGCAAGAGCACAGGAGGCAGGAAGTACCTGCTTCCTGTGCTCTCTGGCTGTCACACGATTGCCTCTTCACAGAGGCAATCAGTGACTGCCAGGCACACTGACAGGCAGTGGGGATGCTCTCCTGAACATCCCCACTGACTGGTCAGATCAATATTAACTCTATATTGATCTGACCAGGTATGATCTGCCTCCCTCTCCTCACATTTTTTTTAGTGAGGGAGAGAGACAGATCAAAGTTCTAAAAGTAAGTAAAAGTTAAAAAAAAAAACAATAAATACACAACACACAAATAATAAAACAATAAAAAAATTTTTATTAAAGCAATTCCCTGCGTTTAACCCCTTCCCTGCCACTGATCTTGCATAAGCAGTGATCGTGCACATCAGCGCATTTATTTTTGCTGTTTGTGCATTTTTTAGGGGTTAATTTTTTTTGTACTGTAATTTATTACAGTACTAAAAAGGCTCTTCTAAGAGTTATTAACCCCTTATTTGCCGTCGATCACTGCTTACGCAATGATATTGACGCCAAAGCAATTTTTATCTGTCTGCATATTTTTTATTTAATTTTTTTTTTTTTTTTACACATACCCGCTAGGGGATTACATGTAAAGTAAAAATATTTGAGATTTTTTTTTTTAAGCTGCCTGAGCGTATAGCGATCAGTAACAGCGAATTAGTGGCAAAGGCGGTTTGGTGATTTCGCCCTGGTCAGATCAAAATTAGTCGGATCAATATTCACAAATATTGATCTGCCTCCCTCTCCTCACTTACATTTTTGTGACGGAAAGAGACAGATCAGTATTAGTGATATAAAATAACATTTTATAAAATTGGCAGGTTTTATGAAAGTCTTTCACTGTGTATTAACCCCTTCCCTGCCATTCATCACTGTGTAAGCAGTAATCTTACACAGCAACAGTATGTTTTGCTGTCTGCACTGTTTTATGGATTAATTTCTTTGTACTGTAATGTATTACAGTACTAGATAGGCTCTTCTAAGAGCTATTAACCCCTTCTTTGCTCGAGATCACTGCTTACGCACTGATTCTGAGGCCGCGGACTCAGGGTTCGATTTTGACCCTATTCAGCTTTCTGATGCATCATCTAGCGATGTATCGGTGGCTGCTGAGCCCTTGCCACAAGTAGTGATGGAGGTCTACCGATAAAAAAAATATATGGTTTGGTGGGGGTAAATTACATTGGCTGGCTTCTAAGATATATCCCATAAAGGACACGGACGCAGGTTGACTACATGTCAAAATTCCAAGTTGGAATTTTGAGATGCGCATCTCACAAATGTTGCCTTTTAGCCAAAAACAAACCAACAAACCTATGCATGGATGCTATCCCTGTACTCGGGAGATGTTGCTGAACACATATTGGGTTGTTGTTTGGCAGTGACATATACCAGAATCTGTGAATTCATGCCTGAAGTACAATGCATGTGGAAAAAAAACTCCCAAAAAAGTACTACAACAAACTTTTACAAAGGCTGGTGGTAGAATTAGTACCTATACAGTATTAAAATACCACCATTTGAAATACCTTAGGATGTCTATTTTCCAAAAATATATGGTTTGATGGGGTAAAATTCATTGGACGGCTTCAAAAATGTTCCAAATGGAACATGGGCGCAGGCTGACTACATGTCAAAATTCCAGGTTGGAATTGCGCACCCCCTAAATGTGGAATTTTAGACCCAATACAAACCAACAAACCTATGCATGGGGGGTATCTCTGTACTCAGGAGATGTTGCTGAACACATATTGAGGTGTTGGTTGGCAGTGGCAAATACCAGAATCTGAAAATTCCTGCCTGAACTACAATGTGTGTGGGGAAAAAATGACATCCCAACCCTTTGACATAGGTTGGTGGTAGAATTAGCACTTGGAAAGTGTTAAAATACCACAATTTTAAATACCCTAGGATGTCTAGTTTTCCAAAATCTATGGTTTTATGGGGTAAAATACTTTGACAGGCTTCAAAAGTGTCCCAAATGGAACATGGGCGCTGGCTGACTACATGTCAAAATTCCAAGTTGGAAATGCACCCCCCCTAAACGTGGCCTTTTAGCCCCCAAATAATCTAACTAACCTACACATGGGTGGTATCCCTGTACTCAGGAGATGTTGCTGAACACATATTAAGGTGTTGTTTGGCACTGACACATAATAGGATCTGTGAATTCATGCCCGATGTACAATGAATGTGAAAAACAAATTACTATCCATAACATTGACATAGGCTGGTGGTAGAATTAGTGCATGAAAAGTGTTAAAATACTACCATTTGAAATACCCTAGGGTGTCTAGTTTTCAAAAATGTATGGTTTTGTGGGGTAGAATACACTTTTTGGCTTCAAAAATGTCCCAAATGGGACATGGGCGCAGGTTTTCTGCACGTCAGAATTCCAAGTTGGAAAACCAAAAAGTGCACACCTCAAATGTGGCCTTTTAACCCCCAAATAACCTAACCAACCTATACATGGGTGGTATCCCTGTACTCAGGAGATGTTGCTGAACACATATTGAGGTGTTGTTTGGCACTGACATATAACAGGATCTGTGAATTCATGCCCAAAGTACTATGTATGTGAAAAAAAATTACTATCCATAACATTGACATAGGCTGGTAGTATAATTAGTGCATGGAAAGTGTTAAAATACTACCATTTGAAATACCCTAGGGTGTCTAGTTTTCAAAAATATATGATTTTGTGGGATAGAATACACTTTTTGGCTTCAAAAATGTCCCAAATGGGACATGGGCGCAGGTTTTCTGCACGTCAGAATTCCAAGTTGGAAAACCAAAAAGCGCACCTCTCAAATGTGGCCTTTTAACCCCCAAATAACCTAACCAACCTATACATGGGGGGTATCCCTGTACTCAGGAGATGTTGCTGAACACATATTGAGGTGTTGTTTGGCACTGACATATAACAGGATCTGTGAATTCATGCCCAAAGTACAATGTATGTGAAAAAAAATTACTACCCAAAACATTGACATAGGCTGGTAGTATAATTAGTGCATGGAAAGTGTTAAAATACTACCATTTGAAATACCCTAGGGTGTCTAGTTTAAAAAAATATATGGTTTTGTGGGGTAGAATACACTTTCTGGCTTCAAAAATGTCCCAAATGGGACATGGGCACAAGTTTTCTGCACGTCAGAATTCCAAGTTGGAAAACCAAAATGCGCACCACCTAAATGTGGCCTTTTAGCCCCAAAACAAACCAACAAACCTATGCATGGGTGGTATCCCTGTACTCAGGAGATGTTGCTGAACACATATTGAGGTGTTATTTGGAAATACCCCTTCACATTTTAAGGTAATGTTTGCCTAAATTGCAATATATGTGAAAAATAAAAAAAAAAGATTTTTTTCTGCAAACTTTGGCATAGATTGGTGGTAAAATGGCTACATGAAATGTGTCAAAATACCCCAAGTTAAATGCCCTGAGTTGTCTAGTTTTCAAAAATATGTACATGTTGGGGGTCATTCATGGATTTAGTACAGAAATCAGTGTTACAATGTCACTATCGCTAATTTTGAAAGAAAGGATTTTAAAATAGCTTTGCACCACTTATAGTTCTGGCCCTGTAACATGAATAAAAAAGCACAAAAACATAAAAACATGGGCTATTTCTGAACTCAGGACATATATTAGAAACTTTTTAGCAGTGTTTTTTTGTTGTCTCTTGTACATGAGTATACGATTTTTCAAATAAAAGTCATAAAAAAATTATTTTTTAAATTTTTTTGCCATATTTTATTATTTTTTTTACATCAAATTATATGCTATTATCAAAATAATGGTATCAAAAGAAAGCCCTTCTTATAACGATAAAAACGATATATAGTTTGTGCGGGTACACTAAATGAGACAGAAATAAATTACAGCAAAACACAAACACCTCAGAAATGTTAAAACAGCCCATGTCACCAAGCGTCGGACAAGCCAAAAAAGTCATGTCACTAAGGGGTTAAATGCTATTTAAACCTTTTATCTCTGACTTTGTGCATTGCAAGTAATGAACCCACCTGTATTGGTGCAGAGTCTCACAACACATCTTACCTATTTAAATTGCAACTACACTAGTCTCTTTAGCGTATGATTATGTGCTGGAGAGCACGAAATGCGTCAAGCATTGCCATTTAGCCCTTTCCCTTGTCATCTTTTCAGTCACTGCTCCTGCTTTATCCCATGTGCCTGTTTTTTATTATATTATCAGTAAAGGATTAAGTTTTAAAAGGACCACAAGTCAGTGTGAGTTTGAGACTTTTCCCCCTGTGGATTCCACCCCATGCATTTAATTCATAGTTCATAATCTTTGAGTCATTCCAAGGTGCCCGTGATGGCTTCAAAATTGGATTGCTGTTTTGAAACATGAGGGTGGTTTATGATGCATTATTAATCTTGCTTCATTTGCTTACTGCAGGTTGAGTCAAGAGATTCGTTAAACAGCATTGCCCTAAAATTTGATACAACACCAAATGAACTGGTTCAGCTGAATAAACTGTTTTCAAGAGCTGTTGTTCCTGGACAGGTATGTATTTTTTAAATGCTGCACACAACTTATTTCTGTCCGCTTAACTCCTCTTTATAATATTATAGACAATTTCACTGAAAGAACTTCAATAGAAATTACGGTAAATAACGTCGGGATCGCAATGTGTAAATTTGTTTTTAGTGGGGCATTTTGGGGTTTTTTCCCCTTACTTTGGGACATTTTTGATTTATCACTTATTTAATGGATGTAAACTCTGACATATTTGTGTACATGCGCTCATGCTCTCTAATTCTTTAATAAGCCACATGTGTTGACTTAGCACAGTTGCATTACAACTACACTTACCTGCACAGCATCGTAATGAATAGAAATGGCTGGGAATCTGTTATGAGATGGTGTATGAGGCTGTCACTGTATACAGTTGCAAAATCCACCTGTACTCTGGTGTTCTGCTCTTGGGGTGTTACTATTCGTTTTATTTAGTAGTCTTCTCCAATTATAATCACATTTTTTTTTTTTAATTCACAGATGTGTATTAAAGTTACTAATTTTCTTTTATGCAGCTTTTGTATGTTCCCGATCCAGATTATATTTCTAGTGTGGAGAGCTCCCCTTCTCTTAGCCCTATCAGTCCTTTATCGCCAACGTCGTCAGAAGTAGAATTTGAGAAAAGTACAGTAAGTATGACATTTCAGAAACATGGTCTAATATTTTACTTATGATCAAGCGTTGCGAAGCGCATAAAGTGTGTTTTCCCCACCTCTGCATTTTATGCTATCTATATTCCATATCATGGATAAAAAGTATTTTGACATTGGATCTGTGAGTGCCAACTTTCTTTTCTTTGTGAATATTTTACTCTTGATGTTTTCTGCTGTTTTTAAAACCTTTTTATTCATATCTACTGAGATCCTAATAAAAAAAATAAGTTGGCTTCCAAATTCTGAAATTTGCTCAAAGTTGACTGACCTGGTTAATAAAACATTTTGTGCCAGATATAATATTGATGTCCTTTTCAGAGTATACTAAATCTAGTTTAGATGTTTGACTTCAGAATACTTGTAATAACTTTTCAAAAATAAGTAACATTGATGCTGAGAAATACAAATACGATTCAGGAAAGTAACCAGGCTTACAAGTGATCTTAAGCAAGAGTTTAGGGGGAAATTCAAATGATAAGTGAAAGAGACGAGCATTGAATTGAAACATTTTCCGCAAATTCTAATAAGACAGAATATGAAATGCTGTAGTATATGTATTGAAACATCTAATTGTATTTTTCATATTCATCATGAATATTCTGATTAATTATTATAACCAATCAGTACAAATAATTTTTTTAAATCGACCTATTTCAAAGTGAAATAATAGACATCAGAGTTTATAAAATGACATAATTTAGTGTTGTTCAGAGGAAATCGCTGAATGTGAAATGGAAGAGTGAAACAAAAAAGTAAAAAAAAAAAAGAAAATGAAACTTTTTTTTATTAGTATTTGTGTGTGTTTTTTCAACCGGGAACAACTTTTTAAATGGTTTTTTTTTTTTTTATATATATAACTTTTTGTAGTGGATAGTTTCTGTGCATTACCTTGTGGACGAAGGATAAAAATTTGGGTTATGCAGCATTTTAAAACTATAACATTGATTTGTAAAGGCAGATATTTTTATTTGCTGCATGACCTGCTGTAATCCTTTCTGGCTGTTTCAGGACCCTGATCAACTTCACCACAGAGAGTCCACTTCCTCCCCTGCTTATTCTGCAGTTCGGTCATCCAGAGTTGTGTCATCCACATCTGAAGAAGAGGAGGCTTTTACAGAGAAGTTTTTGAAAATTAACTGCAAGTACATAACAGATGGAAAGGTATTTTGTGAATTCCCATAACCCGCTGTCCCATCCTTAAAATTATCATTCGAGACATGTAGATCAATAGACATGGTAAATATCTGTATTGAAGAAACACAAATCAAGTCTGCTCAGATGTAGATTTATCCATCCCCGTGTTTGAAAGGGACTATATGGATATATAATAACTCAACCTTTTAAAATGAAAGGTTAAAGCATCTTAACATGTATAACTTGGAGGAAAGACGTAACAGGGGGGATATGATAGAAACATTTAAATACATAAAGGGAATCAACACCGTAAAGGAAGAGAGTATATTTAAAAGAAGAAAAACTACCACAACTAGAGGACATAGTCTTAAATTAGAAGGGCAACGATTTAAAAGTGATATCAGGAAGTATTACTTTACTGAGAGAGTAGTGGATGTATGGAATAGCCTTCCAGCAGAAGTGGTAGAGGTAAAATCAGTTAAGGATTTTAAGCATGCGTGGGATAGACACAAGGCTATCCTAGCTATAAGACCGGGAACGGGGGACTAATAAAAGTACTTAAAAAAAAATTGGGCAGACTAGATGGACCGCATGGTTCTTATCTGCCGACACATTCTATGTTTCTAAAATGCCAACCTCTAGGAGGCAGTAGGTACAAAAACCTCAACATGCCACAGAGACCACATTAACGACCACATACGCGACCACATTAGCCAAATAATACAATTGTGTGGTCTCACTCCATGGCAAACAGGTGTCAGAACCCAAGACCCGTAGTCTAGCTATGGAGATAATTGTGCATTGTGGGTGTACACTACTCCACATATGTTCAAATTGGCGACAGCTTGCAAAGAAATTCTTGGGGATTTTAAATAATTATAATGAACTCCTAAATGATTATTGGAATAAGCATGTATAATTCCCACCCATACACCTAATATTCAAGTCAAACATTTTGACTTAATGGGTTGGAGCATGCAAGATTAAGCATGCTATATTCTTTTGCATGCTGAATTATGCACATTTAAAAATAGCCATATAAAAGGATTCCCCTGATGCTTACCTGTTTCTGTTCTGGTCTAATGTAGTGGAACAAACAACTTGCTGTTAAAACTCCAGCATCAAGAATACTGTATTACTCATCTATACAACAAGCGATTTATTGTGTGTTAAATGTACACTCTTCCCTTCTTTAAATGCATGCATTGTTCTGTCCTTTTTATTGTAGGGAACAGTCAGTGGTGTTCTTCTTGTGACTCCAAATAATATAATGTTTGATCCTCATAAGACCGATCCATTGGTTCAGGAGAACGGTTTTGAGGAATATGGCATTATGTGTCCAATGGAAGAGGTGACCTCAGCGGCCATGTACAAAGAAATAGTCAATAGCAAACTAAAGGATTCTATTCCTGTGTAAGATCTTTTTAAATGTATATTTGTATTTTGTTTTTATGTAACTTTTTTTTACATTCCTATGCAAATCCACCAAAACCCTGTCCTGTCAGATGTCTTGTAGAATAACTGCATTCACTTTAACGTGTGGGACAGTGCTGTATAATAACTATGGTTGAAGGACAACTGTAGCCAAAAATTTACTTATGTTTAATTGAAAGATTGTATCAAGTGTTGATGGTGTCTTATTGATCCTTCTTTACTCCATATAGTTCTCTCAAGGTGCAGACATTTTGTTTAAAATCTTGGGTCAGATCTTCACTCACCTTGGTTCAGATGAACAAAGATCTGACCCATCTGACCAAAGATTCTAAACAAAATGGCTGCATACTGGTAGATCTATATGGGGTAAAGATGACTCAATAGGGTACTTCATTTGTATTCTTTCATTAAAGCATTTCTATATAAAATGCCTACACTTATTTCAGTTAAACAGAACTTCATCTTTTTCTACAGTTGTCCTTTAAATGTTATAAAAGTGAAGCATTCCCTGTGGAAACCATTGGTTATTGCTTATTTTTTTAGACTATTGCCCCAGAATTATTCTTCATGCATAACCCTCCTGCTGCAATGAGACAACAAAGATTTGCTGACTGAAACCTATAAAGCAGTCAACTGATTTTAGCATGGATTTTTAGAAACCACAAAATGCATGTTCATACATGTCTACCTTTTTTTGTTTTAATAGTCATTCTTCATATACTTTCTTTACAGAAAGACAAGACACACTTGAGTTTTACAGTTTAGTTGCACAGTTCTAGATGTGTGTGTAAATATACTACTAGTAGTATTCTCGCTCTACAATTAAAAAGTGATCTATAACTTTGTTTCCTTCATAGAGATATAGAACAGCTTTCCTGTATGAGAGAATACTGCCACGATAAGAAAGCTTCACAAGGAAATACAAATGAGATAGATGCAAAAGTGTGGGACACAGGAAACGACAGTGCCAGTACTGCCCCACGGAGCACCGAGGAGTCTCTTTCTGAGGATGTATTTACAGAATCCGAGCTTTCTCCAATCCGGGAAGAGCTTCTGTCCTCTGACGAACTGAGACAAGACAAGTCATCAGGGGCCTCTTCAGAGTCTGTTCAGACAATAAATCAGGTTATTGTAGAATGTTGTCCAGCTGATCTCTCAGACTCTGCAGAGGCATTGCCTGGTATAAAGGACAGTACAGAACCTTCTGGTAATGACAGTGGATTTGTTACGAATGCCTTAGAACAGAGTGAAGGTTCTGTAAAAATCGACAAAGGCTCCGATGAGGAGCTTACTAGATCCACCTCCACCAATGACGATATGAATAATCATGAGAGTTCCCACGCCAACTGTGAAGAGGGGAATTCATCAAACACTGACCAAAAACCTACCGAGGACCAAAATATTTTCAGAGAGGAAGATACCAAAGGAGGCCGGGACGAACCTGCATTAAAATCAGCTGGGGACCCGGAAACTGAAGTGGAGGAGCTTCGTAAGTTGTGGAAGAATCTCACTATGCAACAAGCCAAGCAACAGAGGGAAGACCTGCAACATTCCACCCAGAATGAGACGAAACATAAGATCTCCATCACGGAAACGCACATTGAAGGTAGTTGTAGACAGTCTGCTACACAAGTGTCTTTTTCCAGTGGGCTGTAGATCGATGTCACTTTATCCAGTGAGGGACAGAAGTGGGTGGAAAATATTTTGGTTTCTAAGCTTTACTGTTCTACCTTTTTGAAATTAGAGTTAATTTGAGCCCCAAAGGTGGCCGGCCGCTCCCAAACGGTAACTTCAAAATTTCGACAACGCTTAGCATGCTGTCTGCTTGCTAGTCATTCTGTAGGCCATGTTCAAGGAAGCAGAATAACACATTATAGAAGTATGCTTTTTATTTAACATAGATGGCGTTTTTTTGAGAAAGCAGGTGACTTGGAGCAGACACAGAAAAACGACTGCTTTGACGGACAGAGGGTGGAATCAGGAGTTTCACTTTTATCCTTGATAAGCATGAGATGCCACAGCTTTTGCAGAGTGGGAGATTGGACAAAGGTTGTTGCTTTATTATGAGTGGGATATAGGAGAACTTTTTTACATGGTAGTTAAATTATTGACATTAAAGGGACACTCCAGTCATCAAACTAACTGATGTATCTGAGTTTTTATACATTCAAATGCATGAAGGGAATTGTTCAGGATGTTTTTCATTGTTCACATGTATCCCTCTCTCCTGTTTTTACTTACTTGCAAGCGAATCATGAAGATGAATTGGGTACTCTTGCACTAAGCATATACTGTAACCAATTCATATAGAAGAAACCCCCCCCGCCCCCCCCCTTTTTTTTTTACTGGGGACTTCCAATTTACTGCTTGCTCTTTTGAAATCATTATGGGAAGGGTCTGGGCCAAGCACAAAAGGTACTTTTAAGTCTTAGGTACTACAAAAATTGTGACAAATAAATTCACATTTAAGTTCCCGCTTTAATATGCATTTTTTTTTGTCCAGTTTTTTCCCCTTGAACACGAGTGATTGTTCAGTTGTCTGGGAATGTTAGGAAATTGGGCGGTAGTGTAAGGTTTTCCAATATTCTGTATTTTGCACCTGAATTCCAGTGCAACTGTGTGTGTTGTGGTTGTTCAATTTATTTATCCAGTGGAAATGAATGCGTTGATCACCTCGTGCTCAAACATCCAAACCTCACAGGGACCTCAGCTACTGATAGGCTATAACTCAAACATTCCATCGCAGAGAAGAGGGGCTTGTAGTGGACTTATAGTTGTAAGATGCAATTGATCGGATGTAGAGTAATGGTAAAATGGTTCAGGGGAAATGCGTATGTAGGAGTACGAGCATTGAGAAATACTAAGAGAAATTCATTGACTGGAATTTGGAGAAGTGTTAGTTGGAGCAATGCTAGTAAAATAAATTTGTGAAGTTTGGACTCGCCAATCCTAACATGACGGGTGGGAAGAAAATAAAAAGGGTGGGTACCCAAATTACCCATTACAGACACCAGCAGATCCTGCTAGATAGTTTACTGAAAATGCTAAAACTTTACTTTTGTCATGGCATTAAAAAATGTATATAAGGAAAAGCACAATATTGAGTATGCGTATTAGAGTGCCAAAAGAACTAACTTAAATAACGTATTTATGCACTCAAACACTGACACATTTTTAGTAAACTATCCAGCAGGTCAACTGATATCTGTGATGGATACATTGCCCTATATTGCCCTATATGCGCAGGAACAGTTGGGGGTAATAAAGATCCATTGATGTGAAGATGGTGAAGATACACCTGACTACAGAACGTGTTACATACAGAGTGGGCATACCTGTGGCACTGATGTCAAGGGAATGTAGATTGTTTTATTGGGAATGACTACACATTGTTGACAGCTGATAGATGTATGGAGGACCACGATTATGCTTTTGTCTTGATCCTAATAGAAATGTGGGCCCTGCGATATTGGGATATATTTTGTGAATGAAGAAAAGACGATCATTTGTGGACATGACAGTTGAGAAGTGTAGACAAACTGCAAAGTAGGAGCAATGTTCTGTAAGTGCCTGTTTAGAATCCTGCCACCTGGTCAATGTCCTGCCTCCATGGAATTAACATTGCCCTTTTTTTTTTTCCATCGGCCTGCCCGTAAAAATACCAGCTGGGTAGCACCTCTAACATGGCACTTTTTTTTTCCATTAAAATCTGGCATTCATAGTCTATAGCTAGCTAAAGCTCCTGCCATATAAACATATTTCAGCATCTGAAATGTTTATAACTGTACAGTTATGATATAAACTATACCTTTTATCATTCACAAGGTATACCATTGAGTTATTTTATATGTTGCATAGATCATTTAAAATGGACAGATTATACAGTAAATACCTGAGGAACTGGGAAATAATTTTTTTTTATTAATGTTTTTGGGATCTATTGCTTGCCCTGTGTTATGAACAAGATGACGTTCTTTACAGTTTCTGGTTATATTTTCAATACTAACCATGGCGTTTGTTCCCCCCCCCCCCCCCCCCCCCCCCCCCCCACCCCACGTAGGAGTTTGTTCAGCTGTTGCCAAAGAAAAGAGAAGACATCGATCTCACAAGTATTTATGTTTAAGGGTTGGGAGACCCATGAGGAAAACCTTTGTGTCTCAAGCGAGTGCGTCAATGCAGCAATATGCGCAGAGAGACAAGCTGGAGTATTGGTTTGCTGTTCCTCATGAGAGGTGGGTACCAGTTCCATACGAGCGCTAGTGCTTGCACACCATTTTTGTCCTAAACGTGTTCCTTAAATTAAGAAAAAATGATATGATAGAGTAGTGGATGCATGCAATAGTCTTCCAGCACTAGTGGTAGCGACACAGTGAAGAAGTTGAACCAACCATGGGATAGGTACAGGTACTAGATATAAGATAAGGCCAGGGGCTAATAAATTGGCTGATGGGCTGAATGGTTATTATCTGCCGACACATTCTATGTTATTGATGCATCTGAGATGTACAGGTTTTTATCCAACTGTATGAAGGTATACTGTTGAGTTGCATTTCAGTGACATTTATCTACCTTTTTTATTCCTTCCAACTCATCATGCTTGAAACTACTTTAGACCACCTGCATACACTGAAGGGACAGTACTTGATAAAAAAAAAAAGGTTTAATGAAAGTCTGTTTGTGGTTATGAATCTCGCAGATCATCTTTTCTAACCGTTGTTAGTTTAGGATTTCTGTGGGGAAAAAGCATGTTTTTAGGCTTGTCTGCTTGTGCTTAATAATGCCTATGCTACCCCCTGTAGTATTAAAATAGTCAAAGTACATTGAATGGTACACTTGTACACTTTTGTATTGCTTTACTGAGAGTGCAGTCAATGCGTGGAATAGCCTTGCAGCAGAAGTGGTAACAGTTAATATTCTAAAGGTGTTTAAGTGTGCAGGGTACTCCTAAGACTATCTTGAACATAAGATTAAGCCCCCCAAAAAAAAAAATAAGTATTCAGCTTTTACAGTAGGTAGAAATAGGGGCAGGCTAGATTGGACAAATAGCTTTGTATATAATGATACATTTCTGCATTTTAATGTATGTTCTTTTTTTAAGTAAAGGATCAGTAGATTTTTTTTTTTATTTGCATCTTTATTGGTATGACAGTGGAATACTGATTTTATTTTTAAATCCTTTTTTTTTTTTGCTGTGTTTAGAACATAAATTTAAAATGTTAACCACTGCAATAGCTATAGATATATATGATTTGAAAGACCTTTTGTGTGTTCTTTTGTTACATCTGTTTGTTGTAATGGATTTCAGTTGTTCTCTTGCCTCGGGACACGTTTGTTCTGACTTAAGATCTGAGTTGTCAAATGAAGACTGTATTATAATGTACATGAGTCACTTTAAACTGACATGTTGGGATTAAGGAGTGTCTTGTACATTAGCTTTGTTTTTAACTACTTCTCTGTACCTTTTTTATTTTTTTTTTATTTTTTTTTACTTTCTTCCTCTGTTCTGTAACTTGTGATCTTCCCTGACCACATGGTTGCTTGTCCAGAATCCATATGAGTCTTTAGTCTTGGGATCAGATCCCTTGATGGCTTGTCACTTTAAGTTATTAATGGTGTGTTGTCAATTTTGAAAAATAGAACTTACATAATGCTGGAAGCACTTTGACAGTATTTTGTGTCCCCACCCACCCACCCACCAAGACCTTTATTAGAAGGGTTTTACTGTTGCCTTTTCTTACATTGAAGTCCAGTTTCTAGACTTTTGAGGAACGGGCCAAAGAAGGCATTGTTTGTGGCAGGGTGGATATATAGACTTTTTATTTAAATCATCTTTTTGATTTTAAAATCTGATCTTTTTGATTGAAACCAAATTCATTTTAAGGAAATGCTTTTGGAGGAAAACTCTATCTAAAGATAGTTTTCTATTTAAGATACATTATAGTTCAAAAGTCTATTCCGCATGAAATAGCTTAAGTTATGTATCATGAGGCTGTATATTCATGTAATATTTATATTTTTGGTAAAATAATTTAATTAATCCAAGTTATCCAAGCTGAGATAACATGCACGTTTTACAGTAATTTTTTTTATAAAATAAACAAAGTTCATGAAAAGACGTTAATCCCATTGTTCTGCAAATCTATGTACAAAGAACACATTACCTTCGCACATTACCACTTAGTTAATCAACATTGACATTTAAGCAAATCCGAAATAAGAATATGTATGCTGTATAATGTTATTGTTTGTTTTAGTTACATAAAACAATTTAAGTAATACTCCAAATATGCATGATTAACCTGTTTTGGATTAGACGAAATTTCAGTTTCATGAAAAACTTCGGAATGCTTATTGAGAGGGGCGGCAAGCCCCTTATAAAGGCTATAATACATCATCAAAAGAAAGCAAGATAACCGAGAGAATACATCTTTAATTGGTTAAGTGTCTTATCTAAGGCACTTCCCCAAAAGGTGGTGTCATCCTTATCTTTGGAATGCTACTCCGGATGCAGGCGCCATCTTCTTACACAAGGTGTTCAGTCAACGGGGAGGGGGGGGGGGGGGGGGGGCTTTAGTAGCCATTTTGAGTGAGTTAGTACAAGCAGGAATACACAGTGAATAGACATTTTATCGATGTTCTTTTCTATCCATAACAAACCTATTAAACTAAAATCAGTTTTGATATAGCTGCTTTACTAATCTGACCGGTTATTCTAAATCTGAAATCTTCATTAGGTTGCAAATATTGAAGATTATAACTACCAGCAAGAATGAGTATTTACATTTAAAAATCATGATTCTTACTGACTAGTGATTTAAATCAAATCCACTCTGGTTTGTGGGCAATTGTTATATGTAAAAAAAAAAAAGAAAATTCTGTAATCACCAGTAAAAAGGGTCTGCTGGCATGTAGGCAATTGAAGAGCAAGTAAAATAGCATCCAGGGGTTTGCCATTAACCGTCTATGCAATGCAGGGGTGGTCTCCATGACAAGTTCAAGTGAGGTTTGGTTAACCCTTTCACGACAATGCCAGTACATGTACAGGCTCCCAATGCTATGCATTGGTGACAATGTCCCTACATGTACGGGCTGCCTTTTAAAATAGCACATTTTTGCTGCAATTCATGTTATTTTTGCCTTTCCTAGAGGCATCACCAGTGAAGGCATCCAGGAAAGCAAAATAAAAAATGGTCACCGGGACGCCCATGGGCGGTCTTAAAATGACAGTCCAGTGGTAATAATCACTGACCTGTCAATCATGCCAATTCACCCTATGCAAATTGCCTCTGATGGAGGCAAGTCTGAAACACCCAGAAAAGTGGGTGTCTTAGCCTGCAATAGCTGAGACAGGCTGTCTCAGCCATTGCAAGGGAATTTGCGATGTGTCATGGGCATATCACAATCCTTTACCATCCTCCCCCAAATTTGGGGGGAGAGAATGGGGTAAGTTGATCCTGGTTGCCTTAACAGTTAGGCAGACCAGAATCAACCATTTTTTTTGCACATTACTTAATAATGTGATCACTGAAAATTAATCACATTGATCACATGCAATAAATACATTAAATGACAATCAGTACTGTATGAACACTGATTGTCGAAATCTTCCCTCTCTGTCACTGACACATTTTTATCTTGTGTCGGAGATATTTAAACTGTGTCCCAGGAAAGAAATGAAGTTAAAAAAAAAAAACACTTTTTTTTTTTTTTTTTAACCATTTTTACACTCTTTTATTAAATTGTATACATTACAAAAAATGGTTACAAAAGAAAGCTATGGCCTTAAAAAAAAAAAAACAATATACTATTCATTATTCATTAAAAAAGCAAGCGTGCACTTTAATTTAATCGCACATTTAACTAAAGTAGAAAAAAAGCTATTGTCCAGAACGGACATCATAACAAAGTAAACCATTGTCCTGAAGGGGTTAAATGGTGTGCAGCATACTGTCTGATAAATGAAACAAAGGTAAGGAGCAATATACACAGAATGTTTTGCAACCAAAATATCAAATGAGTATACGCACCATTAAAGGAAAGCAATCTTCTCCAAATCTAGGGTTTGCATAAAGCCCTTCCACATGGAGTCCACAAGAGCAGCTTAACATTGCACATTCCTGCCAAGTCTAACGGGTCCCTGCAGTTCTCCTTCACCTTGGACATAACACTGAAATCAGTGCTTCAAAGATCCAGAAGCACTCAGGCATATTAAGGCTAGTTGCAAATTGCAAATAACGGAGTTGTCAGATTTACATCTAGTTTATGCTCTCAGGAGTAAACTGTGAGCAACTCGACATCAATTTAACTTCATGATGAAAATTAATATATTACACACAACCTAAGATTTGTGATTGTAAATGAAAATTGCGTTTGCCAATATATATTGACTAATATTACTTTCCTAAATAATTGTAACGGACCGTCTTGCACTCTGCTCAGATGCTGGCACCTCTGCCAGGTACAAAAACTCCCCAAGCGGCAGGGGTGGACAGAGGCCAGCGGCACTCTGCCCCATTGCCAGCTCTTCTGCTGGGACATAGGGCGGGTAAAAACCAGGGATTGGGTTCCAATATGGCTCCTTGAACCCAGGTGGAGGTGGGCACAAGGAGGGCAGGTCCTGTTTGGTTTTGGGGAACGGTGCCAGCAGTTCAACTGGGCATTCAAGGGGTGGCAGGGGTAACGGGTCTGGGGACGTGATGTCAGCCGGGGCCTCCACAGGGGAAATGGGACACAGGTCTGGGGTAGGGGCAGGCAGGAGCCAGCGGCAATCTGCCCGGATGCCAGCTTTTCCACTAGGTCATCCACGGGGGTAAAGGGGCACAGTTCTTGTGTCAGTGCATCTGCTGGGGGAGGAGCAGCACTGATACTCACAGGCTCATAGGCAGGGGGCTGTATGTGGTGGAGTAGCTGTATGTATGCCTTCTCCAGCTCCACTTCTTGGGTAGTCCAGATCAGCCTCCAGTTTGGGCACAGTGGGAATATTTGCCTCCCTTAACTCCCGGAGTTCTTCCCAACGAAACTCTGTATCACTCCCGAAGCCCGGATCCAGCTGGAGATTTTCCAATAACAATCCAGGGCCACCAAAATCATAGCCCTCTGTGGGAGTGTCATCCTCCAGCTCAGGGTATAGCTGTGTGGCATACTACTGTAAAGCCCGGTATCCACAATCCAGGACCATCTCAGCATGGACAAGTTCCCCTAACTCAGCCACCCAGTCTTTTTGGGGCTGCTCACCCAGGTATGGCATTCTATCACTCAGCAGGCTCACATACCATTCCTGGGGGAAAAGCTGGGGAGGACCTTTCCATGGTACTCCTGGTCCCGTATGAGAGCGTTCATCCACAGATTCAGGCGGCTGCAAGCTCGCTGTAACATCTCATCCTGCGGGACCGGACCGGTCATCAATTTGTAGTTAACAGCCAAGGGGGCTGCAGTACCATCCTGGTACTCCCTGGTCAACAAGCCAGTTTTGCAATATTTATAATCCACGGCCATCATGCCGACTGCTATCCCTTGCTGGTGCTCTGCTGCTTATCCACTGGGCTCTTGCAACGAGGATCCCACTGCTGCCACCAATGTAACGGACCGTCTACCGGACGAAGTAGACCCTCTGTCCGTTGTGGGAAATCACCTCCTTAGCCCCCACTTACAGCTCAGCATTCATCCAGCAAGTCTTTCCTGGACCCTTGCTCTTTGTACCCAAATAGACAGGACATCTAGCAGTTAGGTACAGCAAGATTGAACAACTCCCTTTATTTGTGTAACAACACAGACTTATATATAGACATACACATGACATCACAGACATTAGTATACAAGGGGGGGGGGGGGGGAGGAACTAAACATAGTTCTCCAACTAACTGGGGCTAGGAAAACATTAGACATTCAGACTGCAAACCAAATAGGAATTAACATAGAGCGAGTAGACCTAATTACAATACACACAGTAATGTACACAACATAATCAGTTTACCAGTTAATCCAGTTACTACAGAACAGTGGATGTTGGAGTAAACTATTGGAGTCACTGTCACATTATAAACCTTCAGAGTGGTCTACTCACAGAATTAAACGTACACATAAACCAATACACTAACAGAATATAACTAACAATTTTAACGTATAGAGTTATGGTACATAAGCCAGGGTCCATAATCTAGAGGGAGGTGTTTGGCCCTCAGGCCCCTCCATGAACCCCAGTCAGGCAGGCTGTCAGAATTCACTTTGTGACAATAATTATGTCTAATAACTTAATTTGCTCTCCGTTAATTTGTGTTACTGCAGGCTTATATTTTAGGTTTATATAGGAATACAATAATGTGTTGAGGTCAAACTGGTGGCCTTCATGGGTTTTAGTGTGCCCTCTTGCCTGATTTTGTTTTTAAATGGCATACAGAGCCCCACATTAAAGTTGGACAACACTGATTTATTGTAAAGTTTTTTTGTTTTTTTTATATGAAACATTTATTGAAGTTTTCAATTAGACAATCTCTTGAGAGCACATTGTCTGTTCATAATATGGCCACTTTAAAAAGCTGAATATTTACATAGTATTTTATCCAGAAGGATAGATTAATATTTTGCTCATTTGCAAGTAAGTTGTGTCCTGATGATTTTACTATTGCCCAAACTAACAGTACTAATTGTATTAACCTTGAAAGAATAAAAGTGTGACTTGTCCCTGCTGTGAAACCTGTTCATTTTCCTTAAGCCAGTTATCTGCTATTGTCAATTATTGATGCTTGTGGATCATTGCTATGAGAAGTAAACCTTTTTTATTTTATTTTTCCATTTTAGGACTGACCACCTTTACTCCTTTTTCATTCAGTGGAGTCCTGATATTTATGCAGAAGAAATTGGTGAATCTTCCAGAGAGCCTGGTTTTGTAGTGGTTAAAACGAATGAAGAGCACGAAAGCCCAGAATGTTCCACAAATGATTCGGCTACAAGATTGTGGGAGGTAGGGATGAAAAAGGTTTATACTGTCCAGTGCAATATCCCTAATATGGTATCGTAGAACCAGTCAACTACCATCTGTAAGAGAAGCTTACGGCCACGTAGTAACATCAAATCTGTGACTTAAGATAATCAGGGGTTCTGTCATTTTTGTCTGGTTTTCCCTATTTGTGAGCGAGGTCTTTACAAAGGTGACCTGTTAAGGGGTTTTAAGAACCAGATTTCGGTTCTGCCTAACGTAAGATATTGCTTGCTTCCTAACGTTTTCATTTTCAAAATGCTTGAGTTAAAACTTGAACTATTCAATCATTTTCTTTTGCCTTCTTTATGTTTTTGTTTTATATTTACTGTGATGTGCCTCCAGCCTTCGAGAATTACCAGTCAATATGTGTCTCATGTCTAGATCCATTTACAGATCGCTTAACCTTAATAATCCTATTTAATATCACTGATCCACTATCATTCTACACAAGCATTGAGTGACCAGTCCATTTAGCATCAACAATTCTTTCAGGCCTTGTTAAATTAATTGAACATGCTATGCCACTATAGGATCTAATAATATACTGCTAAAACGTTCATTCATCCTTTAAGGTTTAATATCATTGGTTTTAATTCAGAATTGCTGTGTTAAGTTGGTGCGTTTATGCCTTTCAGTGTTAAACAAAGTATTACGCATCCATTGCATTAAAATGGTTACATATCTTTGAGGGGGGGGGGGGGGGTGGTGGACTGGTGCAGTAGATTATGAGCATATTTTAAATGTAATGTATTACACAATTGTGATTTAAAAAAAAAAAAGGAAAGTTGGAGTTGCCCGGGGCAGAAGTCTATTTTTAGGCTAAAACGGAATCCGTGTTCGGACTGCATCAACTTGCTCCAGTTCTCATCATCCGTGGGCTGAAATAGTAACACCCAGCACGAGCTCATCTGTGTTATTATAATTCTGTATAAACGTAATCAGGTGAGAAGTTTGAATACCGTGGTGGTAAGGTAGGCCAAACTCATATTGTCCTGCTTCTTCAGTATCATTTAAACAGCAGCGTAGCGAATGGCGGGTGAAAAGCAGAGGGTTCTGTGTGGATGATTTAGACACCTATTAGTCAATGGTAGGTCCCTATGTCCTAGGAGAAAGTCACTGCCATGCATGCAGGCTATTGGTCCAGCTTAGACAGTGGGCATGGTGTTTATGGGTGAAAGGTTTAATGACACCAGAACTCTGGTTAGTGCCAGCAGCCACAAAATTAACCCTTGCATTCCCTTCTACAATATCACCCTAGTACACAATTTGCTGCCCCCACCAAGACTTTATATCTGGGCTTCTTAAGTTACCCCAAACTCAATAGACTTTTATACTATAAAAAAAAAAATCACCTTATGATCAGATGAAAAAAAACCTTGAGGGTTCTGCGCAGTATCTTAGCTGTTCCTAGCACTGCGCTCTTCTGGACAGAGAAGTCTGATGTCTTTCCTGGAATGTGTTGGAGTTACTCTCCCAGCTTAGGAGTCACAGCCCTAAGTGCTGCTATCACTACTGGCCTTCACGCTCCACATCCTCTCTAGTTCCTCTTTCAGGCCATGGTACTTCTCCAGCTTCTCATACTCCTGTCTCATAGGACCGTCTTCTGGTCCTTGTCTACTACCACAAATTCAGGTTAATTGGTACGAACCTGTCTGTATCCAGAAGATCTTAACCTTTATTATTCTCCACAACCTTCTGTGGAATCTCCAATGTGGACTTGGGATGGGTTAGCACATATGCTGTGCAGATGCAGCTACGTGCTGGGCCGTTCAGTGTATGCTGTTCCTGCATGCATCTTACACCATGCCACTATGTGTTGGACTGTCTCAGAGGTCTCTTTACACAGTCTGCACCTTGGATCCTGCCTGATGCAGTAGATCCATGCTTTAAGATCTGGTGCTTGTTGTTGTGTTGCTATGATCAGTGCCTCAGTGCCGTCTTTTCATCCAGCCACTGATAGGAATGTCGGGCACCTCAGCTATACGTTGATGATGCATCCCATGCCATGGCACTTTCTCTACAGGATCTCTCTTCCATATCTGTTACTGCTTCAGGCATTTTCTCAGGATCTCATCTTTGGGCGCCATCTTACTGATGAATTGCAGGATGTAATGGGTTTTGTGGCTCTGGCATGCCCCAAACCCCAGCAGCCCTATTTCTGACTGGTGTACAGTCTGTGTTTTGTACCGGCTGCTTCTAGGTCTTCAGTTGGCTATATTTAAAATATATATATATATATATATTCCTTGTGGGAGAGTCAGATAGTAAAGTTCTCTCTGCTGATGTTAACAAGAAAATCTCAATTTGAATGATCTGAAATTCTGATAACTTGGACAATCAAACAAAAACAAAGAATCAGTGACTTGATCATTCTTATAGGTTTTTGCACATGTGTATATGTTACACACGTGTGTGATAGAGATATATATCTATATATAGATATATATTTATATTTATTGTTTATGGTCATTTCACACTTAAAGCCACCCTGATATATCATTTTTTACACCAACTTCATCCTGTGTATATTTATTGATAAGACAAGTTTGGTTCCTAGTGTATACACTGGAGAAATCTCATGACTGTATAAGGTAATGTTGTGACTTATACTTATTTAGCCATGTCATTTGATTTGGTTAAGTGGTGGGATAATTTAATTTGCATCCCATTTATTCATAATGCGTTGCTGTGTTTAACTTGCTGAACTGACAGTAAATATGTTGATCCATTCCTGCATTCTCATCCCAACAAGCTCAATTACTTTGCAATGCAATGCAATGTCCATTAGCATATCTCATGGACCTAACCACTCCCTTATTTAACCCCTTTTTTACGGATAATTGAACCATGAGAATATTTATTTTTTGTTATTCAAACCAGTGCTATTGTTAACTACAGATGATCAGTATTACACTTGGTATATGGATTCCAGGAATTATATGTATCCAGGTGCAATCTTTCCATCAGCCCTAAGCACGGAGGTTTAGCTGTAGCACTGTCCCTTTAAGAATCAGTCTCTTTTTACTGAGTCATCTACGCTGCAACCAAACTGCATTCCACTAGTCCCGCCCATCAAGGCAAGGCACGATTCCTACTAGCCCGGGGACCTGTCAATCTGGCAAACGTTGCTCGCAGGTTAGTGTGTCACTAAAGAGCACTCTGTATTGGGAACAGTGATGGAAAACAGAACATGTTTGGAACGGCTCTCATGTGAATAATTACCAAAAGCACGGTTAGAAAGGAAATGTCTCGGTTTTGGTATGGCAAGAAGGGAAGAAAACACCAGCCAGTAAACCACAAGTATTCTCTGGTAATTGGGAATGAGTGCTCACTGATTGCTTGCCCGCATTTGTTTGTTCAGCTGGATGGTTTTACTGAGGAAAAAGAAAAGTTTGGTTGTTTCTTGGTAATCTAATCTGTGTATATTGAATTAGAACATCAAATTCGTCAACAAAGAGTGGTTTGTTTAAAATAAGTTCCAGCTAATTCAGGCTCTCTTCTCTCATGCTTCATGATCCTGTCAGCACTTTAATTATGGTTTTACTAACTGTAATGTTTGTTTTCTCTTCTGTAAAGGATTATTGTCCCTTTGTGTTGCAAACTGTTTTTATTACAAGTAAAATTGTTGTAATCTTTTCAAGGGAATAGTGAATACCATGATTATAGGTATCATGAGTTGTGTTGGAAGTGTACACATATCCCTCAGCTATCTGTATATAGATTAGCTAGATTTAAAGTGTGCATTCAGTATTGTGCTCTGTAAATGGCAATGTTACTCTTGCCATAATAAGAAACATTTAGTATTGCTTGATCAGTTACTGTTATGTGGTAAATGTTGTAAATTGGCATGCCAAACGTCATTGTAAATGCAGTGAATTACGGTTTACAGTCATAGCAATTGACATATGTGAAGTGCTGAGAATCTGTGAGAGTTTTGATGAAAAAGTTCCCACGGCTAGATTTTCGGAAGTTTAATGAATAACCCCTTGGAATAAGTAATGCTGGATAACAGGTCTGTCCAGACATGGTCGTGGCAGACACAATGCTTTCTTAAGCTAATATTTAACCCTTTGGTTTAGTGATATCCATGGCCAATTACATGTTAATTACAGAAATTGTAAGACTCTTTAGGGCTGCTTCCTTAGAGCAGTCAGTTTGTATTTATTTGGAAGGAGGTGGATTTCAACCATTTTTAAAATATTTGTATATAATGTATGTATACATATCGGAGTGTATATATACTCTAGATCAGGGGTGTCCAGGTTTATTCTGCAAAGGGCCACTGCGCTAGAAATGTATGTGTGGGCCTCATTCATGTTTCTTTCTTTCATTCATTCAGAGAATAATATATATAATTATATGTGTGTGTGATTTTTATTTATATATATATATATATATATATATATATATATATATATATATATATATATATATAAATTCACACCAATGTGCAGTGGTCACATTAACTACAAACACACATGCATACAGTCACAAGTACACATGCTGGCACAAATACATACATACACTAATACATACATACACACATCTGCTGATACATACACTAACACATATTGTCACATACATAAATATATACTAATCTGCTGATACACTTACACATGCTGGTACGTACGTACATACATACATACATACATACACACTAATCTGCTGGTACATACATGCATACACACTAATCTGCTGGTACATACATACATGCATACACACTAATCTGCTGGTACATACATACATACATGCATACACACTAATCTGCTGGTACATACATACATGCATACACACTAATCTGCTGATACATACATACATACATGCATACACACTAATCTGCTGATACATACATACATGCATACACACTAATCTGCTGGTACATACATACATACATGCATACACACTAATCTGCTGGTACATACATACATACATGCATACACACTAATCTGCTGGTACATACATACATACATGCATACACACTAATCTGCTGGTACATACATACATACATGCATACACACTAATCTGCTGGTACATACATACATGCATACACACTAATCTGCTGGTACACTTACACATGCGGTCACACATGCTAATACACACTATTTACTTATTGCTGGGAAGCAAAGTTGGAGGCAGAGGACAGACCCGCTTGAGGTTTTCCCTCCATGTAGATCCTGCATTTGGGGATTTGGTGGGGTCACTGAGGCTTCTCTTCCTGAAGCTGAGGCAGCAGCAGCTGTAAGGAGTTCCCATAACTCCTCACACGTGTCTCCTACTGCTGCCCGGTGAGCAGCAGGAACAGGAAGCTGGGGGGGAGGGGCTAATCTGCCAGCTGCTCTGTGCTGCTTCTCCCACACACTGCTCCTTATCTGATCGGTAGATAACGGACAGTAGAGTGTGGAACAATGTAGCTGCAAGATCCGGACGCCTGGAGCCAGATTCTAGTGGCCATGGCGCCCGGTATTTGTCGAGCCCTGCAGTAGAGCATTTGTAAGGTCAGGCACTGATGTTGGATGAGAAGGACTGGCAATCTTTGTTCCTGTTCATTACAAAGGTGTTTGATGGGGTTGAGGTCAGGGCTCTGTGCGGGCCAGTGAAGTTCTTCCAAACTAGACTCCTCCAACCATGTCTTCATGGACTTTGCTTTTTGCACTTGGCCAAAGTCATGCTGGAAAGGGCCTTCCCATAACTGCTCCCACAACGGTGGAAGCACAGCATTGTCCAAAGCATTAAGATTTCCCTTCACTGGAAGTAAGGGTCCGCGCCAACCCATGAAATACAGCCCCATACCATTATCCCTTCACAAAGCTTTACAATTGGCACAAAGCAGCCAGGCAGGTAACTTTCCCTGGTATCCGCCACATGTTTAACGCATTTCGCACAATTGTGCTTCTTAAAAAGATTCCTGTTTATGGTGCTTATTCTCATTTGCATTTTTTTTATGTCGCTGAATTACTTTTAATCATCCAAGGATCTATAATGTTAATATTTTTACATTATTAGACCAGTCTGGATCCTGCGTGCTCGTGGAACACTTGTTTCCAAGCATGTGGAGATATGGAGGGAATTTCTCTGTCTGAAGCACCACTGATTTGGAGCGCACAAGAAAAATATATTGTAAACCGTGAAGAACCACAGAACACATTTCCAATGCTCTAAAGTACAGCTGTGGCTTGTTTTACACCACAATCAAACACATGGTATAGTACTTGGTGATGTAATGGAAACCCATTCCATGAAGCTCCCATGGCACAGTTTTTGTGCTGATATTAATGCCAGTGGAAGTTTGGAATCTTCAGCTATGGAATCGGCAGAGCATTGGTGGCTGTAATGCACCATGTCCCTCAGCACTCAGTGACCCCCCTACTCTTTGACTTTACGTGATTGCTGCTGTTCCTAAACTCTTTGACTGTTCAATAATGTAATTTACATTGACCATGGAATATCTAGGAGGGAAATTTCACAAACTGACTTATTGCACAGGTGGCATCCTATCACTGTACCACACTTGAGGTTCTGTGGCAATGGGTCTGGTTGAAACACCTGAATTCAATAATTAAGAGGTGTGTTCCAATACTTTTGTCCATATGCTTAAAATAAGACAGCTGACTCCTAAAGTTTACAAATATGTTAAGCCCTGCAGTATTGGGTAATGGTACACAATGCAATGTAATGAAAATGGACTGGTGGACTAGTCCTATACCCGTTTTATATGTAAAGAGTAATATTTGAAAAGTTTCATGTATTAAAGGAAAATGTAAACATTGTATAACCCTGGCTTCCTTAATGGAAGCCAGGGTTAAACAATACATTTGCCAGTAGAATTAAGTAAACCCAACATGTATCTTAAAAAATACACACGGGTTTACTAACTGCTGTGTCTCACATGTGAGACACAGCAGTTCTCGGTTGTCGCATAATCGCCCCACTCTGACAGCTGAATGCAAGGGTCTCTCGCTGCTAGCATAGAGAGAGAGACTCTCGTTTTTGCATGGGGGGACCTAGTTAAGGTCCTCCCTGCTGATCTCATGCAAAAACGAGGGTCTCTTTCTGCGCTAACAGAGACACCCAGTCGCCGACCAGACGACTGCCTGCTTCCTATGGAAGCATGGCAGCTGTCGGTCAGAGGATAAACTGGCGTGTCCCGTTTAGTGTCCCTTTAAGGTAGTCTGCTTACTGATGTCTTACTTCCTAGTATTTATATATAAGCAAATTGATTGTAATCTGTTACTTTTCACTTTCCTCTGTGACCAGTCATCCTAAGCAAAACAGTGGTGGAAAAAGCAGGATGTACTTTAACGTACATGCCATTTCAAAATATATATATCTATATCTATATATCTTCTGACCTTCAGTCTCCTTGCTTTCCTGCAAAGCATTGTGTCAAACTGTGGTCCACATACTTCTTCCATGCCACCGTCTAACTTGACAGAGCATTCTGGGAGATGTAGGCCATCAGCAGCTGGAGGGCTGCAGTTTGACACCCCTGCTGTATTCCACATCCTTCTGCGATGGCACAATGTGCTCCAATGAAAACCATAACTGTTTTGGCACACAAAGTAATAACTTCTGACTTACACTGATAGCACTATTAAAACACACTATACAGAGTCATCACCTTTTCGATGATGGAATGGAAAGTTTTTTTTTTAGTTATGAAAAAAGGCTAGAAAAGTTACATTTTGTACACGCTAGAGAAACTGCAGCTTAGAGGGGATCTGATAATGTTATATAAATATGTACAGGACCCATACAAAGGGCTTTATAAAGACCTGTTCATTAACAGAACAATACAAAAGGCAAGAGGTCAAGTCTTGAGGAAAGGAGATTTAGTCAATGACAGCGGAAGGGATTTTTTTTACAGTAAGGACAATTAAGATATGGAATGCACTGCCTGAAGAAGTGGTTCTGGCAAATACATCTAAAGTATTTGCCAGAACCACTTCTTCAGGCAGTGCATACCATATCTTAATTGTAGATACCTTCAAAAGCGGCCTGGATACTTTTTTAATGAGCCGGAGCATAGAGGGCTATGTATGTTAGTATAGGCATTAATATTTATTTAGTGCTTGTTGATCCAAGGAGAAATCGGATTGCCATTTGGAGTCAGGAAGGAATTTTTTACCCCGCTGAATGCAGAATTCAAAATTGCGGAAGGGGTTTTATGTGCTTTCTTTTGGATCAACAGCGGTAAACATGGGATAGGATAAGGGGTGAACGCAAGTCTTTTTTTCAACCTAAACTACTATGTGACCGTGCCTATGTGCAAATCCACCTGGATTTATTTTTCCTTGTGACTTTTTACCGTCACTGGGAAGATGCACTCATGTGCATACTTGTGTCACACAGGCATCTTTGTTATTGTCTGTACTATTCCAGGAATAGCTTTTTTATTATTGTAGTAATCATTCACAGAGACCGACAGGCAACTGGGGGGGGGGGATATGGGGTGATGGCCCAACAAAGCGAACCATTTGTAGGTCAGTACTGCACATCTGAATGAATGCACTGAAATGCATGAACCCATTCAAATATTTTTAATTAAAAATAATTGATAGTAATCATGAGTGGCATTGCAACAGACTGCTTTTTTTTTTAAAGCCAATATCAGGTGGAAAATGCCTCTTTTAAACAGAGGTTGGCTTTTGTGAACTGGTATAATTATCAGCAGTGAACTCCTGTGACACGCTGTACCTTGCAAGGTAAATAAACCTTTTTTAGCAATGTTATTCAAATAGATTATTGTACGTATTTAATTTATATTGTAGAAAACAGGATAGCACATTTTACATGAGCATAAAAGAACCAAAATATGTTATTGTTTTTGTCCACCATGCATGATAATATGCTACAGCCAGGAAATGAGACATGGCTCCTGGCTATCATCGTATAGTTTGTGGTATCCATAAGGGAGCATGGATGTGTGTTTACATCCAGAATAATTACAGTTCTGCCTGTGAGTTTTGGGGGAGGCTGTGTGATATAACATCTTCTTATAGACTGTACAAGTTGATGATTCAACCAGTTGCACAAATAAATAGAATATGTAATTATTATTTGTGCTCCTAATCACTGTCCCTGTTCTAATGTTTCATTGTCATTGCTTGAAAGCTTAACGGCAAGCACTTCTCTAGGACCTTTCAAAACCAAAACTTCACGGATTTACGTAAGCTCATTTCTGGCTTGAAGGTTAGCCATTTGTTTTTTAACCTTTCATTCCAGTGTGAATTTTGATGGCAAATTTTGATATAGTTTGAGTCATAGTCTATTGACTGAAATGCCATTGTAGCAGTGAGGGAGGGCAAGGGTCTGAAAAGACTGGTACAGGGTGTTAAGTTAACGTGCTAGGGAGGGGAAATACTATGACAGTACCAGCGAATCTGATAAAGGAGTATCCTCTTCCTCTATAGTTTGCAGGGCATAATTCCAGGGGCACAAGGAGCCTGCGTCTAAGCCAATCCAGCTGTAGATATTCAGGGCATTGGACTTTGGGAGAGATCCATGGGAAACAGAAGTCCAAATGGGTAAATGCAATGCTCCATCCCTAACATTTTAGTCATATGACAAAAATTGCAATGGATCTTAGTAATTGTTTTAGTTATTAACTTCTTATTTTTATTTAGTTATCTCTTTAATTTGTTTGTGAGCCATAAAGTTCTATAAAGCGGCTTGTATATACTGCCCAAGGCAAGGACAAACGTGAAATTGTTACTTGTCTGTATTCTACAGCTATAAACTATTTTCCTCCTCTGCCTCTTCTGAGCCAGCCGGGGGGGGGGGGGGGGGGGGGGGTGTACTAGGGCATTGAGCAGGTGCATTTCAGAGCATATATTTGCATGACCATGGTTTTTCTGTATATGCTAGACACTTTTTTGATAACTGAACATGAAGTCTTGATGGTGCATATTCTGTGCAGGACAGAAATGTCTGCAGTGTTCCTTTTTAAGATGAAATTGTTATTTCTGTATGGTATGTAACTGAGTCGTGTAAGAATGTTATTCTTATCCTGTGGTTGTCCAGGAACTGAAGCCTGTGTGCCAAGTGGATGCAGTGCTATTTATTTTTCCATCACCTTGTGAAGCTGATTTGCTTAACCCCTAAGTTGCAAAGCAGTATTGCCCTGTATTTTGTTTGCTATATTCAAACGTGAATGTGAATCCTGAATAAGCCCTTGAGTTATACAGATCGGTGCAGGCAATGTGCTACCTTTTATATTTCACATTTTGAAAGTAATAGCCCTACGTTTCTTCTGTATTTTTTTTTTTATTTTTGTGTTGTTAAGAGAAACTATCCACTTGTGTGCTTTGCCATCTTCTTTGATCTAGGCATCCCAGCTTGCATGCAGAGCAGAAGAAGCCTGATTATAACATGTGCTCTGTGAAACGTTTTTTTCCTCTTCCACTTTGTTCACAAATCAGAGGGGCAGGGGGAGGTAAGTAGGGTTTTCTGACAAACAAGTTGCCATTGGGACGTGAACATTATTCAAAATATAAGTAGCTTGATAATGGAGGAACCTGCCAAAGAAGATGCATTGCCCTTTTCATTACCCCTGGGTTTATTCCCAAGATGTCACCTCATCAGACAGATATCCCATTCTTTTTAGATTGTGCATCATAATAGCGAACTCCATTCTCCATCTTCAGTTGCGATATCAATTGGTTTTCTACCTGCTTCCATGTGAAATCTTGCGTTCCACCCTCTGCCATGAAGCAGCGGATAGCCAAGCCCTTCTGAGTTTTATTCAGTGAAGGCCAACCCATATGTAGTAGAGTGATAACCTTTTCACAGCTCCACCACACTTCTCCAGCACGTTCCTGATACCTGTGGGTGCATCAGTGCTAGCTGCGTAGGGACATAGTACCATCTATTTCTTAATTTATACTCTGTTTCCAGTAAAGAAATATCCTGAATATTATTCTTAATTTTTAAGGACCAGTGCACTCCACAGCCCCTATTCTATTTTGTTTACCCCTAGGATCACTTGTATTTTTTTTTTTGTGCTGTGGATTATTTTTATATATTTATAGGTTTTGTTTAGAACGGTGTTATTTAACTTTTCTAAAGTGGAGGAATAGTTTAAATTGGGGGCATCACCAATTTCATGTGGTAATACCATAAGCCATATTTTACCCAGCATACATCATGCACAAAAGTCTTTTGAGGGCCACATCCAGCCTGCAGCCTGCCAGTTGGCTTAAATCCTGTAGCATAGCAAGCTAAAGATGTGTGTATTATCATTGATGTTCACCAGTTGAGACGGAAAAGCTAATTGTAAAAAAAATAAATGATTATATATATATATCAATTTTAACTAGCTTAAGGCGATCTGTGTGTATATATACTTTTATCATTTTCTTGACATGAGACACATGTGACTTACATTTTTACAGTATATAAATGTTGTCTCTGATATCTGGTATAATGTATGATTTATACTAGCCCTGCTCTTATTTACTATATATATATATATATATATATATATATATATATATATTTATTTATATATTTATTCCAAGTTGGGTTGCCTAATATAAGAGCAGGACTGGTATAATCATACATCAATATATCGGATATGCGAGAGAAAATTTTGATCCCAGTGAGGTTGTCGCCCTTCTTGTCCTGCAACATCACAATAACCCATTCATAACGGTATATATTATAAAGTGAGCCCATCAGCAAAATATAACTGGAGGCACAATAATGTATGCTGTGAATGGCAAATACTGGGGTGTTTTCTATTTAATTTCTAGTCTTTTAAGGGATATTGTTATTTTCTAATGAAACAGAAGAAAACTAGTTCTGTGTTTTTCTTATGCTCCTTGATCCATTCTATATGGTTTCTTTAAATATCTGAATCAATGGAATCTATATTATGCTAAAAAAAAAAAAAAAAAGTTAAACATTGTAATTTTGTTTTCAGCATTTAATGATCCTTCTTTAATCTGTCTTCAATCATTTTATAGTCATGCTGACTTTTTAAATTGGAGTTTCTATGATAAAAGGCATATTTGATGTTTATGTAAGTCTGTATTAACATTTTTTGTTTATAAGGGGTTCAGTACACGATATGATTTATGTATTGAAATGAATTACTTGGTGAATTAGTAAACAAAGTCATGCTATTTTACCTTGATTCTCCTAACCTCCAGTCTCCCACATTTCCTTTTTTATACTGCAGAGATACTATGTGGGATTTAAATACAAGTCTTGTCGCAGTGATTTGTTTTGATATATTTTTATGTAAAACAATGGATTTGTGTTTTGAATTATTTATCTCGGGTTGAGTGTACATGTTGGTAAAATGTCGTGTTCTTCATCTGTCTCTGTTCCTTTTCTGGGTAGTAGCCTTTATGTCTTGGGTGCTTTTAGAAACAAAAACAATAAAAAAAAATTACCAGTAACTAGAGCCCTAGCTAAATTCTTTTTTTTTTTATTTTTTTAAAAACATGATTAAGATCTTTCCAATTATTTTTCTTTATTCTTCCTATTTATTTATTTTTACCATTTACATGTCCATTTTTCTCTCAGTGACCTCAAATTCTGACTATTCTATGTCGAAAAATATATTCTTATGTAAGATCACCTTGCTTTACCATATTTTCACCATAAAGCTACTTGCCGTTTACCTTTTCCATATTTGCTTCTTGACTTCTGAAGCTTTTTAATTTTAGTTTTTTTTTCCTTGTTAACATTCTCATTGGACAAGCTCTTCATGTCCTTCTATTTTGTACGTTAACAGTTATAAATGTAAACCATTCTTCAGACATGTGTCGCAGTTTCTTTTATTTATGTCTTGCTTTCTTCTAACTTCTTTTTTTCCCCTCCTTTCCTCTGCTATCAGTAGAATTATTGTCTTCCTGTCTCCATATTCAGGTAGTATCAGTGGCTGAGTACCACCGCAGGATCGATGCTCTAAATACTGAAGAACTGCGTACTCTCTGCAGACGTCTCAAGGTGCCCTCTTCAGTAGTTTCCCCCCTTTTTCCAGGAACAAATTTTTTTTTTTCTTTAAGATTTTTGTAGTTTCTTCAAAAAGAGAGTCCAGACATTCCCTGAGTTTGTCTGTGCTACTGCACCTAGACAACTACCACCGATTATGCCACAAGTCTTCAGATAAATATATATATATATATATATATAATCTTTTTGTTTGTTTGTTTGAAGAGGCAATCTAAACGAAATCTAAACACAACCTGCAGTCCTCTTTCTATTGTGATCATTTCTGGATTGTTTGTGGTTTGCTTGTATGGATTGATTCCTTTTTTTGTGTGTGTTAAGTTTTTTATTTTTTTTTATATCTCTTTTGCCAAAGTGAATGCTAAATCTGCCATTTTCATATTTTTTTTTTTTTCTGGAACATGAAGACAACCTTTCATTTTGCATTCTCTTTATCAGTGTGTCCTTGATGCCTTTGTAAGACCTAAAAGCCGACTGATGAAAGCAGCTAAGAAATTGGTTTATTAGTTATTTTGCACATTTTTGACATTTTTTGCAAAGTTAGCCAGTCGCCTGTGTGTGTGTGCAGGTTTTGTCAGTCAGTGCTTACAGGGCAATAAAGATTGCTTTCACAGTTGTGCGATTTTTCTGCTGACTATGGCTCTTCGTCTGTTTTGAATCCCTGAGGAATGCTGATTGCCATATAATTCTCCATAAAACAACATCTGAAACAAATATATTTTATTTGCCTTATTATTTGCTAAATATACGAAATGATATTTAGCTTCCTTTTCTAACGCCTGGAGCAGTGGTGGCAAATGTTTGCCATAGGTTTGCCATCACTGCTCTAGAGTAAGAGAAGGTATTGTTAATTGCAAGTATTACAAATACGTACATCAATATTTTTATTTTTGAAGGGGTACGTCTTCCTTTTTTCCAACTTCAGTGAGAACACTTTGCATGGGTTGAATTTGATGTTCTAGAATATTTAATAAATTACTTTATTATTAAACCAGTAGGACATCGTAAAATTGTATTCACTGGTAATACGGGAATGATGCATATGCGATATGTAGTGGGTTCGCCAAGGATTCAGGAATTAAATTCAGGATATTCTCAAACCTTGCCTAAACATTTAAGAATTATAGCAGGTCTTTGCTTGAGTATCGGTAAATCATGCAATGGTCAGTTCCCAAACCAGTAATTTTAGTGTCATTTAATGTGAGTCCCTGCTATGATCTCCTGCAACATTTGAGTACCAAAAGGAAGATCTATTTCTCACCCTGTCGGTATTCTGCTTAATTCTTGCTCTGCTGTGGTTTCCACGGAAGCTAATTTCCAGAACCACTGTTTGTAGTCTGTGTTTTGTCTTCCAACCTTACGAGTGTTTACAGCCTCTTTGTGACATCTATCATTACTGCAAACCACTTTGGGATATTTCTGATCTGAGACGGCCTTTAATACGCAGCTCTTTAAATATTGGTTATTAAGGCACATGGCACAATTAAATAGTAGTTATTAAGGCATAAATGGATACTGGCTCTCAAAGGTTTGTCCTCCACCTGAGTTCAATCAATACATATTTTGATAGCAATGGGTACATTGGGCATTGCCATATCCTGATGAATATTTGAGTAACTAGCTTAATTAAAATGGCCTTCCATAATATAGACTTTGGTAAATCTGGCCTACTTATTGTACATGTGCCATAAGCCTTCAATTGACCATTATTATTTTTTTTCCAAAGCTCCCTTTGGACTCAAATCCTGTGACAATAGTGGTGACTCTTCTTTTATGGAAATTTTCATCAGTTGGACAATTCACTTGACCATAGAAAAATCTGCAGTTAAATAAACTCCATCGTATAGGCATTGGGTTTTTTTCCTCTGTATTCTAAGCATTTTAAGAAATGATCCAAAAGCAATCAAAATGGAATGTTTCAAATGTCTGTGGTGTCTCCTGTTTGACATTATTTGTGACTTCAAATGCAGAGGAATGGGACATGTTTATTTACATATCGCAAACAGCAGACCCTCACAAACATCAATTGTGTTTCTCTAAATCTGTGCGTTTGCTTGCAATTCTGCGAACACAACACATAGATAATCTTCTAGTCTCTACATTTACCGGATAACTGATGTTAATATGATGGAGTTTCTTCCTTCGTATGATCACCCAGCTCCCTCCTTTTCCTCAGTTGACCAGTTGCTCTAGCTTCTTGAATCAGGTTGTGTAAAGGCATAGAATTATTTTCTGATATTGTGGTAACACGTCATGGGATATAACAGTTAGTTTGCTTTTTTTTTCCCCCTTTCTCTTAATGCTATATTTATTTGCTAAACTAGACCCAATGATCAGCAGGTTTCTCTTTCTGCTTAGTGAGGACCTTCTTTGCTCTGCATGTGTAATAAGGAATGTTTACTCTCTCTGCATGGAATTCAATACATTTTTGAGTGAATTTTAAAGCACCGCTCTTGGCATAATTCAGATCCTCTTCAGATTACTATAGCAAACTTTTATATTCCAATGTGTCCTATGCATGTAGAAACAAAGGGGGTCCTCTTCAATTAGAACTACAAGAATGCTGTGCTCTCATATGCATGTACCACCTATTTATAAGTAACGGAACTTCAAGCCAATTCATAGTATTGGCGCCTCAGAAATGCTCCTTAGTTACCATAAGCATGCATCCTTGGCTTGCACGTTGGCTTGCTTTGTTAATTTCTTAACTTCTTTTCTAAAGATCTCGACCAGGGAAGATGTGAACCCAAGACAAGCAACGAGCATTAGAACGGACTTGGAGCCTGAAGCATTTCGACCAAATCTCAGTGATCCCAGTGAACTTTTGCAGGTTGATCAGATTGAAAAGGTGCTTTAAGTGGTATTTTGTCTTTCATTGTTTTCCTTATTTCATTTTTTGCAGAACTTTCTACATTTCTATTACATTCTCTTCCCTGACAGTTGAACTATTTTCATATTCATTTTCACACATTTCTTGATTTAGATGCACGTTTCTTTTTTCACAAATGTTTTTCTTATGCTTTAGATAGTGTAAGTGGATGGCTTTAGGTAGAGGTAAAAAAGGAAATGGTTTCAGTATGTGTAAAGGGAGCATCATTCCTGCTGCGTGCACAGTACTGTGATAATCTGCTCCCTCTCAGCAGGTGATTCCAGGTATAAACTCTAAGGTGACTGCATAGTATAATGCAATTACTAACGACATGTACTGGATGTGGCAAGTAATGAGGATAGCATTTTTTTCCCCAAAGCAGATTTCAGTACTACATTACATTACATTAACATTTATTTGTACAGCGCCACCAATTCTCGAAGCGCTTGGTACAGAGCAAAGAAAGGAACTACATACTAATTTAGACAAACTGGTACATGAGGTAGAGAACCCTGCTCGTAAGCTTACAATCTAGAGGGAATGGGGTCCATGACACAATTAAGGGATTGAAGAGGTCATGACCATTCAGAGGAAAATGATATTTATTACCCAAATAAATTAATATAAACCATTCTTTCTGAGTTAACAAAAACATGTAAAAGGTTTAACAAATATCTATAGACTTTAGGAGCCAACCTAGTTATTTTTTTGTGTGTGCAGAATCCTTGTTTATTTGTCAGTTTATCATATATAGTATCTTAAAACATTAAGTTATAAAAAATAGTTAGGAAAAAGCAATACGATATTTTCAGTTATTGCCCTATAACTTGCATAAACATGTAAACATTAGTATCTATTTAGCAGGTTTCTGTATTTGTGTGTGTGTGTGTGTGTGTGTGTGTGTGTGTATGTATATGTGTGTATATATATATATATATATATATATATATATATATATATATATATATATATATATTGTACTTTTTTTTTTTTCTTCTTCAAAAAAAGGTAGTGTTTTTGTTTTCAGAAGTGTTAAAACAGCCTTGGTCCTTAATGATTTAAGATTACGAAGAAGATTTTTTTTCTTGACAAGTTATTGAATTTTAATTGCAAAATTTTCAACAGCTAACAAAGCACCTTCCTCCTCGAACAATTGGCTATCCATGGACATTGGTTTACAGCACAGCAAAGCATGGAATGAGCTTAAAAACCCTGTATAGAACGATGCTCGGATTGGACACTCCAGTGCTTTTGGTCATTAAAGACAGTGATGCACAGGTATGGGGTTGTTTTTGTTTAAGTTTGCATTTAGTTTTTAATGATAAAAGGGTGTAAAAAATAAAAAAAAAGTTTTCTTTACTGTAACTGTGTGTGTGTGTGTGTATATATAATGCTGTACACACCATTTATGTAATTAAAGAGGTACTAAATCCTTCATGTGATATTTTAATCACACAGACTTCTAAACAATGCTCAGATGGGGCAATCTTTGGAAATCTTTGATGCCAGATAACCTCCAGCCGTGGGGAGGAGATGGTCCACTCTGCCTCACTCATTGGCTGTGTGGTGAGCGATTTGTTGTCTTACCATCTCTCTCTGATGTCACAGAACTGCGCTTCATGTTTTTTCAAGGACACGGGACAATAATTTTTTTAATGGTGCACCATTCAAATTACACTTTTAATGAGGCAGAACTCCTTTAAAATAATTTTTTTTTTAACCCTTGATCTTCCAATGAAGCAAAAGTTAATAAAATAGTGTGCCCTTGTCCCAAGGCTGAGACGGAGACAGTGGGGAGGATGGCATGCGCAGAGATCCAATCAGAATGGGGGTTTGTCTGATCATGGTCTGAATTGCACTTGGGTGACCAGTCTGCCATCTTCCCATGTAAGCATGGCAGCTGCCAGTAAGAGGCTAAACACGCATGTACTATCAAGTTACATGCCAGTGTATAATCATACTAGGGATAGTTAATTTTAAGAAACCTCTAATTTTAAGTATATATTCGTGTAACTGGTCAAATGTATACTTTTTTGCATGTAACATTCATAATCAAATAATAAATCTTTAAAAATATATAAAATTTCTTATAGATTTCTTATTCCACTTTTATTTTATATAAAAGTATGTACTATTTTGACTTTCTTTACACTTAGTGTGTTCAAAGGGAGGCTGAATAATCTGTGGGTTTGAAGTGGTAGTGTATCCTGAAAATTTGTTTGAGGTCGAAAGGGCAGATTTTGCGAATTACCTCTGTTCTGATAATATTTGAATACATGCCACTAGTAATTTTGTACATGTCACACATGGAACTTTAAAAAATATTATTTATTTATTTTTTACAGATTTTTGGGGCTCTGGCATCTGAACCGTTTAAAGTGAGCGACTGTTTTTATGGTACTGGAGAGACTTTCCTGTTTACCTTCTGCCCTGACTTTGAGGTAAAATTCAGTTAAAATATCTTGCTTGCGAAAATGTTTGTTTATACACAGCGTGTAAATACCAAGCAAAAATTCCTGTATGTGAATGTCTACATATCCAGTGGGCCTATTAAATATATTGGCAAGAAGAAAAGACGCATAAGCGGCATTCAAGGGATCAAAACCTGCTTGACGCGTTTCGTTCCTTAGGAGTATGCACTGTTAGCGTGAAACGCATTAAGTCTGTTTTGCCAGTTTCTCACCTTCGCATGCTGCTCTGTCAATTGAACCAATTTGGATATTGAATCACTGCTTTGGTTGAGAGTCCTTGAGTGCCTTTTCAGCTTCTTTCTGATTATTTTGGTTCCTGCGGAGCTACCGGACCAGAAGTGAAGGTCAATAGAGGTGCCCGAAAAATCATTTTTCCTATGAAATATATTCTATTGAATTCATTAGTTCACGGGCGCAAGTTGACAATTATTAGCAGCATAGACTTGTGATAGAGGGTATAGGTATTTAGGGCTTTATTAGTGATAGAGAATTGCAGGGAATTTGAAACTTAGTCACTAAAATGAAATTAGTTTAATAAAGATAAACTGGCATACTTTCTAATTTTATTTACTGACTCCACTGGAAGCATCAGGGCTGCAACTTTTGCGAATAGTTTCTCACTGCTAGTGCAGAGAGAGACCTCTGTTTTCACATGCCACCAACAAAGGGGGCCGCAGCTAGGTCAAAAGCAAAGGTCTCTCTCTGCACTAACAAAGTAGACGGTCAGCCCGCACAGACGCGTGGAGCAGGAGGACACGCTGTGTCGGTGTGTACCAGCATCCAGCAGAGCCCTGCCTCACCTGAGAAGCCAGAGCTCAGTAAACCCACATGTATCTTCAAATATACACATCTGATTAACTTCAGAACAGTGGCCTAGGATGTTTATCTTTCTTTTTTATATTGGTGAAGCAAAAGTTAAAAATATAGTTTTTTTTCAAAGTAGCTAAGTTGGAAACATGATCCCATTCAGTTGTATTAGGGATAGTTTAATTATTTTATAAGCAACTTTTTTGTGGGAGTGGTGTAAGATTACGTCTGCCTTTTTTTTTTTTTTTTTTTAAACCAGAACCACATAACTTTTATATGCTGTTGTTATGTATGTAACTCAAATGTAACTCAAATATCTAGAAGTAAATAAATTAATTTGTCTTTATGGTTTTATGGAATCCGATCATTGGTGTGCCAGACCGTTAAGGGGTGTTCGTTTACAACAGACAAATGGTATAGCGACAAATTAGGGAAGCAAATCTCCTAGTATTTAGTACGTACCATACCTGCCAAACAAAACACCACTGTAAGATAACTTAAAAGTTTATTAAATTGACATAACAAGGCTTGCTTATTAAAATATTTAATATTTGTGCATTGCTATGTAAATTTGAAGTGCAGGCTATAATGCAAAAATATCATGGTTTAAATGTAAAGAGCACATTTTTTATTCTAAGCATTGTATAGAAAATGTATCTGCTCTGAAGCAAAATTCTATATGTACAGAATTTTTTTTTTTTTTCTAAATTATGGCCAATTGATTTGTGCATGTTTCCAGCCCCTCTTAATTGCATTTGTAGGCTGATCCCATCTGTCGTTATTGAGTTATGTGGAGCAGTGCACATTGTAAATAATTATGTTGCATTATACATTGCATTTATAGTGTATTTTAGTAATAAGTGTCATATTTTTGTCTAGGTTTTTAAGTGGACAGGGGATAATATGTTTTTCATTAAAGGAGACATGGACTCTTTAGCTTTTGGTGGTGGAGGGTAAGTAACCTTTATGCTGTTTTTACCACAATTTAGTTCAAAAGATGAACATTTCATTTCACCGACTTAACAATGCATGGCCAAACTTGTTGAGTTCTTTCCAAAGGGAGGAGAGAGTTGGCCCTGCATAATGCATTGGTAAATCCCTTTGTGACGCATGGTGCTTGCGTCCCAGACGACGCAATCACCAAATCGTCACAATTTGTTCCTGGCCACCGATCACAAGGTGATTGTTAAGCAGGAACACTATGACAGAGACCTGATCAGGGACTTAATAGACCCTGTGGGTCCCTGCCAAAAGATCATGAGACCTCAAGACGTCACATGTGATGGGCACGGCGTGATTTAGGGAAATGTAAAGCGAGCTCCAGCTACATTTTCCCTGTCAGACTGAGGCCACTTGCAGCAGGGAGCTGAGATGAGCTGTTTAACGCTGAACGTGCTATGCTGTCCTAGCATATTTTAGGCACTGAAAATCAGGACCGCATAGTATGTCTTAGCATCGGGAACTGGTTAAGCAGGGGAAAATGAACAAGCTTGTCCATGCACAATGCATAGTTAAAGGCACTGTCTGGTGCTCAGAATGCATCTTCCAAATATTAATGTGCTTTCAAAGTACTTTTTAAATGCATGTTTCACATTTTGCATAGCTTAAAATATAAAATACTCACAGCTAGATGAAATTGTGAAATTACAGCAGTTTGAAGAAATCAGGACTGCCCACACTAGTTGAGTAAAAGTCAGTTTCCTTCTTTTTTTTTTATTTGCTGCAGGAACCAATGAGAATAATTTCATTCAAATGAATGGAATTTTCTGTGTCTCTAGTGATGTCATCAGACACTGTTAAGAGATCCTACTGTGTACAAGGGCAAGTCTATTACAGGCCACACGCTGTATTCTATTCCAGCAGCACAGGAACTGACTAAATGAAACAAAACTGGTCAGTGTGTAAATACTCAGTGCTGCTGCACCTGCAGTAAACATGCAGAGTAATCACTGGGGGGAGGGCTTGAGTCAAATATTAAAAATGAGATTTATACTGAACTCATCAAATGCATACCTGCATCAAATCACAGCAGGAAAGAAAAGCTTGTGCACTATACAAGCAGTAATCTTCATCTTGCACCAAAGTGAGTTTGCGAACATGTGCATTTAAGTGAGATGCCATCACTTTTAGTGAATAGCTCCCAGTATCTATTTAGCATAAATGTAACCTTTTATCAGTTAAAGAAGCAAACTTTTTTAAAGTTTAGTGGGACTTTCATACAGCAGTTATTACTTTATTAAAATATGGTCTGTGAATGTATGGTTTGCAGTAAACATGGCACAAGAAGATTGATCTTGGGTCAACATTTCCTATGTGTAAATCCTAATTGTTCAATAAGGTCTATTAATCCTTCGCTCATCACTTAAGGTGTAAATAAGTTTGTGTGATTTACAGTTCCTGTGGCATTCTGTTTTTCAGAGGGGAATTTGCGCTCTGGCTCGATGGTGACCTGTATCACGGGAGAAGTCATACGTGTAAAACATTTGGAAACTCTATCCTTTCAAAGAAAGAGGATTTCATTGTTCAAGATATTGAAATTTGGGCATTTGAATAAATCTGTAAATATACAGAGTGTCTTAAGAGAATATTCCCTCATCCCCTCTACAGGAGTGAAAGACTGAGATAACCCACTGCAGCATAGTAATATATGCCCTTTTAATATATTTGTATTTTTGTTTATTTAACCATAGTTATTTTTTATTTTCAGTAGCTCTATATATTTTCAGACATTAATATTGGGTGAAGCTGTAATTGTACTTTATGAAAGCTCTACTTTGTCACTTTCTCTGTCATCTGTTTAATATATAAAGAAAAGAAAAGATAAAATGAGTATACATATCGAATACATTTGCTAAAATTATCTTCATCCTATTGGCTGCCAGTTGGGAACAGATGCTGCAATATTTAATTCATTCTTCATTCAGAAAAGAAAGATTAATTAAGAAAATGTGAATTTAAAAGTGGAAACTTGGTTTTACCTGGATCATGGCATTTATAGATATGATGGCATTTCAAACCTGTTCTCGTTTGCTCAAGTAGACTAAAGACTTACACATTCGTCCCCAGAGAAATCAAATCTAGATCCAATTGAAAAGGTACAGGGTAGTTTTTGTATTGAGTAAAATATATGTTGTACATTAGTTCTGAATTGGACAAAATGTGTATGATAAGTAGATGATATTGTAACTTGTACGATTTGTGGAATATTCAAACTGTCATGTGACCTCAAAAAAAAAAAATAAGTCTCTAGGTTATATCCGTATCTGTTTTATAGGGAAATAAGCCTCTGTGCAATAACAATAATAACTCCGCAAAACACTTGCAAAGCGTATAATCTATGTTATGGAAGTACATAGCGGTTCTAAATGTGACAGTGAGTTATTTCTGTGCTGAAATGTCAGCCATTTGATAAACCTGTATATTAACTTGTAAATTAATGTGTAATAAGTAGAGTTGTTCATATAGAAAAGTTATTAACGGACGGGTTGCTTATAGCACTTTAAATTATTTTCCAAACAAATAAGCCACATGGGATGGCTTCTATAGGCGTAGCTGCATAGCACCTGAATATCCTTTAAAAATGATTTCGAATAACAAAAACTACTGCTTTGGTAACAAAGGGAAGACATTTTATCTTTACAATGCTAATGCTGAATGTGAATAAAAATGCAGGACTTAATCTTTTTCTGTGTACATAGCGCTATATTCCTAATAGTACTACAGTAGTATGTAGAATAAATGTTTACAAATTAGGAAACTGTTGTAAATATGTTAGAACAGCATTTTCTCCCCTTTGGTCTTCCACAGCACTATTATTGTCTTTGTGGATTTAAGACTATTACTAATCCTGTAATGGATTCTAAGTACTATAAGGTCATAGTGATATAATTATAAATATATGTATAAATATATATAGAAAATAAAAAATAAATATACAATACCACCTGAGTCCTGGATTCTATTTTTTCTTTTTGTAACTTTTATTTATTCTTGGGTTATAAACGTTAAAAGGTTTATTTACAATCACTTTTTGTTTTTGTCTATGTGCAATTTAATTTCTGCCATCCATTAAAAGGGCAGCTCCACCTTGTTTATTTTTTGTTTGTATGCTGTTTGTGTTTAATATATGATATATACTTTTACGTTAAAATTATTTACAGTTCTTCTATAGGTTTATATTGACAATATTTTTTTTTACAGGGGCCTCTACATTTAGTGTCATTGAATAAGGCTTGGAGAGAGTCCAGATTAATACTATAGCAGCAGCAATGACTATCAAACTTATTTGCAAGTTATAGGAGATAGGAAAAAAAACTGGTAACATACATCTGTTTGTTTAATTGACATGATGCAGTACATAGCTAAAGAAAAGAAAAATCTCTGGCATTGTAGGTGGAACTGGCCCTTTAATAGTAAAGCAATTTACAAGCAAACAGGCCACCAGGGTATTTAGTGTCCGGCAGACTGAAGAAGATGGAGTGATCAGCTAGACCCTGTAATTAAAGGTATATGATTGAAAAAACCACAAGCATTATATCTGTTTAAATGCCAGAGAGAGGAGTAGGTGTGGTCCAGTCACATAGGAATTACATCACTATTTTTTGGTGACGCACAATATTACATGTTAAATTACATCCAGTCCAGTGAAATCATTAACATGCTGTCTGGTTTGTGACTGATGATTTGACACCCCTGGTTCGTATTAAAACTTGTTTGTATTAAAACTTTTTTTTTTGACAAGAAAGGTGTTTTGGTTTGTGCTAAGATATGTGATGTCTGATTTATGTAGGAGTATCAGGTCATATTATCATAAAGGCGTATCAGGTCATATTATGATGTAGATGTGTCAGATCATATTATGATGTAGGAGTGTCTGGTCATATTACGATGTAGGAGTGTCTGGTCATATTACGATGTAGGAGTGTCGGGCCATATTACGATGTAGGAGTGTCGGGCCATATTACGATGTAGGAGTGTCGGGCCATATTACGATGTAGGAGTGTCGGGCCATATTACGATGTAGGAGTGTCGGGCCATATTACGATGTAGGCGTGTCGGGCCATATTACGATGTAGGCGTGTCGGGCCATATTATAATGTATTATAGGAAAAAAGTTCAACTTGTATATATTGACGTAAATTGCTTTTTAATATTTATTAAAATACATAAAATATATAAATATATATTTTAAAAAAATGCATTTCTTGTTTTTATTTCCTTTTATGTGCCAATGCTGCCTCTCTCAAACACCCCCTCCCCCAGCGTTGTCTCTCTCTCTATTTCAAAAGGATTTTGAAATAGCTTTGCACTACTTATAGTTCTGGCCCTATAACATGAATTAAAAAAAAAAGCACAAAAACATAAAACATGGGTTATTTTTGAACTCAGGACAAATATTAGAAACTATTTAGCAGTGTTTTTTTGTTGTCTCTTTTAGATGAGTATACGATTTTCAAATAAATGTCAGAATTTTATTTTTTTTTCATTTTTTTGCCATATTTTTTTTTTCACATCAAATTATATGCTATTATCAAAAATAATGGTATCAAAAGAAAGCCCTTCTTATGTCTATAAAAACGATATATACTGTAGTTTGTGTGGGTACACTAAATGAGACAAAGAAATTACAGCAGAACACAAACAGCCCATGTCACCAAGCGTCGGACAAGCCAAAAAAGTAATGTCACTAAGGGGTTAAAAAGCAGTTCCCAAATAGAAATTGAAATAAGTAAGCCTTGATGATTTTTTTTTTTTTATACTTTTTTTTGTTTTTCGTTTCTTACCATTGAGGGTTACTGCATATAACATATGCTGATCTATTTTTAATCTCTCCTGGGAGATCTCTGGTAAACCATCTTTATGATGAAGATGGTCACATGCCTACAGGAGAAAGATAGAAGTAATCTGTCATTCTATCCACCAGAATACCAGGCACATATCCAATACTGGACTGAAAGCTGTTCTATAAATATCACTTTTAAGCCTTTATCTTGTTTTACAATTTTGTTTAGAAGTTATATAATTATATGCACAGAAATGTTTAATCTCCTAACATTTAGGATCATATGTTTGTTCTGAACTAATGTGCCATCGTATGTGTATCTATGTACCAGTTTCAGGAAATGGAGTTTAATGGGGATTTTGTTTTTAAATTTGTTAGTTTTATTTGGATTAATTACATGGATGATTAGTTGAGAAGGATGGGTGAAAAAGAAAAGCTAAAATAATACATTTGCTATTTAAAAATAAATAAATAGAAACTAAAATAATGATCACAAGTTAAAAACGATACATTTTTACAAGTATAACAACGTAGTTTGATAGAGAAACATATACATGCATAATCTGCTTTCTTTCCCTCTGTAGAAGTGAGTTTATATACGTCAGGTCAGCTGTTTGCCTTCCCCAGTTATTCTTGATTTTTCCATGCTGTTCTGTTCGCACCACCTGTGCTATGAAGATTTGGGAGTGGGTACATGTGTCGTCAAGTATCTTCTGCCCTTGAGTGTCCTCTAAGAACACAGAGAGCAGCTCGTTTGTGTAGTCTTTTCTAATTTTGTTAAAGCTCTCCATATATTTAAGTGTCTGGCAGGTGTTTCTGTTTTTGTGCATGCCCTGTTCCTCCGGTTTCTTAATGGCAGACTGTTTACATACAATTATGGAGCGACACAAAGTTTCGTGCATGGAAGATTAAAAGCCGTTAGATCTGCCAAGATCATTTGCTGTTTGGCCAAGAATTGAAACTGACTTGTCCCAGGGCAAAGGTAGTGTTACTTGTTCACATGAAACATTTTGTCCTTGAGGATACATTTATACACAGCAAATAAAATACATTTGAAATGTGCTGTTCCACTTACCAACACTTGTATGAGCCCACTTAAAGGTATGGTCCTGGTAGCCGTCTCATATTAGCCTTAAAACAATCTCCCTTCTGCTGTGGACTATAATTCCCCATAATGATCAGCCAGCATCACGGGGACTCGAGTTCACAAAGTAACATCTACATCTCTGATTAGCTTGTGTAGTCCTCATGGGTGTGTATGTATAGTGAGATTATGGGCCCTAAGAACAGAATGGCGGAGAGTCATGGGAAATATAGTCTCGACAGTTGGAGTAATAACTAACCCTAGCTGCAACACATGTTGGGGGGAATATTTTATCTCTGCCCAGACAGAGATAATCCCTAATATTCATTTGGCCCACCGAATTCCAGTCCATGTCTCACCTCTTCCTGTTTAGGATCTGCCATCATTGACCCCAAACACCATCCCAGTGCCTTCATAGTGCTCAAAACACCACTTCCCAGAGAAGATGGATTGTGCAGACTTTAAAAAAAAAAAAAAAAAGAGTGGACGGCTCTCCTCTGGGGTCGGCAGCAGAAAGCCACTCCCTGCAAAGTGCTATTCTAGGCATGGTTGGTAAAGTATTATAGCCTGATATAAGTACTTAAAAAGTGCAAAAAATTTATTCAATGTGGAACATCACCTTGAAGTACCAGGAAGAATTCGAGCAACATTCAATGCAGTCAAGAACATTTATATACATTCTAGGTAGAAAAATCCAAGAAGTTGAGCCTGATTTAATGCAAAATGAAGACAAAAAGGAATCTTACATTAACTTACAATACATGTATCTGTCAAATTCTTGTAGTTATACATTGAATACATATATACAGAGAAGGTAAGACCTGATCAAATGTGTTCCCATCAAGGAAAGCTGCTCTATTATGCATGCAGGCTTGCAGTTCATCAAATAAAAGTGCTGTCTATCCCAAGTGCTCCTAGGCAATGCTGGCTCATAGAGCACATTTATCATTTCAATTTGCTTCTTTCAGGGTTGCATATTCTAAAATGTTTGACATTTTACATAGTCTACAGGGTATTTGATAGCATCAGAACTGAGAGTGGAAATACTGAGAAAACAACACACTCTTTAATCTCTCCACTTTGTAAACAAACGCTGGGACCCATTTTTTTTTTTTTTTTTTTTAAACCAGTTCCAAATCCCCATTTTTTTTTAGAGACTGGTAGACTTTGGCTATACTATCCCTCTAAAGAGTTCCTCAGTTTTTTTTCAGATCTGATGTAGGTGACACTGAGGAGTTACACTGCAGTGGTGATGCTGGGGCAATTCAGACACAATAAGAGCAATCATTTGTTGTGATCAGTCTACTTCACACTTTGACCTACAACTGATGGTAAATATGTCAACAAGGGTTTATATGAAGTACAGAGCAAAGGGCTGGTTTTTCCAGAGCCCCTTAATGGGGGTCCTCCTACCCCCACAAAAATGTAGGCAGAAGATTAGTGATATGATAATCCAGGTAGGAACACCACCAACATGAATGAATAATAATAATACAACAATAAATTATTTATACAACACTACCAGACAAACAGAATGGAAAAGGCCCTTCTCCACACCAAAATTACCGTATTTACGTGAATCTAATGCGCACCATTTTTGGCAAAATGCGATTTCCACAGTTGAGGTGCTCATTAGATGCGATGGCGCATTAGATTAGCATAAATGGCACAGAAAATGTAGCTGACGCTGAAAGTGAGCGTCTGCTACATTTTACTGTAAAAAGCTGCAGGATGACATAGATGTCCACCATGTAACTGCTCATCGTGGCTCCCCGTGATGAGCTGTGCTGAGGATCCCGCTGCAGAGACTTGCAGGAGGATCCCCAGTGTCAGATGAGGCCACTTTGAGTGTCCGCTACATCTCCAGCATACCTGTGTGCCCGAACTATCGGGTACGGGCACACCTTGAAGTATAGCTGGATGTCGGCAGGGACCGACAGGGTCTAACTGATTGGGTTTCTGCTTGCGTGCGCCTGGCCCCGATCACTTCATGATCGGCAGCCAGGAACACACAGACGCCGGATGGTGCTTTGGTGGTTAAGGACCAAAGCACTATCCGACGTGAAGGACAACCAAAAGTTGGTAACAAACTCTGCGCATTACATTCGCCATTAAATTATTTTGATTCATGGTGTAAAAATTTGCCATGCGCATTACATTCCATGGCGCATTAGATTTGCGTAAATACAGTATATATACCACTGTGAGTGAAACCATGGAGAAAGAATTTCTGAATCTCTAACAAGTCAATCATTAACTGACTAGTTTATAACTGTGAATATGTACAATATATGCAGTTTGGTTCCGAACACAACCATTTAAGTTCCACTGTGATAAATAAATAACAAAAATGACACACACAACTCAAAAAAATGTCCACATTTCCTACTGCAAAATGCAAACATTGTTTTTGTTACAATAAAGTTATTATGACATCATCATCCCGGCCTTGCCACAGCATCTCGCCTGGAAAGTCCAGCATGTCGTGTTTCCTCGCTCTGAGCAGGATTCCAACCACTTTGTCTGAAATGCGAACGTATCTATCAAAGAGGTCCCCAAATGTCACGCGGACCCTCCCATCCGTGCAGGGCTCAGCCATCGTCCCAATGATGAAACACAGATCTCTCATCTCACGATGAATGTGTGCCTCTGCTCTATTTGCCCTCTCGGCAGTTTTAGTTCCTTCTTTGGGCCGACCGTAACCCTCGTCACCCCTTTGGAGCCGCGTAGACATTGCAAATTCGTGATCAAAATCCGCACTGAAAGGGTTTAACTTTTGACTCAGTGTGTGCTCATCTGACCACGTCTCCCATTTCCCTTTGATGTTATTTACAGGGCTATATTTTTTGTAGGCTTTCTTTATGATTTGCAGATCTCCTGCTGCTTTGGTACTTCTGAAATGCAAAAGGGTAAAACAAGTTAGTTGCTTTTGATGGTGACCACCAGATGGCAGTCTAACTCCAAATAAAATATTCCACAAACACAATTCATACATTTGCTGGCCTGGATAGGCAAACGGTAAAATAATTTTTCAGGTTAGAGAGAATTTTTCTCTCTCTCAGTATTGTAGGGACAGATCAAAATATTATGTATACATTGCATATCAAGACATATAATGATGCTGCAAACTGTAAACTGGTTACATTTTCTCTATAATGAACGAATTTGCTTGCAATTCTAACAATGTTTTCTTAGTTTTTGTATGTTCCACATTCAAACTGCAAATACTATTTTGGTCCCTTTAAAGGGCAGCTAAAGTTTATTTTAACCCTTGGTTACTTATTTATTTGAACCCTTGCTCTTTAATAAAAGAATACAAATAAAGTACTTTCCTGAGCCCTCTTTGCTCGTGTAGTTCTCTCTGGGACGGGCATGCTGTTAAATTGAGATCTGGCCTAAGATTCTAAACATGTCCGCTCCCTGATAGCTGGATAAGGAGCCTCAATAAGCTGCTTTATTTGTATTCTTTTATTAATGCATTACTCTTTGAAATATACTTGATGCAATCTTTCAGTTGTCCTTTAACCATGGTTATCGCCATGTAAACCTTTGTTTTAGTTTCCCTCGCCTCCTGTGAAATCTGGGGGCAAAGGTTTATAGAGATCAGTATGGTAGGCAAAATCTCTTAACAGTAGTAAGACCTTTAAAATGAGAATATAGTGTAAAATATGTGAGGACTGAGTTAAGGAGCAAATCAAGGGAAAGAGAGTGGATTTAGAAATGCATAAGGAGAAGCCAAATGGGATAAAGATTGGAAAATGGCTCAGCAGGTAATTGCACCAATGGTAGAATCTGCTTAATTCTCATGACTGCTGGATCAATTCTTGGTGGCACTGACTTTCACCTTTAGATACACAGAGTTACCATTAAATTGGGCAATTGCAACAAGCCAGGACATACTTGAAATCAAAAGATGATGTATTGTTTCATGTAGCGAGTCACTGTGGAATGGAAGTCACACAATATAGAAACATAGAGGAAAGGTGACTGAGGCTGTAGGGAAAGGTTGTGGGAGTAAATTTGGAATTGTAATGACAAGGAACTTTAATCAGAGGAAATTCTTGGTGTGTTCCTGGCTCACTTTAGTAAAGGTGTTCAACTTTGGCCTTCAAAATGATGATCAACAACCTCACTCATATTTCCCAGTCATCCTTGCAGAATGGCAGGTGATTATGGGTGCTGTAGTTCAGGAGCATGAAAACTATTACCTATACCGTAATTTCCCTGCAGTGGTAAAACAAAACTGCATATAGCACACAATTCTAAATGATATTCTGGCTAACATAACAAGAGATTGCATTGTTATAATAATAATATTTATATAGCTATACTAGCTCTCCAGCTGTTATAAAGCAAGTAACATATTACAACCAATACCAGTTCTACACCTCTGCATACTAAGAACAGAGTGACCTATTTATGTATTAGGGCAGAGCTGGGTAAATCTGGACACACACAACACAATATCTACGGAATATAAAGCCAGCCACATGGGAACTCACAATGAAGTAGATGCCCGTTTTATTCTTGCAGCATCCACGTTAGTCTCATTCATATGGTCTATGCTCTGATCTTCCATGGTCTTCACATCATCATTATTATTATCTCCATAATCTGTGTCCTTAGGTTCTGGGCTCTCACTAACATTTTGGTCAAGATTTGGACATAAGACACTTTCCTCCCCGTCCTCCATCTGTTTCCAGCTTTTTCGGAGCTGAGAAACGAGATTTGAGCATTTCCTTCTCCTTGTGGGTGACACCGAGCCTTGCAATAGTCTATCCACCATTCCATTATATGTCGACTGAACTTGAGAACTAGGATCTTTTTCGTATCTTTCTGTTAATGCTCCAATATCCATCCCTTTTTCCTGGGCTTTGCTCGAAATAGTTTTGGTCACTCCTTTAGTTTTTATATGGGTTTCTCCATCATCCACCTTGGTTGATCCATGACTGCCCTCTTTTCTTGGTTCGAGTAGTATTAGAGGTTTGACCTTTATCTCAGTTTTTTTCGGTTCTAGGTTTTCCTCTGTATCATTGTCTAGATATGGAACCCAGCCGGCAGGTTCATGGGCTTGCTTGGTTGAATGTTCTGATGCCCATTGTTGCCAGCCTTTTGTTAAGCTCGAAACCAGGGCGGCTGTTTTAATTTTTTTGATTGCTCTTTTTGCAGGTTTCATTGCAATAATATCGTCGGGCACCATTACTTTGCCTTTAACAGAAGCAAGCCTGAGGATGTGCTCTTGGGGACAGTTAGAACAGCTGAAGGAAGTGTTGCTGGGTTTTAAATAGACTTCATGGTTTATGGATCTGGAAAATATGCCAAGTATTTAAATCCAACATGAACACACTGTGACACGGTTACTTTTCTCAGATTGAAGGGTTGCATTTCAGTATATTAGCAAATGGAAAATACAGATGGTAAACAAGCCAGACCTAAAACAACATGCATTGGACTCCTCTAATTCCCTGCACCAACGTTTAGGGGCCTATTCTTTAAAAGATGAATATTTCATCTCACCAGTTTAGATATACATTGTGCTGGAACAATCCTGGTGAGTTTGCTTAGCATGGGAAACTCACAATGTTTGTCCCTCGTATCACCTGTTTTGGGATTCTCTGCATTCGTTCGTGTGATGGCTTTCAAGATGGTTCAGCAAGTCCCTGATGTGAGCTCCCATTATAATGGCCAGCTTTACCATTCCTGGTGCCAGTATGTTTAACTCAACAACCCCTCCATCTGCCTGCTCTGTGATAACTAACTTCAGTGCTCCCATTGTTGTGAACAACATTTTCCATGAGGCATTATTTCTATAATGCTAATATTGTCATGAGAGCTGTTCTTTCTGTTTAATAGTATGAGCACATGCATGGATCTGTACCTTTCCTGTTTGTTAGAATATAATGTTATAATATTATTGCTGTGACAACATAATCCCTCCCACTTTCTGCCACAGAGTTTTATTTGCCACCTAGTGTTTATAGCAGGTTTGGCATAAGGCCAATTTATTTCAGGACTGCATAGAATATCCTACAGGTATAACTATTAAAACCACGTTAAAGGGATACTAAACTTTTTTTTTTATCTTGTGCTTCTACGTTTTATAGTATGAGCCAGTGTATCCTCTGACTGGCAGCTGCCATGCTTCTGTGTGAAGCAAGCAAGCCACTTTGTTCAGCATCTCTATGCTGGTGCAGCCTCCCACCGGCTCTGCCTTAGCTCTGAGGCAGAGCTGAGAGTAAACCCGTATTTTTTATTTTTTTTGTACAATTACATCTTCTAAGGAAAAAAAAATTAGTATCCCTTTAATTAATCGTCGATCAAATAACAATGTCAAGACTGTTTTAAGATTTAGCGAATTGATCAGCAGATATGATTTCTTTTTAAATAACACATTTGCATTCACAAACAAAAACTGTTTACGATGCACTAAAACCAAATTAAAAACCTTTTAATTCAGATTTGATGAAGCGTTTATTCTTCAGCTCAGTGCTTCTCTATGTATGTGGAATTACATCAATGCAGAAAGCTGTGCACATTGTGTGCAGTCTGCCACAACAACTGCTTTCGGCAATCTCATCAAACTTCCCATCGCAGGGCAGTGAGATCTTCTGTGTCCAAAAAGAGAGAAATGAGTGACTCAGTGTGTCAGACACGGTGCTCAGACATTTGCCATTTTAACTTCAGAAATGACTTCATCTCTAAGGAGCTAAAGCTAGACTGTTACCTCATGTTTAACACAGTGGTAGGTGTAATACATTAATTATATCTTAATTTTAAGAAGAAATATTTATAGTGGAAATAGATTTCAATCTTCATTGATGATTGCCATGGATTCATTGGTTTTACCAGTAAGATTAATTGAGATTTATTTTGGTTTTTACAAGTAAGTAAAATTAAAGTAAATAAGTATAGTACGGTATATCAACCTCAACTTCAATGGAATAATCAAACCATAAACTTTTTTCACAGACCCACAGAAACATTTAAAACACATTCTTCTATTATTTTATACATTTACTTGCAGTTCTGATAACACTTGATTTTTTTGTATTATCAGCAATGTTCTTTTAGTGCAGGACTACATCTCCCCTATTCCCCTGCCAACCTTTTAGTTAAAAGAGCATTATGGGAGATGTAGGCTTTTTTTTTAACATTTAGCGGACATTGGAAAACTATGAAACAAACGTTAACTCCATTTTAGCTCTCTCTCTCCATATCTATCTATCTATCTATCTATCTATCTATCTATCTATCTATCTATCTATCTATCTGTCTGTCTGTCTGTCTGTCTGTCTGTCTGTCTGTCTGTCTGTCTGTCTATCTATCTATCCATCTATATACATACATACAAATGGGCTTAGCATAATATGGCCATATGTGTCACTAAATCTCCAATTTGTTATCTGAGAAAGGTGTTTTTAAGTAGCTTTAATAAAACCTATAGCTTTAAGTGTTTTTGTAACCTGTTTTGATGTGAGTGCGTTGATCTTTGGATTTTATATAGATACAGAGACACACACACACACACATATATATATATATATATATATATATATATATATATATATATTGCTTTAAAGTGGCAGTGTCGCTAGCTTCTCTTCTGTAAGTTGTGCATGTTCATGAAATGCACTGATTTATTTATTAAAACTATTTCCGCATCCCCTGTAGTTTTACACGCTGTTGCTGCTTCTTGTTTACATTCCATGACTTAGTATAATATTATTTTTTTGGCACTTTTAGTGGAACTGCCCCTTTAATGCACATTTCGCATAGCTTCTGCTTTGTAAATTGTCCCCTCCCACCTCAATAAAGTGAGCAAACCTATTCACTAGTTTCACTATGACATTTTACACTTGAAAACCTCATCTTGATAGACACCATCAGCCGGTCCCCCTAATGGCATATGATACTGGCTGCACACACATTCCAGTACAGCACAGCTGACCTTTCACATATCTCCCTATTTATTTAAAGCGGTCACTGTAAGAGTTGGGAATGGAAATGTACATTCTTTGTATACATCTCCTGAATGCAGGCCTGGTAATTAGAAAATACTGCAAAGGCAGGGATCATTTCTAGATCGAACAAATAATTCCCTCTGAGGTTTAATTGTAAATCTGGTTAGTTCAGCTGCTAAGTGCTCTTAGGGTCACAGGTTCAAATCCTGGCAGGGCCAGTTCAGCCATTCATCCTTCTAAACATGATGAATGACTGCCATTAAGTTGGGTGATAATAACATCTATTTTTAGCTGCTGATTTGGTTAATCCTGAGAGTGTGTGAAGTGCTATTAAAAACTAGTTATTATTTTAATCAGTGCCAAAACATATAAACCAATTGTTTGAGATACTTAGAAATACATTTTTTTTATTATCACATAATTTTTTGGTTCCCGAAATATCCACTGAATTAGAAATGCAACAGCAATTCACAGACTTGCATTCTGTAGCTTAAAGAGATACTGTTACTCTAATACACTATCACCTGAACATTGTTTGTTTTGAATGTGCGTGTGGAGCATAAAAATGTATTTAAAATAAACGTTGTATTAGTAAAACTGCAAGCAAATGCCTAAATTAGGAGAAAAATGCGTTAAAAAATTTAAGTCAAATGCGGCATACTAATTTGGAGGTCGAGTTTGAAAAACTGCATTTCACATTTTCCCCATTGAAAGGAGGCGAAATGATAGCATTGGACAAACGTAGATGCCAACTCGAGCTCTCGGGATGTAAGTGAATACCTTATTTAAATGCTTTTTATGAATCTCGGTGGCGAGATGGGAGGCTGACTTTGGCAAGAGGGGGTGAACTGAAAGTCAAACTCGACCTTCTCGACCTATTCTCGAATTTTAGTTAATAGACTCAATAGTCTTTTGACTAAGATGCCATTTTAGTTAGTCGTATTTTTGTCATCTGAAATTGTTTAAGTCTAGTTTTTAGTCACCTAAATTCTCCGTTATATTTGTAGTTAGCTAAATCGCCAGCAGTGAGGGAGGGAACAGGTCTGAGAAGGCTGTTACATAGTGTTAAGTTAACTCGCTAGGAAGATGGAATGGGAAAACAACTACGTCACAAATCACAGGGAGGAATATCCTCTGAAGTTTGCAGCCAATCCAGCTGCAGATAGAGTCAGGGGATGGGCCTTTGGCGGAGATCCATGTGAACAAAACAAGACGTCCAAATAGGTAAATCCAACAGGCCCACCCTAACATTTGAATCACATTTAATGAATGGTAATTAGTCAGTTTTAGTCCTATTAACTTAGTTTTTATTTCGTTTTTGTTTAGCAAGAGTCACTCAATGCATGCAGTTGACTAAAGCTATGACGACTACACATTTCCCCCGTATTTATTTCAACACTTCTTGCCCAGCCTGGCCATCCTAAGACATCAATGCTCTCTGTTACATCCAAACAATGACTATATGATGTACTGAGGCAATTAATAACTGTATCCATGTTTATGGCTTCCAACACTGTTCACCCGCAAGAGATTCTTTATCACACTTGTCCTGTCGATTACTAAATTATCTCATGACAGATTTATCCGCCAAACACGGATATGAACATATTTTCCCGACGTGAAATCGAGCGACCGACAGGAGAGACCCTGTCATTGTTCTGGTCGGATGACTAACCAAGCCCCGGGTTACACATTTAGCAGCTCATTTACTTTCCTCAGGTGTAAAGTCCAGAAGCTTGTCATGGTCTCCTCACAGTCTACAGCCCAGAGTAATTTATCTGTAATATAACAGTACATTAAACTGCAAAGTATCCCTATAACACTGAAGATGCAGTCAACTCAAATGACCTTAAGTGATAGTTATATTTACAGTGCCCTATAATATAGTATTCTCCTTCCAGGAAGACAGATCACTGTGCTACACGTGCATTCTGTGTCTAAACTAGAACAATAACAGTTCGTCAAAGGCCACATTATCCGTGTCTAGATTGTGCTAAATGTGTATTAAAGGGGCAGTGAAGAAAAAAAAAAGGATTATTTTTGCATACTTCTAGGTTATCAGATTATGCAGTAGGTTTTGACTGTTCTTTTAAAACATTGTTTATTATTCATTTACTGTTCATGTGAAAGATCTATGCATTTCATGGAGATTTTCTGTGACATATCATTTTCTGCATCATAATTACAGGACCTTTTTCAAGGCTGATTAAAATGATCAGTGGCTTTAGTCAAGAATACTTTCATATGAAACCTGGCTTATTATGGTAAAGGGCGGACCAGCTGTGGGAGAGAACCCCTATGGTTTCTATTTACTAAATAGAATACTGACTTGGGAGGTCCACTTTCACTTTCCCGCTATCCACTGACATAGACTTGACCTTCCTCACCAAAGTCCATCTCGAAAGAAATTTAATGAAAGGCAATAAAAATTGCTGTTCACTAAAAAGCATCTCTCCTGTCAACATCTGGTTCGAGGGGATCCCCAAATGGTCCCTGGGATCTTTAACACACATGGTGGGCCTGGGCAAGTGGTCACGCCCCCCAAAAATGAATGGACCAGGGAATTGCTCAAGGTCCCTTGACCATTAATCTAGATTAATAATAAATTAAATTCTCTCCACCCAGGAGCTTGTCCAAAACCCCTGGGTGACATATGTAATATTTAAAAAAATTAAATGAACACAGGTAGGGGGGGGCAATTGGTAATAATGGCCCAAACCCTGAATCAAACAACACCCTTTGAGAGACACAGACATTGGAGGGGTGGGGGGGGGGGGGGGGGGGGGGGGGTGTGGGTGGAAACAAAACAAAACTGTTGGCTTGTGTGTATGTGACTGTGTGTATGTGTAAGACTCTGTGTGTGTGTGTGACTGTCTCTCTGTATGTGTGAGACTTTGTGTGTGACTGTCTCTTTGTATTTGTGAGACTCTGTGTGTGTGTGTGTGACTGTCTCTCTGTATGTGTGAGACTCGGTATTTGACTGTCTCTCTGTATTGATGTGTGTGTGTGTGTGTATGTGATTTAGTTGCCGTTGTCTGGCTCCTAAATTTTTTAACTGGCTCCTAAAAAACTAGATTAAGTTGGTCATGCCCTGTTCTACTGACTTTTCAGCATCACAAGAATTGGATGCGGATTGATATCCAGTGCACCTGCTCTGTACAATGCCGGCCTTGGCAGGTGCACTGGCGAAAAAGTTAACAAATTTAGAATGCTAATAGATTCTTGAATTTTAATGCATACATTATTATAATTATTTAACCTTAATATGGATTTAAATCATTGATGTCCCAGGTGTGGTATAAGTAGACAGGGCAAGGGGCGGCAAAACAAGGTTTCGCCTAGGGTGGCAAAAACCTTTGCACTGGCCCTGCCTGGAATATTACTTAAATGTGGATGGGAGATTAATTATCACTATATGCAGGGAGGAGAATATTTATTAGTGGGCCAGGGACATTGAGCAAGTTCCAACCCCATTAAAATTAGGGGGACTGGGAGCGTTTGGTAGGCTCTTGCCATGGACCCCCATATTGATTATTGGTGCTGAAACATTGGCAGCTTACTGCACCATTTTAATTAAGGAGGGCAGGGCTACTTGTCCTGGTCCCCATTATGTGTTAAAAGGTCTCAGGGGCCATTCGGACTACACAGTGATAAGCAATACACAAACATATAGCGGAGACTCCTTTTTCAAAAATAGCATAAGACCGTAGCAGCTAGTTCTAAAATAAAGTGAAGTGGTACATTGTAGGACAGAGCTAAAAAATACAGCAAAAGTTGGATTAATATTAATTAAAAAGCAGTTCATTTGCATACCATGCCACAGGTGATGTCATAAGCAGGAGACTCCACAGACACATTTAAAACACATTTTTCTGCAAATTTAGGCATTTTCTTGTAGTTTTGCTCATACAATGTATAGATACATTTACAATATTTTTTTATGCTCTCGATTCATAGTAAAGACAATGTTTAGGTGATAACGTCCCTTTAACACATGTTTATTGACAGGGTATATACCTAAGAGTACAACTGCAATTTTACTTTAAATTCACTGTTCTGCAGTATCTTCCTTTTTGAAGGGTGTTCTTTGTAGAGGGTACGTTTATATTATTAAAGATTGTTAAAACATCTCTCAGCTTAACCACTTGATACACACACACACACACATATATATATATATATATATATATATATATATATATATATATATATATATATTTAATCTTTATACTTTATTTGCTTTTGTTTTTTTTTTGTAAATATAAAAAGACATACTTAAATATACAATAAAACAGTAAATACAGAGTGTGCCGATATATATATATATATATATACAGTGGATATAAAAAGTCTACACACCCCTGTTAAAATGTCAGGTTTCTGTGCTGTAAAAAAATGAGACAAATCATTTCAGAACTTTTTCCACCTTTAATGTGACCTATAAACTGTACAACTCAATTGAAAAACAAACTGAAACCTTTTAGATAGAGGGGAAAAAAATATAAAAATAAAATAATGTGGTACAGCAGGAAGGATGGAAAATTTTATACAACACATAAATCCCTTTAATCCATCTTCAGATCTTCACCCTGAATGTTGCTGCCAAAAGGAAACATTGCTGTTTGCCATACAGCTTGTTGATGCCAGGAGGAGACATCATGTGAGATCTTTTATACACAATGCACTGGCTGCTATTCAGGAGCAAAAGGATAGTCGACTGGCTGCATGGAGCTGAGATATATGTTGGGCCAATAGGAATGGATCTCATCGGACACTCTAGGCACCTGCTACTATTTTCTTTTTTAGAGGAGCCAATTGGGATAAGGGGGTGTGGTTAGAATTTACCTCCATCCACCCTATGCCCTGCCTTAACCTGTATTATAAAAAGAGGTAAATCCACTCAGAGTTACAATATCTAGTTCCCTATTGACAGAATATATGATATCTCAAATTACATAACTGCTACTCAACAGTCTGCATGACACATCTTGTGGCTATTGGATAATTTACATTGTGCTGGATTCCACTGTGGATGGTCCTATTCCAAAAGATGGTGTTTCACCTGTTAAGTGAGAACGGTATTAACAATTTGGGGTATCTTCATTAGTGGGATTCAAACATGTTAACAAACAGTTCTTTTTGTATATAGTAAATATATATTCTTGGTATATAAAGCCAGTCTGCAGGAGTAAATGCATAACATTTTTATATAAAGCCAGTCTGGGGCAGTGTATCCATACTATTTGTATATAGAGACAATATGGAACAGTATATGCATAATCACTCTATATAAAGTCAAGCAGTATATGCATAATTGTTGTATAAAAAGCCATTCTGGAGTAGTGTTTGTATAACATTTGTTTATGGAGCCAATCTGGAGCAGTATACTTATTATCTTTGTATTTATAAAGCCAAGTTGGAGCAGTCTATGAATAATATTTATATATAAAGCCAATCTGGTGGAGCAATGAATGCATAATATTTGTTTATGGAGCCAATCTGGAGCAGAGGATGCATATTCTTTGCATATGAAGCACATCTGGAGCACTGCATGCATGGTCTTTATATTTAAAGCCAATCTTGAGCAGTCTATGTATAATCTATTTATATAAAGCCAATCTTGAGCAGTCTTTGTATAATCTCTTTATATAAAACCAGTCTGGAGCAGTGTATCCATAATAGTTTTCTATAAAGACAATCTGGAATAGTGTATGCCTAATCATTGTACATAAACTCACCTTATTCTGCACAATGTCATCATGCCACCTAGTGGTGTGCATCAAGAACAAAACAATGATCCCTTAAAATTATAGCTGATGTAAGCACCGGTTCAGCGAACTTGCAAACATTTTCCTAAATTAATTAGCTTTATTTGGTAGAGCATGTATGTAAACGTTTCTTAACTCATGGGAGTTTGTGGAAGACAACCGTTATGTTTGAGTAAGACATTATATGAAGATAGCATGTTTAAAAACAAAACAGACACACGTGATGCATGCCCATGAGTTACAAAAAAAACAAATCTCTCAAACAGTTCACCAATAAATAGCATTACATAGTTGTTAAGCTGTTCTCCGTTTAAAAATTGTTTTGATACTTTTCTACAGAAAAATTATTTTAATTTCAGATGCTGTAAAATCATTGTAATATTACGTGGGATCCATTCATAATTTTGTTTCTTTTCTTTTTTTTTTTTTTTCATTTTTTTTATTGCTGCTTATATCAGGAAAAACATTTAGTGCCTATAACTTCAAGAGTTATTGCTAAAATACTAGAATATGGGACCATGGAGTAAACAATAGTGGAGAACAAAAAAACCGCTTACGGTACATTAGTAATCTGCGTCAATCTCCAATTTCTGTAAAGAATGACTCCCACATCTACAGGCTCCTATAAACAGTCCTTTCTGAATCATTTTCTGTTCCCTTCCTCTCTATCAAACCCAATGTGAATGGTCTGAATCCCAGTGCTGTGTATCCTAATGAGCAGAACTCCTCACAGCCCCATCACAGAGATATTTCTGAACTGTAGAAAGCTTCTCATGTATACTTGAGTTGTTAGCGGTGTTCCTCACAACCAGTAGTATGTGATCATAGGTATTTTAATTTTAGTTAAACTAAGTACACTTTTTATTTTGTCCATCAGGAAAAAAAAAATGATGGAGAGTAGCTGGCACATTAGTTGGGACAGGGAGTAAGCAAAGTGCCTGTGGTAAGGTCTGTGAAGTTCTATAGAACATCATTAAATTGTCTCTTGCAAAGTCCAAGAGATGACCACCATGAACATTGATTGGTAAATATATATTTATTTAATGTTAATTAAGATTTCAGCATAACCACTGGCATTTACTAAGAGGATACACACACTATAAACTGGGATCTCACTCTGTAAATGTCAACGTGATAAGCTGTAGTTTGTATGGTCTTACCTTGTTTACTTAAAGTATTAGGAAGCAAATCTTGTAGAGGACCTATAGCGTCATCAGGTCAGAATCATCCTTCATGAGCTTTGATTTAATGCCAGTTGTGGATTACCTCACCCCGGCCTTCGTAAAGTAAGACTATCATATTTGCCGTTATTATGTTTTTTTTTTTTTTTTTTTTGCTGCTTTTGTAATTTGATGAATGGCTAGGATGCAGTCAGAAGACATGTCATGCCTAAATTTATAGCATAACATGTCAATTTAGGAAATACAATCTATGGCGCATATTGAAAATCAAAGTTCCCTGGATTACACAGGCAGACTCCAAATGTCACTGAGCATTAGATTTTTACCGAATCTATTAAAATCAATCTTTCATGCCGGATTAAAGAAAAGTCAAGCGGATTTTACTTGTCTCGATCGAAAATTTGAGAATCCGCCATTTTTCAAGAACAGTAATCTTCTATAAATGTGCCGGCATTTAGTGCAACTTGGAACAGATTCTGTGCAATCAACAAATGCATCTGATCTTAAACACACTTGAAACTGCTGCTCTTTAAAGGGCATTTATGCCACTAATGATTAAAGAAACATTTTGGACCACGTACCCTGTCTATTTATTCCCAGCATTTTTTTTTTTTTTTACAAAATATACTCACATTTTAAGGAAAAAAATAAATCTATACTTCTGTAGCTGTGTGTGTGAGCATATGAGTGTGTATAAGTGTGTGTGAGTCTCTGTGTGTGTATGTGTGTGTGTAGATAAGTTATAACCTAATAAATCTAAATAAAGATATATAATATTAAAAAAGTGTGTGTGTGTAAGAATGTGTCTGTGTGTGTGTGTGTGAGTGTGTGTAAGTTTGAGTCTGTGTGTGAAAGTGTGACTGTGACTCTGTGCAAGTGTGAGTCTCAGACCTACACACACACAGACTCACACTTAAACTCACACAGACGCACACTTCCACAAATAGACTCGCACGTACACATTTGTGTAAGTCTGTGCGTGGTGCAAATGTGGGTTTAAGTGTTTGAGTGTTGCTTTGTGTGAGTCTGTGTGTAAGTGTGAGTTTGTAAAAAAAATAGTGGGAGATAAATGCCATTTATCACCAAAAAATATTGCAAATGACCTTGTGGACCATTATAGATCCCTTTATTACATACGTGATAATAATAATAATATAACATCTCTTGAAATTGGAGATTTCTAGATAAACTAAATCTCCCGATGATAACTAAGGACAAATTAGACCAATTAAATAAGCAATACACTATAATAAGGTTTGACAATGATTTCTAGAATCCTGTTGCTCCTCCCTCACCCCTGACCACTATGACTGATGTATGAATGTGTGTGATATTTGTTATTTCTATCATTTACATTCATTCTCTTCTTATTTTTATTTACCCTGGTAAATAATCTGAATCTAACATAAGGTTTGGTTTGAGATGATAATTATCCTATTTAATTTGTCATATAAATGTACTGATTTGGACTGTCTGAACAAAAAAGTCATGGTTTTATTTGCTTTATTTTGTCATGGTGATTTTCGATGTATGTTTATTTAATAAAATATTTTGCTTTATATGTGTCACTGTGGGGGCATCCATTTTTTTGTTATTTAGGGATGTGAACTGCCCTCCCTCCCAGTAACTTTACAGCATATGGAACTTCCTCTGGGGCTCTGAGTATAGAATGCAGTCCATATGCCCAACATATAGCCTTGCATGTGTGTCAGGGGGGAGGGTTGTTTAGGTGATGTAACAGTTACATCACCTGGGAGTGGGACAACGTAAGTTGTTTAAATTTTCTAGGCGCCTTTTTGGAGAAGGAGCCAGAGGATTTCAGCCAGGTAACATTGCAGCTGCTCTCTAACCCCAGGGCCCCTGTCCCACTGCACCTGTCTGACCCAGCACCAGTAGCAGCCGGTGTGCTTTTTCACTGTCTGCATAGTTTATATTTCAGAGTACAGTGTAAAACTCAATGGGGCCCAGGTAGGAATCCTGATCCTTACTACAATTGTATTATTTGAAGTCCCACATCTTCACATTAAACAGGGAGTTCAGTGTTAAGTCGATATGGCACCTGGACATCTCTGTGGGATGATCTATGTTAGGGGTCTCCAAACCTTTCAGCAGGAGGGCCGCATTGTACATTTTGCACATTTTCGCCGGCCAGAGAAAAAACATTATTATAATTCAACTTTTCACAAATCTAATTATAAGGTTATTGAAGTCCATTTCTTGTTTTTAATTCCTTTCTCTGCACCAAGGACCCCAGTACCCAAATTGCACTCACAGGACTCAACCCCAGCACCCAGATTAGCACTCACAGGACTCAACCCCAGCACCCAGATTAACACTCACAGGACTCAACCCCAGCACCCAGATTAACACTCACAGGACTCAACCCCAGCACCCAGATTAACACTCACAGGACTCAACCCCAGCACCCAGATTAACACTCACAGGACTCAACCCCAGCACCCAGATTAGCACTCACAGGACTCAACCCCAGCACCCAGATTAGCACTCACAGGACTCAACCCCAGCACCCAGACTGGCACTCACAGGACTCAGCCCCAGCAACCAGATTGGCACTCACAGGACTCAACCCCAACACCCAGATTAACACTCACAGTACTCAACCCCAGCACCCAGATTAGCACTCACAAAACTCAACCCCAGCACTCAGATTGGCACTCACAGGAATCAGCCCCAGCAACCAGATTGGCACTCACAAAACTCAACCCCAGCACTCAGATTGGCACTCACAGGAATCAGCCTCAGAAAATTGGTGTTACAATGTTTACAACTAAATGTTTGGTTGAAAGCAAGATCCATACCGCGCGTCACCCTTTCTCACATGCAGCTGGAGGAGTTCTTGGTTATGGAGCCAAGAGCAGGCGCAGAGGGAATCAAGTTCTCAGAGCATCTATGGGAACTGATGCAGAATTATTGAGAGCAGTAATTATGAACATGCATCCTGCATCCACATGGATGGCTTATCAGTTCTGGTTTGAGTGGACACATTTTAACCAAATTGTGACATTTTATCCTTGGGAGTTCCAGAAAAGAAATAGCTATCACTTTTGTTTTAAGTTTAATACAAGAACGGTACATAAAGGAAATTGTCAGGAATTAATTTATTTTTGCTTTTGGGGGATGCCAAAGAGATTAAGAGTTTTGGGAAAACCAAACAGATGTTCGACGGCTTTCAGAGGTGGTGTTTAAAGAAAGATTCTAGGAAGCCAATTTCTTTTAGTTTATTGGGTGATATACTATCCATCCTGCTAAAAATGTGTTTTTTTTTTTTCAGAACATGAAGCAATTTTGTTTCTGTGTGCCTTTTTATTAACATTTTTTGCAGCTTTACATATTGGGGAAGTGGTGGCGATCAGGTCTTCAACAGGATGAGGTATGTTTTAGTGAAGGAGTGTTATGGGTGTATGTTAGCAGATATAAAAAAAATCAAGAAGGGAGGGGAAAATGGTTACCTTTGTATAATATTGATGGTGCTCTGTTATGCCCTTTGGCTGTGGTTTTATCATATCTTCAGGTAAGACCGAAGGTGGAAGATAATTTTCTGGCTCATGGGAATGGTTGTCCTTTAACAAGATTCCAGTTTATTCAGGTTTAGAGAAATGTTTCGGAAAACTTAGTCTGGTAAAATGTCGTTATTTGTCTCATTATTTTAGGATTGGGGCGAAAAAAAAATTGTTGTTGTATTTGTTTGGTTATGTTATCATATGCAATGAAGTCGGCGATCGTTTGGATAGTCAGGTGTTCTTTTGTTTTTTGGGCCCAGAAGAGGACAGAAGACCTCATTTAAGTTTGGACCAGAAGATGGTGCAAGTGTATTGGAAAAGGGTTCGAGGAATGAGATGGAATCTGCTAAAATACATGTTGAGACCAATGTATGGTGGAATTTCCATATCCAGACATAATCATCAATCACCTCGAGGGAAATGATGTGGAGATAATTAAGTCTATACATTTGCTATTTGAAATGTAAAATGATTTTATGTTAATCAGACAACTATTTCGTACAGTTTGGGTATTTTGGTCTAAAATAATGCAGCGATTACGTTGGAAAGGCTGCACAGGGAAGTTAATAAGGCTGTAAAAAAAATTACGCAACTTGGGAATGTTTGACTTTTGGCATAGTGAGTTAGAGGGAGGCTGCAAGGGTTTATGCAGGGATGACGCAGTACATATATCTGAGATAGGGCTGGATATATTTAATAATAATATTCAATCAATGGTGGTCGGCTTTGGGAGGGGACGAAATGTTCAAGCTATAAATGGAAACCTTTGAACATTTCTTTAATGCGATAAAAGTCACCTTCCTGGGGTTCAGGAGGCGGGACGTCGGCTGATAGTAAGATCTACATTTGGGTGACTCCAGCTTAAGGGCCAGAGTCGTGGTTATCAGTTTGAAGGTTTCTATCTGTATACAAGTTTGTGTGTATTTAAAGTTATGGTTTGGAAACAAAATATCAAATAAAGGTCATGGCCTTCACCATTGATAAAGAAAGTTAATGTCTTATTGTTTATAATTAAGGTTAGGTTAGGTATGTTCTCTATACAAGCCCCATGTTGGGAGATATGACACAGTCCAATAGAGATTTGACACTTATGGTCACAGAGCGGTGCTGCACCTCACAGCGGGAGTCTGCAGCAGAGCATTCATCCTGTTCCTCTTCTGTTGCTTTATTTACATGGCTCAGCATGATGTGCAGAGCTTTCTCTGTGGATGATGGAGCGGTGACCATACATTTCCACATTTCACATGCAGCCCTGGAAGAAAGCATTCAGTATAATGTTTATAGGTCTAATGATCATAATTCTATGCCCAGCGTGTGACAGCTCTAAATATATGTCAGGATTGTGAGCCTTGCATCAGAGGCATCGCTAGGGGTGGTCTACTGGGGCTATAGTCCTGAGTCCCCCCTTCATAGCCCCGAATGCAGACTCTGGGGCTAAAGTATCCTTTAGCCCCGATACTCCAGGACTATAATTGTTTTTAAAAAAAATCCCCCAGTGAGTTGTCCTCCATCTGGGACATGGTCCCAGAATCGGAGGATTAACCTCACTTGGGGGTAAGGGCCGATCGGGAGGTGAGGCCCACAGGCAAGTGCATGCGGTGACCGCACCTCCTGGCCATACAGACCACAGTGCGACGGGAGCAAGCTCCACCCCCGTCGCGCTGTGAGAGCTGTGACATCCGGCAGAAGATCCTGTATAACGGACCAACGCTAAAGTAAGTAAAATAATTTTTAAAAATGAAATTTGTGACTGTGTGTGGGTGTCTAGGTGTGTGTATCAGGGTGTCTCAATATGTGTAAGTGTCTCGGCTTCTCAATGTGTGTAAGTGTGTGTATGGGTATCTCAGTGTGTGTCTGGGTGTTTTAATGTGTGTAAGTGTGTGTCTGGGTGTCCCAATGTGTGTGGGTGTCTCAGTGTGTGTGAATCTGTGTGGGTGTCAATATGTGTGTGTGGGTGTCTCAATGTGTGGGTGTCTCAATGTGTGTGTGTCTCAATGTGTGTGTGTGGGTGTCTCAATGTGTGCGTGTGGGTGTCTGAATGTGTGCGTCTGGGTGTCTCAATGTGTGTGAGTGGGTGTCTCAATGTGTATGTCTGGGTGTCTCAATGTGTGTGTCATGACGTCTAGGTGTGTGTCAGGGTGTTTGCGTAAGTATATGTGTGTGTAAGGGTGTTTCCGTAAGTGTGTGTGTGTGAGAGTGTTTGTGTGTGAGAAAGAGAGAGACAGTGTGTGTGAGAGAGAGAGAGATGGTGTGTGTGAGAAAGAGAGAGAGACGGTGTGTGTGAGAAAGAGAAAGAGAGAAGTGTGTGTAAGAAAGAGAGACAGAGAGACGGCGTGTGTGACAAAGAGAGACATAGAGAGATGACGTGTGTGAGAAAGAGAGACAGAGAGAGACGGTGTGTGTGAGAAAGAAACAGAGAGAGAGACGACGTG